>OU426981.1:150744677-151434677 GCA_911387785.2 Aelia acuminata | reverse complement strand
TACTTCCACTTACTATATATTTCATATATAGGTAAGTGAAAGTAAAAAATCTGGTGCGTGCGCGCAACACACAACTTTCACTTACCAACTTATTTAGATTAAAAATAGACGTGTTTTGTTAATTGCCACTTCATCTTTCCACTTCAATTCACAAATCTTTCCACATTCATTGCTTATTTTTACTTTCACTTACCTATATATGAAATATATAGTAAGTGGAAGTATTGCGATCGTGAAAAATTTCGACTTCCGGTTTTCAACGGAAATAAACGTTTTGGGGTCCGCTGAGTCCAATTAACCAAGTCCCGCGAAATGGTCTGTGTGTGTGTGTGTGTGTGTCGTGTGTGTGTGTGTGTGTGTGTGTGTGTGTGTGTGTGTGTGTGTGTGTGTGTGTGTGAACAGACTAGCTCAAAAACTATAAACCGTGCGAACCTGAGATTGGGTATTTAGTGTATGCATATGCCCGCGATGTGACAGCAAAAATTTCATCAAAATTGCTCAAAGGGAGGGGGTACTTTACTTAATAACTTTTTAGGTTTTTTTCGATTTTCTCAAAAACGGCTCTAACGATTTTGATTAAACTGAGTATTTGAAATATTTATATGCCCGAGATATGACTGTAAAAATTTCATCAAAATTGATCAACCGGAGGGGGGACTTTACTTAATAAATTTTGTATCATTTTCAAGTGTTTTTTTTTATTTACTCAAAAACCGCTTTCACGATATTGATCAAACTGGGTATTTTATGTATGTATATGCCAAAGATGTGATAACCAACATTTCATCAAAATTGATCAACCGGAGGGGGGACTTTACTTAATAAATTATGTATTATTTTCACGTGTTTTCTTTTATTTACTCAAAAACGGCTTTAACGATTTTGATCAAACTTGGTATTTGATGTATGTATATGACTGTGAAGAGACAGCCGAAATTTCATCAAAATTGGTCAAACGTAGGGGGCACTTTATTTCATAATTTTTTTCCAATTTTTACCTTTTTTTCGATGATCTCAGAAACGGCTTTAACGATCTTTATCAAATTCGTCTTGTTTAATGAAAATTAGGAATTCTTTAATATCAGGTAAGCTTTATCATTATTAAAATGTTCTGAGGGGGCTTAAATGGAGTAGGGGCCTTTTTTGTTTGTTTCCTATAAAGTACCTTTGTTTTTGTTTATATGCAGAAATTAACTGTCTCTCGTTACGCCTAAAAATAAGAAATAGCTAAATATGAGATATGATAAAAATAAAGAAAACATGTAGAGGATAAAAAAAGGAAAATACTCAGTCAACTCATAAAACTCGTTGAGCCCACGCATGCGGAGTACGCCTTTAATGACAGACCATTGTTCATAATTAAAGCCATTCTGTTCATTTGAGAAGTGGCAATTAACAAAACGCATTAATTTCTAATCTAAGTAAGTTGGTAAGTGAAAGTTGTGTGTTGCGAGCACGCACCAGATTTTTTCCTTTTATGAGTAATTTAAAACACACGTGAAAATGATACAAAATTTATTAAGTAAAGTATCCCCTCCATTTGATCAATGTTGATGAAATTTTTACAGTCATATCTCGGGCATATTAATACATCAAATACTCAGTTTGATCAAAATCATTAAAGCCGTTTTTGGGTAAATAAAAAAAAAACACATAAAAGTGGGTCACAATTTATTAAGTAAAGTACCCCCTCCGATTGATCAATTTTGATGAAATTTTTACAGTCGTATCTCGGGCATATAAATAGATCAAATACTCAGTTTAATCAAAATCGTTAGAGCCGTTTTTGAGAAAATCGAAAAATACTTAAAAAGTTATTAAATAAAGTACCCCCCTCCCTTTGAGCAATTTTGATGAAATTTTTGCTGTCACATCGCGGGCATATACATACACTAAATACCCAATTTCAGGTTCGCACGGTTTATAGTTTTTGAGCTAGTCTGTTCACACACACACACACACACACACAGACACACACACACACAGACCATTTCGCGGGACTTGGTCATTTCGACTCAGGGGGTCCCAAAACGTGTATTTCCGTTGAAAACCGGAAGTCGAAAATTTTCACGATCGCAATACTTCCACTTACTATATATTTCATATATAGGTAAGTGAAAGTAAAAATATGTACACGTGAAATTGGTACAAAATTTATTAAGTAAAGTCCCCCCTCGGGTTGATCAATTTTGATGAAATTTTTACAGTCGTATCTCGGGCATATACATACATCATATACCCAGTTTGATCAAAATCGTTAAAGCCGTTTTTGAGTAAATAAAAAAAACACGTGAAAATGATACAAAATTTATAAAGTAAAATCCCCCCTCCGGTTAATCAATTTTGATGAAATTTTTACAGTGATATTTTGGGCATATAAATAGATCAAATACTCAGTTTAATCAAAATCGTTAGAGCCGTTTTTGAGAAAATCGAAAAAAACTTAAAAAGTTATTAAACAAAGTACCCCCCTCCCTTTGAGCAATTTTGATGAAATTTTTGCTGTCACATCACGGGCATATACCTACACTAAATACACAATTTCAGGTTCCCACGGTTTATAGTTTTTGAGCTAGTCTGTTCACACACACACACACACACACACACACACACACACACACAGACCATTTCGACTCACGGGACCCCAAAACGTGTATTTCCGTTGAAAACCGGAAGTCGAAATTTTTCACGATCGCAATACTTCCACTTACTATATATTTCATATATAGGTAAGTGAAAGTAAAAAAAAGTTAACCCGTTCACGCTGGAACTGTTAATTTCCTCGCCTGTTAACTTCCTCGCCCATTGGCGGCTGAACTTAATGATTTTCTCTCTATAGACGGGAGTTATTCAAGGCCCTTATGCAATATCGATAATCCAACAATAATAAAATAAGACATACAATCATAACTCGTTATAAATCGTCGTGGAAAGTTTTGTGATTGACTAATGTGTCCGATGAGGCAGTCTAGTGTGGGCCACCGGTGGTACCGGTGGTTTTAAAAAAAGAAAAAGAAAAGGATCAATCTAAAAAGAAGCATCGGCGATTCAGGAATCCATTATATCTCAGTCGAAAGAAAATAGAGGGGGAGGAATAATTTTTGAATATTCCCTGAAAAATTGATCTTAATTTATAATTTATATTCCCTCCTTTTTGTTTCTTGTTTACATTTAAATATTTTATATAAAAATTAAAACTAAGAGACTTCATTTGGTTTGGTCATATAGAGGTTATTTCAATGAAGAATGGTTGAAAGAGGGGTATGGTTAAAACAGTTCTGGAATGCGGACATCAATTTTTTAAAAACTAATAAATAAATAAATATTGCAGAATAATATTTAAAAAAAAATACAGATATAAATTTTATATTTATTAACTGAAATCGCAATCAGGTGGTAGAAATTCAATCTTAGTCCTAATGTTTTTAGTACTTTTGTTTTAGTCATTGATTTTCTCAAAAACGGCTCAAAGGATTTTGATTAAACTCGGTATTTAATGTATGTATATGCCCACGATGTGACTGTCAAAATTTCATCAAAATTGATCCATTGGAGGGTTCACTTTACTTAATAAATTTTGTCTCATTTTCAAGTTTTTTTTCCTTACTCAAACACGGCTTTAAAGTTTTTGATCAAACTGGGTATTTGATATATGTATATGCCATTCATATGACAGCCAACATTTCATCAAAATTGAACAAGAGGGGGCACTTTATTTAATATATTTTTTCTCATTTTCAATTTTTTTCAATAGTAAGCGAAAAAGTATTGTGATCCTGAAAAAATTTCAAAATCTCGTTTTCAACAGAAATATGCTTAATCATCTCATGCTTAAAGAAGTAAAGTATTCTTTAATATCAGTTAAGCTTTATAATTATTAAAAAGTTCTGAGGGGGCTTTAATGGGGAAGGGGCCTTTGTTTTTGTTTATATGAATAAATTATCTGTCTCTTGTGTTGCTTAAAAATAAGAAATTGCTAAATATGAAATATGAAAAAAACAAGTAAACATATATGGTACAGCAGACAAAAAGAAAAAAATCCATAAAAGACGTTGAGCCCATCGATGGAAATTATTAGTTTCGTAGTAACTCAATGAAGTTTTCAACTACATAGTGAATTATAAAACCCACGCGACTTGGAGTATTATGCTTGCATTGCCGAATTATCGCAAGTAAAAACTTTTATTTAATAATAAAAAAAAAAAATTGTACTTTAGAGAGCAAATACCAACAAAAATAAGTAAATGGATGTGGAAGAATGTGCGACTTTGTGAAATGGCAATTAAGAAAGCACGTCAATGTCTAATTTAAGTAATTTGGTAATTAAAAGTTGTGTTGCGTGCATGCACCAGATTTTTATATTTATTAACAGAAATCGCAATCAGGTGCAAGAATTTCAGTATTAGTCTTAGTGTTTTTTTTTAGGTCTTTTGTTTTAGGTATTTTTATTCTATTTTAGATATATAAGAATAATACAGCTTATCTCAGGTGATGTGAAGTAATATGATCCCACATATATTATTTCACAAAGCGTAAAAATTGGTTTTTCATCAATTATAAGGTCCTACCGTGCTCAAATGCCACGAATGTGGTATCGTTGGATTCAGAATTTCACGGAGCTTTTGCGAATTGCATTCTCAGTGTCCATTTTTTGGTCCAAAATAAAATATCGACCTAAACGTACTGGTTCAATGGATCGAAATGAATCAAATTGGGTTTTATGAATTGCGACACGAGCATTAAGATCCAGTTTAGTTCTCTAGAACTAAACTGGGGTTTGAGTTTTAAAGCCCTAAAACATACCATTCTTGAGATAACGCCCGGGTTAGGCCCCTCCGCCGCACATGGTCAACTACTTATTGTATTACGTTACAGCAAATGTTAGGTCCAGTCGTACTTAGGTTCTATAAATGTTGTTTCTTCATTTAAACTTAATTGTAGCGTTGGACAATTGCACTCTCACAATTAGCAATTACAGTATACTCCCACTTAACCGGTTCCCGATTAACCGACTCTTCTGATAAACCGACGGACGCTGTAAAAGATGAAAAATTCTTTTTAAAATCATTAAAAGCATTTATAACTTTGTCATATTCTCCATCACTGGTCAAAAACTTTGTTAAAATTTGTATTATGTTGCGGTTCGATAGATCTTAAATAAATTAAAATGTTGACAAATAGGCTTTTGTCTTTTATTTTATGACCGAACTTCAGTAAAATAAATCTCTTCGAAGTAGAATTTAACTTGGAACGAAATGCGTATCCTCCATTCATTTCATTAAAAAAATTAAAAACGAAATTAAGAAGAAATAGCTTCCTATATTTGGCAAAGACCGACGAAATGACATTAAGGTTTAAACGGAAAAAAAAAATAAAAGATTTTGTGAAAACTGGAGAGATTGATAATGTAAATTTTTATAAATTTTTAAATAAAATTGTTCCAAAAAGTTTTTTTTATTTAATATATTTATAGTCTTTGTAAAATAGGTTGTGAGTTGTATTAGTTATAATAATATATTTTGTTGTTTTTTTTTTCCGGATTGACCGGCTCTCTCGCTTAACCGGCAATGAATCCGTTCCGACGAGGACGGATAAGCGGGAGTCTCCTGTAGTCATTGGTGGATCCGAGAGGGGGGGGGGGGTGATGTGGAAAAATTTTCGTCATTTAAAGATAGAATTTGACTTTCCTTAAAGTAAGGAAGCAAGTTAAAGAACGTAAATGTGCAGAACAGGTAGAATTTTAGTTGTGGGAAGGTGAAAAAGCTGATCGGCAGATCCAAATGAAGGGCTGTGGGCCTGCAGCCTCCCCTTTACAATCGGCTGGATCCGCCCATGACTGTAGTCCAGAATATTTATAAAATAAATAAAATCTATTTATGGTGATTTATAGTAACATAGTGATTCATTAGATCGAGGTGGAACAACTTTGGTTTTATCAATTTAGCTTTTTTATAGCGGAAATTTTAGAAAACTGAAGTATCGAAATAAGAAAAATGTATTTCAATGGTTTCTATGCAGGCTTTATGACCCATATAGGTTCCACTTACACGGGCCAGGCGTTTTAAATCTCTAAAACTTATTGTTTTAAAGAAAAGGCATGAATTAGGCCTCTCAGCTTCATGGGGCTACTTATCGTTTTGTTGCCTCTCCATGGATAGTAACCTATTTGATGTCGTTCTTACAACTTAGAAGACTATCTGCCTCTCCATTGTCAGAAAAATAACCGTAAAAAGCATCTTATGAACTGTTTTTGAAAAAACAAAATCAGTAGGGAAGTTAAAATCAGAATGTAGAAAGATTAATTTCCAAGACTATGCAACATTCTTAGTGATTTCATATATTCCAGGAAGATTACAAGAAACTTTTGTAGAGAAAAACATCAGAAAATGAAGTTCTTCCTTAACTATTAAACAGAAAAATAATTTATTCTTCCTTGCTCTAGAAAAAAAATTTCACCTTAAGGCCCGAGTGGGTGTGGGAGGGGGGGGGGGGGTACGAACAGGCAAAAAAAAAAAAAGTTCATTTCATAGTTATGTTAAACCTAGAAGTAAAATCTTACAAGTACAAATCTTCGTGCGAAGTGCTTCGCACGGGTCCACCTAGTATAATTTATTCTGTTTCTCATTTATTACTTTTATCATACTTCAATAACTATAATCATACATTTTTTTAAAAATCCTATAATTTTGTTTGATATTTTTACTTTCACTTACCTATATATGAAATATATAGTATGGAAAGTATTGAGATCGTGAAAATTTTCGACTTCCGGTTTTCATGCGTGCCAAACAGAGGGGGTACTTTATTTAAAGAATTTTATCTAATTTTTAAGTTTTTTCGATTTTCTCAAAAACGGCTCTAACGATTTTGATTAAACTTGATATTTGATGTGTGTATGTGGCCGCGATATGACAATGATCAGATGATTTTGTTCAGACTGGATAATTGGCATATGTATATGCTCACGATGGCCTAAATTTCATCGAAATTGGTCAAACGCAGGGGGATCTTTATTTCATAACTTTTTCCAATTTTTATATATTTTTTTTAATATCTCAAAAACGGCTTTTATGATTTTGATTAAATTAATCATTTTTAATCAAAATCAAGTCAAATTTTTTATATTATTTATACAAATGGCATTTAAAAAAATATAACAATTTCTAATCTAAGTAAGTTGGTATGTGAAAGTTGTGTGTTGCGCGCATCACACCAGATTTTTTGTATTTGTATATAATTTTTGTGTATTTGTATATAATTGTTGGTATTCATCGTATCCCAGAATAGATCCATTTATTATTGTATTCTTCTGCTATTTCAGGACAACCGTACCATGTATGATTGCCCGGTGTAGACGTCCTTTTATGAACTCGAGACATAAGCAGACGACGCGACCATAAACCAACTCATACTGTTCCCACTGTCATTAAAATAAACGCGGTGTTGACTTCATTATTCCCAATGGTCCCTAATGACCATGTGGGTCATCCGAAAATGGAAGCTAAATTGAAATTAATGATTAATTGCTATGTAAATAAAATTCTGTCAGTCATAGATCCGTCTTAATTAGTCCCCTTAGGGTTTTTGATTTTTTGCTCATGATTGTTTTGGTATTAATTTTAATTTATTTTAGAGCTTCTTTTATTTATTCTTTTTTCAGGAATTACTCGAGTCAAAAGCGAACATTTTGTGTAATCGAGAATTTGTGTAGTCGATCGTCATGCCTACATGGTTTTGAACGGTGACTTTATTTCCGGAATATTTATTTGTTTGTTGTCACTTAATGCTCCTATTACAGATCGGACGATGCTACTGTAAATTTTTCCTATCGAACCCGGGTCTTCCGCGTGAGATGCGCGGTATGCTTATCATTGCACCACGGAGCTCGCTTCCAAACGGTGCCAAATCCTTCCTCTTCACTGACACCTCTTGGATGTCAAACGGTGATTTGGCACCGTTTGGAAGCGAGCTCCGTGGTGCAATGGTTAGCATACCGCGCATGTCACGCGGAAGACCCGGGTTCGATTTCCGGCGGAGCCAAATCTTTTCTCTTCAAAAATAAATTATTTAAAATAATTTAAAAACAAGGTGGTCACCCAAAATATCTACATCATTATAGAAATTATAATAATAGTCTTCAGCAATGCATTACAATAATAGAAGAAATTACATTTATTTTAAAATGGCTAACTTTGTTTCTATATCATATAGAAAAAAAAAAAAAAAAAAAAAAACCTAATCAGAGATAATTTGCAACATAACTTGTTCTTAAATATTGTAAAGAAACACAACAATATTATACATATTTATGTACATAAATGAACAATACTATATGTATATTTATAGACGGAGGCGAAAGAATAACAAAAGGAAAATCGAACGAAAATAAATAATAAATCAAATTTCTCTTTACGTTCATTCAAGGTACTCGTAACTGACAGGCAGTTTTCTTAAATTTTTAAGCCGCTTATAATGATTTGAAAATTCGGTCATGAAAATTAAGGAACATGGGCAGGCAATGTACCTACAAAAAACAAAACGCTCATTTTTCTTGATTTTAATTTTCCAAAAAAAAAAAAAATTATATTCCAATACTTATTCCAGTTGTAGAGAACGGTATTAATAAATGTCAAAAAGTATCTACAATGTAGATTAGTTATATCGAGAAGGATCTCATCGAGGTTGTTATTTAAGAGAGAAGTACCTAACACTAAGCGCTTGAACCTGTTGGTGTGAACACAAAGCGGAACCTGTCTGTACGTGTTTGCTCGGAGGCCGATAAAAATATTTCCTAGCGCAGGTCAACAAAAACTAGCCGCTAGTCAAACAGACTCAGGTAGCCCCGGGGCCGGAGCTGTAGTCTAGCTTTCTTCTCACCTACGGTACATGTAGCTATATAAAAACTGAGAGAATTGTTTATGAAAACATTCTTAAAAAGTTTCTTTTGCAACTCATTTGTTTGGCAGTTCATTTCCCTTCTGCAAAGTATTATAAAAAAAAAAATTAAAATTATTGAATAGCATCCCAATACAGTCTCATATTATATACATCTACATGTTTACATTTCGGTGGACGTTTCGGACGAATGTGTTCATATTCATCACCTGCATAGTTAATTATAGCAATTTATACAAACAATTATCAACATTATATACATAACAATCATTATATCATCATTTATTATTGATTCTAAATAAATATAAAAATGACATATAGGCATGTCAAGTTATTCAATCTAAAAATAGGTTACATAAATAAAAATCAATAAATAAAAATAAAATGGTAGGATCACTCACCAACCTTTTCTTTCTTGTTAATATTATTAAATAATTAGGCATTCTAATAAAGAATCTGTCTATTATTAATAAGTTATTTCATATCACAAGCTACTTGGTCTCTGACTGTTATCTTTAAATCCTCTGGTGGTTTTTATATTTTATTTATTATTATAGTCCTATTTCATTATTTTTTATATATATAGATTAAATGATATTCCTTTTAAGTGTATTATTTTCTTTGTGTATTTTCAAAGTTAATTTTATGTTTGGTGTTTTTAGAATGTATGTCATATTTATATTTGTTTAGAATCAATAATTGTATGTATAATTATTGGTATGTTTTAATTGTTGATAATTGTTTGTATAAATTGCTATAATTAATTATGCACCGTACAAATAGGTGATGAATATGGATGCATTCGTCCGAAACGTCCACCGAAATGTAAACATGTTATGAGACTGCATTGAGATGCTATCAATTCAATAACGTAAATGAATGAAGCAGTCTATCAAGATAATATAAAAAATCTGGTGCGTGCGCGCAACACACAACTTTCACTTACCAACTTACTTAGATTAGAAATTGACGTGTTTTGCTAATTATCATTTCCCAAAGTCACAGATTTTTCTACATTCATATCTTATTTTTGTTAATCGTTAAAGCCGTTTTTGAGTAAATAAAAAAACCCCTGAAAATGATACAAAATTTATTAAGTAAAGTCCCCCCTCCCGTAGATCAATTTTGATGAAATTTTTACAGTCATATCTCGGGCATATAAATACATCAAATACCAAGTTTGATCAAAATCGTTAAAACCGTTTTTGAGTAAATAAAAAAAACATGTGAGAATGGTACAAAATTTATTAAGTAAAGTCCCCCCTCCCGTAGATCAATTTTGATGAAATTTTTACAGTCACATTTCGGGCATATAAATACATCAAATACCAAGTTTGATCAAAATCGTTGAAACCGTTTTTGAGTAAATAAAAAAAACACGTGAAAATGATACAAAATTTATTAAGTAAAGTCCACCCTCCGGTTAATCAATTTTGATGAAATTTTTACAGTCATATTACGGGCATATAAATCGATCAAATACTCAGTTTAATCAAAATCGTTAGAGCCGTTTTTGAGAAAATCGAAAAAAACGTAAAAAGTTGTTAAATAAAGTACCCCCTCCCTTTGAGCAATTTTGATGAAATTTTTGCTGTCACATCGCAGGCATATACATACACCAAATACCCAATTTCAGGTTCGCACGGTTTATAGTTTTTGAGCTAGTCTGTTCACACACACACACACACACACACACACACACACACAGACCATTTCGCGGGACTTGGTTAATTGGACTCAGGGGACCCCAAAACGTGTATTTCCGTTGAAAACCGGAAGTCGAAATTTTTCACGATCGCAATACTTCCACTTACTATATATTTCATATATAGGTAAGTGAAAGTAAAAATTACTTCTGTTTTCTTCCAATGTTGGTTATGTTAGCAAGTGGTAGGTACTTGTTCGGATCGGATATAGCTACCACATCGAAATTGCTTGAGAAAAATCGATTATATGCTTACTTACTGCGCGTAGCCTTCTCAGTATCCTAGTCAGTGTCTCGTTTTTACATTATCCACAGTTAGATGTATACGGGTGATTCTAAAGTGTTGGTGGTATTTGGCACTTAATTTTTTTGGAATTTCAAAGTCATCTTTTCTATAATGTTCTAGGGAGTGACAAAATGTAACATATGAAGTTGTTACATTAATTTAAATCTTTTAAAAGCATAATTCTCTAAATTTTAAAGTCTCGTTTCATCTAAAGTCAGTCTCGTTCTTATATAAGTATGAGTTCCATCACTACCATCTTAATAGTTAGATAACTAAAAATTAACTATTGAAACTTAAAAGTTTATTTGGCGATTTGAGGGGGAGGGGGGACTTTAACATATGAATACTTAATCGAAAACTAACTTTCTGAACTCACAATGATTACCAAGTTACAAATTTAAAATACAAGTCTCTCCCTGACCAACATTGTCACTCCCTAGCTAAAAGAAAATCAGTATCAGGCTCATTGGCGGATCCAGGGGGGGCTGTGGGGGCTGCAGCAAGTTAAAGAACAAATAATGTGCAGAACAAGTTGAATTTTAGTTATAGGAAAGGAACATAAAGGTAAAAAAGATGATTAGCAAATCCAAATGAAGTGCTGTGGGGATGTAGCCCCCCCCCTTTAGGACTGCAGCCCCCTCCTTTACGATCGGCTGGATCAGCCCATGATCAGGCTAGGGAATGACAGGTTAGGGAGGGACAAATCGGCCATTTATTTTCATTTATCATCAATTTTGGAAAAACTAATACAAAATTTACTAAAAGGAGATTATGGCTGTGAAGAGATTCGAAAGGTCTATAAAACTATAATAAAAGAAGTATTCCGCTATAAAATAAAATAAAATAAAATATTCCGCACAAACCTGAAATTGGGTATTTGGTTTATGTAGGGGTATATGCCTGCGATGTGACAGCAAAAATTTCATCAAGATTGGTCAAATGGAGAGGGCACTCTAATTAATAAATTTTTTATCATTTTTTAATTTTTTGTTTTGTAAACATACATATCTGGTGGCGGGTTAACGTGTTACCCCTTACAACTTATTGTTGATATCTCAAAGATAGTCAGTTCAAAACCCGGAGCTAGTGGACGTTTAACAATGCCAAGGATTAATCCTCCGTCTCCTCTCGCTTAGGAAAACCCCGTACATCCGAAAAGGTGAGGAAGGCGAGGACAAAAAGAATGGCGATTGAAGGGCTAAAGGCGGTGGATTGAAGAGTTAGCCATGAGGTGCCTTTACACTTACACTTTTACACCTTTACAGCCATTTATACTTAACGTGACCTTAAGCGAACCAATATGGCTGACGCACCCATAAGCTAGTTTATGATGAAGAAAAAATCTCCATTAGCAATATGTTTTATATTATCTGAAAAATTAAAAAAATAGGAGACGAATTAGAACGGCGCACTAATATCACAAACAATTCCTATCACTTAGGAAAAACCCAAGTCAAAAGTGACACTAGCGCACCCCTGAACCTAGGCGAACAGATGAAGTACCTAGAACACCCGATCAGTCGACGTGAAGGCTTCACGAAGGTTGTTCGAGGGTAGTGTTCGAAGGTAAAGCTCGTAAGGTGTAAAGGCACCTTAAGGTAAGAGGTAGTGGTAGGGGGTTAGTTTGCCGACTTCAAAGGTTTATGACGGGGAAACCCAACGCTTTTGAAGTGAAAGGCTACATGATAACTATGTGAAAATAAAATATTAAAAACTAACAAAATAGATGGTACTATTTTGTACCAAATTCTTATGCCTGGACTCAATAATAAAACAAAATTGAGATATACGTAATGTAACAATGCATAAAAATTTTAAAAATATGCACAAGGAAGTTATACAATACTGAAGGTAATCATAATACAAGAGGAACATAGATAATTGCGGATACCTGTGAAATCAAAACTAGGATTTGAGGATGCGGAAAATGTTAGAATGGGTGGATGAAATTATCTCTTTATCAGTTTTATGATTTACAGGGTTATTTTTTTTCCAGATTGATGAAAATCAAACACTTGACTATCTCTCACCTCTACTTTTGTATCCATGGTGATTTTTTGAGTTCATTTAATTTGTGTGGCATTGTGAATAATTATTTTCTTGGAATAAAATTATTTAAACCCACACAAATGTTATGATAGTTTCGAAATTCATTTGGAAAAATATTTCCATTGAAAGTTTTTGTCTTCCTCTTTTGAAGTGAAGAAGGTTGGAAAGGTTTGGCTGGCCCTAACCTGGGTGAGGTATGCAGTTCCTAGAAGTGGCCTAGCCACTCTGCTTTCTAATTGGTCGAGCCGCTTCCCCCACCACCACTTATATCATTTGTCATTTAAGTCTTTAAATAAATTGTTAAGAATATAAAATCTAGTACGATGCGCGCAACACACAACTTTCACTTACCAACTTACTTAGATTAGAAATCGACGTGTTTCGACAATATGTAAACGCCATTCCTCAACACATTTTTCCTCATTTATTTTTTATTATAAAAAATTTGAGGATCACCTATTTACTCTACCACCTCTATTTGATCAATTTTGATTAAATGTTGGCTGTCACATTTTTGACATATACATACATCAAATACCCAGTTTCATCAAAATAGTTGCAGCCGTTTTTGAGTAATCATAAAAACACGTGATAATGATAAAACATCTATTAAGTAAAGAGCCCCCTCCGTTGGACCTATTTGGTTGAAATTTCGGCTGTCTCATCGCGGGCATATACATACACCATATACCAAGTTTAATCAAAATTGTTATAGCCGTTTTTGAGAAAATCGAGAAAATGGTTTTTTATTATTTTTTTTGTGTGAATTCGGCATTTTAATTATAAAAACATTAATCAGTCGTAATTTTAATATTTTCTTAAATAATGCATAATGCATTGTTAAAAATTATACTAAAAAAATAGAAGATATGCAACTTCGAAATGGTTCACAGAATTCAAAGTATTGAATATTTGACAATTATTTATTAAAAAATGTTTTATCAACGTATTTCAAATACAATCTGAACTATTACATATATCCCATAAATATGAAATAAGAAACGTGAAAACAAATATTCTGTTATATCCAAAAGTACAATATCTCATTATTACTTAGACACCCTTATTATGCAGCTATAAATTTTTTTCAAAGTTATGAAATTGATATAAATAAGCTAAAAACTATGAAAAATTTATAAGACCTATTTCTGAACTTTTGTTTAATAATATATAAGGTATATAATTTATTTTTTTATAATTTTGCACTCAATGTTAATTTATTTTTTCTATTTTATTTTTATGTACAATATTTGTAATTAGTCAAATATTTTTTTTCTTTGACTGCAGCACTATCTATAGTTGATTTCAAATTCATAATATTGTTGAATTTAGTATATATGTTGATTTTTTATGTTAAAATACAATATTCTGAGCTTTTAGCAATCTCTTGCCCTAACACAAGTGATCTTTCTTAAGGCAGGTCAGAATGATTTATTGATTTATAGTTTTTTTTTTTTTTTCTTTAATTGTTCTGACAAATAAATATCTTATTTTGCCTACATTTACATAATGTACATATTTACACAAATATTAAGCGGCCATTTTAACTTTCACTTACCTATATATGAAATATATAATATTAGGGAATAATATTTAGGAAAAAAGTATTGCGATCGTGAAAAATTTTCAATGGAAGTATGCTTAATCATCTCATGCTTAATGAGAATCAAGTATTCTTTAATATCAGGTAAGCTTTATCATTATTATTTTTTTTTAAACTATTTTATTAGAAGATAAAAGCCGTGGTCGAATCTTTTATCTTCTAATAAAATAGTTTAAAAATTATAAATTAATTATCTAACGCTAACTAATTACTACATAACAACATACAATTTATCATTATTAAAACGTTCTTTTTTTTATTCCTATAAAGTACCTTTGTTTTTGTTTATATGGATAAATTATCTGTCTCTCCCTAAAAATAAGAAATGGCTAAATATGAAATATGAAAAAAATCAAGTAAACATATACAGGAGACAAAAAGAAAAAAATCCATAAAAGTACGCCTTTAATGGAAATTATTTGTTTCCTGGTAACTAAATGAAGTTTTCAACAACTACATAGAGAATTATAAAATAAGAAGACGGATCATTATTCTTGCATTGCCGAATTATCACAAATAAAAACTTTTATTCAGTCACCTGTGTGATTTTATTCAGGGTCACCTGTGGGGTTGTGGTTAGCATGGCAACCTACAATACTAAAGGTCGCGGCTTCGATTCCAGCGGTGGCCCTAGGATTTTTTAATGTGAGTAAAAAATCTTTAGCTATGCCGTCCCTCAGATAGGACGTAAAATGGAGGCCATGAGACTGTACGATGTCAGGTACTAGTTAAAGATCCGTATCCTAATTATATAGGCAAAATTTAGGACTCCCACTGTAGCATCGTCCGATTAGCCTAAGTAGCATAAATATGGAATTTAAACAAACAAACAAATTCAATAATAAAAAAAATAGTGTACTTTAGAGAGTAAATAAAATAAGTAAATAAATGTGTGACTTTTAGGAATGACAGTTACAAAACACGTCAATTTCTAATTTAAGTGAGTTGGTAGTGAAAGATGTGTGTTGCGCGCATTGCACCAGATTTTTTTTTCTGCTAAGTGCATAAGGTATTTTTAGCATATATAAGGTGAATTAATGTAATACAAATGAGTAATATGAAGTTTTATTTATTGAGCAGTTTATATAATATGTTACAGTAATTATACCTTCCTCAAGAAGAGAGAAGTCGTGGAATAAATCTAAATCTAAAATGGTAAGTAGCATTAGCTCTGGACGGAGTTCCCACAGTAAGTTTCTCTTTCCATCTCTCTCTCTCTCTCGGTATAACTAATAGTAGCCCTCCATCATCGGAATACCCAGAGGAATCGGGAGCTGAGGAGGAGGAGGACATGGAAAAAGAAGAAGAAGGAAGAAGGGGCGCCTCTGAAGAACGGACAGCTCGCCGAAGCGGACAACTAGGACAAGATTCCTCAGAGGGTCATTATGTGACCGGGCCAAGAGTGGCTATTACCGAAATTATATCTTTAGACACCTCCGCAATAGCTAATCTTTTCATTAGCGTCTGTTCCAACGATAAGTATTGTCCATTCTCAGGCTATTTCTGTCTACAACAGCCTTAGAGTAGTGGGTTATTTAAGAATATTTCTATAAGTGGCCACTTCTAGCAAAATAATCTAGTGAATAATAGTATAATATTTTAACTGCAAAAATAAAATAAAAATCCTTTTACCTGTAGACTTAAATGTAATCTATTGTGTTCGGTATTTTGATTTTATTTTATTTCATCACAGATACTTCTTTTTTACTTTCACTTACCTATATATGAACTATATAGTAAGTGGAAGTATTGCGATCGTGAAAAATTTCGACTTCCGGTTTTCAACGGAAATACACGTTTTGGGGTCCCCTGAGTCTAAATAACCAAGTCCCGTGAAAGGGTCTGTGTGTGTGTGAACAGACTAGCTCAAAAACTATAAACCGTGGGAACCTGAAATTGGGTATTTAGTGTATGTATATGCCCGCGATGTGACAGCAAAAATTTCATCAAATTTGCTCAAAGGGAGGGGGTACTTTATTTAATTACTTTTTAAATTTTTTTCGATTTTCCCAAAAACGGCTCTAACGATTTTGATTAAACTGAGTATTTGATCTATTTATATGCCCAAGATTTGATTGCCAACATTTCATTAAATTGATCAACCGGAGGGGGGTACTTTACTTATTAAATTTTGTATCATTTTCACGTGTTTCTTTTATTTACTCAAAAAAGGTTTTAATGATTTTGATCAAACTGGGTATTAAATGTATGTATGTGCCAAAGATTTGATAGCCAACATTTCATCAAAATTGATCAACCGGAGGGGGGACTTTACTTGATAAATTTTGTATAATTTTCACGTGTTTTTTTTAGTTACTCAAAAACGGTTTTAACGATTTTGATCAAACTGGGTAATTGATGTATGTGCATGCCAAAGATGCGATAGCCAACATTTCATCAAAATTGGTTCAACGGAGGGGGCACTTTATTTCATAACTTTTTAACCAATTTTTACCTTTTTTTTCGATTATCTCAAAAACGGCTTTAACGAATTTCATCAAATTCGTGGTGTTTAATGAAAATTAGGTGTTCTTTAATTTGAGGTTTATCATTATTAAAATGTTCTGAGGGGGCTTAAATGGGGAAGGGGCCTTTTTTGTTTTCCTATAAAGTACCTTTGTATTTGTTTATATGGAGAAATTATCTGTCTCTCGTTTTGCCTAAAAATTAAAAAGGGCTAAATATGAGATATGATAAAAATCAAGGAAACATATAGAGGAGAAAAAAAAAAATATTCAGTCAACTCATAAAATTCGTTGAGCGCAAGCGGTGTACGCCTTTAATGACAGACCATTGTTCATAATTAAAGCGGTTCTGTTCATTTGAGAACTGGCAATTAACAAAAGGCATTAATTTCTAATCTAAGTAAGTTGGTAAGTGAAAGTTGTGTGTTGCGCGCACGCACCAGATTTTTTTTTCGGTTTTTAATTACCGCACCCCCCCCCCCCCCCCCACAATTCTTATTACATAAAATTCTAGGTCAACAATATAATCATTGTTTGTTTATTTAACGTCACTTTATGCTACTAACGCTAATCGGACGATTCTACACTGGGAGTCCTAAATTTTGCCTATCCATGTATAATTAGGATAGGTACTTTGAAGACAATAAAGACATTTATTTCATCAGATTAATATTTAAAGCAAGAGGGGAACTACTGAACCTCAACTATTTAACTGCAATGAACAAAAGAAATACTTGTACCATGTGCAACCTCAATACAATAGAAAAAAAACCTTCCACTTCATCTCAACATGCCCCATTCTAAATGAAATCAGGATAAATTGTTTTGGAAAACGGTCTCTGAATATGGAAGAAACCGTAGATATCCTAAACGCCAAATATAACCAACAACTATTTCTGTATCTAAATAATAATTGCAACAAAATATAGACAAGAAATGACTCATGAATATAATCAGTAGAAATAGATTCCCCAACACGCCAGTGAAAAAAATCGCTTATAGCTAGTTTTATAATTTGTTCATTTATATACAAGGAGTTTTTCAGTATGTATGTGAGTTCAGTTCAGTATGAAATAATTTTTCTTTTATTACTACCACTTATAACATATCTTAAATTATTGTTATATATTTGCAACCTATTTATAATTATAACAAGCTAGGATATCTCGACAGACGGACTTGCGTCCATTGGCTATTTACGTCTTAGTATTTTCTTATTTTGTTTTGTATTATATAATATTTTTCATGAATAAACGTTATTTCTATCTACCTATCTATCTATCTAATTAGATTAGGGATATTTAGCAAATACCTGACATCGTACAGGCTCGGGACCTCCATTTTACGTCCTATCCGAGGGACGGCATAGCCAAGGTTTTTTACTCCAATATAATCATTGAAAGTTACTCTTATTGTTTTTCGTCCTGGCATTGAATTTTAAAAAAATGGTGCCTAGGTTTTGGCCCTTGCGATAAATAAAATTTTAGACCTTTTCTCTACAAATTTATACATTTTACTGATCTTATCCGAAGTTATAGTAGGCATTATCCGAAGGTTATATATATTCTACTTTATACATTACATATATTCTATCAAAGAAAAAATGTTATAATTTTATGTATTTCATAAAATTATAATTATACATCATTAACATGAATATTCTCTTCGTTTATAATTATTTAAAAATTAAATTACAATTAGCTCAAGAAAAGGTAATAAATTAGGTAAGAATAGAGAGATTTAGATTAGTTGAACCATGATTTGTGATGACCTGTTTTAGGCTCTTATCGGAGTGGGGCCCCATCTGGGGACAGGGAACCTTCAGCAAATAACAGTTTCGCATTGTCTCCTCCTTTAAACCTAAAAAATAACCCGTTCCTATTGTAACGATCTAATAATTAATTAGGTTACTTTTTGTAGCAGTTTTTAATTGTATTCAGTCCAAAAATAGGATACCCAAAATAAATAGGACCTCTATAATTTTTTGTGGAGATTTATACAAACTTGTGATTTTAGTACCTCAGAGGTAAATTGTCGTAACTGACATTTGGCAAAGATTTCAGAAGAGCTATTTTGATTTCATATTTCTCTATTTAGTGTTTTAAAAAATTCACATCTGCTGCGCAGGTACGACAGTGGAGTTACATAAAAAATAGTTGCGATAAACAGTGGGAAAATTTTGTCATTTAGTGGCCAAAAATCTATGACTCCTGACCAAATTAAGATTATCGATTAATTATTTTTTAATGAAAAAAGAATTATTCGACGTTCGTTATTCGATCAGGAGTTATAGATTTTTGGCCACTAAATGACAAAATTTTCCCACTGTGCGACAGTTTACCTATCAGTTACTTTAATATAATTATTTGCAGAGTGCATTTTTTTTTTTTTATTAATCAGTTCTTTGTTTATTTGTTTAATTACTTGAACCACTATACTCTGATTATATAGAAAAATTTATTAACGAACCAGATAAGAGAATATTATGAAGTAGCCAACTTAAAAAGCTACTTACAAACAGTTATCATCATCATCATTATCGTTATCGTGAATGAATGGATTGCAATTTTTTTTTTTTTTTTTGTAATGTTTTATTTTTCTATAAGTAGTACTTAATCACTTCATTATGAAAAAAAAAGAATTAAGATAACCATAATAAAGTCAAATCCATATATTGTCGTCACCATGCTAAAGTTATGAATGTACAACTTAAAACCTATGCATGTTCGTTACTTTAGCATAGAGATAATATGTAGTTGAGCTTATAGTAAACTAGGGAATGTGTTATATGTGATTTTATACTCTACGAACTTCGAACATCACCCTCGTAAAGCCTTTACTTCGACTGTTCGGGTATTCTAAGTACTTCATCTGTTCCCCTGTGTTCGGGGGTGGCGCTAGAGTCACTTTTGATTTGGGTTTTCCCAAGTGACAAGAGTTGTTTGTGATACTAGTCCGCCGCTTGTAATTTGTCTCCTATTTTTTTATTTTTCAGATAAAATAAAATATATTGATAACGGAGATTTTTTCTTAATCAGAAGCTAGCGTTGGGTGCACATTTGTTCGCTCAACGTCACGTTATGTGTAAATGTTCGTGGAACGCCGGTACGGCAAGGTTCGGAAGAGAACCTGTTCGTGGTGAGGTTCGTTGAGTGTAAAGGCAACTTAAGAAGTCAACTTTTCATGAGAATCAAAAAATAATTTCTTACCTTTAGTGTAATTCGGCGCCGGTCTTTATGATTTTTCTGAGATACAAAGGGTAGTGGCTAGCGTAGCAGCATGCAGTAATTAACGTCGCGGGTTCGAATTCCACGGATTTTTTATAGGAAGTAAAAGATCCTCGGCCATTTCTTTGGATGGGACGTAATAGTGAGCCTGTACGATGCCAGATACTAAAGATCACTATCCTAATTATACCTGAATAGGCAAAATTTAGGACTCCCACTGTAGCATCGTCCGATTAGCTTTAGTGGCATAAAGAGACGAAAAAAAAAATTAACAATATAGTTTTAAATACAATTATATACAATTTATTTTCTTGTTGCTGGAAAAATTTATCGTGATATTTAAATCCGCAATTGAAAATATAATTAAATTATAAATGGACATAGTATGTCTATGACCTTCGGGCTCAATACAGAGAAGATATAAAAATACGGAAGGATTCTTTCCCAAAAGTATAATTGCTGAAGTGAGTTGTAGCACTGCTTTCAACTATTACTGGAAAGTCATGAAGATGCCAGAATAGGCAAAAATTTGGCTGTTTCAATGTAATTTGTGTTACACCCGAGATTTGTGGCGGTCACCTGTGGTTTAGTGGTTAGCATACCAACCTACAATACTATATTCTTGGCTATCCCCTCCCTCGGATAGGAAGTAAAATGGAGATCCCGAGCCTGTACGATTTGAGGTATTCGTTGATGATCCCTATCCTAATTTTATACCTGGTAGGCAATATTTAGAACTCCCATTGTAGCATCGTCCGATTAGCCTTAGTTAATCAAACGAGACTTTTGAGGCCGAATCCTTCTATTCTAGTCTCCTTTTAGATACTTATATGCCTTAAGCCCTGGATCTCCGAGGTACAAGGGAACAGTTAATTCGTCAATGTTTTGTCATATAAATTCAATAAATTTGCTCCAGACTGTACAGAATTTTTCTTTCACAATACAGAATTCTATGAGAAGGATGGTTCTAGTGATTACTGCATATTATCATCAGTTTGTTCCAACAAACACCTAAAAGATGTTAACAACAGTCAGATGCCATTTACATGTTTACAATGGGCTGTTAGCAAAGGCGTACTGCGCATGCGGAAGAGTTATCAACGCGTTCAAAGTGTTTGTTGAAAAA
Organism: Aelia acuminata; assembly: GCA_911387785.2. Lineage (NCBI taxonomy): Eukaryota > Metazoa > Arthropoda > Insecta > Hemiptera > Pentatomidae > Aelia > Aelia acuminata. The sequence goes on along the minus strand of OU426981.1, from coordinate 151,413,321 downwards.
AAGACATGGACAACATGGAACCACACTCAATTCATAAATTGTTTACATTAATTAATAAAAAAACCCGAATGGACTGTACTGGCAAAGTTTATAAAAATGCACGTACCTCTTCAAACAGCGGATTTGAATAAGAAAAAAAGAAAAAGGAAACTATTATGCTGGGAACTATTAATTATAGAATTAATGAAGTGAAAGACTCCACAAAGCAGCCGTGCAAAGGAACCAGAGACCATTTATAAGGTAGGGGAGAGCGGGGTTGGCTGGCAAAAGTTTTCACTTTTTTGATTGTTGAATCGTTCCTGTTAATATGATCCCCATGGGGCTGATACCACAGTAAACTTCAAGTATTAGAGTACTTCAAGTATTTTTTTCACAAGATAATATTTAATACTAAGATCATAGACAATTGAAGAATTCGTCAATCCAGAGTATGCCAACTAACCCCATGTGTGGGGCAGGTTGGCCTAGAAGGTGGGGTTGTTTAGCCATCTCATTCAAGTACTGCCTGACACATATTATTGTTATTACAAGCAAAACTATAATGGTATAATAATTTTGAATCGGTTTTTGACAGCTTTTAAGGGGAAATATAATGACAATAGAAGAAGATAGAAGTTTAGACTGTTGTCATTTTTTGCATAAGAAAAATTGCTCTTATCTTCCTCGCTGGAACTAAAGACAGTTGGTAGTTTCACCTTTGATTATGTTTACCTTGCTTTTGTGAATTGCTAGTGCACAAACAAACCCCAGTTGAAGAGAGCCAACTAACCCCACAGGAGAGATCTTACGAAAGATGGCTGTCAGGCCAGGGGAGAACAATCAAACAAGAAACTGGTTAGTCGAAAGGTTAGGTTTTTCAAAGGAGTTTGGGGCTATGTGAACAGAAGCGGAGTCAAATGTTTTTCCTTGCCTTTAATTAAACCAACTTTACTGAAAATATAAAAATTTACTTACATGTTTTAAAATCAATCAATGAAGCACACTCTTCTCTACACTGTTAGCATCGGATTGAAAACTCAGGACAAGACTCCCGAGGTTGAGCGGGTGACATGGTACAATGGTGGGGCCTTCACAACAGGTGTGACGGAAACTATAAGCCAATGGCCAACCTACCCCCTATGCCAACCAACCCCGCTCTCCCCTACCATCAAAAGTTTTTTTTTTTTGGGGACTTCAAGGCTTCCACTGAAGCCCTATACTGACCATACTAACACCCATGGCACTGGGTGATACTTCTACGAAAGAAAAGCACCACCCAGGGCGGGACTCGAACCCGCAGCTCCGGCATGGGAGAACGGCGCTTTACCGCACAGCCACAACGGGCCCTATCATCAAAAGTTACAAAGGCCGGGAATGATACAATGGTACTTCACCCTCTCAGGAGAACTATTCATCCCCAAATTTGCCATTTGTAGCTTTGATGATTCCAACGCAGTATTGTCATCCAATCTGCTTTCTCTATCCGTCTATTAATGAACAAACCCATCTTCTCATCATGACATCACAATAAATGTCTTTTAGTAACACAAAAACACCCTCTTTGAATAATTACATAAATTCTAAAGAAAACGCCATAAGTTGTTCAATGTGTTTTAGAAACAAAAAAAATATATTAAGGCATGTAAATATAAAAATTATTAATTATGAAATTATTTGTATTTACGGTGTCAATATTTAGAGTACAGTACCCGTCAAAAGTTTAGACTCACTTGTATTTAATACACAATCTTCATGCTTAATAAAATAATTCTAACTCAAAAGATAGAATATGGTGGATATTGTCCACCATCATTAACTCAAGAGGTAACATTTCGAACATTATATGATTAAGTTTAAAATAAAATTATAAATAGGGGTCACCTTTCGTTCAGTGTTTAGCATGGCAAGCTAATACACTAAAGGTCGCGGTTTCGCGTCCCTATGTAGCCCTAGAATTGTTTAATGGGAGTATAAAATCATTGGCTATGCCGTCCCTCGGATAGGACGTAAAATGGAGGTCACGAGCCTGTGCGATGCCAGGTACTCGTTAAAGATCCCTATCCTAATTATACCTGGATAGGCAAAATTTAGTACTCCCACTTTAGAATCGTCCGATAAGCCTTAGTACCATAGTATAGTAGGGACGTTAAACAAACAAACAAATTGATAATAAAATTATAGTTTTTATGTTGTTAAATAAATAAATTGATGTTATTACCTAGTCTACACATTTTGGTTCCTTAAATAAAGAAAATACCGCGGTATTAATGGTATTACATCAACTAATAAAATGGATAACTAATAAATAGATGCCAGGTTTCCAAATTATTGGATGAAACCAATAAACAAAGATGTAACATCAAATCAAGAGAATATTAAATAACCTTTGAACTTTAATATTTAATTTAGTACCTATAATGATTCATAAACAAGTGACTCTGCGTCAAAAGATAAATGATGAAGCTAAAAATATTTTCGAAAGGTGTAAGCAAAAATACTGGCGAGGTCTTTAACACTGTAGAGATAAGATGAAGTGTGTGTACTGTTATGTAAGCCATGATAAAATTTTCGTCACATGAAAATCGTACTAGTACCACTCTTTAGCTTTTTTTAATTACGAATTAAATATGTAGATAAACGCCCAGATTGGACTTATTTTATTGTTCAAAATATATAGCGTATGAGTGAAACATTTATATAAACCTTATAATATAAATAAGAAAGTCTACATTTCGGTGGAAGTGTGCCCATATTTATTATCAACCCTCTCTTTCTTGTGAATATTAAATTATTAGGCATTCTAATAAAGAATCTGCCGATTATTGATAAGTTGGTATTTCATCTCACATGAACACCAACTTATGCTTATCTTTAATAAGTTAGAACAAAAGCACTTAGGCCTCTAGTTCCAAGTCAGTCGTTTTCGTAATGAAAACTATTGTATAAAGGTGCATAAGTCCGGTCAAACATCATTTTTCGCTTCTTTCATCGCTTGTAGGAACGTATTATTCTTAAAAATGTTGATTATTTTATATTCATAAAGCAAAAATGAAACTATTCCAATGATCCAAGAAATGAACCAACTGTTTTTTGTTTTAGGTCACTTTATGCCACTAAGGCTAAAGGATCCAGGGCTTTCCTTTTGGAATAAGTGCCTAAAATGACACTAGAATAGAAGGATTCGGCCTCAAAAGTCTCGTTTGATTAACTAAGGCTAATCGGAAGATATGGGAGTCCTAAATTTTGCTACTAGGTATAATTAGGATAGGGATCATTAACGATTACCTGACATCGTACAGGCTCGGGGACTCAATTTTACGTCCTATCCGAGGCTGGGGATAGCCAAGGATTTACTATTGTAGGTTGCTATGCTAGCCATTAAATCACAGGTGACCCCCACAAGTCTCGGGTATAAATTCTTATTTAAAAAATCTGGTGCGTGCGCGCAACACACAACTTTCACTTACCAACTTACTTAGATTAGAAATTAATGCATTTTGTTAATTGCCAGTTCTCAAATGAACAGAACGGGTTTAATTATGAACAATGGTCTGTCATTAAAGGCGTACTCCGCATGCGTGGGCTCAACGAGTTTTATGAGTTGACTGAATATTTTTCTTTTTTTCTCCTCTTTATGTTTTCTTTATTTTTATCATATCTCATATTTAGCCATTTCTTATTTTTAGGCGTAACGAGAGACAGTTAATTTCTCCATATAAAGAAAAACTGAAACAAAGGTACTTTATAGGAAACAAACAAACAAAAAAGCCCCCCCCCCAAAAAAAGCCCCCTCGGAACATTTTAATAATGATAAAGCTTACCTGATATTAAAGAAAACCTAATTTTCATTAAAAAACATGACGAATTTGATAAAAATCGTTAAAGCCGTTTTTGAGATAATCGAAAAAAAGGTAAAAATTGGAAAAAAAAGTCATGAAATGAAGTGCCCCCTCAGTTGGACCAATTTTGATGAAAAGTTGGCTTTTACATATTTGGTATATACAAACATCATATACCCAGTTTGATCAAAATCGTTAAAGCCGTTTTTGAGTAAATAAATAAAACACATGAAAATAATACAAAATTTATTAAGTAAAGTCCCCCCTCCGGTTAATCAATTTTGATGAAATTTTTACAGTCATATCTCGGGCATATAAATAGATTAAATACTCAGTTTAATCAAAATCGTTAGAGCTGTTTTTGAGAAAATCGAAAAAAAACGTAAAAAGTTATTAAATAAAGTACCCCCTCCTTTTGAGCAATTTTGATGAAATTTTTGCTGTCACATCGCGGGCATATACCTACACTAAATACCCAATTTCAGGTTCCCACGGTTTATAGTTTTTGAGCTAGTCTGTTCACACACACACACACACACACACAGACACACACACACACACACACAGACCATTTCGCGGGACTTGGTTATTTCAACTCAGGGGGTCCCAAAACGTGTATTTCCGTTGAAAACCGGAAGTCGAAATTTTTCACGATCGCAATACTTCCACTTACTATATATTTCATATATAGGTAAGTGAAAGTAAAAATTACATTGAAACAGCCAAACTTTTGCCTATTCTGGCATCTTAATGACTTTCCAGTTATATTTGAAAGCCATGTTACAATTCACTTCTGCTACGATAATTTTGAGAACGAATCCTTCTTTATTTTTATATGTTGAGCCCGAAGGTCAAGAAGATACTATGTTCATTTTTAATTTAACTAAATTTTCAATTGCGGATTTAAATAGCATGATAAATGCTTCCAATGACTTCTATACAAGCAAAAAGAAAATAAATTGTTTATAATTTTATTTGTTGTTTGTTTGTTTAACGTCCCTTTATATCGGACGATGCTACTTAATTTTGCCTACCAGGTATAATTAGGATAGGGTCTTTTAACGAGTACCTGACATCGTACAGGCTCGGGATCTCCATTTTAATTACGTCGTATCCAAGGGACGGCATAGCTAATGATTTTTATCTCCCTTTAAAAAATGTTAGGGCCAGGACGGGACGCGAACCCGCTACCTTTAGTATAGTAGGTTGCGATGCTAACCACTACACCACAGGTGACCCTCATATCGTTAAATTTAATTCAATATAATAATAGGCATGATGTTGTATTCTTCCGGTTTACAGGTATGAATATTTATATCTCTATCTTTTTGAAAGAAATATTTCGCAATATTTACGTTGAACCATCTGAAGTACCTATAAATAAGTTGAGAGAAAAAGAGGGGGGGAGGCTCTTTTTTAGGCCTCAGCCGAAATGTAGTCGATGACAAATTTATAGCCAGTTGTACACAGGAGGATATGGCCATAAACTATTATATGAGGATAATTTAATAAGTTTTACAACAAAGCGGGCGGTCGCCTGACTAATAACTCAGGCTAATGGACCATAACAAATAAGAAGAGCCCTTATTTTCGATAATAAATCCATAGCTCGATTAGTTAACAAAAAGACGCCACTATCTGAGGACGGGCGGAAGCAATTCAGATTGTGACCCCGGGCCAGGCAATAACTGGAATCGATATTAACATCGAATTGCCATTATTGGCTATACTGGTACTTTGAGTTCCAGTAATCGACCTCGAGAGTATAAATATCATCAATGAATCGAAAATGGAAATCGATAACACCTCTTAACGTCATTTCGTTCAAGAAACAAAGTCACGTGGGGTCACCAGTGGTGTAGTGGTTAGCATAGCAACTTACAACAATAATGGTCGCGGATTGAAATCCCACGGTGGCCCTAGCATATTTTAATATGAAGAAGATTGGTATCGGCCGGGAGTCGATTGACATGCTCCTTACGTTATCCACTGTGCCACCGGGCTCACTTCCAAGCCGAGCCAATCTCTCCTCTTCACTTTATATTCTTTTCCCACAACTAAAATTCTTCTAGTTCTGCATAATATTTGTTTTTTAACTTACTTCCTTACATTTAACAAAGATAAATCCTAGTTTTAAATGAAAAAAAAAATTTCCAAAATGGGGTACAGCCCCCATAGCCCTCCCCTGGTTCATCTAATTACACCAAAACAATTATAGACCGTCAAAAACCAATTTAAAATAATATTTTCTGGGGTCACTTGTGGTCTAGTGGTTGGCCTGGTAACCTACAATACTGAAGGTCGCAGGTTCGCGCCCAGCGGTTGCCCTCATCCGTCCCTCGGATGGGATGTAAAATGGAGGTCCCGAGCCTGTACGATATCAGGTACTCGTTAAAGATCCCTATCCTAATTATACCGGGATGGGCAAAATTTAGGACTCCCACTATAGCATCGTCCGATTAGCCTTAGTGGCATAAATTGACGTTAAACAAACAAGCAATAATATTTTCTACAAACAAGATAGTCAGATTTTATAAAATATAAAAATTTAGTATAAAATATAAAATCCATTTACTTTTATTTATAGTCTCTGAAATATTGTCAATAAATAAAAATACATAATAATCGAAAAGAGGGGGAATATTAAAGGATGCCTTTATAGAAACTTTTTGATAGAAAATTTGATATAGAATTCCTGGTATTTTTTCTGGTCTCTACACATCCGGAACTCCCTACATATTAGATACAGATTACGCGTTGTTGTTCCAAAATAGACAGGAAATAAAATACAAGATTGAAGAAGTGAAATAATATAAATAAGACTATTAGAAAGGTAGTTAGGGAAGGTAAAAGGTGAGCCTGAGTCCAATTAGTTTCCAAAGATAGGTTATCTTACCTGCCTCTCTCAGGCCGAAGCTATCGACATTGAAATGGGTACCTACACCTTTCCAGGACCTATCCAAATTTATCGCCAGTTTACGGTTAGTGTGTAATTAATTCTAGGATATCTGCCTAATTGTCATCTGGGTGAGGGAGAGAAGAAGATGCGGTACTATTTGTATATCAAAACATGAATCTGATTTCTTTTTTTTTTTTGTTAAATTAGTGTCATAAAATTATTAATCATAACAACATGAACATTCATTTAACAAAATGAAATTAATCAACCAAGAAATAACCTTTTTACACCTTTAAATATTCAACGTTTTTTACAATGTCTCATACACAACACATTATATGCTAATTATACACATTATATGCATATATATATATATATATTATATATACATATATATATTTTTGGCCTCATCCAATTTCCATCACCGATAATTAGCTTCTACCCTCAGAGCCGTGGCTACGCTAGATTTTTTTTTTTTTTTTTAATTTTTAAGATTTAAGTAGTCCTTTTTACTCTTTCGATCTAATTGGCAATTTTTATACTGCCTAACTCTCCGTTCTCGTTCAATTCGTATGCTTTCTAGGTATGATAACTCAAGCCCGAAAATAGGGTTAAGGGGGTGGGTAAGAGCGGTTACACCGATTTTTAATATTATTCCCGCACCTACCCCCTATTTTTGGCCTCGTCCAATTTCCATCACCGATAATTAGCTTCTACCCTTAGAGCCGTGGCTACGCTCGATTTTTTTATTATTAAGATTCAAGTAGTCCTTTTTACTCTTTCGATCTAATTGGCAATTTTTATACTGCCTAACACACCTTCTTTTATTAATTGCTAATTGATCACCTGTGCAATTTGTTATCAAATTACACCAATCTATATTTATTGTATATCTATCTATTATATCCCACGCGGCCATTCTACACATCATTCGTCCCCGAATGATTCATTCCAAAACTGAATGAAATCGACACTGGTAGATACTCTGTTAAAACCGTTGCCTTCTCCTATTCTTTCCACTTTGTAGCGATCGATATAAGGCTCAGTTGAAATACATTGCTGATAAAATGCATTCGATGTTCTTGCTACGTGTTTCAACCATTTCTTGACTTCAGACTTGGAAAACTCCGATGTATCGTATATCATTGTTTGAGACATACCGAAGTATGTCTCAAACAATGAACTGGTAATTCAACGTTTGTCACTTTCCCGACTCTTTGCCGTTCAACTCTCAATTATTATATTGGGTAGGGAGACCTGCAATAATTTTCACGTAGTTCTTTATCTCCAATAAGAGGGCATTATTGTTCTTGCCTTGTTGCTTAACCTGCTGTAACTCATTGTTCAGCTTTTGAACCGTCTCCTCTAACTCGGCAGTCTTCTTCATTTCTTCATATGAATTTAGCTCGTTTTTCATATGAAATTAATCAACCAAGAAAAAACCTTTTTACACCTTTAAATATTCAACGTTTTTTACAATGTCTCACACACAACTGCTACACTGTAAACTTCTTTTATTAATTGCTAATTGATCATCTGTGCAATTTGTTATCAAATTACACCAATCTATATTTATTGTATATCTATCTATTATATCCCACGCGGCCATTCTACACATCATTCGTCCCCGAATGATTCATTCCAAAACTGAATGAAATCGACACTGGTAGATACTCTGTTAAAACCGTTGCCTTCTCCTATTCTTTCCACTTTGTAGCGATCGATATAAGGCTCAGTTGAAATACATTGCTGATAAAATGCATTCGATGTTCTTGCTACGTGTTTCAACCATTTCTTGACTTCAGACTTGGAAAACTCCGATGTATCGTATATCATTGTTTGAGACATACCGAAGTATGTCTCAAACAATGAACTGGTAATTCAACGTTTGTCACTTTCCCGACTCTTTGCCGTTCAACTCTCAATTATTATATTGGGTAGGGAGACCTGCAATAATTTTCACGTAGTTCTTTATCTCCAATAAGAGGGCATTATTGTTCTTGCCTTGTTGCTTAACCTGCTGTAACTCATTGTTCAGCTCTTGAACCGTCTCCTCTAACTCGGCAGTCTTCTTCATTTCTTCATATGAATTTAGCTCGTTTTTCATATGAAATTAATCAACCTTCTTAATCAACCTAGAAAAAACCTTTTTACACCTTTAAATATTCAACTTTTTTTACAATGTCTCACACACAACTGCTACACTGTAAACTTCTTTTATTAATTGCTAATTGATCATCTGTGCAATTTGTTATCAAATTACACCAATCAGTATTTATTATATGTCGAGGAATAAAGGAGTGTTCTATCCTCTTCGGGGTCGGAAGAGAAAGGAACCGTAGAAGAAATTCTCGAGAAGAACTAAGTAACATTAACTCGTTAAGATAAAGAGGGACATGAGGGTCAGAGGACGCTAAAGATGAATCTTATAAAACAATTCATCAATCCATTTAATGTACTTCCAAGTACATCAGGAAGCGCCTCATAGACTGACCAATCTTAGTCTAAGCACAATGGAAAAGAAGGGGGTCGAGAGGCAGTTTATTTAAAGCAAAATTTCATACAATCTTTGAAACTTTTAAAATAAAAATATTCAAAACGTTAATAAATAAAGAACAAATATATCGCAAAAAAATTGATAGTAAAACGTGCAGATCTAAAGGTTGGAATCACCAGAAAAAAGTATGTAGACTTTTATTTTTTTATTATTCGTTGTGGGATTTGTTCGTGTTCGGGTAAGTCAGCTGTGAAAATATTGAAGATTAGTGGTCCAAGTACAGTACCTTATGGAACTCCAGCTTTAAAAACTGGCTACATTCGGTGATGATACCGCACTACTAACATCACACAGAAACCCCGATGCGGAGTCTTACATCTTTCAAAACCACTTGGATGATATATTTAGTTGGGCTACCAGGTGGAAGGTAAAAATGAATGGTATGAAAAGTGAATTTATTACCTTCGCCCTCAACCATGGCTCATGCCCACAAGTATATTTCAATGATACACCGATCCCTGAATCCCAAGCTGTAAGATATGTGGGGCTCCACCTCGACAAGAGACTGACATGGAGAACCCACATCGGACTGAAAAGGAAACAACTTAACAAATGATTTGGAATATTATCTAGGTTACTCGACAGAGGTTCGAAATTATCAATAACAAACAAACTTACTATTTACAAAGTACTTATACGACAATTATGGACATACGGGATAGAACTACGGGGTTCTGCAAAACCCTCAATCCAAAGAATTCAGTCATTCCAGTCCAAGGTATTGAGGAAAATAGCAGACGCACCGTACTATGTGGCCAATGACTTACTGCACAAGGACCTGAATATCCCAACAGTTATCGATGAAGCAAAGATAATCCCTTACATTCAACCCGGCGACTTTTTAGGCGGTGGTCGAGAGATATGCTAACTTAGTATAAAGTTAGCAATTCATCCAATAGGATTTCAACCGATTTGCTTATTGCTAATTTGCAGATTGCAAATCACACAAAAAATGACACAGTCTTGGATTTGTACATAAATAAATAATAATTATTCGTTGTGAGGAATGAATGAATAATTCGGTCACCTAACCTGGTCGGAGAGAAACGTGATATTGACAATTGTAAAAGGAAAATAATATTAAAGAATCAAGGAAACACAATGCAAAAAAAAGTTTTAAAAAATCAGCAATATGATCGAGACTCACCAGCTTTATTTTACATTTCGTTCACTTAATATATTTTCATAATTAAAACGCATTTATTTGTAACCTTTATAGTTTTTAAAGTTTTAAAGTTTAAAAGCAGTTATCTTAAAGATTGGCCGAAAACAATTTGTAATAAACAACAGTTTGAGCAGGTCAGGGGTGAATAAAAAAATTCAACACGAAATTTGGGGGGGGGGGGGGGTTATGACCCCCCCCCCCCCTGTCTCGAAATCACGTGGCTGACAGCCCCATCTGGTGATTTTTATAAGATTATTACCTTGCATTAAGAAGGATTGCGATTTAAACATCTAAAAGTGTTATGTTTAGGGCATAGTAACAACCTAATCGCATCATTGGTTTAAAAATGGAAACAAATTTAACAGCCAAATTATTGTGATTGGTGACTCTTTTTATTTTAATTTTTTATTTATAATATAAATTTGCAGTTATCAAAATTATTCCGGGCATGGCGCTCCCTCCATCTCACCGCAGGATTAAGATAACCAGTAATCCTACAACTGTAAATTTTACCTGACATAATCAGTAAATATTGCCCTCCCACAATCAGGCCGGTTGTTGCCTTCAAAACATATCTATACAGTAGTATACATAAAAGGTTATACTAATATACGTACATAAACAATTGAATAAAGTATGTTGGAAGTACTGAACGTAGTCCTTTTTTTTAGTCTAGAAAATCTCAAAAACATAACGGAGCAGTGAGTTTAGAGTAAAAAAGCTTTAATGTAATGTAAATTACTCGACAGTAAAATATTGTAATAAATATTAAAACTTAAATATATTTTTCATTATACTGCATATAAAACATGTGTTTTCAATAATTGTTTTGAGTTCGTAAAGTAGTACTTTTCGGGCCTAGGCCTGAAATAGTAATTTACATCACTAGTGCAGAAAGTGGCTTATTACAGTACGACGTCTGGTTTGACGAGCGAGGCGCAGCCGAGCTCGGTAATTAGACCGAGTAGTGTAGGGACACTTTCTGTACAAGTGATGTAAATTATTTTACATTATACCGAAAAATAAAATAAAATATATCATAAGAATCATATTTTGGGTAACATTTAATAAAACGTGTAAGGTTAACAAATATTGAATGAAAATCATATGGTAGGAGCTATTGATGAATCTTAAAAAAATCTACATATTTATATTTATACTAGCTAGGGTGCCCGGCTTCGCTCCGGTAGTTGTGTGGCAGTTTTAATAAAAGAAAAACTTTAAAATTAAAGGAAATATAGAACAAAATTAGCACTTTCTTGAAACTTTTGACATGGTATCAATATTAAGATTCGATATCTGCAGAGTCCGCCCAAATAAGGAACCCTATATACTTTAAAGGGGGTTGAAAATGGTGAATGAACAATTAATTTTGCTGCAACTTTGTCGAGTCATGCATCGTGTCTGATGGTTTCTGTGATTCTGAATCCTATAAGCCCATTCCAAGCAGTCAGCAGATAATAAGTTATTAGATTATGGTTGAAAAACATATTAGTTAAAAAACTATATTGCCATTACAACTTAAGCGCCGACTACTGTGATGGTCCTATTAGATCCAGAAGTTTAGAAACTACCGAAGATTCATAGAAACTTTTTTTTGAAGACCTTTCTTCCAGTTCAATCTCCCTTAAGATATTCCCCCCCCCCGTAATTTGGTCGGATTTTTTCATCATATTTCTTTTTATCCTGAACTATGAGGGCTGATAAAATCTTATTGAAAAAATGCTGTAATTGGAGTTTGTCACTTTGTCAACTGGAATGCTCATCATACATAGTAATAAAACCATTTTGCATAATTACATACAATAAGAACACTTCAAACATTTTATTTTCGATTTATAATCAGTCAATTCAGCTCTCCTTTTTTGGTTTATGTCTGTTTTTATTCGCTCACTGTACTAATCAAAAATGTTCACTCATATTGCATTAAATTTACTTAAGTAGGTATATATTATATATTGATTAAATATAATGTGTTAATCAATTAACCTTCTTATGAGAAAAATAATTTTGTAAGGTATCTAGTCGGTTTTCTAATTGATATGTAAAATCATTATTTTATTTTGAAAGAAAAGGTTAAACTAATTATTTTCGCTTGAGTTTTTAGTAATTTAAAAAGAAATGCTGAACAAATACATAACCTTTACAAATTGAACGGAATGAATGAACAATAAACATCGAGTGAAACGCACCCTAGCGCTTCCTGGTGGCCTGGAGCTCGAACTAAATTATTCATTCATAAACTCGTATTTCAATCTCAGAGAGGCTAATTAAATGGTGCGAGACTCTTAAAATTCTAGTCCTTCTCTCTTCAATTTTACACTCTTAAGAGAAAAACGGAAACCTTCTTCTCCGTAAGGAGTCTTATGGCTAAACGAAGACATAACTTCCTTAATCCTATGTGGAGTCGTTTTTGAGCCTTCGTTACCTTCATTTCATTGTATCAAATGTAGTTTTGGGACTATTGACAGCACTAACTTCAGATATAAGGTTAGTAAGCTTTTTAAGAGTTTTATTAACATGTGTTTTCTTTACACTGAATACTAGTAGTGTCATGGATCACTTTCTAGGCTAGCTAACAGTCTAGAAAGAAGTACTTTCATAAGCAGTATAATGTAAATATAATTATCAAAGTTATAAAAAGTATCAACTTGTAGCGACTTAGTAACACAAAAGTAGCCATATGATTCTATCTTCTGATCCAAACCAACTCTCCAGTACATCGCTCCTTATATTTAGTCTTATTTAGAACAATCTAGAAGGTTCCTCACAAGCGCAGAAGACTCTCGAACAGTCACGAACATGTACTAGAACAGTTTGTTCCAACTGTTTTATCAAAAAATCTGTTTTAGTTTGAAGTCAAAGTTATCAATTTTGTTGTCATTTCTTTCCTTGAATTTAATTTAACATTTCAAAATCACTTTATAAATAATATTGTTTATATTTTTATTGTACACCATTAGGTTAACTGTACCATAAGTTGACAGCGCTCCGATAGTTGACATTTTGTACCAAAAGCGTGAATAATAAGATTCAGGGTTGATTATTTTGGTTCAAAATTTGGCAGTAATTTGCTAAGTTATACTAGTTAGCTGTGCTGCCATCGGCATTAGTTTGATGAAAACTCAAGCTTATTTGTGAGAGGTTTTAATGGCGAATTTTCTAGTGGCCTGAAAACTTGGTTTCTGCTACCCTGTTTCATTAAGGTGGAAGTCAAGTTAAATAAGCATTTTAGCTAATTGAGTTCAATTATGTTTTAATTACTTTTACGGTATTCATTAGGTTCACGAGAAAGATTTGATATTCTTTTTTAATATATTTATACAATGTTTTAGGGCTTAAAAGTAGGTGTCAACTATTAGAACAGAAATTAATCCATAATTTCAACTACCAACAGAATTAGCAAATAGTGTTCTATCTGGGGGTGGTTTATGGAAGACTGAGTCTGGCTGGATGGCAGGTGTCTTATTTTATGAATTTATAGTTATTGTGAAATAGAATAATTTATAGTTATTTTGAAATAGAAAAATGGTTCGAAAAATGGAAAATAAAAATTAACTCCTCCAAGTCTAGTCACGTAAGTTTTTCTCTTCGAAAATTTACTTGCCCACCTGTGACAATTAACAATGACCCAGTTCCTTCAAAGAATTTCGTACGATACCTTGGACTGTACTTAGACAAACGACTCACGTGGAACATACATACCAAATTTAAAAAACTGGAACTCAGCAGACGGTACAAGCAGCTTTCACATCTCCTGGACTACAGATCAACACTCACCTTAAGAAACAAGCGAATAATTTACACGACTATTTTAAGACCTATTTGGACATACGTAGCCGAACTTTGGGGTTCCGCGAAAGACATCCACATCAACAAAATACAAAAATCACAATCCAAAATTCTCAGGTGCATCACAAATGCACCTTGGTTTATTTCGAATAATACACTGCACAATGACATGAACATACCGACAGTAAAATCTTTCATACACGACAAATATCAAACATTCCACTCTTCAACGCTACATCACCCTAACCCACTCATCCATTCTCTTTCCTCCTCCCTGTTACCTGGTCAGCCTCGACGTCGACTGAAACGAAGGTGGCCAAGAGACCTCTTACTTTAGTAAATTATAATGCAAGAAAGTTTCAAGAAAGTCAGAGTCAAAAGCAGCAGTGACCAAATTTGCTCGAAGCCCCACAACGCAGGCGCAAATCTACATGGGAAACATAAATAAATAAAATAGTTATTGTGATGAATTTAGTCTATCCATGGATAATTGAAAGCAAAATTGCATTGCCAATAATCCTATTCCTGAAGGGACACGCGTATTATCTGACTCTCACCACTTCCCAATTCTGCAAAAAAGATGTGATACTTGCTATTAGTCGCACTCTATCAAAATGCTTCACATTTCATCCAACCGATGAATGTGGTCATCTTTAACTGTCTAAAAAAGCACTGGAAGAATGAAGTTCGTCATTGGAAAGTCTAAAATTGTGCAAACCCATCAGTAAAAAAACGAAACTTCTGGCCATTACTGAAATATATCATACTTAACTAGATGATCTAATTTTTCGCTTAAATATGTTTGTTTGTTGTCTCATTTGAGCTTTTTGTGTATAAAATAATTACATTGTGGAAATTTTATTTTGATTCCATAGTGTATTTACTAGTATATAAATAAAATAACTTGAAAATATTAAAATATTAAGTTTTATTGCAGTCCTTATTACCTGTTAAAAATCATAGGAAATCAAAAATTAATGCATGTGTCGACTTTAAAACAATAAATGTCAACTATCCAAACCTTTACATTTCGATGTGTCAACTATTGGTTCATTTTGGAAGTTTCTAAGAAATCATTTTTTATAAAAACCGTAAATGTGGACCATAGGATATTGTATTCCTAGTTTTCTAAACGGATTGGCCTAATTAAATTCACAACAAAGATTATCTTAACATCAATATATTGGTAAACAGTGTCATTAATATAATTTTTTTTCATAAACCGTCAACTATTGGTACAGTTACCCTATTCCTAAATTAACAATCCAATCAATTTCACACAAATAATAGGCCAAGATCGACGAATCAACGTTTTTTCAGATTAAAATACATTTTATAAAAAAAGGAGGATTAATCATGATAGAGTCTAATTTTCCATTGTTGGAAACATACTCAATTATAATGTTTCAAAACTTCATATTTACCCTTAGGAAAACATAAACCCTCTACCCCCTCACGTTTATATTGACAACAACCCAATTCCTCAGACGGACAAAGCACACTATGACAGAAGGTTGGCATTGAGGGCACAATTGTCAATAAAATAACTAAACGAAAGACTCAAACTTCTTAATCCACTATTTTTCTAAACTAAAAATGAAATAGAAACTAAAGACGTTCACACACTTAAGTCTATAGGGTCATACACCTCACAGATATCCGAAATAGCTAACTACTTAAAAAATTTCAATCTTAATTATTTAGAATTATCACAAAAGCACCCTGGTACGTGACTAACAAAATTTTAATACAGACTTCTACCTAGCAACAGTTGACCAGTACATAACAACGCTTTACAAAAGTTTTTGTTATTAATTTGTATTGGATTTTTAGTTTTCTTGAATCCAATATATACAGTAAGAGATTCAGAAATTTTCCATGGGGCGGGATTTGTTCCAAGAGAATGCTCTTGGATTTTCCTCTGTTATTAAAATCGAATACATTAAACCAATCGGTCAAAGTCAATAACAAAAAATTAAGTAATATCATCCAGTAATCAGTAACACAATTATAGGGTCACCTGTGGGGTAGTGGCTAGCATAGCAGCCTATAATACTAAAGCTCGCGTCCTCATGCTTTCCGTCCTCACGCCTCACATGTCATTATTTTCTTATTAGGCCATCTAATTTGCTGATTATCAGCACTTTCTTATATTAAAGCATGGATAAAGTCATTTACTTTCGAACTTATCAAACTAGGGTAACAAATAGTTAATTATATTCTAAATTACTTCTACTAAGGATATACCTAAGGAAGCGAGTATACAAACGGGATTAAGATTTCAGAGAAAAGGACTGAAGAATAATTTAAGGAACGTTAGGTTTCGTAGTCAGCTTTGTCATCTTTTTCATTGACGCAGACATCAGGTGTATCCTCTACACAGCTCGACGGCTACGATTACACGGATATTCCTGATATCTTCAGTAATCGAGGAAACGGTCACGGTTATGACCTGTCGCAGGAGATATCCAGGAGATGATAGGATCTACAGGTACCACGTGCCGGCCAAGGAAAGGCTCCATTACAGAGGAACGGAAGCGAGATTAGGCAGGAAACGTGTGGGACGGAAGCGTAATATTATAAGATTGAGGAAACCAGCGAGGAAAATCAGTAGCGTCTTCAAGAAAAGAAAAGAAGGAGTCATTCATGAGTGCACCGCTGGTCACTGCGACATTAACTTCGTAAAGGAAAGAAATTAGTTGTTGGACGAGAATGTGCCATCTGTTCTTGGGAGTTATTTCCCGATTCTCTCGAGTAGAAAGTTATAGTTAATTGATGGATGGCATGTGCGCAACTTCCTTATGCTGCTTTATTATATATATTTAACTGGGGTAATAATTATTATAATAATATCCTGGAAGCATGCCGGAATCTCTTAGCCACCTGATAAGCAAGGATATACCCCGACATTTTCATGTCATATCTGCACTTATTGTTATACTAGCATTCCCCGTCGCGGCTTTGCCCGCGAGCCTTTAAAATTAATTCTGTGATCATTATCTTGATATTGACTTAATATGGTATGTTAACTGATGTTGAGGAGATTTAGTAAAATCGAAGCTTCCGGTAGGTGGAATGTTGGAGGGGGAAGCTGCCGGCTCGGCAGAAGAGAGGGAGGCGCGCGATGGAGAGAGTTCACTAAAACCGCCGAAACAAAAATTGCTTACTCGTCGTGGACGCTTCATTTTTCGGCTTTAAAACATGGTTTTCGATGTCCCCTAGGGGCTTTAGAGTTAAACTCGTATCGATATCTTTAAAATCAGTCCAAATTAGATATTTTCTCCCGAAGTGCAAAAATATGTGTCCTGAAATTCCTTTCTTAGTGGTTACATCGCGTTTAAAATCTAAATTCCGAACTTCAAGTTTCTGTCATTAGTAGTTTTTGCTCTGCGTTGATTCTGTCAGTCAGGACAAAGCCTCTTATATATTTAGAGATAAATCAAGGGATTCAAAAGTTTTCTATGGGACGGGACTCGTTCCAAGAGAATTCTATACACAAAAGTAAATTGTGTATATGGTGATTTTCCAACTTGTTAAAATCGAAAACATTATTAAAATCGGTCCATGTTAAGAACAAAAAGTAGTAGTATTTTTTTTTTTTAATATCTCAAATAATCAATAACACATTTCAGAGTCACCTGTGATGTATTAGTTAGCATAGCAGCCTACAATACTAAAGGTCGCGTCCAGCGTTGGCTTTAAAATGTTTTGAAGGGAGTAAAATTTCCTTGGCTCTGCCGTCCCTTAGGATAGGATATTTTATTAAAATATAAAATAATATAAGTAAGTCAGCGGAATGTTCTAAACCTTAGACCTCTGTAAATACATATATATATAAATATGACGTAGGTCATTACAGAAATGGTTTGAAAGGGTTTAATTGACGAAGGAAAAATTCTTACAACAAAGAAATTTGGAGTAAATAAAGCTCTATCTCCCGAGCCTGTACGATGTCAGGTACTCGTTAAAGATCCCTATCCTAATTATACCTGGTTAGGCAAAATTTAGGACTTCCACTGTATGCATCGTCCGATTAGCTTTAGTAGCATAAAGTGAGGTTAAATTAATAAATTAACAAACAATAACATTATTTTAAATACTTGTATCTATTAAATGATTGTACTAAAATTAATTTTTATTCCTTAAAATCATGATTTATTCCCCGACTAATGTACTGGTTACTTTTCTGTATGATTAATTTATCTGCACAGAGGTTTTTTTTTTTTTTTTTCGTTCCTTCTTTTTGCTATTTTATCCCTTTCAAATGATATTAAGTAAAACGTAGAAAATATAAAACGTTTCAATAACATATTGTAAATGTTTAAATATGGCGAGGTATAAGTGAGAGAGCGTAATTTATATTCTGTCAGAGATACTGAGGATAGTCCTATATCTCATTCATGTTTTTAAAAAAATTCTAGTTCAGTTTAATTGGATTTAATCGCTTCAGGGACGGGATTGGTACGCATTATATAAATATGTAATCAACTATCAAAGAAATTCATTTCATTTTATTTTGATTATTAAATTATTTATTTTACTTTGCTTCTACAAACAAGTTTTCTTCGGTTCTAAGTCTTGCTTTTCATTTTCTAACTCAAACCTTTACAAATCTTTCTTTATGATAAATAGTAAGTTATACGTGTAAGAAACTAGGAAAACTGTAAGAATGGATTTGATCGAACGTTATGCCGCATGCTTCTTAGATTCCGCTCAATATACCTGGTTGAATTTTCTGATTTCTCAAAAACATCTTTGAGGACTCAAACATACTATAAATGGCAATACTCAGTTAAACTATAATATAAAAACAAATAGATAGAGACTTTAAGACAGAATTTATGAAAATAAATCGGATAAAATGAGGTAACCGAAGTTTAAAGTCGAGGGTATGAAATGCGAGGTTTATCTGTTCTTAATATTGTTATTTTAAAAAATTTATCTTACAAGCAGACCCGTCCACACGTTGCTGTAGCTCAGTAGCTATAATGCGTTGAATTAGATATATCTTATTCTTCAGTCAAATCAAAATTCATAGATAGATATAATATAAAAACGTTTCAGCTAATCTTAAAAAAACTACAGGATTGAAAATAGAGCATTACACCAAATTTAAAATTGTTTGGTCAAGAATTTAGAAGGTTTATAGTTTTTACACCTCATATTTGACTATAGTAAGTATTAATGATCCATTCATTTAGTACTTACTGGATTATTTCAGCAGAGGCGAGATTAAATATTAAATGAACTATAAAATAATATAATTGGAATAGGTTTTAGTACAACCACAGTAGACAGCAAAAATCTACCAAATTAAATTCAGAATAAAAGTGAAAAGGAGGCACATAGTTGCCTATGAGAAAAACACGGATTTTCCTAGTCTAAGACAGAAAAATTAGATTTTGCTACTGGATGTTTACCCTTCCTGAATATTGAATGAAAATGAAGTGTTCTGTTGGAAATTGATAGAACTTACAAATAATCACACTCAATAATCTATATAAATAAAGATGAAATTCTGTTTGTTTGTTTATTTGTTCTTTATAGAAATCCATACCGTTTGTCGTAAATTCTCCAAATTTCGCTCAGTGGTTCTTTGATACCAGGTGCGAACACCTGTCCATATTAAAATTGCATAACTTCAGCCAATCTCTGGGTATATTCTTCATTGTTAAAAATTCGTCATGATCTCGCATTAAAATGTTTTTTTTTTTACGAAATCGACCGTTTGAGTCGAAAAACGGCCTAAAAAATAATTTTATAGATTTTGAAGTGGCCAACAAGGCCCGGTAAGACCGTCCCTTGGCAGGCGTCGAGTCCTGGGATTTTTAAACCATATGTTTTTTTTTACTTTCACTTACCTATATATGAAATATATAGTAAGTAAGTGGAAGTATTGCGATCGTGAAAATTTTCGACTTCCGGTTTTCAACGGAAATACACGTTTTGGGGTCCCCTGAGTCGAAATGACCAAGTTCCGCGAAATGGTGTGTGTGTGTGTGTGTGTGTGAGTGTGTGTGTGTGTGTGTGTGTGTGTGTGTGTATGTGAACAGACTAGCTCAAAAACTATAAACCGTGCGATCCTGAAATTGGGTATTTAGTGTAGGTATATGCCTGCGATGTGACAGCATAAATTTCATCAAAATTACTTAAAGGGAGGGGGTACTTTACTTAATAACTTTTTAGGTTTTTTTCGATTTTCTCAAAAACGGCTCTAACGATTTTGATTAAACTGAGTATTTCATCTATTTATATGCCCGAGATATGACTGTAAAAATTTCATCAAAATTGATTAACCGGAGGGGGGACTTTACTTAATAAATTTTGTTACTTAATAAATTTTGTAACATTTTCACGTGTTTTTTTTATTTACTCTAAATCGGCTTTAACGATTTTGATCAAACTGGGTATTTGATGTATTTATATGCCCGAGATATGACTGTAAAAATTTCATCAAAATTGATCAACCGGAGGGGGGACATTACTTAATAAATTTTGTACCATTTTCACGTGTTTTTTTGATTTTCTCAAAAACGGCTGTAACGATTTTGATTAAACTTAGTATTTGATCTATTTATATGCCCGAGATATGTCTGTAAAAATTTCATCAAAATTGATCAACCGCAGGGGGCACTTTACTTAATAAATTTTGTATCATTTTTACGTGCTTTTTTTATTAGCTCAAAAACGGCTTTCACGATTGTGACCAAACTGGGTATTTGATGTATGTATATGCCAAATATGTGATAGCCAACATTTCATCAAAATTGATCTACCGAAGGGGGGACTTTACTTTATAAATTTTGTATAATTTTCACGGGGTTTTTTATTTACTCAAAAACGGCTTTAACGATTAATAAAAAAAATATATGAATGTAGAAAAATGTGTGACTTTGGGAAATGATATTTAACAAAACACGTCAATTTCTTATCAAAGTAAGTTGGTAAGTGAAAGTTGTGTGTTGCGCGCACCCACCAGATTTTTTTTAAATTACAATACGTTTAATTACATGTATGGTAAATTTATTTTTTAAAAATGCCTCCTATGAAGCGAGCTTCAATTGGAGTAGTGAGTTCAAAAGCTAAAAAACAACGTCAAATACGAGGAGCTGAAACTCTCGACGAACATCAAAATAGGATTGAACAACAGAGGCTTAGACAGGAAGAATCGCGGGAAACTGGTCTGCCCAGGAATACGAGGCCCGCTTTGCGCCACAGAGGCTTAGGCAAGCCGATTTGCGATAAGCTGAAACTGCAGGCCAATATTTCTGTTTGTTTGTTTGTTCTTTATAGAAATCCATACCGTTTATCCTAAATTCTCCAAAATTCGCTCAGTGGTTCTTTCATACCAGGTGCATATTAAAATTGCATAAATTCAGCCGATCTTCAGCTGATATTCTTTATCCTAATAAAAATCGTAATGATCTCGCTTTACAATGTTTTTTTTTACGAAATCGACCGTTTCATTAGAAAAAGACATACAGCTAGTAGTACAATAATAAGCACTTAATTTGCAATAAAAGAAATTGAGGCCAATAATCGAGAAAAAAAATTATCCCATTCTTTAGTTGGACAAAACTACACACAATGAGTCAAACATTCGCTTCTCATTTTACTCCTGACCAACATGAGATTCATATATATATATATATATATATAGAAGGTTAGGCCTCAACGTCTGGTATTATTTCAAAAACTCACCTAATCATGCAGATATAAGCCAAATTTTCGCCTATTTAGGCATCTTCAGAGCTACAAACGTTTTGCAAGCAAGTCAGAAACCGACCCTAATAGTCTGTTATATAATCTTAGACTAATATAATCTTAGATAGGCCTAAAGATCTTTTATAACTCTTCTTTAAAATATAGAAAAAAATTCCAACGAATTTGAAGACAGAGAAAGACGACATAGGGGTGGCACGAATCATGTTTATTAACGCGAACTGGAGACAAAGGGAGTTATAAGGACTTGAATGACATATTGAGTTACCGAGTTAATGGACGATCAGTCCCTGAGCTTTCTGATGAGGGTATTCAATGTTCCTCATTTGATGATGGCACGTTAATGATTCCTTTCATCTTGTTCACTCATCACTTCTTCGCTTATTATATCAATCATCAATAGTTGTTCTAAAGTGTAAAGTAAAAAAAAAAAAAATATTTTATTTTAATTTATTTCAGTTTAACTGTTTATTTTCTTTGTAAGCCTTTGGGGCTATCATAAAAAGAAAATACAGTACCAGTCAAAAGTTTATAATTCACAATCTTCAAGTTTAATTAAATAATTGTAGCTCAAAAGATAAAATTCTGTTCGTTTGTTTTTTTGTTTGTTCTTTACAGAAATCCATACCGTTTGTCCTAAATTCTCCTAATTTCGCTCAGTGCTTCTATCATACCAGGTGCGAACACCTGTCCATATTAAAATTGCATAACTTCAGCCAATCTCTGGGTATATTCTTGATTGTTATATAAATCGTTATGATCTCGCTTTACATTAGATTTTTACGAAATCAACAGTAGGAGTCAAAAAAAATCTCATTTCTGTCCTAAAGAACTTTTCTTGACCCACGGCTTTTCTCATTGTTTTCCAAATACCCTGGGTGAATTCGGGATATCCATACAGCTAGCTATAAATAAATTAAAAATAAAATTATAATTGATAATTTGTACAATAAATAAAATGTTGTTATTTATTTATTTTAAAAATCTAAGGGTGAGTCTAAACTTTTGACTGGTACTGTACATCTATATGCAGTCGACTCCGTTTTTATTGGGGACATAAAGGGAAAATTTGTTTTGTCCGAATTAGGTGGAGGACCCAATAATTGGGTTGATCCCCTTAAGAGAAGAAATATGATTCCTATGTTTAATTTTTTTCAAAGACTGATATTTAACTTTTTATTTGTTCATTATGCTAAAGGTTATGTTCAGGGAACCCATTTCTTTATTTTATATAATTCTTTAGTTTAATTTTCAGTTCAGCATTTTTAAATTAATTCTAAATTCAGTAACTAATATATTGTCGTTAATTTATTAATCAAATTTAACATTGAATATCATATCAATCGATATTAAGCATTTAATTAGCATTAGTTTAGTGTTATGTGCGTGGGCGTTTTTGATTGGTCGAAGACGCTCTGAGACAAACAAAAGACGCTTCAAGCCAGTCAGCTGTTGATTCTCGCCAGCCGAGTACGCATTACTTCTCACGCTTAAAACATTCATAAACAACATCTTATGACATTCTCGTTCACCCAGGGTGTTCAGTTATGTATTGTGCACATTTGCATACATTATTTTAGAAGACTGAGCGAAGAGGAAGATTAAGTTCCCATGGATGGATGGACATTTAAAGTAAAATAACTCTAATATTATTTTTTATATAATGTCTGAACTTTAAATTTTGTTTAACCATCAACTTTAAATAAAATTCTCTAAACATTGAACTTTACCTTTTAACATTCAGTTATTATAACTATCTATGTATTATAGTTATTAGTCGTTTGTTTATTACTTTACTCTTTAGTTCATCAATGGCCATTCGATTAAAGCATATTTTTGTCTATAATAGTTTATAAGTTGTGTTTCATTTTCATTTAATCATTTTAGTTTCATTCTTGTTTAATAAATTATTTGTATTTAATAAATTATAGTTTAAGCTTTAAATATCAGAGGAATTTCTTTATTTTCTTTCATTCATATTATTTTGTTCTCCTTTTTTATTATGCTATTATTTTCTAAATTACAAAGGTAAACTTTATGTTAAATATCTTTCATCTTATTCTTTTATTATATAAAACTTTTAATACATTAACCAACAAAACTAAGAGCATTGAGCACCGGCCATACTTTCTTCATCAGGGAAGCGAAAGGTTTTTATTATTAAAACCTAACTTGCCCTAACAGGTTAAAATATCAGATTTGGAGATTCCTTTATTATCCAATTATTTATTATCAACTTCAATGCTTCCTTTTTATTGTTGCAAAAATTGAGGATGTTTGTGCTCCTAATATTTACAGTCGACTCCGTTTTATTGGGCCCTAAAGGGAAAATTTGTTTTGTCCCAATTAGGCGGAGGTCCCAATAAAGCGGAGACCATGAATCTACGTGTAAATGCAAATAAAAAATGCCTAAAACGTCTAATCACAGGGCTAAAGTATAAGTATGATAATTGATGTCATACGTTTGACATATTTGGGGGAAAACCCGGTTAACAGGTGCATTTAGGTGTACCTATTCTCGTTCATTAATTTAATGATGGAGTCAAAATAATTAGATTAATTTAACTCTTAAAATGTATTTTTTATTAAATAGGTGTTTTAATATAAGCGATAATATAAGCGAATACCATATGGAAGCTTGATGAAAAAACTTTATCAAAAATTTGAAAAAGCTATAAAACTATCAACCAACGGTTTTTCACGACAAAAAAGGTCATTTTAGTACCTGCGAACCGTATTCCCAAACTACCGATTGCTTAAACAATCAAAAACAGCCTCCATCTGAGCCGACACCTTTTGCACTATATTCTGAAATAGAGAGGTGCCAAGGCGTTTCAGGTATGGAAATAAAGGACAAGATGTTGTTGGTTCCTGGAGTTGACAATGTTGCGAACTGCGACACAGAACAACCAAGTCACCCTACCTACGCCCGAGTAGCGGCTTGTCATCAGGTCTCAGACCGTGAGTACGCTATCATAGTTCCTACAATAGATGGGGTTAAACAAAAACAGTACATAGAGGCCCTGGCTAGGATAATGGACCCCAATCACATTAGGTACGCCTCTCGAATAGCCGGGAATCGATTTTGTTTTCATTTGAGTAGTAAAAATCAAGTCGATTCACTTCTAGCAAAACATAGATACATGAAGGTGGAAGATAGAATGTTACCGATCAAACGATTAGTAGACCCCGGTAAACGGATCATTATTTCAAATGCTTGTCCGAGTATACCCCAAAAAGTGTTGGAGGATGCAGTCCAGGAATTAGGAGTAAGATTACTATCTCCAATTTCGTTCTTGCGTTTCGGATACAAAGAGGGGAGCCTAAGCCATATTCTTACTTTCCGGCGACAGGTCTTTATAGCTGAGGAAGATATAAGTAAGTTAAAAGGCTCAATTATAGTACCCTACCAGGGTCTCAATCACCGGATCTTTCTAGCGGAAGATATTCTAGTATGTTACGTCTGCAAAAAATCGGGACATTTTGCAGCGAAATGTCCGAAATTAGACTTAGCAGAGACCATCGATATTAAAAGCACTGAGAAAACACTTCTTTCAACTGCACATGAACACACCTCAATCATACCTATAACAACAGAAACTGTGAATGATAGTGTTACTGAACAACCTGTAGTGGCAGAACCAAGTGTCGTAAACAACGAGGAGGCCAGTAAAAATCAGTTAACAACAACCGAATATAACAACATAACCTTACCTTCGAGTACACAACCAAGTGAAGGTACAAACATTTCCCATTGCTCTTCGTCTGATAAAATTCCAAACAATGATGACCCACCAGGAAACAGTTTAGAAACACCGAACAGCACAAAGCCAAAGAGAAACAATACACTGAACTGTGTTAGTGTTAAAAAACAAGAACCCTCAGAAATTATAACCACAAAATCAACCATTTCTAAAAACGGCCCTAGCTCCAAAAAAAAAAATGATGAAAAACTCGGAGCACATACTCGAACCAATAAGGAACTCAGTAACGAAGAACAAACAGACTTACCCACTCAAATTTGATAAACTATGCTTATTACTTGACATGACTCAGGGGGAAAACGAATTGAATGCTATCGATATAATAAAACAATTTACAGTCGATTTCAACAGTTTAAAACCAATGCTCACAGATATCAGAGACATGACATCTCACAGAGGGATGAAAATAAGAATATCCCGCCTAATCAAATATCTGAACGAACGCTCCCTGACTAACCCAATTACTTACAATAATTTAGCCACTCTCGAGAAAACACATGAAGATACCTTACCCAACAAAAAAAGTTCTACCAACTAAAATGACAATTATACAGTGGAATTGCAACGGACTTTTCCGACACCTGGAATATATCCAAAAGTTATTAAATGAGGAGAACCCTTCAGTGCTTAGTCTTCAAGAAACACACCTAAAACAAGGCCAAACCGTCAGATTCAAACAGTACAGCATTTTTCGTAAAGATAGATTAGGGAATTCAAAGTCATGGGGAGGAGTTGCCACTCTTGTAAGAAACGATATATTTAGTGAGGAAATACTTTTGAATACCCACCTCGAAGTAATAGCTACCAGGATACACCAAAATGAGCCAATTACTGTATGTAATATTTACATACCACCATCACAGACATTCACAACTGATGATATTCACCGAATTGTGGATCAACTTCCTCGACCATTCCTCTTGCTGGGTGACTTCAACGCGAATGATATAGCCTGGGGTTCAACATTAGCAGATAATGGCCATAGGGGGAAACAAATCAAAAAACTTTTAGAAGAAAATTCCTCAATTACTCTTCTTAACACCGGTGAAAACACACACTTTTGCTCGAAAAGCAACAATTTTTCTACCATTGACCTCAGCCTTAGCGACGTCAGACTAGCACCTAAAATAAACTGGAGTACAAAACCCGACCTGTACGGCAGCGATCACTTCCCAATTATGCTAAAAAGTAAACGTGGAACACCGATGCAAATGAGGAATCGACATTGGCAATACCATAAAGCTGACTGGGCAGCGTTCCGCGAAAAAGTAAATAAAAAAATGGAAACAATCCCCGAGGACAGGAACGATATTGACCTTAGCGCTAATCTCTTCAGCAATATGATATTAGAAGCAGCTCACGAATCAATCCCTATGTCATCAAGCAAATCATACCGCACGAGGGTCCCATGGTGGAATGACAAATGCCAGGAAGCTGTTAAAGCAAAGAAACGTGCACTCAACAAATTCAGAAAGAGCCGAAGTCTGACTGACGCAATCGAATTTAAAAAACTAAGAGCAATTGCAAACAGAGTCATTAAAGAAAGCAAAAGGTCTTCATGGAAAGACTTTATTTCCTCAATCAATCAACAAACCTCTTTGAAAGAGCTATGGAATAAAGTCAGAAGTGTTAGGTCAAAAATACCAGGAATAAAGACGGATCAAAACATTATGACTTCCCCTGATGAAATAGCAGAAACATTGGCTAAACATTTCTGTGAAATTTCCTCAGGTCACCTGCAAGCTCCATCAAAACACGGGAACAAAAAAGACATAGATAGTTATGGTAACCAGGAGAACTATAATACCTCATTTGAGCTGAAAGAATTGGAGCACGCTCTACAAAATACTCCAAAGAAATCAGCGGCAGGTAGGGACGGAGTTTCATACGAAATGCTAAGAAATTTACCCGAAGACGGGAAACGAGAATTACTAAGAACATTTAATAGGATTTGGGACAGTGGTCATCTTCCACAAATATGGAAACAATCCCTCATTATACCTATACCAAAAAAAGAAAAAAGTTGTCTCGTAACGGACTTCCGTCCAATATCACTCCTCTCCTGTGTAAGCAAAATCCAAGAAAAATTAGTAAACCAAAGAATTTCCGAAGTACTTAAAAAGAGGGGGCTTCTTACTCCATTCCAGTTTGGGTTTAGGGAAAACCATAATACCACTGAACCCATCCATATGCTTAATTGGGAAGCCCAGGAAGCGTTTCGAAAAAAACAACATGTCATAGCAATATTTTTAGATTTCGAAAAGGCATATGATACGATGTGGAGGTGGCGAGTCTTAGATGTACTAACAAGATGGAACATTAAAGGAAAAATTTGGAACTATATCAGCAACTTCCTCCAAAAAAGAACATTCAGTGTTATGATTGGAACCTCGGAATCCTCAATATACACCCTGGAAAACGGAACACCTCAAGGCTCCCCACTCAGCACGACCCTCTTCCAGATAGCAATAAACGATTTAGCTTCAGTTTCTATCAAACCGGCAAAAGTCATACTATATGCAGATGACATACTGGTATACCTCCGGAGCAAATCGATCAACTTCCTACAGTGGAAGGCACAAGAAGCTCTAGATGAAATAGAAAAATGGTCAAGAGATAGTGGCTTTAAATTATCTTCTAGCAAAACCAGAGCTATCCATATCTGCAGGATGAGAAGATGCTCAATCAATCCGTTATTAAAAGTTAGCAACGCTAACATACCATTCGTCGAATGTCAAAAATATCTAGGTATGCTACTTGACCGACCGCTTAGATGGATATCCCACATAAAAGAACTCAAGGAAGAATGTCTAAAAAGGATCGGATTGCTGAAATCTTTGTCACATACGAACTGGGGAGCGGATCGAAAAAGCCTCTTATTAATATATCATTCAACGATCAGAAGCAAGTTGGACTATGGATCCAACATCTACGGCACTGCCTCTAAAACGGCTCTTAAGATGCTAGATGTTGTCCACAACAGCGCCCTACGGATCTGCACTGGAGCATTTCCTACCTCCCCCTCTGAAAGTCTTTACGTTGAAGTCGGAGATCCTCCTCTCGAATTAAGAAGATTGTTCTTAACAATTAAACATGGTTTAAAACTCAAAACCAACCCAAAACATGCCTTGAGTAATTTGTTGTTCAATGGGGAAGGAAGGGAACATAATTTTGTCAAAAAATTCCTGGACAAAATTGAAAATCCAATTTTAAACCTTGAAAATATTCTAGATATACCTGATACAACTTATCCCCAATGGATACACTTCAAACCCCGTATAGATAAGTCATTGGCTACCTCTAAAAAAGGGATAATAATCCCAGCTGAAGCCCAACAATTGTTCCTAGAAGTGCTAGAGAAATATGTGGGATACAGAGTCCTTTATACTGACGCATCCAAACTTGGAAATGACGTGGGTTGTTCTTTTATAACTTACCCAAACTTTAGAAAATTATTCAGACTGCCAGACATATGCTCGATATTTACTGCAGAGTCCTCCGCAATAAATGAAGCTCTTAAACAAATCGAGTCATATGGCAGTGGGAACTGGGTATTAGTAACAGACTCAATGAGTGCTCTGTTAGCAATAGAGAATACAAGACCTAAAAACGGATTAATAATAGCGATTAGAAACCGTTTGTGGGAATTAAAAGAGAAAGGGAGTGATATAGTTTTCTTATGGACCCCCTCACACTGTGGAATCACGGGGAACGAACAAGCAGATACAGACGCCCGCTCAGCAAGAATTCCCGGAACCAAAGAGGTAACAATATTAAATGCTATTCCTCTTGAAGACTTTGTAAAAAAAATAAAACTTGAAATCAGGGAACACTGGCAGACCAGATGGAATAATCAAGACGCCAAACTAAAAATGATAAAGAGGAATCCAATCAAGTGGACAACCTCAAGCAGATTATCAAGGAGGGAAGAAATCGTCCTCTGCCGAATTAGAATTGGACACTGTGAATTTTCACATGCATATTTGCTAAAAGGGCTCGCACCTCCAACATGCAGAGTATGCGGTGAGGAAATTACCATAAGCCATATCTTAATAGACTGCAAAGCTTTTAGGAACCAAAGAAGAAATACAGCATTAAACGGAACACTGAGCGAAATTCTAGGAGATGATGAAAAAACTGTAAAAAAAACTTTGGAATACTTAAGAGCAATCAATTACTACTCGAAAATCTAAACTTCTATATGTTGCCAATGACCCTGCAGGGTAGAGGCAACAAAAAAATAAAATAAATAAATAATATAAGAAATATACAGGGTGTCCAAAAAGAGTATTCGGGGATGGAAAGTTGAATAAAATCTCAAATATAGAATATCAAGTAAGATGTTTAGGTTTTATTTAAACACAATGAACTGGAAATTTATTTAGAAAAAACAATATTGTCAAGGTGTCCACAATAACGCTGGTGGCACTCCTCGAATCTCAAACGCAGATTTCTAAAAACGCGTTAACACATTGTTCTTTAGATTGCCATCATTTCTGTTCTGATATTTTGCTTTAATTGCGTTAGATTCGTCGGTTTCTTTTCGTATACCCTACATTTCAGGTATCCCCACAGAAAGAAGTCAAGAGGACTGAGATCGGGACTCCTGGGAGGCCAGCTAATTGTGCCTCTACGAGAAATCACTTTGTTTTGGAATAATTCGTTTACCGTAGCAAGTGATAAGTCTGAAGTATGGCAAGTGGCCCCGTTTTGCTGAAACCATGTTTCCAGAAACCAGAGTTATATCCTTTAAACTCTTGAAGCTCTTGGGGTAAAAAACCTCTTATGATTTCACGGTAACAAAAACCCGAATACTCTTTCTGGACACTCGTTACAAGATGAAACAAATTAAAATAACTATTTGTATGCAATATAAATTATAATGATAAAAACGAAATAAGAAATGAATCTCAACATTTATTTACGTCAATTTTTTTTAACAGGTAAGAATTAAGTGTTCGTTGTCACACTCATTGTAAAAAACTATGACCAACATAATTAGCGCACTTCTTAAGGACTCCTAAGGACTTTCTTCATTTTCTGTTTGTGAAAAAAAAAAAAAAAAAACCAATAACCTTTTTGATGCGGTTTCTTGCTTCTGGTTGAGCAATAGACGTGGTCTCAGATACTTAGGTTATTCGATTGACACCGGGCCACATAGTTTTTTACATTAAGTTACAGAAAGTTTCGGCCCAATTAGCCGATGTTTTGTCCTAACAAAGCGATGATATTTTACTTATATTTGATTCCGTTTTATTACATATGGCTCAATTAACTGGTGGTCCCAATTATCCGATGGCCCAATCAAACGGAGTCGACTGTACATAAGTAAGAATAAAAATAAATAAGCATTCAATTAACAATCATGATATAAAAAATGATCGATTTTTGTTCTTCCAAGTTGTTTGTGTTTAATTAAGTTATATGTATATGTGTTTTAAGAACTTTCATTTATTTATTAAATTTGATGTTCATTGTGAATTTAAAAAAGTTTTTCCGAAGAGGAAAGATAGGCCAGGACCGGGATTCTCACTCGGGTATCCGCATTACCGATAAAGTGTCCTAACCACTAAGCTACCAGGGCACGTATTCCAAGCCATGTCAACTTTCTCTCTCCTGACCCTAGTGCCTAGGGCACTGCAACGTCCGTAATAGTCTGGGAGCTGAGGGCCAAAAAGGTGACTGATTTGAAGAAAATTTTTGATCATATAGGCTGAACGTAGTCATTTCATAGACAATTGTGAACGTCTGCCACCTCAGATCGGTTGCCATCAAATTTTAATAAAGTTCGCGTCAACTGAGGTCCTCACAGTTTGATTGTTTGTACAACCAATGTTGTGTGTAAGGAGCTTGTTTCATGCTAAATTTGATCCTCTGCAACTTTTATCTAAAACATTTTTCATTTAAACTAGATGTTTTTGAGTTAGAGGCGTTGGATCACGGTTTCCACCAAAATCGTAAAAGTTACAGATTTTTGACACCGGCTAAACCACTAATCCGATTTAAACTTCAAATATATCATTCTATTTG
The DNA here is from genome assembly GCA_911387785.2 of Aelia acuminata. NCBI lineage: Eukaryota > Metazoa > Arthropoda > Insecta > Hemiptera > Pentatomidae > Aelia > Aelia acuminata. The sequence continues at coordinate 151,381,574 of OU426981.1, read as the reverse complement.
CAGTAGCTCAGTCTCTTATAGTAAGAAGAATGCAATACTTCGTCATCTGTCTTTGCCGAATTATATGCGAAAATCCCAAAACATTTGATGGATTTTTGACCAAAAGGCGCTAAATACGTTCACGTTTTAATTACTTCGTCTCCACAGGAGTGGGCTTATTTTAAAATTAATGAAATCGTTTTACACAGAATTCAATATAATACAACTATTGTAGGTAACTTTGGGACATGAGCGTAATTCATTTTTCCGCTAAAGTGGCTAAATTGACAATCGGTTTTGGCGAAAAGACCTACCCGATCTTAATTGTGAGGACCTCAGTCGACGCAAAATTTAATGCCCTTTTATTTTAGAAAGAACACAAGCTATTGATTAGCGAAAAATAGAAAAAAGTTGGAAAATGTCGATTTTGTTAGCCTATAAAATTTGATGACAACCGATCTGAGGTGGCAGACGTTCTTATTTGTTGCCTATGAAAGAAGTACTTTCAGCCTTTATGATCAAAAATTTTCTTCAAATCAGGCACCATTTTGGCCCTCAGCTCCCGGACTAAAAATTTGATTAATAAATCAATGATTTTAAAATATATGCATTAATTTACATTCAGCTTGGGAAAATAAAAATAAAACACAAAATAAGCCAAAGTAGGACACCCAGGAGATCCCTTCGGTTCTCTTTTAGTAGCGTCTTTGGTATTAACAGCAAGGGAGACCGTGTCAAAGCACTAGAGCTACTTTAAAATCGAGAATTTAAAATTAATTTTTCATTTTACAGCTAAATTCAAGTAAATATGTATGCATTCTGTTATAATGATTTCCCTTATAGCAGATCGATTGTAATAATAGCTGCTTATACAGTTACAAATCGATCGTAGGTTAAGAAATGATTACCCCCTCCCTTCTCTATAGTAAGACCTAATTAAACGGACCCACCAGCCGACAATGCCCTGGATCAGATAAGACGGGTTCGGTTCAGGCGCGTTGAGAAAAAAAAAAACAAAATAAAAAGATTTTCTCCTTCGGCTGCTTTTATCATTTGCCACACCATCTTGGGATTAGTTAAGGTTAGTTAGATCTGGATGACATCTTTTCATTTTAAAGAGTCGTTGCCGATAATGCCTATCTATAGAGAGGAGGTCTTCTTGTGGGCTCAAATTAAAAATTACATTCGCTCGGTGGAGAGTGAAATTAGTTTGGGTTATTGTGAAAACTGGACACCATTCTCACGCTCATAGTTTTGTTATTTTACACAATGTGAGTTTAAATAATTTTTAGAAATAGAAAAATCTGGTGCGATGCGCGCAACACACAACTTTCACTTACCATCTTACTTAGATTTGAAATTGACGTGTTTTGTTAATTTCTATTTCTCAAAGTCACACCTTTCTCCACATTTATTTCTTATTTTAGGTTTTATTTGCTCTCTAGCATTTTAGGTTTTTACTTGCGATAAATCGGCAATGCAAGCATAATACCCCATCGCGTCAGATTTTATTTATCATTTAGTTACCATGAAACAAATAATTTCCATTAAATGAACAGAACGTCTTTAATTATAAACAATGTTCCGTGATTAAAGTCGTACTGCGCATGCGTGGGCTCAAAGTTGACGGAATATTTCTCTTTTTTTCTCCTTTTCCTTGTTTTTTTCATATTTCATATTTTGCCATTTCTGATTTTTAGGCCTAACGCGGGACGGTTTATTTCTCCACGTAAACAAAAACAATGGTACTTTATAGGAAAACAAAAAAAAAACCCCTTCCCCATATAAGCCACCCCTTAGGACATTTTAATAATGACAAAGCTTACCTGATATTAAAGAATACTTGATTATCATTAAACACGACAAGTTTGATGAAAATCGTTAGAGCCGTTTTTGAGAAAATAGAAAAAATGTAAAAATGGGACAAAAGTTATCGAATAAAGTACCCCCTCCGTTTGACCAATTTTGATGAAATTTTTGCTGTCACGTCGCAGGCATATACATACACCAAATACCCAATTTCAGGTTCGTAAGATTTATAGTTTTTGAGCGAGTTTGTTCACACGCACACACGCACACGCAGACCATTTCATGGGCTCAGGGGACCCCAAAACGTGTATTTCCATTGAAAACCGGAAGTCGAAATTATAAACGATCGCAATACTTTCTCTTACTATATATTGCATATATATAGGTAAGTGAAAGTAAAAACAATATATGTCCAAAATCGAATCCTTCAATGAACCTCGAAATCCTTGGTACTTATATAAATAAGCCGGAGCGGATTAAGCACAAAATTTGTGAGGGGTCATGACCTGTCTCATAGTCACGTGGCTGATATCACCATTTTTTATGAGATTATTACCTTGTATTAAAAAGGACTGTGTAACTATTAGTTTTGTAGTAACTACCAGATTGCATTATTACCAAAGTATTTGGGGGGTCATGTCTCCCTTTCATGGATCCCCTCTTGTAAACAAACAACAAGAACCCTGTCTATTTCTAATCCATGAAGATTTTTTCTACTTTTAACTATAATGTACCAGTATTTTAGTAGTTAGCTAAACTTGGCAATATTACTCCCGATACCTCAAACTTTCGGAGCAGACAGAAGTCAATGGAGAGTGCTGAGTTAAAGAGGTCAAGAGCAGGGACGAAGCGACATGTGGCGCACATGTGCTGAGGTTCGGGTCATCAAGCTCCATCAATGGCCAACCCTTCCCTCCTCTTGTCTACACTGCTTCTACACTGGATTCGCATGTTTGCCATACGCATTAGCTTATAAAAATATCGAACAGACTGGTTCGCTCACGATTCGGACCCCCCCCCCCCCCCACCTAATCTTTACTTGGGCTTGATTTCGTGGATAATCTGGTGTGAATGAAAGGATTTTCATTTTTTTGTATCAATTTAATTGGTAGTAGATATCAAACTGGTAGATACCGTGACCTTGGAAAAAAAGGGAAGAATTGAAACGTCATTATCGAGAAGAATAGTGTTATTTATTTTTCATTATACTGCACGGAAAGTAACTACTTTCGATGCATGCAAACAGTACAGAAAACAGCAGTTTCCCGTTTACTTCTAAAAGTGCACCGAAAATTTGCGCGCGTACGGAAAATTTATAAGTGCACCGAAAATTTTCGGTGTACTTGTTATTTCGTTTCCCGGCCACCAGTAGCGCTTGCTGATTGTATTAAGAACAGCTGTTTAATGAAAAATTGAAATCCACCGATTACAATTAGTTTTTGTGTCATAAATATTTTCAAAAGTTGTCAGTTTACTTAGTGCTTTGAAGAAATGGCATTGCCCGATGAATTAATGAAGAAAGCATGAAATGATGCAATGATGCAAGCATGGAATGATGAAAACCTGCTGAATCGAATGAAGCCATAGCCAACTCAATCACATTATTTGAAAGGGTCAAAATTCAAGGTCAAAAGGTCAAAAATTAAAAAATAAATCTAGTTTGGTAGCTATATATATGTTTTTAAGGTGCTAAATCAAATGAAATGATAGCCAACTTAATCAAATTATTAGAAAGGTCAACATGTGAGGTCAAAAAGTCAAAATTAAAAAAAAAAATCAAGTTTGGTATCGATATATATGCATAGGTTTTTTAAGGGATATCCAACAACTTTCTATAACTTGGTAATATATTAAATCCCAAGTTTTTAATAGTTTTCCTTATAATGTCATATTGGTATTTAGATAGCTGAGCTTGAATCATCAAAGCTAAAGCTCTATCATCCAACATCGCATGTTTATTTTATTTTATTTTTTGTGTCATCGAAGCAGCCGGGTTTATTAAATCTCGGTCGTAATTTTCCTGTAATTCTCGAATTTTGTACAATTTTCCCTTTCTTCCACACTCAGAGAAGTCTTTTGTAGGTCTATCACCTAGACTTTTATCAGTAGGAACACTTTGCACTTCCTCAAATGTAATGTCTCTTTTGAGAAAATGAGGCTGAAATCTTCTTTTCACTTGCTTTATAACCTGTGATAATTGTTCTTGATTTAGATAAGCAAACCGTTCCTGTAAACACACTTCCCAAGGACGATCCTTGGTAAACAGAATATCGCACAACACTTTATGTGTAATAGAAAAATTGTCCATTATTTTTTTTGGTTCGAATAAGCCGTCACTAGATCGATTTATTGTTTACACGACGAAATTCAATGGAGAACTGAGGTAATGAGTGACACAAGTAATTCCAAGAGATAAAAATTATCCTTTGGAGAAAACAAGTGGTGTTTACTTGAAGAGCATAATATTTACCTGTGAACACATACGGCCGAGTACGGGAATGAAACTAATACCAATTTTTCTCCAATAGTAGTACTTTTATTTAAAATATGTCGCAGAACCTAGTTCGATGGAGCTTTTTTTTAAAGTTCAAATGAAAACACGATAAGTTAGATCTTTCAGGCAGCAAATTTAAAAATCCTTCGCAGTCACTGTTATGCTAAATTTATCAAAATAAAACCCCTAATGGAACCAGTATATATACATGATGATGTTCAAAAGGCTTTGCGAGTAATCGGATAAAAAGTTAGTTTAAAAAAAAATCATCTCTACAGAACAATAAAACCGTGATTTTCACAGCATATAATAAAAGTACTACTTCAATGACGTATATATGTCTGGGCTTTGAGGTATTAGGAAAAATCGTTTCACAAAACTGTACAACAGGTAGTTAGGTGTTGAAAAATTATTAAAATATTACTCCAGAAATGTGTTCATTTTTAGGGTTTTTTTTCCCCTAATGCACCACTGTGCGGCGGCGGTTCGTATCCGCCCTGGGAGGGTTGACTTTTATTTCGTGGAGGCCCCACGGAATAAATCTCGACCCTCCCACCATGGTTAGAATAGGTTGGTTACACCTCTAGAGTAACCCCCCGTATGCCACACATGGCCAGGTAGGGGTACCGAACAAAAAAAAAAAAAAAAAAAAAAAGCAAGGGACATGGTTTGAGGTCTAAATGTTAAATTATTGCTTTTTATAATAGGTGAATCTATTTTTTTAAGGTTAGCTTAGGTAAAATTGTTTCTGGGTCATTCCACGTCAATTCAACACAGGCTTGAGCCTCACCATCTCAGATTTATTTGAATTTTGGTACAGGTGTACTACTTGTATCAACTAGGACACTTGTGAAATATTACTGAGTTATGTCAACCTGTTTTTGAATTATGGACCTGAAATGCCCTCAAAATTAGGTCCATAAACAGAAAAAATCATGAATAAAAATAGCTGTAGATGTTTTTCACATTTGACAAGGACTATGAGATTGGTGTCATTTAACAGCGTATTCTATGCCATTTCGTATGGTATACAACAATCTATAGGTTGGTACTGAAGACTTTTTTTTATTCTTCATTTTAAACTACGTTTTAAGAAAATTTCTTCAGTACCAACCTATACCTTGTTACGTATTATATGAAACGGCATGGAATGCGCTGTTAAAAGATACCAATCTTATAATCCTAGTCAAATTTGGAAAAAATCTACAGCTATTATTAATCATAAAAAGTTAGATTTATGGAATTTTATCACTAGTTTTCAATTTAGTTAGTAACGAAGACATTTTCATCCCACTTTTATATTCTGTTGTATGAATAGATATAATACTATCTATTTTTTTTTAAATATAAATTTTTAAAAAAATGCCCTTCTTGAGCAAATTAAAATTTTACATTTAGTTTTAACGACACCAATCTCATAGTCATAGTCAAAGTCGGAAAACATCTATAGCTATTTATCTATATCTATTCTATTATTTTTGAGGGCTTTAGAGACCTATAATTCAAAAACGGGTAGACATATATCAATAATATTTCACAATTGTTCTAGTAGATACAAGTAGTAGGGGAGAGATTGGCATAGGGGGTCGGTTGGCATAGGGGGTAGGTTGGCCATCGGCTTATAGTTTCCGTCACACCTGTTGTGAAGGCCCCAACATAGTACCACGTGACCGTTCGACCTCGGGAGTCTTGTCCTGAGTTTTCAATCCGATGCTAACAGTGTAGATAAGAGTGTGCTTCATTGATTGATTTTACAACATGTAACTAAATTTTTATATTTTCAGTAAAGTTGATTTAAAGGAACGGAAAAAAATTTGACTCTGATTCTGTTCACATAGCCCCAAACTCCTTTGAAAAACCTAACATTTCGACTAACCAGTTTCTTGTTTGATTGCTCTCCCCTGTCCTGGCAGTCATCTTTCATATGATCTCTCCTGTGGGGTTACTTGGCTCTCTTCAACTTTTTTTTTGGCACAGTAGCAATTCCCAAAAGTAAGGTAAACGTAATCAAAGGTGAAACTACCAATTGTCTTTAGTTCCAGCGAGGAAGATGAGAGCAATTTTTCTTATGCAAAAAGTGACGACAGTCTAAACTTCTATCTTCTTCTATTGTCATTCTATTTTCCCTTAAAAGCTGTTAAAAACCGATTCAAAATTATTATTCCATTATAGTGCAGCTTTTAATAACAATAATATGTGTCAGGCAGTACTTGAATGAAATGGCTAAACAATCCTACCTTCTAGGCCAACCTGCCCCACACAGGGGGTTAATTGGCATACTCTGGATTGACGAATTCTTCAATTTTGTATGATCTTAGTATTAAATATTATGTTGTGAAAAAAAAATACTTAAAGTACTCTAATACTTGGAGTTTACAGTGGTATCAGCCCCATTGGGATTATATTAACAGGAACGACTCAACAATCAAAAAAGTGAAAACTGTTGCCAACCAACCCCGCTCTCCCCTACACATATACCAAATTTTAAGAAAATCTGAGATGGTGAGGTTCAAAATGATATTTTTTTATGTTGATTTGACGTGGAATGGCCCTTCTATAAAATCGAACAAGACCCGGAATTAATTTTATTTCAATCATGGAAGGAGTTTATTTTAGGGTATTTTTTTTATGTAAGACTTAGTTCTACAAGATATCCTTAGCAGAATGGTACCACAAGACCCAAGATACCAATATTGGCTGATATAGCAGACAGATATCCAGAGTGGGATGGACAATACGAATAACATCTTTAATAGTGAAGGAGTCAATTAATGCCGTAGTGAAGCTGAGGACTGGACGCAGTGGCGCCGAGCTCCAGCATGTGTCCCGCGCTCAGCTGTTAACACAAACCCAGCAGTCATCTTGTCACTTTTCTCAGAAATGTCTTTTTTAACCAGACATATTTATACAAAAAAAAAAAAAAAAATGTATACAACATATTGGTTCTAATTTCTTATAATTTTCCCAGAAAAAGAGTTGAAGATTAGAATTCAAAATCTGTGAAGACCAATCATTAATGTGTGAACGTTTTATTTTTATTTGCTTTATTGGATTATTATTATAGTTTATTTTATATACGAGCAGACCCTGCCTATTGTTTTTTAATAATAATATAGTTACAAATACAGTAAAATCAAAATCCACCATTTCAGCTAATATGAAAACCAGCGGGATTTAAAATATATCTTTACGCCAAATTTAAAGTTGTTTGGTAAATAATTTAGAAGGGTTAAAGTTATCATTTTTTTAATAGATTCTTCTTTAACCATTCTTTAATATAATAAAGATTATAATTGGAACAGGGTTTAGTACAATCACAATAGACAGTTCGCAAAAATGAACGAAATCTTTTGCCATGAACACTTTATTTAAATTCAGAATATAACGCATGATGATATGACATATCGTATCAGGATTTTTTTCAAACCTTTTCCGAGAATGCTTAGTCTTTAGTCCAGTTCATCTAATACTCAGTAAACAGAGTCACTTCCTGTCCTTCCCCCTTTTCTACAGAACATTGCGTAGGGCGAACATTTATTTTCATTTTGAACCAGTTTATTGAAAATCTTTGAACTACCAACATGTCTCCAACACGTAAAAGGTTTTCTTTAAAAGAAAATCATTGATTAGTACGAAAAAGTGCTCGGCCAAGTGCACAAATCCTATTAGATTCTAATCATCAAAAAAATGTAAGGCAATTAACTTTGGAAAGTTTTTTAAACCCGCTGGTACTTAGACATTTCTTCAGTTTGCTATCTTTTATGTAATTGTTTTATTGAGACCCAATTTTGTTATGGTAAAACTAAATTGTAATAATCTTCAAATCAAATCTATCAAATTTTGTGAGTGAAATTTCTGTAGTAAGTTTTTGCAGTATGTAAATTCAGTTTTTGTTTGCTATAAAACCTTTTTTCAATAAAAGCATTGTATGTATTTTAATTTGAACCAATGCACCACTATTGCATCTACATACACGAATATGTAGGTACTTACTGTTTTATGTATGCGTTTAAATAAACAACATTTAATAAACCTCTACTTTAAGGACACCTCTCATTAACGGACAATAATTGAGTCACCATGGCTGTCTCCTATTTAGAGGTTTCACTGTATACAGATTTTTCTTTTCTTTCTTCATTTTTATTTGTTTGAATTGTATCATAGTATGTATATATAGAATGGATAAGTCCTTTGATCTCTAATATTAATGCCCTTAAATGAGACAGATTGTGTTATTTCTTTCAATAAAAAAAAAAAATAACCATACACAATTTTTATAAACAGTAACGGAACCTAGATCAACTTGATGGCTTTAGAGGCCCTATAGAACTTTAGTCTTCATAAGTAAGTTTCCGTTATCGGAGACGGTGTTTCGAAAAAAATATATCAATTCTCAGTTTTAGCGCATTTGAGCACTAAAAGATTTTTTTTTTTTACAATAAACTTTTAAGGTTTTCTTGATATGAGTGTCTATTATTATGTTATCAAAGATTAAAATATTTTAAAATTTGATAATGGGAGAATATTCTAATATTGAAAAAGCTAAACTTTTTAGATTGAGAGGGTTATTACTATGTGATCCAAAGGCGGTGTTTCCAAAAAATATATTTATTCTCAATTTTAGGGCGGAGTGGGGCTCGAAAATATTTTAAAAAAATAAAATTTTATGACTTCCTTGATAAGAGTGTCAGTTATTATGTTATAGAAGGCAGTGATTCCTATAAAAATATATATATAATATTTGGATGATGGAAGATCATTCTAAAATTGAAAAAGCTAAACTTTTTATATTTAGAGGGTCATTAGTATATGGTGGCAAATGGTTTTTAAATATATATATAATCTCCATTTTAGTGTGGAGTAGGGCTCCTAATATTATTAAAACATAAGCTTTTTATATTTCCTTTATATTATTTTTTCGGAGACGGTAGAAAAAAAAATAATTATTTGAATTTTAGTAAAGGGTTGGGCTTAAAATATTTCTTATCTTTTAAGTTTGCTTGGGCTTTTTATTTTAAGTTTGCTACCTGTAGCTGTCAGAGTGTTTGTTCATTCCATTTAGTCACCTGCCTTTTGACATTCAACAAGGCCTCTTGCCTTTCATTCAGACATTTATCGTCGTGTACAGGCTTCCAGATTTCTTCGAGATGTCATGATGATCCCTGAATTTCCAAAACAGTGACCTTTATTTTTGCCATCCCAATATAATCTAATCGTAGTAATCATATTATTATATTATTTACTTTCACTTACCTATATATGAAATATATATTAAGGAAAATATTGCGATCGTGGAAGTTGTGTGTTGCGCGCATCGTACCAGATTTTTTTTTATTAATAATTTAAGTTTCAGGTTTGAAGATTAATAATACATCAAATCGTAAGTATAAGCAAATACGCCAAAGAGCTTCGAATCAAATTCAACTATTTTAAAGAACACATATTTAAACGAATACACTGAGAGAACGTGACCGTGAAAGAAAGAAAAATGTTTCCGTGTTTGTGTTCACGAATAAATAAAATATTCTTACAACGTTCACGAACGAATCAGCTTTTTTGTTTGTTATATTATTCATCAATGTTTTTTTTGTTTGAAGTCACTGACCCCAACCACTTGTTTAGTAAACAATTTAAATTACATTTAATTTCCATTTATGTTAAATATTTTTAAAAATATAATTGCGTAATGGTCAACTGTTATTTTAAGCTTAGTATAATTGATAACCAGGATTTTCAGTCAAATTTTCTTTATTTCAAGAGCCTACGTTTTGATTAGTGTCCGACCGAAACCAAAATTTCAGCCAAAACCTTAGACCTAGTTTCGCGCCGAAACTGAAACCGAAACCGAAACTTATTTACGTGTCTATACATAATACATATAAGTGTGTTCATTGATATTATTGCTAAACTAGAAATACTATCAATGAAAGCTTAATAAATAACAGTAATTTAACTCAATTATTCATTTAATAAGTGAGCTGGTATACAAGAGTGATAAAACAGGTGTATTAGTTAGGTTATAGGATCCAATCCCGGCCCCCTCCTTCCTAGTACGGCTGGTCCTCGTGGGATGTTAGACCATACCCCCTCAACTAGTAAAGCCCTAAAAGTTGAAATAATCTTGAAATACCTGGCTGATATTAATAAAAATTCATATTATCATGTCTAAATAATAAATAATATAGTAAAACATTGCAATAATAAAGCCGATAGAAAACAAACGACGGCCTATTGAATACGTAAATCTGTATCTTAGAAGCTATGTTGGTCCTAAAAGTCAGCGGATTTACTCTAGTTTGAAAATTTATAGAATAGTTTTTGGTCGAAAACGTGCTTCTTCATGGAGTTTTAGGGATGTTATTGGTGAACCGCTGGGGGGAAGGGGGATGCAAAGGTTGAAAAATTGGTTTTGAGATCTTTAGCCGATTAACTCATTGTGTATTAAAAAAAAACAGTATAAACGACTGCAGAATACTGATTCGAATAATAGAGGTCAAAACAGAACTGAGCTAGTTTTGAGAAAAAAGTCAATGGAAGCTGAGAGAGAACAAAAGGAAATCGGATTAGTTAAGAGTAAAAAAACAACTCAATTCTAGAAGCTGGACCTACTTCGTCTTTCCGCGCTAATTCTAAGTAACACAGTAAAAAAAAAAAAAAAAAATAGTAAAAATTCTAGCAGTTCGTTATAACAGAATATAATAATTCCCAGGCATCAAATTTAGTTCGTAGTTCGCACTAACCGAAGGATTTCGCTATAACGAGGGGTTCAGCAGAAATATAAAGGTAATTTTAGGGGGATAGTATTTTGGTTCGCTATATCGAGGTGTTCGTTATATCCGAGTTCGTAATAATGAGGGTTTACTGTAGAACATACGAAATATGAATTCATTCATAAAAGAGACCACTTCATTCATAAATTATTTTATATCTCAATAAAATGGAGGTATTCTTTAAAGATCCCTATCCTAATTATACCGAGATTTAGGACCTTCGGATAGGAAAAATTTAGTGTGATGATAACATTGTATGTTATATGGTGCTTTTTTAATGGTAGATATCTATAATATATTTACTTATTCAAATATTTTCGTTAATTATTTTTATTATATGTATATAATATATTTATTTTTAATGTACAGTGGGTGGTCCGTGGATTAGTGAAAGTTTACTGGCCCGAAACTCGATGAGGCTGGAATATTTTTTTTTTTTCATGAAGGCCAATGAAGAGTTCTCACAAGAATCAACAGCCCATTTATAATCAGGGACATTTTTTTATTTTATTTTACTTGCCTCGAATATGATAGTTTAAAATGTCCATCATATTAAGTGTGGGTGAATCCCCAAAGTGAAGAGCCCAAAAGTACTTACACTAAAATCTTTTCAATCTTGGGTAATTCCATGTCAATTTTCTACACAGGTTGAGCCTCACCATTTCAGATTTTCTAGAAATTTGGTATATCTGTACTATTTGTAGACATGGTAACATTGAAACCACATTCTTATTATTATTATCTATAATTAATAATTACATGACAAACATATAATTATCACCTTCCAGCATAAGTTTAGAGTCCGATACAGGATATACGCCATACTTTATCGAAAATAGCATTATAACTGCTGGAATTTTGAATTACCATCCATATTGATAAATTTTGCATGGTTAAACGATTTTTTGGAGTCTTTTACTGCTTTACAGACACTCAATCTATGATAAAAAAAATCCTGTTTAAAGGAATGAAGTTATATAAAATAAATAAAGCAAATATCAGTAAGTTTTATTTATAACTAGCTGTATATCCCGGTTTCACCCGGAGAATTTTTTAAATCTATAAACTGAGACTTTTATCGACTCAAATGGTCGATTTCGTAAAAAAAAAATATTGTAAAGTGAGATCATTATGATTTTTATAACAATAAAGAATATCAGCTGAAGATCGGCTGAAGTTATGGAATTTCAATATGATCAGGTGTTCGCACCTGGTATGAAAGAACCACTTAGCGAAATTTGGAGAATAAAGAATATCAGCTGAAGATCGGCTGAAGTTATGCAATTTTAATATGGACAGGTGTTCGCACCTGGTATGAAAGAACCACTGAGCAAAATTTGGAGAATTTAGGACAAACGGTATGGATTTCTATAAAGAACAAATAAACAAACAAACAAACAGAATTTCAACTTTATTTATATAGATTACAGACTTAGTAAGAAGTATTATATATTGTTTCCTACCTCATATTTATGCAATAATTAAAGAATGTCAAAGAAATTCAATTGAACTACATAGTATAAAATCAAACACATAAAATTAAAGATAACCATAAAGGTAGTCGTTGCAATATTATCGGGCGCGGAAGGGTGATGCCGTCCAGTAGTCTTGTTTTATTACTCAGGGCCGGTATCGGACCTCGGAGTCAAATTCTAAAAAAAATACAATTTCTGCACTAAAATGCAATAATCTCAGTAAAAATCGACTAAATTAAATTCAATAAATCCAGTTACTTCTTGCCAGTGTCTGGAAAATATGTGAGGTGTTTATTTGATCGAAATCGATATTTTGACCCGAGGTGAGTTGTTGCGCAAGCCATTTTTTTGTGTCCGATGCAGGGATTGCATTTTTTAAAAACAATCATTTCTTATTTGTTTTAACTTCAAAGTTTGTTTTTAGACAAATTGAATATTAAATCAAACATAATTATGTTAATAATAAATCCAATCTTAAATTGTGGCTCACCACCAATTTTAAATTATTTTTAAATAATTTATTTTTTTGAAGAGAAAAGATTTGGCTCCGCCGGGAGTCGAACCCGGGTCTCCTGCGTTACATGCGAGGATGCTAACCGCTACACCACAGAGCTCGGCTCAAGGCAGAGCAAATCCTTCCTCTTCACTGATACCTACTCCCCCTATCTCACAAGTTTTGTGAGTAGTAGCGGGAGGTGGACAATTTTTGTCCAATTTATGATATTTTATTGACATAAGTCAATTTTTTAAATTATTTTAATTAATCCAATCTTAAATTGTGGCTCACCACCAATTTTAAATTATTTTTAAATAATTTATTTTTTTGAAGAGAAAAGATTTGGCTCCGCCGGGAGTCGAACCCGGGTCTCCTGCGTTACATGCGAGGATGCTAACCGCTACACCACAGAGCTCGGCTCAAGGCAGAGCAAATCCTTCCTCTTCACTGATACTTCACTGGGGGATTGTCCACCTCCCGCTACTACTCACAAAACTTGTGAGATAGGGGGAGTAGGTATCAGTGAAGAGGAAGGATTTGCTCTGCCTTGAGCCGAGCTCTGTGGTGTAGCGGTTAGCATCCTCGCATGTAACGCAGGAGACCCGGGTTCGACTCCCGGCGGAGCCAAATCTTTTCTCTTCAAATAAAATTATTTATGTTAATAATAGTAATGTTAAGGAGTTCCTTTATTTTAGTACTTCATTTCGGACCTATAATTCAAAATGTTATTCATATTTTAAAACTTTCATTTATTGTGTAAATAAATAAATATATATTTTCAAACCTTCTCCTGTTGTTTAAAACTAATATCTTATACCCTAAGGTTATTTAAACATTTTTTGTGTTCTCGGCCATATTGACCCGAGGTGAGTAGGTAAGTAACATTGATTCAGGTGAGTAGTTAAGGGTTAAAGAGATTTGTTCCTCCTCTGTGATCGCTCCTAGCTGTGTAATATCGAACTTTTCTTAGAGAAACATTTTTAAGAGCTCTAATCACCTGATTTCCCCCACTTCACCTACGACATAAGTACTTTAAGAGTATGCCTTCTTCTCGTGTAAGCAGCTTTGTAATCGGCTTTCTTAAAAAGTAGCCGACCGCTAGGAATGGAATATGGTGATTTAAATCCTATACAGGCAGCAACGAAAATCTGTTGACATGTGTTCTCCTACTAATGCCTCTTAAACACGTGTGAATGAAAATGTCTAAGATGCCAGCCAGCTGTTTTCTTATATTATTTTAAACTTCTACATGTGCACTGTATCACTTAGATATACTTGTTTCTGGATTAAAATAATTAACAATAGACAGAGACGAGATATTTATTCATACATGTAAATAAATGTACATAACGAAAATTATTAGAAGGAACATATTTATGTTGACAACTGTAATTCGTATATGATTCGCGAAATTTTATACCAAAAACTTTGATACCTTACGAATTTCACAAAGCATTACGAAAGTTTGTAAGAGAACCTAGAAAAAAAAAACCTGTACCACTACAACCCATTAAGGGTCTTGTGTTGAGTACTGTGTAAGGAAGTACTGTTTCTTGGTCAGCGGTCGTGCAAGGAGGTGATTTGACCGTGATCACGCTCAACCGCCAGGTTTTTTCCCTTTAATTTTTCAATTAAGGGTACCCACTTTATAGAGGCTGGGTTTGCCCCTGGAGGGTCTCTCGGCCCACGAGACGAACAGTGGCGAATAATAAAGATAGCATAAGCCATGTCAGACTCGAACTCGGGACCTTAATCACAGCAATCCACTGCCTTACCAGTGGGCTACCCGGCTCCAAGAGAACCTAGAACCTTCAAAAAATCAATAATACCCCCCTCCAGAAAAAAAGTTGTTATACAATACTTCTTTCTTTAGTGTATAACAACCTTTAGTCCATTTCTATGGAGTGAAATAACCTTTTATACAATTAATACATATTTTACAATACCTACATATTTATTAGATAATACTTATATTTTATAATTACAATATCTAGAATTTCTACAGATTTTATTTTTGTAGAGAAAAGATTGGGCAAGGCCTGGAGTCGAACCCGGGTCTACCGCTTGACATGCGCGGTACGCTAACCTCTGCGCCAACGAGCTCGGCTCCAAGCGGTGCCAATCCTTCCTCTTCACTGATACCTCTCCCCCGACCTTGCAAGTTTTGCGAATAGTTACGGGAGGTGGACAATTTTTGTCCAATTTGTAGTATCTCTTGACATCGTCAATTTAAATTATTTTATATAAAGACCCGGTTTCGTCCCCCCGCTGAGCCCCGATGAGCAAAAATAAAATATTTAAAAATAATATAAAATTAATAATAAGGTTTCCTACGAAAATGATTAAATTTATTTAGAATTTCTATGTACAAGTATCTTAAGAGTACAATAATCTTTAAGTCCACAATCAACAATCATACACTTAAACTAGATGGTATGTATATGTATTAATAAATTAGCTTAAATTAGTTACCGTTCATGCATTAGATATTCACAAACTTGGAATTACTGCTGTAAAATTTATTTAATTTTTTCGTACTTCTTAGATGTCTTGAATTGAGGTAAAAAAAAAAAAAAAAAAAAAAAAATTGAAAACGTTCTCTAAATGAGATCCAGTCTAAATTGGTTATTAGCATCCTTGTTGAGAAGGTTTCGCTCTCATCAATGAAGAAGATATCTCTGGCATTGGCTAGCAAGGAGGCACTAATATTTGTTTTTTAAAAGTTTTATTCAATTTAATCCTGACCAACTTAAGTTACTATTAAAACATACTCTTTGCGCTAAACATTAGATCTGAGTTGAACTTAGTAATTCTTCAGTATGATCTAATGATAAAAATAAAATATTTCAGGTTATGAGATAAAATTTAAGTTATAAATTAAAGCATTTACAAAAAAAATAATAATTAATGGCGCCCTAACTGGAAAAGCAATATTCAATGGTTATAGGATGGAATAAATGCATGTATGTCGTTTTCATATGTTCAAGCATAGTCGTATTTCGTCTCCCCAACTCTGACACTTTTAATTGCATATAAGTTAATTTCTAGCTTTTCTAAGAGATTAAAAAAACTATCAGTTTCCAAATCTGCTACTTGTGTCTTCATAAAGTAATTACTTTAGGTGTCGGTTCCTGGCTAATATTAATCCAAAAATAAACCTGAATTCATTGAATTTTTAAACATGAAATTTATTAAAAAAAAGAATCTTAAAAAACTTAGTTTTCCAAAAATATGGAGCTTAATGTACTGGGTTGTGTCAAGTACTCAAACAATGGGATCTTTTTTACTTTACACACACCAGTTACTTATTTTTAAAAGAATTATTTATCTATAATTAGAACAGATGATTAAAGTAATGTATTTAAAAAAATTAAAATGTAAACAAAAATGATAGTTTAATATACTACATCTGCAACTTCTCAGACTGCATTTAAATGCTGGAAATCTTCTTTGGTGAAAAGCAAGCTTTATAAAGTATCATCTTTTTCTGCATTTTCGTGGGTACATGTCGGTTTCGTGCCCCCCAATCATTAAAATCGATCAATCGATTTTTAGCTAGTTGAAAAAAATATCTAGTAACCTGATAAAACATAGTAAAATATAGTAACCTATAATGGATAATATATATTTAACAAATCAAATACATCAACAAATAAAAGTAACTAATTAAATATATTATTCGTTTTTAATGCATTTATAAAAATCACTAATGTCCGTCATTATATTGTCAAAAGTTGTTTTATTTTTATCAATTTTTCTTCTCCACATAACGAATAAGCTTTCGTCTATTTCTACGATCATATTCTTGCCTCCTATCGATGTGCTCATTTTCTCCATCTTCCAGAGACATACTTCCCGCATATAATTACTATAATCCACAAAACTCTCCTTGCAAATTCCAAGATGTTTTTAACAGAAATTCACTGTAGTAAGTTCTTCCGTCCAGCAGTAAATAAAATGAATAAAAGATGCAAAAGATAATCTTGAACCCTCAAGCCATGTATTTTTCCGTAGACTTGTTTCATATCTACAATCTCTTACCCTGCATCTCCATCTTGAACGACTGCCTATAGCAATTTTCATTGAATGATTTTTCGGAAATTTCTTCTCTTCCGGTATTATTCCATATTTCTGCAGAAGGGATACCGCTGTTTCTTCATTATTGATTTTCCGAAAAAGATCTTTCAAAGAAATAATATCCATTTCTTAACCTTCCTATCAAATGTAAACAATCACAGAAATAATGTAAATTCAACTATGGCATTAAATAACAATCATATGTTTTATTCGAATAATCTATAAATCGATTTTAATGATTGGGGGGCACGAAACCGACGTACCTTTTCGTGTTTTATGCAATATTCCCTTTGAAATTTCTTAAATGCCTCTTCTTCTGATTTAATAACACGACTCATCATAGTTGTACCAGATTCATTATTAACAAAAACAATTTCAACGTTTCTTAAAACCGAGGTATTTAATTGCGTAGGTAACCTCCTTCATATATTAATATATTTTTTTTTTCTCTTAAAATATGCATATGTTATTAAATAATGTTATAACGTGTGTTATTAAATAACGTTAAATAAATCACTAATAATATCAAAAAGTAACTGGTAAAGTAAAAAACACCCAAACAATCATTTAATAAATATAAATGTTCAAAAATTCCTACCTCCTAATGAAAATAATAGAGAATAATAATATTTCAGTTGATCCCCAATCAAAATAAATCTAATCTAATCTTTGTGAAAAAATAAGTATGTTTATGTATGTTTTTTTTACTGTCATAGCCCCCCCCCCCCCCCCCACACCCCGAATGATTTTTCTGGTAGCACTGCTACGATCAGCCATATATTCGTGTTATCCATGTAATAATGTGGATCTGTTTTACTTAAGTATCGCAATTCATGCTTTCCGTAAATTTTAGAATTGCTATTTAATTTAGTAATCGTATACGTTGGAGATATATATTTATTTTTTAAATAAATATTGGCGCCCGAACATAAGCATGATAAGTTGAAATAAAGCGGTATCAGCTCTTCGTTTGGATATTTTCTTAGTTGGATCGTGTGCTTTTGGATTTACATGTGAATATTCTATTTTCAACAGTTTCGTTAATTTTCTTTATTATTTAATAAAAAAACCACTTAGTTTTAGAGCTAGTACCAAAAGTTCCTAAAAATCGAGACAGACGAGTAGAGACGATTGCGGTTGAAGCACATTATGGTTAGCCCGACCGAATTCTAAAGACATTCAGGTCAAGGTGAGTCAAAGAACAGACCGCCGCGACCACACAAAGGCGATATGACGCCATCTCCTTAAGACGTCATCAATGTTACAAAGTAGTTAGCAAACTTCTCTGTCGAATCTCGAGTAGTTTGGAAATAAATTACGATGATTATCAGTATTTTTTTTTTTCAATAATATCAAAAATACATCACGTCTTAAAGGAAAATTCAAAAATACCAAATAAAAAAATAAAAAAATCTGGTGCGCGCGCGCAACACAGAACTTTCACTTAACAACTTACTTAGATAAGAAATTGACGTGTTTTGTTAAATATCATTTCCCAAAGTCACACATTTTTCTACATTCATATCTTATTTTTGTTAATCGTTAAAGCCGTTTTTGAGTAAATAAAAAACCCCGTGAAAATGTTACAAAATTTATTAAGTAAAGTCCACCCTTCCGTTGATCAATTTTGATGAAATGTTGGCTATCACATATCTGGCATATACATACATCAAATTCCCAGTTTAATCAAAATCTTTAAAGCCGTTTTTGAGTAGATAAAAAAAAACAAGTGAAAATGATTCAAAATTTATTAAGTAAAGTCCCCCCTCCGGATGAAATTTTTAGTCATATCTCGGGCATATTAATACATCAAATACTCAGTTTAATCAAAATCTTTAGAGCCGTTTTTGAGAAAATCGAAAAAAAACCTAAAAAATTATAAACTAAAGTACCCCCTCCCTTTAAGTAATTTTGATGAAATTTATACTGTCACATCGTGGGCATATACCTACACTAAATACCCAATTTCAGGATCGCACGGTATATAGTTTTTAAGCTAGTCTGTTCACACACACACACACACACAGACCATTTCGCGGGACTTGGTCGTTTCGACTCAGGGGACCCCAAAACGTGTATTTCCGTTGAAAACCGGAAGTCGAATTTTTTTACGATCGCAATACTTCCACTTACTATATATTTCATATATAGGTAAGTGAAAGTAAAAATCATGATAACACTATTATGTGATAAGAGTTATAATGATTGGTCCTAAAATTAGTGAAATCAAGAGTTTTAAGGCGCCTACTTTTCTTCTTACTGGCATAAGTTAGGGTTATTATCTTTCTTGGTATTAATGCAAATCCTTGGCTTTGCCGGCCTGAGCCTGTACGATGTCAGGTACTCGATAAAGATTCCTATCATAATTATATGTGGATAGGCAAAATTTAGGACATCCACTGAATCATTGTCCGATTAGCCTTAGCATACTGGGACGTTAAGCAAACAAGCTATTAATGCAGTTTTATTGGTGGTAATTTCTTTTTGTACAATATATACTCAATTATTTCCTTATGTTCACCACTTTATAATTATTTAAATATTTTTATTACTAAGCAAAAAGATTGCCTTGTTTGGGATTCGAACCCAGATTTCCGTTTCACTAATATTAATATATATATATATATATATATATATATATATATATATATAAATATATATTATAAAATAATACATGTATAGCGCATTGAGCTTCTTTCCCGACGATCTGTCAAAGATTGTGATTTATAGTTGAGGGTCGACTGTTTTTTCGATTAGTAAGGTCTCTTAACCTGTTTGAATTTAAAGAATAAATATTATATACTAAATTTAATAATTTTCTTGTTTTTACCTCTTTATAATTATTGTTTTTATTATGAACAAGAAATATAATTAAATACAGGGTTAGTGAAGAGAATAAATATACTTGGCGTGATGTGTGCTTGGTTGCGTAAGTCGTATTAGCGATACGGGAATCTTGGATCGAAACCTATCCAGAATCTATCTTATATCTTCATTATAAATTATGTATAATTTATGCTATGTATATTATTTTAGCTTTCACTTTTAACTATCGGCGTAGTTATTCTAAGCATGTGGCTCCAGCTCTGATGATCCATCGTGAATGCACACATATTATTAATATTCCAAACCTTTGAAAAGTCTTAAATGCCTCCTCCTCCGATTTAAGGACACGACTCAGGTGTACCAGATTCATTATTAACAAAAATAACTTCAAAGTTTCTTAAAACCTAGGAGGTATTAGTAGGTAACCTTCTTCATATATATTTTTTTTCTCTTAAAATAGACATACGTTTTTAAATAACGTTAAACAAATCACTAATAATATCAAAAAGTAACTAGTGTAGGTAAAGTAAAAGAGGCCCTTACTTTCTAAAAGTGTTTAGATTAGATAATTATTCAGTTTATGCTTGTAGTTGTTTTACAAATCTTTTACGTTTAATTAACTACTGTTTAATTGCATAAAATTTTGCGCTAAAGCCACTTCACAGACAGGAAATCCTTTGGCTCCACTAAAATTATTTCTTGACGATGCTATTCATTGCTAGAGTCGCCGAGGTTAATTTTAGAGCGGTCCGTTGATGGTTTTAATTAAGGGATCTAATATTATGAAGGACGGTCATCGGACTGCCTCATTCTTGAGGGATCTGCTGTGGTAATTATTCATTCTCTCAGTTAGTGCCTAATTGTCCCTCGTCTCTCTTACCACTTTTTCCACATTAAAGTATAAACTTATTTATATCTCCATAAGTTATAGAGTATCTGTATAGCAAAATTTGGTAGTTCTCAGCACTTTTCGATTCACTATTGCTAATTTATTTATAAAGGGTCTAATTTCATCAACAGTCGAGTTTTTTATTTACTGCTTGCTTGTTTTTTACTACGAGTTGCTTTTTGCAAATACATCGTGAAGGTGAATCGATAAGTGTATTTACGTCTCTTATGCCTTTCTGGAAATCAAGAACGATTACTGTTCCTCTAAAATCGCATTATATTGTTTTCAAAAATTTATTATGGAACTAAAGTTTCTAAACTAAAATATAATTAATTAAACAACATCGTTACACCCGGTTTTGAGTAAATAAAAAAAACTCGTGAAAATAGGACAAAATTTATTAAGTAAAGTGCCCCCTCCAATTGATCAATTTTGATGAAAGTTTGACTGCCACATCGTGGGCATATACATACACTAAATACCGAGTTTGGTAAAAATCTTTAATGCCATTTTTGAGTAAACAAAAAAATTTATTTATCACTAGAAAGCCACTTTCCCATGCTTCGAATGTTGGCACAGCTTAGACTATCCGGTAATCATATTGTAAAAATTACGTATAAAAACTAAGTTTACATTATTAATCCTCAATTAAATTGTTCAATCTGTAATTTCGAAGCAAAAGAGACCCTCTACCACTTGTTTGTTTCTTGCCCGATATACTCTGAGCTTAGAAAGCATTATATTCCAGACGCCGAAAACACGAAAATTCCACAATTTACCGAATTTTTAAATGTAAAAACCAAGGAATCGCTATCTAAAATTTATTATTATTTTTCTAGATGCCTACTATTGAGGTCTTTTGTGATTAATGAATAATTTAAGATAATATACAAATATTTTATTAAAACAATAAGAATATCATGATAAATGAATTTATTTATTTATTACGGATATGTGTTTATTAATTTTGTAAATACGTGCATTTATTTATTTATGTGTTCATATTTATTAATATGTACATATATATTATGCATGCGTATATATATTGTTTATTAAAGATTTAAAATTATCAAAGTTTTGTTGATTTACGAAAAATTACTAAATATTTAATAATATGCCAGTTTAAATTATATATGTACTTGTTAACGCTCTTAATGTTACTTTTATGTTATTATTTCTATTTATATTGTTATATAATTTACGGCTTATAATGTTGTTATATCTTGTACGGCTAACTCTATTTGTATAGGGTTAATCCCTAAAGACAAATAAAAGCATTATTATTATTACATACACTAAATACCAAGTTTGATCAAAATCTTAAAGCCGTTTTTGAGTAAATACAAAAAAAACACGTGAAAATGGGACAACATTTATTAAGTAAAGTGCCCCCTCCAATTAATCAATTTTTATAAAAATTTTACTGTCGCATCGCGGGCATATAAATACACCAAATACCTAGTTTAATTAAAATCGTTAGAGCCGTTTTTGAGAAAATCGAAAAAAACCTAAAAATTAGACAAAATTCTTTAAATAAATTACCCCCTCCGTTTGACCAATTTTGATGAAATTTTCGCTGCCACATCGCGGATATATACATACACCAAATACCCAATTTCAAGTCTGTGCTGTTTATAATTTTTGAGCTAGTCTGTTCACACACACACAGACCATTTCGCGGGACTTGGTTAATTGGACTCAGGGGACCCCAAAACTTGTATTTCCGTTGAAAACCGGAAGTCGAAATTTTTCACGATCGCAATACTTTCCTTACTATATATTTCATATATAGGTAAGTGAAAGTAAAATAAACCTTTAATAAAAAAATCTGGTGCGTGCTCGCAACACACAACTTTCACTTACCAACTAACTTAGATCAGAAATTAATGTGTTTTGTTAATTGCCACTTTTCAAATGAACAGAACGGCTTTAACTATGAACAATGGCCTGTCATTAAAGGCGTACTCCGCATGCG
Organism: Aelia acuminata; assembly: GCA_911387785.2. NCBI lineage: Eukaryota > Metazoa > Arthropoda > Insecta > Hemiptera > Pentatomidae > Aelia > Aelia acuminata. The sequence goes on along the minus strand of OU426981.1, from coordinate 151,358,784 downwards.
TGGGCTCAACGAGTTTTATGAGTTGATTGAAAATTTTTATTTTTTTCTCCTCTATATATTTCCTTTATTTTTATCATATCTCATATTTAGCCATTTCATATATTTAGGTAAAACGAGAGACAGTTAATTTCTTCATATAAACAAAAACAAAGGTACCTTATAAGGAAACCAAAAATGCCCCTTTGTCATTTATGCACCCCCAGAACACTTTAATAATGATAAAGCTTACCTGATATTAAAGAACACCTAATTTTCATTAAACATGACGACTTTGATAAAAATTGTTAAAGCAGGTTATGAGATAATCGAAAAAAAGGTAAATATTGGAAAAAAATTATGAAATAAAGTGCCCCCTCCGTTTGACCAATTTTGATGAAATGTTGGCTATCACATCTTTGGCATATACATACATCAAATACCCAGTTTGATCAAAATCATTAAAACCGTTTTTGAGTAAATAAAAAATAACACGTGAAAATGATTCAAAATTTATTAAGTAAAGTCCCCCCTCCGGTTGATCAATTTTGATGAAATTTTTACAGTCATATCTCGGGCATATAAATAGATCAAATACTCAGTTTAATCAAAATCGTTAGAGCCGTTTTTGAGAAAATCGAAAAAAACTTAAAAAGTTATTAAGTAAAGTACCCCCTCCCTTTGAGAAATTTTGATGAAATTTTTGCTGTCACATTGCGGGCATATACATACACTAAATACCCAATTTCAGGTTCGCACGGTTTATAGTTTTTGAGCTAGTCTGTTCACACACACACACACACACACACAGACACACACACACACACACACACAGACCATTTCGCGGGACTTGGTTAATTGGACTCAGGGGACCCTAAAACGTGTATTTCCGTTGAAAACCGGAAGTCGAAATTTTTCACGATCGCAATACTTCCACTTACTATATATTTCATATATAGGTAAGTGAAAGTAAAAAATAAAAGAACTATTTACAAAAAAACTTTGCTGAAATAAAAAATAATATTTACAAAACCACACAAACTAAATCTACAAAAACTACTCCACCAAACTTAAACAAAAATATCTGCGCAAAGCAAAACTTAAGAGGAAGCAAATATGCATAGAGGAAAGAAACAAAATAATAATTGACTACTTGCAAGCAGCTGGGCATTAATAATTACAATATTTCACTTATTAATGCACAATACAAAAGCTAGTAGCATGCAGTGATAAGGTAACCTCTCTACTCTTCTCCGGCCAGACAGCAGTCCAAAGAGGTAGGGTAGCTCTCATTGGCCAAAGAGCCATTACAGTGTGATATTAGTGGACAATGGTAATAATTCTCACTGATCACATTTTATAGTAAAGAGAAAGCAATTGCGTGTGTACTGCATTTGCCGATTTATATGCCAGAAACTGAAGACACAAATCCAAAAATCTCATGGATTTTAGGCCACTAATCACTAAATACGTTCACGTTTTCATTACGTTGTTTTAAAATTAAGGAGCTCTTCTTACACAGTATTTCATATTATAAAACCATTATGTGCTTAACACGTTAGGTGCGGCATCGGTCCCCCAGGGTCCGATGTCGGGTCTGTTTCAGAAGCCTACCTTCAGTTATTTTTGCCATGGCAACGGTTACTTTTTAAGAACAATATGATTACTCTTTTAAATAACCTCAAAAGTAATTGATAAACATTATATTTAACTGAATAATTATTTACAAAAAAACATATATCACTTTAATATGTTGGCACAAACCTCACGTAAAAAATTGTTCCAATCAACAATGGATGATCGGCCCATTCCGAATTCTTCTTGGCAACATTTAATTGAGGTATATCCTCTTGACCAGGAAAATATGAAAAAAATTACTTTAGAAAATGACAATTTACTAAATTCTAACCAACTTCCGCTTCTTAAGCCGATATTTTTCAACAGGAACGCTTGAAGCACCTCCATCTTACTTGCTTTAATCCCATTTTATGTCCATTTGGACAAAGCTTTACTTTACAGAGAACACCCTTTTCTTGTAGAAAATTTACGGCAGAATCTTCATCATTTGTATTCCTAACCAAATCTAACAATCCCATTTTAATAATGACTTTTTCACAATATAATATTAAGTAACAATAAAAAGAATGGTTAATTTAACATATGTTTCAGTAAAACAATTAATACCTAATTATTTTGATGGATACAATTCAATATAATTTAAGGTTAAGTCAATGATAATCATAAGTAACTGTTACCATGGCAAAAATAACTGGAGGTAGGCTTCTGAAACAGACCCCCGATGCCTTACATTCCCTACTTAACAGCCGATTTTCACATGAAAATGTCCGAAAGTCCGAACACTTCAATTACTCAATTTAGTCGATTTTTAATGAGTTTATTGCATTTTAGTGCCAAAAATGTTGTTACCAGCTCAAATTCTGTTGTTTTTTAGAATCGGACTCCGAGGTCCGATTTTCGATGCAGAATGGCGTAAATCCTGTATCGGCCTGTCCTGCGCCTATTATGACTAGTTCCAATCCTTACCTAGAGATAATGCCCTTGAGACGCTCATTTAATTCCCTTTTAATCAAAAGATAACGTTTTCGTCAACGTATTCCTATCGGACCCCGACGTCCGATATCGTCTGTGGCTCATGCTAGCAGTCCGACCCCGGGGACTGATACCGTCCAATTCAGGATGGGTAACCTTTTTAGGGGTCTATTTACGCCGCTGCACCTAACTTGTTATTTCATTTTTCCGCTAAAATGGCAAATATTGCGGATAATTGATAATCGGTTTTGGGGAAAAGACTTTACCGTTAACTCAGTCGAAGAGGAATTTTATTCCCTTTTATTTTAAAGAGGATTTTATTTTCCCTGCGATAAATTGTTTTCAAGTTATTAGCAAAATATTAAAAAAACGTTAGAAAACTTCGATTTTGTTGCCTACATCAATGTTTTAACAATAAAAAGCTGGTCTTAATATCCATGTTTTAGCTATAATGTTTTGTACAAAAAAAAAATATGTTTTAACATCGATGTTTTGGACAAAAGAAAATATGTTTTAACATCAATGTTTTTTCAATAACCAAGTTATTTTTAACATCGATGTTTTTGACAAAAACGAATATGTTATATCATCGATGTTTTAACAAAATGCTAGTTGTTTTTAACATGGCTGTTAAAATAGATTTTTTTGCCGAAACAAAACATCGGTGATTTAACATCGATTTTTTGATAAAAAAGTTCTTTTAAACATTGATGTTGTTTGACATTTTATTGGATATATAATCTCTGTTCTTCCTACCCTTTCTTGTTTCTTTAAAAATTTCAACTTCAAATAAGTTAATAAAATATGAAAACACAAAACCATAGTATCATAATTGAAATCACTAATTTAATGCAGCTGCTCGCAAAATCTTTTAAAATATTCACCATAAATACGATTATCCGTATATGATATGGAAACGACACCAATGAATGAATATGTTTGGTTCCTAACAGTTGAATCTATAATTTATGAATATGAAAAACCAACTATGTCGAAAACATCGATGTATTTATATATTAATTTTTAAAAATAAACATGTTTTTTTCTTAAACATCAATTTAAATACGTTTGGGCACTTTATTTTAATGTTTAAAGAATGTATAAATTAAAAAACATCGATGTCGAAACATGGGCGTACCCAGCGGGGGGGAGGGGGGGAGCTGCCCCCCCTCCCCTGGAAGGCTGGAAGCAATAATTTTTTAGGCTTTTAAGGATGGAAGCAATAATAGAATACATTTTTTTCAAGCAAATAATTGTAATAACTTAGTTGATAAAGCACTGCTATAATTATAAATAATTTTGGTTTCATTCACCTTTTCCGTGGTAAGGTGTTACAACCTGAACGCCCATAGCTTGCCCCCCCCCCCCTAGTTTGGATCCTGGGTACGCCCTTGTGTCGAAAAACGTTTTGTGGCCGATGTTCAAAACATCGATGTTTTGCCTTCGATGTCGCATCTCTAATACAAACTGGGAGGTCACCCATCCATGTACATACTATACTCGATGATGGTTACCTTGGATTACCCATTGGATGGGGTTTACATTACAATATAACGTCTTCATCTAAGAGTCAATGAGTCCCAGTATTTTCTCTTTTTAACATTGTGATTTCTACAAGATTCATTCAATAGTTATTTCTCTAGGAACAAGGGTCGAATGTTGACCGCCGGGAATATGCAAAAAGTTTACTAAAGCAGAAGAGTTTATTATCAAACCCTTCAAAATATTGTGCTTGAAGATGATAATGAGGCGACTTTTTTTTTTTTTTTTTGTCGACTCATTCAAATCAGAAACAGTGAATGACTTGTTAGAACTAAGGTCCTGTTTTGCATTAATTTACTATAGTTTATTATAATAGCCTGATTCAAGCCCGATGTTGTTTGTGTTGAACGTTTAGAAGCCATGACATCGGCAAGATAATTTATGTTTCCTCCATTTTCGGCCTTGGACAGCTGAGGAAATCACGGATCCCTATCTTATTTCGTAGCGGCTCCCTTTTTCAGTTCATGTCCTCTTCAACCCAACTTCCCTCCGAATTGCCTATTTATTTTTCTGCAAAAAAAGACGCGAGGAATATTCCTGTTTCGTGTCGAACATGCGCCAGGTCTTTGCATATTCTTTGCACATCCGTCCAGTCCAAAACTTAAATGGGTTAGGTCCCTAAAACAGTCTTTTATATACAGAATCAGAAAAAAAAAATGCCAGGTTTTCAAATATGGAAAAACATTAAAATTATCATTTAGTTATTTCGTTATTAATTGAGGAACGTAATACAGTAAACCCTCGATATAGCGAACTGGAAGGGGGTTTGATATTCATAGTTCGCTATAACGAGATTCGTTATAACCGAGGTTTTTTTTTTTTCAATATTTTTTTTAGCCAATGGCCGCACTAATTAGATCATATTTAGAAGGAAATTCATTCATTATAACTAGTTAAATTAAAACGCATTTATGTAATTTATTTTTAGATATACTACATATTAATTAAATAATAAAATCATTAATTTACCTGCCAAGTTCACTTGAGAGTTCTTTAGCCTTAGCTTTAATAAGGGGGTCTGAGATTGGTATTTGAGATCTCATTTGTTTAAAGCAATTTATCAATTTTTCCCCAAATATTCATGAGCCGCAGAGCGCAGTTATCCTTGGGCTGCGTTGAATCTATTTTATCGTTGTTTTTTATAATTGTTGACAATGTTGATATTGGAATTCCATATTTTTCTGCAATGGATTTCTTACTTAGAATTCCCGATTCAATATCCTGGAGAATTTTCAACTTTTCCTCGATTAATAAAGATTTACGTCTGTGACACACGTTTACCAACGAACTCATTATGTATTTTAAAAAACAGGTTAAACAACTACAGAACACTGATTCGAATAATACAGAGGTCAAAACAGAACTGAGCTAGATTTAAGAAAAAAGTCAATGGAATCAGATAGAGAGCAAAAGGAAATCGGATTAGTAAACAGTAAAGAAACACCTCAATTCTAGAAACTGGAGCTACTTCGTCTTCCCGCTCTCATTCTACGTAATAGAGTAAAAAAAAAAAAAAATTAATAAAAATTCTAGCAGTTCGTTATAACAGAATATAATAATTCTCAGGCATCAAATTTAGTTCGTAGTTCGCACTAACCGAGGGATTTCGCTATAACGAGGGGTTCAGCAGAAATATAAAGGTAATTTTAGGGGGATAGTATTTTGGTTCGCTATATCGAGTGTTCGTTATATCCGAGTTCGTAATAATGACGGTTGACTGCATTAAACATAGAATTTAGCAATCAACTTCTTACGTTTTTTTACGTATTCTTACGTTATTGATGGTACTTTACAAAACAAAACAAAATAGATGGTACTGTATACAAAATGTTATGTCTAGGCTCAATAACAACAAAATTGAGATAATACATAAGGTAACAATGCATAAAATATTGAAAATTATACAGAAGGAAGTTATACCATACAATACTAGGGATAATAATACTACAAGAGGTACATCGATAATTGCGGAGACCTATGAAATCAAAACTAGGATGATGCGGAAGATGTTAGAGTTAGTGGATGAAATTATCTCTTTATCTGTTTTATGATTTACAGGTTTAATAATAAAATAATACTCATACATTTGTTTTCTTTTAGCCCTGATGAAAATCCACAAGTTGGATCGAAACATTAGCTTTACAAAATGAAAAGTTTTATAACCGTATGAATCATAAAACAGATAAGCTAACCCACTACCTTATGTATTATCTTAATTTTGTTGTTATTGAGTCCAGACAGAACAATTTGTATACAGTATTTTTACCCTCTTTTTTGTTAGTTTTTAATATTTTATTTTTCACTTCAAAAGCGTTGGGTTTCCCCGTAATAAACCTTTAAAGTCGGCAAACTATCCCCTACCACTACCTCTTACCTTATTTTACCTTCTGTATTTTTATCACACTGGACTCAGAAGGTAAATATCAGATTTTATTTTATCTTGCTAACCAGCCACTTATTTAAATATTCATGTATAATGCTTACCATCTATTATTATCAGTTTCGTAAAGTACTCATTTATTGTCATCCTGATGAAGCTCCACAAGTTTGTTCGCAACGTGGGCTTTCCAAAATAAAAAAGTTTTAATTGAAAATCCTGATAAACATTTAACCAATCGTAAACTTTTAAGTGTGATTGAAAGGTGTGGATGCAATGAATGTGTTATTTTTAACTTCTAATTTACAATTTTCATTGTCTTACGCAGTGTTGACAGGGTTAGGTTTTAAAAAAAAATGTTATTTAAAAAAAAATTTGTTTTTTTTAACCCCCGTTGGTATGAGGTTGTCCTTGAATATCCAGCAGTTCGTCGTCCTTAAACTAGAATATAGTTTACAAAGCACGTGTGGCTTGTTTATGCGGATTTATTTTATTACCCACACTCCTCACATACAATATCCTTGTTGAAAGTGCGAATCGTGTAGTACTTCCTTTTACAAACAGGCAACCATTATCGGTTCGAGGCCTCTGGGGTTGGCAATTTTCGGCACAAAATTATAGATCGTTACCGAGAGCGACGATTTTGTTTCGGCTATTGGAACAGCCATTGAAGTTCACCTTTCGAAAGCGGCAGAAATACGGTTGATTAGAGGCCAAGTGGAATTTTCGGGTCCGCACGACCGGTAGTATATTAAAATAATCTTCTCTACATAACGATCTCTGATGTGTGGTGATGTCTACATTGATTTACATGTAATTGGATTTTATTCGCGATTATACTTATTAATATTAAATAACAACTTTGCTTAGACGTTCCCGAAGAAATATAAAAATGTAATAAAAAGATTTATAAATGCTAAGATAGCTAATAGATATATTTATATTGATTTAAGATAAGATATTGGATTGACTGGAGCAGAAATGAGAGAAGAAATAAAAGATGATTGTTTCATAGTCGATTACCAACTTTTTTTGTCTGTTTTTTTTTTTTTTTTTTTAAGTAGAGGTAATTAGTATCAGCGATGTAAGGACTCATTCACACAAAATTAACTAAAGAGAAAAAATGTGGAAGCACAAAAGAAAGAGAAGAAATATATATCTAAGAAAATATTTTTATAACAAAAAGCCTATTCAAGCCTTTGATAATCTTCAAAATCATTTGGATGATATTGCAGACTGGGCCACTAGGTGGAAAATAAAAATGAATGAAAAAAAGAGTGTTCATGTAATTTTTACACTTAATCGTGGCCCTTGTCCAGGAATATATTTTAATAATATCTGCATACCACCATCTGATGAGGTTAGATATTTAGGTTTTTATCTGGACAAAAGACTGACTTGGAAAACTCACATCAGACTAAAACGTAAAGAACTAAACAATCGATACGGTCTTTTATCCAGACTACTTGACAGACCTTCAAAATTATCTTTGGCAAATAAACTCGCATTATACAAAGTCCTCCTAAAACCTATATGGGCGTACGGGATAGAGTTGTGGGGCTCTGCAAAATCGTCCAGCATCCAAAGTATACAGTCTTTTCAGTCAAAAGTGTTGCGAAGAATAGTTGATGCACCATTTTTTGTTAGCAACGATATAATACACTAAGACTTAGACATGCGAAAAATTTCGGAAAAAGCCAAAGAAAATTATAATAGCTTTCACCAAAGACTGACCTACAATACAAACCCTCTTACGGAAGCTTCACGCAACCCTTTCAGCCCACCACGTCGACTACGCAGGTGGTGGCCAAGAGACTTGCCGAGCTAATTAGTCATTTACAGAAGGAACGCTCATGTAGCAGCTAGCAAAATTTGCTCATTGCAAGTAATTTGCAGATCGCAAATTTATAATTGCTAAACGTTTGTTATTAAATAAATAAAAAAATAACAAAAAGGGCAGCTTTCACATCTCCTGGACTACATATTCACCCTAAGAAACAAACGCCTAATTTACAATATCATTTTAAGACCTATTTTGACATATGGAGCAGAACTTTGGGGTTCCGCGAAACACATCCACATTAACAAAATACAAACTTCACAATCTAAAATTTTCAGAAAAATCACAAATGCACCACAAATACACACTGCACAACGACATAAACATACCGACGGTAAAATCTAAAGGTGCCTTGACAACTTACGAACCTTACCTTCGAACAAGTTCTCCTTCGAACCTTGCCGTACCGACGTGAAGCGAACAGCCATTTATACTTCACGTGTCTTTAAGCGAACCAATATGGCTGACGCACCCAAAGCTAGCTTATGATAAAGAAAAAATCTCCATTATCAATATATTTTATATTATCTGAAAAATAAAAAAATAGGAGACGATTTACAACGTTTCACAAATTATACTAGTATCACAAACAACTCCTGTCACTTAAGGAAAAACCCAAATCAAAACGCGCTGACACTAGCGCTACCCCCGAACCCAGGCGAACAGATGAAGTACCTTGAACACCCGAACAGTCGACGTGAAGGCTTCACGAAGGTTGTTCGAGGGTGGTGTTCGAAGGTAAAGTTCGTAAGGTGTAAAGGCACCTTTACATACACGACAAATACCAAAACATAACACTCTTCAATGCTACCATACATCACTCTAACCCACTCATCCATTCTCTTTCCTTCTCCCTGTTACCTGCTCAGCCTCGACTTCGACGAAGGTGGCCAAGAGACCTAAATTAAAAATGCATTCAGTGACCAAATTTGCTTGATGAGCCACTGCGCAGTTGCAAATCCTCAAGTTGAATAATAAATAAATAAAAAAAATAAATACAAAATCAAATAATTTATATGCACATTCATTTATATCTGCGGAGTTAGCGAAGCACGAGTTGGGGACCAGCGCGCGACTGGCTAATACTCGTATCCTAGCCACTGGCAGTTAAATGGTTATTATTTACATTTAGCCTAGGGAATCTCCGAGTCGAGCCTTGCCGCCCTCATAGTGGTGGAAAAGCAGGACTCACGGAGATCCCAGTGCTTCTCTGCCTAATGCACTACTAGTATTAGAAGCTAGAAGGAGAGAGGTTGAAAGTCCCAGAGCTTCGTACGCTCAGGACTTAAGTAGAAAAAAGGCCATCGCCAGGACTCCAGTACATTACAGTAGAACCCCCTTTATCTCCGGGGTAATGATGGATAGGGTCCACGGATAATCGAATTACAACATTTTATTGATTTAATGTGATAGAAAAAAAGATTAACTAAACAAAAAAAAAATGCATAAAATCACTTTTATCAACAAACGAACAAATGTAATAAATGAACTCCTTCAGCGTGTTTTTGCATGAACCACTGATAGACAGCTTCATCTACGTCTTTATGTAGAGTTCTTCATTGTTTTCCGAGGGCACGATGTTTGGGCCGACGACGATACGAAGTCAGAAATGTATTTTTTCTTCTTCAAAATGTCACGAACAGTTTGCTCGCCCATTACTAATCCAGCAGACAATGTTTTAACACTTACACCTTTTTATACTCCAGTACCAGTATATGATGGATAATTTCTGTTCAAGCGTTAAAACAACAGGTTCTCTTTTTTGGGACATTTTATTAGTTCGTATTTAATTTTGTTTTGTAGTCAAACAGGCCAGAGTAAGGAGTTTCCTAGAAAGGCTTGAAAACAATATCGTTCTTAGAATATGAATTGGAGTAATAGTTACCGGAAACATCTCATCATACGATACCAGCTTGCCGTGTTTTTCCATTTATTATTTTATTTCAGAATTTCTAAGAACAATAGATAGTAAACCATTGTGTAATCGTTACAAATTTACGTATTCATTTTATTTAAATAAATATTATACATACAGAATGAATGCCATAAAAATTAAAAACAGCTTATTAAAAAAAAATGGCCCGGATACTGGGGGTCCTACTATATTTACAAAAGTTTTCGAGGCCACTCTTGTTTCAATCTTCGAGTAATATAATATAATAAGCAGGGGTGCTTGGGGCTGGACATGGATTGTAATATAGAATTGGCCTGATAACTAAGGTTATGAATGGAATTTGATAATTTGGATGGGTTAAGATTAGATGCCATAGATGTTATATAGTTTTCCTTTCCACAAAGTTCAAGACAATAGGATTTTCAAGATCCGGAGATTCAAAATAACGCCATCAAAAAAAGTATTGAAAAATTCGAGTGAAAAGTCTTCCGAATGATAACTAAAGCAAATTGGTATTAGAGTGTAAAGGAATTTAGAAGAAGGAACAAGAAAGAACAACTTACGGAAACTGTTCAGTCCGAAATTCATGATTTGATGACAAAAGGATTAATTTGGGCATATTGGTCCCGACAATCCATAAGGCAACTCCTTTACAACAACGAATGACGCAATAGTTGGCGAGAGACTTGGTGATAAACCAAAACGCAGATGAATATAACTGGTTTTTATTTAAGTATGAGAACACCAATTTGGCAGCTTTTATCTGGATATGTTTAACTTAATAATTTATTATATAACAACTAAAATGGTAATGGGCTTACTATATAGAGATTTATTTATATTTTATTAGCTAGGTTACTTCATGTAGTATTTGTAACCTAGTAGATTACTACTTAACCAAGGTGAATAGAAAGAAGGTAAGCTCACTTGGATAGGCAAACCCCCACAACCTCTTCCCGCTTACGTCATCGGACGCATGACTCAGAGCATGCGTATTGAATTCTACGATAATTTTTCGTTCTGGGTTGAAGTGAAAAACATTATTTTAAATTCTGATTTCAAAACTGAGATTTTATCTTAACAAACCCGACCATTATTCACGAACATCTGACTTTTATTACATAAATAATTAGGTTTTGTATCGTTTTTTCTTTTCATAATACTGAAATAATCTTGCATGCACATACCAATTAATTATATTTTCCAAGTGATTATTTATATCTGGTGTGACTACTGATTGGATTTTCGCAAATGAATTTATAATTTCAACCAGGAAAGATTTATTAATTAAAATAGACAAAAAAAATAAAAACCTAGAAGTTACAGAAATAGTTTTTCATTTATAATTGATGGTAAAATATGGGATAAAAATTCATTGTAGGTAAAGAAACATCAATAAACTGTATAACTTATAAATGATAATGTAGAAATTAAAAAAAAAAAGTGAATTAAACAATTCATTTATATAAAAATATATATTCAAAATATAAAATTATATGAAAGATACAATACAAATTTTATAATAATAATATATTATTATGTTACATAATTAATTTTTGTTTCTTCAGTAACTTTTTTAATCTTATATTCAGCTTTTTTTTTATTTTTAAAATTTGTATGTTTGCTGAGCAGCCTGCTGAAAACATGGCTAGCCAAGGTTATCGATTCATTAATAAATTCACCGATGCGTCCAACTACGTCATAGGTATCGGGCAGCCATATTGCCCCTTACAAAGTGAGCCCACCTTCTCTCTAATCACCTTGCTACTAAAAAACCTAATACATAAATAAAACTGTTTTGGTATCTTGGAAAAAACCTTCAATTGGAACAAATCTTCACAATTGAATAGACCAGAACTTCGTATCATTAGGTAGGAAGAGGAAAAATACTTTTTAGATTTAGCGTATATTCTTAAATTTACAAACAATCTTAATCCTCAATCGACAAAAAATACAATCATTTTGAGTATAAGCCTTTTTTAAAAACATTTAGATTATTATATATAATAAGGGAAAGGATTCAAGGATCTGAAAGATAAAGATGGAGCCGACTGAAGGAATGAGATTGGTCTTCGAGAAAGTTATCCGGAATCTAATTAACAGGTCAACCTTGAACCTAAATTTCTGAAACATTTGATTAACGTCTCTAGAAGGAAAGGTTAGTACATTCTGAACATCATTCTCGTTTTTTTTTTATATTATAAAATGATAAATGAATTTTCAATTGTATTCGATCGAACCTGGGCGTTAATCATTATAATACATATGGAAGTTTTTGATGTAAAAAAAAAAAAAAAAAAATGATATTAAATATTTCAATTTATTGGTGTAGAATATTTCTACACCAAACATATTAAAATATATTCGAACAGACGAAATAGAATCCTAAACACACGTTTTTTTGTTTGTTTTTAAATCACTATATGCCGCTAAGGCTAATCGGTCGATGCCACTGTGGGAGTCCTAAATTTTGCGTATCCAGGTATAATTAGGATAAGGGATCTTTAAAGAGAACCTGACATCGTACAGGCTCCATTTTACGTGCTATCCGAGGGACGGCATAGGCAAGGATTTCTTACTCCCATTAAAAAATTCCTGGGGCCACCTTGGGACGCGAACTCACGACCTTTAGTATTCTAGGTTTCTATGCTAACCACTACACCACAGGTGTCCCCCCCAAAACGTGTTTTCTCGATGTATTAGGCAGCCAGAGGACAACGTAAAGAGGATTGCTGTAACAGAAAAAATTGATAAGAAAAATTTTGGGTATCGTAATGCAATAATAATTGTACATACCTAAATACTGGAATATATCTTATGTTTTTTTTTCCCCATCCGTTTTCTTCTTCTTCTTCATTAAGCTTTTTTTTTTCGATTTTCAATGAAATAAAATCACTTCATTCAATAATTTGGTTTGAATTCAGTTTGGCCAAGTTCAGAAAGGGAATGTTGCCTTTTGACTTGTTTAGTTAAAAGAAAATTCTGAGGATAAATTATTTAAAAGAAATAAAAACTGAAGAGTTTACTTCAGTACATATGGTAGGTGTAAAACCATAGTGAACTAAGCACAAAATCTATGTAATAAATTTTCATTTATTTTTTTTTTTTTAAATTACCTATTGCTATTTCTTTAATCATGCTTCTTTATATTTGAATAATGTAAAAAACAAAGTGAAGTATTATACTTCAAAAGCGGTAATTCAACTTCAGATTTTTAAAATTATAGTGTTTGGCCCTTGTTCAGTTTGGCGTTACATCGACTCTAAATATCTGATTAATTTTGTTCTTATGAAAAATAAGATTTAAGTGTATGTAAATACTTTTTTTTTTTTTTCCATGAATGTTTTCATTAATATATTTTTTACATCTATATAAATTATGATGAAATTCTGTATGTTTGTTTGTTCTTTGTAGAAATCCATATTGTTTATCCGAAATTCTGCAAATTTCATACTCAGTGGTTCTTTCATACCAGGTGCGAACACCTGTCCTTATTAAAATTGCATATCTTCAGCCAATCTATGGGTATAAACTGTTTGAGTCGAAAAAAAGTGTCATTTTATGGATTTAGAAGAGGACCCACCCACAAGGCCCGGTAAGACCGTTCCTCAAGAATGGACCGGGGTCCACGTTTTAAGGCTGAACGAGTTATTTTCGAGTTATTGGCCGACGAGTGCGCGTCTCCCCGCAACTCGCTTCTCGCTCCTGGCTCTCTCTTCCGTCCTAACGAACTTTCCTTGACCCAAGCTTTTCTAATTGTTTTTGCGACTCGATTTTTTCTTTGATATTTTGTATCTGGTTGATTTATGGAAACGACCCGGACTGTTTATATCGTTAATTTAAATCGATCACCTCCTTGCTCATCCCCTTCTGCCCTTACGGCTTTCTATACCTCGATTCCCATTGTCCCCAGCGATATGGGGGATTTCAAAGGAGTATAATTCCCAGCCCTGTTCGGATTGCATTTGCGGTGTCTATAAATAAAGCTAAGGGGAATCACAGAGATTAGCTGGTATCAATTTGGAATCTCCATGTTTTTCTCATGGTCAGCTTTAGGTTGCATGCTCTAGAGTAGATTCATCTAAAGATCTAATTATATATGCCCCGGAGGGTAAAACTAAAAATATAGCATATCCGAAAGCTTTGGCATAATAATCTATTAGTACTATTTGTATTGGATTTTTGTTCATAGAATTGTTCACGTTTATTAGAAAAATGAGATTCACCGAGTGAAACCGGGTTACACAGCTAGTTATGTATAATACATAAAAATAATATTGTCCTATATATAAATTTATTATTGTTACGCATTATGATTTCACTTGTTCCCTTAGCAACCATAAGTTAATATTTGCGTAGATACATTTGATCATCCGTGGTTTTCGATTGTCCATGATAACCCCCCCCCCCCCCTCCTTCATTACAACGGATAATCGAGATTCTATTGCTAGAGAACATTCTAGAACTATAAACAATAGCCCTAGACTACACAAGAGATATGATACGCAAGAAATAGATATGACAGGTGAATGACCTGGATAGGTTGGCCAGCGATGAGATATCCGAGATTCTGTTATCGTCGGCGATGCACGGCACTATGTCCCTCCCAGTATCCACCCGCTGTACAGTCAACAGTAAACAAAGATTGTAAAGATAATTTGTAAAAAGGAAAGAAGAAATATTAGTCTTAACAAAGAGAGAGATTACCGTATCTCACTGATACAAAAAAAAAGAAGAAAAAAAAAAGGGTTAGTTATAAGTTAATAGTCTCCTGATAAATAATATGTCTTTACTTAATTGGTACGAGAAGGGCTTAATTAAGTGATAATGCGGTAATAATATATATATTATTAACGATGTCACTAAAAATAGTCCATTCGGTTCATAGGGTCTCCAACAAAGATAAAGTAATCGATAACAAAAAAAAAAATTTAAGTAAATTATTGTTATCTCCACTACAACCCTTAGGATAATTTTTTACTTTTTTTTTAGTATATTTTTTAAGATAGGAAATTAAAAAGGCACTGAATGTCCAATTTTAATAGCAGGTTAAAAAAATATAGAAAAGTATTTATAGAAATTTATAAGTGTATTAAAACTGAAAACTGGTAAATAAGAACAGGAATTAAGAATGATATTATAAACAGGCTTTTAGGGGAACTAACCAATTGGTAGCTTAACATCTCTAGGATCATTAAATCCCATTCATTTAAGTTATTTCAGAATTTTTTTTCTTTTTCGAATCGAACATTGGAAGGTCGCGGGTTCCCATCCCAAGGTGGACCTAGGATTTTTAGGAGTAAAACCATCGGGTAGGACGTGAAATGGAAGTCCTGAGCCTGTGCGATGTAAGGCATTCGTTAAACATCTCTATACTAATTACACATGTCTTAACTACAGTGACGCGGCTGGGAGAGAAGAACTGGGATCTCCCAGAGTCTTGCTTTGCCTTCCATAATTGGGCTGCAAAGCACGAGTCGGAGTTTCCCAGGGTGAATGTATATATTGTAAATAGGTATGAATGTGTGTTCTTTAATTTTTCCGATTGTTATTTTTTATTTCCCATTTCTAGGTTTATATTTTACTAGCATTTCCCGTCGCGGCTTTGCCCGCGAGCCTTTAAAATCAATAGTGTGATCATTATTTTGGTATCGATTTAATATATTATATTAACCGATGTTAAGGAGATTTAGTAGAATCGGAGCTTCCGGTAGGTGGAATGTTGGAGGGGGAAGCTGCCGGCTCGGTAGAAGAGAGGGAGGCGGGCAATGGAGAGAGTTCGCTAAAACTGCCGAAACAAAAAATTGTAAATTGAAATTCATTTTTCGGCTTTAAAACATGGTTTCGAGTTAAACTCGTCGTATCAAGATCTTTAAAATGAGTCCAAAGTAGATATTTTTTCTCGAAGTGCAAAAATCTCTGTCCGTTAGAATTAAACGACAATTTCGCCATTTAAGCCCCGTAGGGGTTACATTTTTGAAATTACTTTCTTAGTGGTTACCTACATCGCGTTTAAAATCTAAATTCCGGACTTCAAGTTTCTATCATTAGTAGTTTTTGCTCTGCCTTGATTTTGTCACTCAGGACAAAGCCTCTATTTATGGAGAAGAGATCGAAATAAACTCACACCATCCCCAATCATGGGAATCCCAGCGTGCATAATTTGATTACCACTAATATTTAAATAATCAGTAGCCATATTTTAGGTGAATGTCCATTTTAATAATATCGTAACGTTAAATCGATATTCAAATAAAAAAAATGTGGTTTAAAATCTCAAAAATAGATTTCCGTTAAAGTTAAATGACAATTTCGCCATTTAAGCCCCTTAGGGGTTACATTTTTGAAATTCCTTTCTTAGTGGTTACCTACATCGCGTTTAAAATCTAAATTCCGAACTTGAAGTTTCTATCATTAGTAGTTTTTGCTCTGCGTTGATTCTGTCAGTCAGGACAAAGCCTCTTATATATAGAGAGATTTATGATTATTACTTTTTTTTATTTTTTATGTAAATTTGTATATATTTATTGAGTGAATGTGTCCTTACAGCCCTAATATTAATACCCTTGATTGTGGCAGAATTTATTAGTTCTTTCAATAAATAAAAAAAAAAAAAAAAAAAAAAATGACACATGGATTAACACTATTTAGTACTCGCCGTGTTACCACCCTCTAATATTTTGGCTTTACAAGTTCTGCCCCAATCGCAACACTTTTGGTTGGTCAGACCGCAGCCTTTCTTAATACAAGGTAATAATCTCATATAAAAATGGTGCTGTATGCCCCGTAATTATGAGACAGGAGGGTCATGACATCCCCCCCCCTCCACGAATTTCGTGCTAAATCTGCCCCTGCGTAAAACAATCATTGGAAGGCTCATGATATTAACATATATATTCAGTATAACTCCTAGATGCAGTTAAATTTAAGAGTCCCTTCAAATTTAGCTATTATTAGCCTACTAGCTAGGGTGCCCGGCTTCGCTCCGGTAGTTGTGTGGTAGTTTTAATAACAGAAAAACTTTAAAATTAAAGGAAATATAGAACAAAATTAGCACCTTCTTGAAAATTCGTTTGTAACTTGGTATCAATATTCTGCAGACTTGAGATCTGCAGAGTCCGCCCAAATAAGGAACCCTGTATAATTTACAGGGGGTTGAAAATGGTAAATGAACAATTAATTTTGCTGCAACTTTGTCGAGTTATGCATCGTTTTGATGGTTTCTGTGATTCTGAATCCTATAAGCCTATTCCAAGTAGTCAGAAGATAATAAGTTATTAGATTATTGTTGAAAAATCTGATATCTCAGTTAACAAAATTATATTTCGAGTAAAACTTAATCACTGACTACTATGATGATCCTATTTGATCCAGAAGTATAGAAACTACCGAAGATTCATAGAAACTTTTTTTTTAGACCTTTCTTCCATTTCAACCTCCCTTAAGATATCCCCCCGTAATTTGAACGGTTTCTGCATATCTAGAATCTTACTACTATTACAAAGTGAAATCCAAAATTTCTTGAAGGCATAATTTTTTCATCATATTTCTTTTTATCTTGAAGTATGAGGGATGATAAAATCTGGAATGCTGTTATTGGAGTTATTCGTTTTGTCAACTGGAATGCTCATCATACGTAGTAACCAAACCAACTTCTTTTTCATAAATACAATAAGAAAACTTCAAACTTTTTATTTTCGATTTATATTTAGTCAATTCATCTTTTTTTTTATGTCTAATTTTATTCGCTTACTGTACTACTACGAAATGTTCACTCATATTGCATAAAATTTACTTAAGTATATATTATATATAGATAAAATGTAATGTGCTGATCATATATTAGCCTTCTCATGAGAAAACTATTTTTTTAAGGAATCCAATTGGTTTTCTAATTGATTGCTGAGATGTAAGGTACTTATTTTATTTTGGAACGCAAACTAATTATTTTCTCTTAATTTTTTAGTAATTTAAAAAGAACAGCTGATAAAATATAGAACGATTTCATACTATATGAATGGACAATAAACATTGAGAGAAACGCACCCTAGCGCTTCCTGGTGGCCTGAAGCTCGAACTAAATTTTTCATTCATAAACTCGTATCTCAATCTCAGAGAGGCTAATTAAATGGTGCGAGAGGCTTAAAATTCCAGTCCTTTTCTCTTCAATTTTTCACTCTTAAGAGAAAAACAGAAACTTTCTTCTCCGTAAGTGGTCATATGGCTAAACGAAGACATAACTTCCTTTATCCTACGTGGAGTCGTTTTCGAGCCTTTTCGGCACGCACATTGTACACTTTGTTTTATAATATATATTGATTACGATTAATGTAGAAATTTTCTTTGCTTGTGAATACCTTTCTGCTTAAAATTTTAACAATTACAAAATCAACAAGGTAATTACTTTGTTTCACTCAATTTGACCAGCTCTTTTTTTTTTTTAAATTTATTTATTGAACTTTGCAACTGAACAATATATTTGTACAACTGTACTAATTAATGACATGAAAAGGCATGTGGAGAAACGAACTGTAGTTTTGGTAGCACTCGAATATTGTTTTAATTTAGTAGATCTCTAGGCAAACTTCTTTTCAGACGCCTTTGATTGTCTGGGATAGATGAAGAAGCAAGGTTGGAGACAAGAGGGTTAGGATGAGAAGGGAGTTTACTGTGAAAGGTGTTGTAACTGGATCGAGCTAACTCGGGGACATAAGGAACATTACGGTCTTAAATGATAATTTTATTTGGGACGAAATAAGTAGCATTGAGGATTTTACGAAGGATTTTGGATTGTAGGAATCGGATGCGAGAGGAATTCCATGGTTTGGTGGAACCCCAAAGTTCCAAACTCCTTAACAGTTCTCGAGTCCAATTAACCAAGTCCCGCGAAATGGTCTGTGTGTGTGTGAACTGACTAGCTCAAAAACCATAAACCGTGCGAACCTGAAATTGGGTATTTAGTGTATGTACATGCCCGCGATATGACAGCGAAAATTTCATCAAAATTGGTCGAACGGAAGGGGTACTTTATTTCATAACTTTTTACGTTTTTTTTTTTCGATTTTCTCAAAAACGGCTCTAACGATTTTGATCAAACTGTATTTGATGTATGTATATGCCAAAGATGTGTTAGCCAACATTTCATCAAAATTGGTCGAACAAAGGGGGTACTTTATTCTATAACTTTTTTATCTAATTTTTACCTTTTTTTTCTATTATCTGAAAAACGGCTTTAATAATTTTCATCAAATTCGTCATATTTAATGAAAATTAGGTGTTATTTAATATCAGGTAAGCTTTATCATTATTAAAATGTTCTGAGGGGGCTTAAATAGGGAAGGGGCCTTTTTTGTTTCCTATAAAGTACCTTTGTAGTTGTTTATATAGAGAAATTAACTGTCTCTCGTTACGCCTAAAAATAAGAAATGGCTAAATATGAGATATGATAAAAATCAAGAAAACATATAGAGGAGAAAAAAAGAAAAATATTCCGTCAACTCATAAAATAGGTTGAGCTCACGCATGCGGAGTACGCCTTTAATGAACATTGTCCATAATTAAAGCCGTTCTGTTCATTTAATGGAAATTATTCGTTTCATGGTAACTAAATGAAATTTTCAACAATTACATAATGAATTATAAAATCTGACGACTTGGAATATTATGCTAGCATTGCCGAAATATCGCAAGTAAGAACTTTTATTTAATAATAAAAAATAAAAAAATAGTGTACTTTAGAGATCAAATAAATACAAAAATATGTCGGATTATCAACATTGTACTGTATTTAGGTAGACCAATTTTGAGTTGATTTATGGGCCCATAGTCCAATATTATCCTTTTTATTGGGATGTAAAAAAAGTTCGTAGCGTTTTTTAAGGAATATATTTAATTAAAAATTTCAGATACATGTAAATATTTTTAATCAATGATATATGACCTATTTTGATCTATAACTTGTTCCATCTTTCAGGTAATTTTGTAAATCCGTCCTCCCAGAACTGTTCAGTTTTCTGCGCGATGAACTCGTCTATGTGCTTTTTACAGTCCTCGAGCGAGTTATGTATATTGTCTCCCGTTGAGGGAGTTTTGGAGAGACCGGAATAAGTGGTAATCAGTTGGGGCAAGATCTGGTGAATAGGGTGGGTGGGTTATCACATCACAGCCAAACTCCAACAATGTGAGGAACCCATACATCGCTTCGAGAAACATATCCTGCAGCTCCCAAATGATTTGAAACACTTGTATGTGATATGCCAGGTATTTTTGCGATATCCCGGGTCGTATAGAGAGGGTTATCGGTCACTAATTGTTGAATTTGTTCGTCATCAACAGTTGAAGGACGACCAGAGCGCTTGGCGTCTTCCAACTCAAAATTTCCGGTTCTGAACCGAGCAAACCACTTACTGACGGTGCTTTCCCCTATGGCGTCATCTCCATACACGCTGCAAATTTTGTTGACCGTCTGTGCAGCGGATTTTCCTTTTCGGAAATAAAATAGCATTATATGGCGAAAATGAATTTTTTCCTCCTGCATTTTGGACTAACACAATACACTTGAACAATAGAAGATTCCGGTTGGAACTGATGCATAAAAGAACGTTATCTAATCCCTTTTTACTTTCACTTACCTATATATGAAATATATAGTAAGTGGAAGTATTGCGATCGTGAAAAAATTCGACTCCCGGTTTTCAACGGAAATACACGTTTTGGGGTCCCCTGAGTCGAAATGACCAAGTCCCGCGAAATGGTCTGTGTGTGTGTGTGTGTGTGTGTGTCTGTGTGTCTGTGTGTGTGTGTGTGAACAGACTAGCTCAAAAACTATAAACCGTGCGATCCTGAAATTGGGTATTTAGTGTAAGTATATGCCCGCGATGTGACAGCATAAATTTCATCAAAATTACTTAAAGGGAGGGGGTACTTTACTTAATAACTTTTTAGGTTTTTTTCGATTTTCTCAAAAACGGCTCTAACGATTTTGATTAAACTGAGTATTTGATCTATTTATATGCCCGAAATATGACTGTAAAATTTCACCAACATTGACCAACCGGAGGGGGGACTTTACTTAATAAATTTTGTAACATTTTCACGTGTTTTTTTTATTTACTCTAAATCGGCTTTAACGATTTTGATCAAACTGGGTATTTGATGTATTTATATACCCGAGATATGACTGTAAACATTTTATCAAAATTGATTAACCGGAGGGGGGACTTTACTTAATAAATTTTGTAACATTTTCACGTGTTTTTTTTATTTACTCTAAATCGGCTTTAACGATTTTGATCAAACTGGGTATTTGATGTATTTATATACCCGAGATATGACTGTAAAAATTTCATCAAAATTGATTGACCGGAGGGGGGACTTTACTTAATAAATTTTGTAACATTTTCACGTGTTTTTTTTTATTTACTCTAAAACGGCTTTAACGATTAATAAAAATAAGATATGAATGTAGAAAAATGTGTGACTTTGGGAAATGATATTTAACAAAACACGTCAATTTCTTATCTAAGTAAGTTGGTAAGTGAAAGTTGTGTGTTGCGCGCACGCACCAGATTTTTAAGATATGTAAACATTATTGACCATGCAAACAGGATTAACAAACACAGAAAGGATTAAATTAAAATAATGAAAAACGCTACGAACTTTTTTTACAACCCAATATATATATATTTATTCGTTCTGCTCAGTTCCAGCAAACTTGAGATTTGATAGTGTTTGATAGGGTTTAGGAGCGGACGCTCTAAGATGGCTGGCAACCAGACCCGGCTCTAAAAAACCGCGACTACTCACTGTATTAACATGTGCTCTTCAGCTCTGTCTACTTTACAATTTTTTGTCTCTTTCTTCTTTCTCCTGTCCCCGACTTCTGCCTCTGTACATCTCAGCCTTTTAACATCTCAACTTTATCTTGATAATCGTATCTTCATCTCTCAGACTTCATGTAATAGTGGTAGCTGATCAAATCCTAGAAAAGGGTCAGTACTGCTTATTTATTTAAACATTTATTTAAAAATGTCAACTTGCTATCTCTCCAGGAAGGAAAGAAAAATTTTTTATTTAAGAGGTGTGACTAAGATTCGTGATGAATAATCTTATTCATTTCGTGATTTGCAGATGATCTGCTACTGAAAAATGAACTGTTCACATTAACAATGGTGGACTGCTTCATTTGCTTGAAATTATTAACTTGATTGCATCCTGTTGCAATCTCAGAATTAAAAATATGAATAAATATATTCTGAGACTGCAACAGGATGCAATCAATTTTATATAAACTTTTCATTAAATGATTTCACCAAAACAATCTCGAGGAAGAAAGGATAACTCGGTCACATGGAATACAAATTTTCTTTTTTTTTATTCGAAGTTCATAAGTTTTTAATTGGACTGCACAATGAAGCATTTTAAGGTGTCTTAAGATTTTGCACATTATTTTGTAAAGTTCAGTTTTTGAAGTATTCCCTGTGACGGGGCTCACCTTTGTCTTGACTACATCCTAAAATCTAAAACTTACAAACTGTAACCTATAATTGAGGCGTTTGCTATCCAAACCAGCTTATTCCATTTTTGGAAATTTTACAGGAGAGACAAAAAACTTCTCACATCGACAGTACTAACGCTAATTTTTATTATTTTATTTTCTAATTCTAGGTATAACCGCCTAGAATTTGATTAGTTTTTCATTTTTATTCCAGGTTAATTACCTTAGGCGTAATTACACTCATTAAGTTGGAATGAGCTGATTTTGATGCAAAAATACGATTTTTCATGTTTATTTTTTTTCCAGTTTTTTGTTCAATTAAGTTGTCTGAAATTGGTTTTTACCAGTTTACCAGTTAATCTTTGTGTCTTTACGAGTTTTAAATAAATTACATCCACTTAACGATCTGAAATTTAACAGTTGAGACATAAACTTTGGTACAATGTGAAAGAAGTCATATGTTAGACGCCAAACGAAACAGAATGTTTTTTTTTTAATTTTTCAAAGAAAAATAATATTGTAAATAAAATGCAAAAAGCAAGGAGGGAATGGAAAAATAAGGCTCGTTATTGATATGAAATTGTTATCGTCGTAATACATCGGCTCACATTCTTGGTTTTCTTCTGCTGGCCTTCCTTCCTGGAATGAGCTGGATTTGAGCTATATCCCTTCGTCAGGTTATGAAGGACCCTCTAAACTTTCAAAATATGCAAAAAAGTGGGTTTCATAAAAATATGGAATGAGCTGGTTTTGATAGCAAACTTCAAGCTTGCTTTAATTTTTGCCATTGCTTAGAAATTTGATACAATAAAAAATCCTATATTTCGAACACTGGATAATGAAACAATGAGATTATCAAAATATATTAGGAATCAGCATATAACTGGTTCTAATCTTTTAAAAAAAATTGGGCACAAGAAAATATGGTACCTGCGTATTAGACCGACCATTGTGACTGTTAAGGTCTGGCCACACATGTCCGCACCGGATCCGCACCGTAGCAATAATACAGGTTATGTTCAGAATATTTTTAATTTAACTTACATATTACCTTTAGTTATGCCTAATGTTCAAGCCACACATGTCAGAAACAGGCCACTTTAGGCATAACTAAAGGTAATATGTAAGTTAAATTAAAAATATTCTGAACATAACCTGTATTATTGCTACGGTGCGGATCCGGTGCGGACATGTGTGGCCAGACCCTTACCCTGCTGGCCTAAGTAACCTGACATAACACTTCGCATCTTCTTCGAATTATAGAAAATCTATGCAACGACATTAAAAAATAAATTCTAATTCTAAATTCTAAAACCGCCTCTAACGATTTTGATAAAACTCGGTATTTGATGTATGTATATGCCCGCGATGTGACAGTCAAAATTTCATCAAAATTGATCTACTGTAGGGGGCACTTTACTTAATAAATGTTGTCCCATTTTCACTTGTTTTTATTTATTTACTCAAAAAAGACTTAGAACGATTTTGATCAAACTTGGTATTCGATGTATGTATATGCCCGCAATACAACACCCGACATTTCATAAAATTTGGTCAAAAGGAGGGGACACTTTACCTAATAAATGTTTTCTCATTGTAACATTTGTTTCATATTTACCCTAAACCGGGTTTAACGATTTTAATCAAACTTGGTTCTTAATTTATGTATATGCCCGCGATGCGACTGCCGTAATTTCATAAAAATTGGTCGAACGGAGTGGGCACATTATTTAGTATATGCTTTCTCATTTTCTCGTTTTTTTTACTTCTCAAAAACGGCTGTAACTATTTTGATAAAACTGGGTATTTGATGTATGTATATGCCGCCATGTGACAGCCAAAATTTTATTAACCGTATAATGAAAATAAAAACTTTTATTTTTTAATAAAAAAAATGTATTTTACTTTTGAGAGTAATGCGTGATGCTCAATTTTTTTATAATAAAAAATAAACGTGGAAAAATGTGATGAAGAATGGCGTTTACATATTATCGAAAGTCGTCGATTTCTGATGAAAGTACGTTCGTAAGTGAAAGTTGTGTGTTGCGCACATCGTACCAGATTTTTTTTTTAATTTCATTAATAAAACAAACAAAAAATGGCATCATTCAAATGGTACAACATACATACCAGGTCATTCAAAAAGTCCTGTCGTTTTTCGTTTGTTCGTTGTTTATTTTGATTCTAGAGTGTTCGCTAATTAATTCCGTTCAATACAACTTTTATCCATGTAAACACAAATGTTTATACTTTATGAATAGGAGGCTAAGGAGGATTAATTTAATGCAGTCACCATCCAACTGTCTAGTTAAAATGATACCAGTTGAAACTCAAATTCGGTCGATTTTGCTCTATGAGTTTAAACTTGGCTCAAAAGCTGCCGAAACTGCTAGAAAAATATGCTCCGTGTTTGGGGAAGATGTGCTGTCTGAGCGGAAGGCACAATTTTGGTTTTCAAAATTTCGTGGAGGCGACGAGACACTAGAAGACGAGGCACGCTCGGGTCGACCAACTGTAGTTGATAAGGAGGACGTTCGAAGAGTAGTAGAGTTGGATCCGCGTCAAAGTTGTTCAGAGATAGCCTCTCAACTTAATTTCTCAGCCACTACTGCCTGGAATTACCTTAAAGAACTGGGAAAAGTGAAAAAAACTGGATAAATGGATTCCTCATAAGCTTTCAGATGCCAATATGCTTGTTCGCTTGACAACTGCATCTTCGTTAACTTCCCGCTTGAATAGGCTGGGAAGTTTTGCCTCACCCACCATATTCCCCTGACCTGTCACCCACTGATTATCACCTATTCAGAGATCTCGACAACAATCTGAGACAGAAATGTTTTCAAGACCGTGACAACCTAATTCACGAACTGACCACTTATTTTTGCAGTAAAAATCAACAGTTTTTTAAGGAAGGAATTTGGGCTTTACCATCTCGTTGGGAGAAGGTTACCGACTGTAACGGTGGATATTTTGATGAATAAAGGTGATTATTTGAAAATATTTATTTATTTATAATTTCCCCCAAAAAAACGACAGGACTTTTTGAATGACCTGGTAATTAAGAACCAGTAAAATATATTAATAATTTTGCTCGTTTTTATTTTACAATAATATTCTAAACCATGTTTTTGATTGGATATTGACTAGGATTGCACCGATTTTATAAATATCAACGTTATTGGATTCTCTGATATTTCTGTAATAAAATGTAAATATTTATTTCTATTTTTACTAATTTTATTTTGGTAAATATAGAAAAAAAATCAATTTTAAAATGAACCCATTGGTTTTCGACCGGAATGTGACTAAAATGACACCGGTAGCCATAGATACGGCGCCAATATCTAATCGTATTTGAGAGCTTTAATGATAAAGAAAAGATACGATAAGACGAAGGTAGGTGTAGCGCACCGGGGACAAACAAAAGAAGCCATTCTCTCCTCGCCTAGGCGTGTTTCTGATCTATCCAACTATCTTCCTTCTTGATCTCATCTCTATCTTACCGTATCCAGCTGGAAATGACGCAACGATCTTCAAACTGTTATGAGAAGATCGAATCAAACGTTCTAGAATGAATGATAAAAATACACGGGCAGATGTACTCAATTCCTAATATAATAATAAAGGCTTAACGAACCCGAAGGTTCGATGCCGACACCACCACTCGCTCCCTGCATACCTCGATCCATCGAACGTCTTCCAGACCTAACTTCGGTAGATCCGCCCTAACGCAATCCTCCCACCTCCGTCTCGGCCTGCCCCTCGGACGTTTCCCATTCGGCACCGCGCTTATTAATCTTTTCGGAATTCGTTCACAGCCAAGTTTCGCAATTTTTCACGCCCATTTTATTGGTCTTGCTGCAATCACGTCAATTATATTTACTGGGTAAAGTTCAATCAGTTCGGCGTTGTGTAAGCGTCTAAATTCTCCGGTTATTTCATCCCTCTTCGGTCCAAATATTCTACACAGTGCTTTATTTTCAAAAACTCTAAGCCGTTGCTCATCCCTCAATGTCAGCGGCCATGTTTCGCATCCGTAAACGACCGTTGGAAGAATAATAGTTTTGTAAATCCTAATTTTTAAGTTTTGGGACAGAAGGCGGGAGCTAAGCAATTTCGCGACTGAAAAGTAGAAAGCATTACCGGCTTTTAATCTAGCCTTAATTTCCTCATCGATTTCGTTTTTTCTAGTTACCATCGCCCCTAAATATCTAAATTTCTCTACCTGTTCAAACGTATTCCCCCCTACACTGATATCAGCGAAATCCTCACCACTTCTACGACTAACCATATATTTTGTCTTATCCGTATTCATTTCCAGTCCAAGTTCTTGTCCGGCTTTCATCAACGTTTTTGTGTTCATTTCTATGGTTTCCACGTCCTCCCCAAGCAATACCAAATCATCGGCATATCCGAGCACGGGTATATTCCCTCCCAAATTCAAACCCTTTCCGGTACGTGTCACCTCCCTAATGGCATATTCCAGCGCTAAATTAAATAAAATAGGTGAGAGAGAATCTCCTTGTTTCAAACCAGAGCGGACCTCGAACTTCTCAGAAAAATAATTACCGATTCTAACTTTACAATTCCTAATATACAAGATTTTATTTATTTTTATTATCCTTGCAGATTTGAACCTACTCAGAGGCGCATCAAGCAAATGTGGTCACTTTTGTTTTTGGTTTTAATTTTCTTGATGAATTTTAAAAGGTTTGAGGCTATTTTTATTAGTATCCGACCGAAACCAAAATTTTAGCCGAAATCGAAACCGATTTCGGCCAAAGACCAGGTTTGGCGGAAACCTATTTTTACCTATGTACATATAGTACATGTAAGTGTACTATATGTACATAGGTATATGTCTGGTTTAGCAGTAATAATTAGCTGTTGCTTATAAAATTACTGCAATTTAAGTCAATTATTCATACAAAACGTGGATTTGATATAGAAGAGTGGTAAGACAGATGTACTAGTTAGGTTATAGGATCGAATCCCGGCCTAGTTCAGCCCTAAAAATTGAAATAATCTTGAAATAACAGGCTGATAGTAATAAAAATTCATATTATTATTTATAAATAATAATTAATGTAGTAAATCTTTGCAATAATAAATACAAAATGGATGGACTACAAAATGATGGTCTATTGAATATTTAAAGCTGTATCTTAGAAACTATTTAGTCTACTGAGTCAGTTTTGATTTCAAATGTTAGCGGATATAATCTAGTTAAAAAATGTATAGAATAGTTTTTGTGGAAATCGTGCTTATTCGTGGTCAAAAGAAAATAAGTTTTTGGGGTGTTATTGGTGATCAGGTGAGGGGTGAAGGGGGGGGGCTACCGACATCGAAACATTGGTTTTTCCATCTAGTCTTATTTCATACACGAACCTAGAACAAAACCTACTACCACCATTAGATGCAACCTATATTAAAAATATAGTGTTAATCTCATTATTTTAGAAATCAAACTTCATTATTAAAATAATTAAAAGCACAAAAAGCTTCTCAACACTCAAGGTAAAGAATTCTTTATATTCTTTTCATAAAGAATTCTTTACCTTGAGGGTTTGATTACATTTTAAGACTTGATGTAACTTAAGACTTATGTAATTTATGTTTGTCACTATCACATTTTTGTCTCTAAAGTTTTTTGATCAATTAAAGATAACAAAAGTATGAGAAAAATTCATGTTTTATAGTAATACGATAAAAATGTAATTAATTAAAATAACAGATACTTCACACTATTATATCCAAGGGTGTTAAAGGCCATGAAAGAGATCGAGCTTGTTAGCTGAAATCGTGTAGTCCTACTTCTTTCTTGTCGATATACCCAAAACCTAGTTTCGGCTTGACCGAAAAATCGACCGATTTTTGGCCGAAACTGAAACTGGGTCGAAATTGGCCGAAACCGAAACTTCGGTCGGTCATTCACACGGTAAAAAGGGGGAATGGATGAGTGGATTAAGGATGTTGTAAATTAATGAACTCAAAGTGGAAAAAAAAAAAGTTTTGATTTATCAACATTTTGAATGTACTCTTAAGGTACGATTTGTAACGACAAAGTTTTGATTTGAAAGGAAATTATACTCTGAATGAGTGCGGAAATTCTGTAGGAGCCCACTGCTAACTAAATTTCGATTTCTTCTTCAAAAGCCGAGTTTTTTTTTTTTATTTTTTTTTTTATATAATATCACTGCTCATATAATTATCTTTATATATAAAAAAAACTCGTGTCCCGATGTTGTTCGGAAGTTAAATCAGAAACTACCCAATCGATCATTATAAAATTTGGCTCATTGTGTGAGGATTTAAAAAAATGGAACAAAAAAAAATAGAAAACTTAAAAAAATAGGATAGTTTTTATCTCGATTATTGGCCTTAATATTTCATTTATTGCAAATTAAATGCTTATTATTCTACAATTGAGTGTGATATATTTTTTTAGTTATATAAATTTCCAACAAATGGCGGTGTAAACAATTTTAAATTTGGCGTGAATTTCTATTTTATATCTCATTGGTTTTTAAATTAGCTAAAACATTTCTATCTTTCTCAGCGAATTTTGATTTGACTATATTAAAAAGATTAGTAATAACACTGGTCGACAAGGTTTTTTTCACAAGAGATCTGAATAGTGAATCTAGTGGCATTTTCCATCCTGAATTCAGATATGTAGTCAGAATTTTCCCATCAGGCATAGTTTTTCTGTAAAAGCTACTTTTCAAAATAAGATTTTAGCGTTTTCTTTGACCTGTCATAGGAACCGTTACCTAATATGAAGCTATTTTACTCAAGCTGTATTATTGAAATTATTTGGAATGTCATGCTGAAGCGCAATAAAACATGACTGTGCAGGTTCATTGATGTTCATTGTTGTTGTTCAGACCTCTTTGGCATTGTGATGTGTCAGTATTGAGCTGACTGTGAGATTGTTGAGTAGTGAAATATTTCCTTCCTTTCTGTTTAGAAGTGTATTGTGTATGTTGTATTTCTGTGCTTTATTTTTTCATCATGCCAGGAAATTTCGTAAATCATGCAGATAATTTCTGCTATATTTGTGGTGAGCTGACCTTCAAGTCTCAGAGGCGAAATTTGACCCCACTTGTAAAGAAGTGTTATAAACTTTACTTTGGCTGTCAAGTTGGTGATTTTGATAAGAGCTGGGCCCCAAATACATGCTGTGTTTCGTGTGTTAGACTGCTGACTGGGTGGAAAAATGAGTGCGGAAATTCTGTAGGAGCCCACTGCTAACTAAATTTCGATTTCTTCTTGAAAAGAAATGCCATTTGCAATTCCCATGATTTGGAGGGAACCGAAGGATCATTTAACTGACTGTTATTTTTGTAGCCGCCATAGTGTTTTCAAAGTATACTTCTCTGAAGAAAATGGTATTGTGTTTTGTAATAATATTTGTTCAGTTATGGAAACTCTTGGGCTTCAACACCGGCCAGATGAGTGGCGATTGTTCATAGACTCCTCTAAAGTAAGTTTGAAGGCTGTGCTGCTACATATTGGCAATAAACTTCCATCAATACCGGTAGCGCATGCCGCTGATATGAAAGAGACATATGAAAATATGAAACTAGTTTTAGAGAAAATACAATATGGAAAATATGAATGGAATATCTGTGGTGATTTAAAGGTGATTGGTTTATTGCTTGGTTTGCAACTTGAGTTCACCAAATTTTGCTGTTTTTTGTGCGAGTGGGATAGCAGAGATAAGAAGTCTCACTACGTTAGAAAGTCATGGCCAAAACATGAATCTCTTATCCCTGGCCAGAAAAATGTGGCATGTGTCCCTTTAGTGAAGCCTGAAAAAATATTTTTACCTCCATTGCATATTAAGTTAGGAGCTATGAAAAAATTCTGCATTCTTATAAAGCTATGGGATGCAACATGTCTTTAAAAATTCACTTCTTGGACTCTCACTTGGACTTCTTCCCCGAAAACCTTGGAGCAGTCAGCGATGAACACGGTGAGCGTTTTCATCAGCAAATTTCTACAATAGAGAAGAGATACCAAGGCAAGTGGAGTTCCAATATGCTGGCTGACTACTGTTGGACTAAAATGAGAGACGTTCCAGATGCAAAATATACCCAAAAATCACTATCTACCACTTTCTAGGTAAGTCAGAATCAGTAGTTATAATTTTAAGTTAGATAGCTAGTTACGGATTTTTTGGAATATTATAAAAATTCAAATGAATATCACACAAAACTCCTGCCCGGTGGGGAAAAACTGTAATTATATTTGAATTCAGCACGAAAAATACTTTTAGAATCTGTTATTTTAATTCTTGTGAAAGAAAAAAAGTTAAATTTTGTCGACCAGTGTAATTAGTTCAACGCCTTTCAGCTATTGACCACAGCAACCCGTGGCCGGGTCTGCTCTTAGATTAATATATACAAAATAAAATTAATAATTTTTTTTAAATTTGTTTTATTTTTTACATTGAAGCTAAAGAGTGAGAAGCGATTAGAGATGCCAAGGAGATAGCCTGCTCCCCCACACACATTCCTCGACCACATACTCCAATCATTGAGGAAAATCTGCAGTTTTTCATTATTTAATGGCAAATGGAGATGCATTTAATTTTAGCAGGCATCGTAACGCTAGGAATTTTAGGTCTTTTGCACTTAATCCCCGCAAATCTAAATAATCGATATTTTAAGGCTATTACCACATGTTTAGTGTAAAGTAACCTTCTCAAAAATGGTAAGTAAATTCAATATCGTTTAATATTCTTAAATGTTTATTGTTTGTTTGTTTGTTTAACGTCCATTTTTATGCTACTAAGGCTAATCGGACGATGCTACAGTGGGAGTCCTAAATTTTGCCTATCCAGGTATAATTAGGATAGGGATCTTTAACGAGTACCTGACATCGTACAGGCTCGGGACCTCCATTTTACGTCCTATCCGAGGGACGGCACAGCTAAGGATTTTTTACTCCCATTAAAAAATCCTAGGGCCACCGCTGGAATTGAACCCGCGATCTTTAGTATTGTAGGTTGCCATGCTAACCACAACACCACAGGTGACCCCTTAAATGTTTATAGTCATACCAGGTCCACCTATTTTAATAGGGTTTTTTAATAATGATTGGGCACATGTTTCCCTTAGGTAATTCTTCGAATCAGTTATTGTATGTTCTGCCATTTTTAGTTCATTCGCACAAAACCTTGTACTTGAATATTCCATACTCCATGAATATATGAAAAATATAACAGTTTCATAGGTTATCTTACTGTTTTCAAGCCAAGTTCCTTTCTTCAACCCTATTTCATAACGACAGTGAGTCCTACTACATCTTCATCGCTCACCTTTTTCGTTGATATACATTTTCATATCATGATTATTCGCGCATTTTCTTTTCTTATGTAACATACCCTTCTCTTGTAAAAATTCAATGCCTCTTTCTTTTGAATTTATTCTTCTTACCAATTCAAACAAAGACATTTTGCATATAATATAAAATACTGATTATGATAATTAAATGTATAACATTTAATGAAGGTTACGTTGCTCAGCAATCATATGTTTATTCATAACCGAAATATCGATTATTTAGATTTGCGGGGATTAAGTGCAAAAGCCCATGCAAAGACGTAGTCTAATGTATACTATATATTAAATTCTGTTTAGTGAATTCGAATATATAAATCGATGTTTTTTTGTTTTTTTTTATTGAGTACGTTAAATGGGTTTTCGAAACATCAGAACATAAAATAATTTTATAAAACTTGTCTAATTCCTTATAATAGCATTCACCATTTAATGTTTTTTTTTCGTTATTTTCTACTTTGAAAGAAAAAAGTGAAACAAAACACAAAACATTTGATTTAGAATAGTTCTATACTTGTTATATAACTGTCATAGTACTCGTTTGTGACTACGATAGAACCTTTGAGGCTGTTCTCCTTACGATTAAATATAAGGAGCGATGGACTGGTTATTTCTGTGTTACAAAGTGATAATTTTTGTAACCTGTTTAATTATTTGTGTTTTATTGTTTGCGTGAAATGTAAATTATTTTTATTTTCGTTTAATAAAAACTACACTAACCCACATAAGTGCTACTGTATGATAAATTTAAATAAGTTATTAACGTAACATCAAGTGTATCCTGTATATGTGTTAATATTAAATGAGGCTTTTGCTATCAAAACCAGCTCATTCCATATTTTTCTGAAATCCACTTTTTTGCATACTTTGAAAGTTTTGAGGGTCCTTCATAACCTGACGAAGGGATATAGCTCAAATCCAGCTCATTCCAGAAAGGAAGGCCAGCAGAAGAAAACCATGAATGTGAGCCGATGTATTACGACGACAACAATTTCATTTAAATAAAGAGCCTTATTTTTTCCTTTTTCTCCTTGCTTTCTGCATTTTATTTACAATATTATTCTTCTTTGATAAATAAAAAAAAAAACATTCTGTTCCATTTGGTGTTGCAATTTATCACTTTTTTCACATTGTACCAAAGTTTAACAAAGTGAAACTGTAAAATTTCAGATTATTCGAAGTTACGTGGATGACATTTATTTAAAACTCGTAAAGATACAAATATTAACTGGTAAACTGGAAAAAAAAAAAACAATTTCACACAACTTAATTGAACAAAGAACTGAAAAAAAAAACAACATGAAAAATCGTGTTTTTGCATCAAAATCAGCTCATTCCAATCTAATTAATGTAATTACGCTAAAGGTAATGCACCTGGAATGAAAATGAAAAACTAATCAAATTCTAGCCGGTTATACCTACTATTAAATTTTTTTTAAAAAAAATTTAGCTTCAATTCTGTGGTAGTGAGAAGTTTTTTGTCTCTCCTCTAAAATTTCCAAAAATGAAATGAGCTGGTTTTGATAGCGAAAGCCTCAAATGAATGATAACAGCAAATATTTTCTAAATATTGCACGCATTGTATGTTCATTCTTTCGTTCATTCATAAATTGTTTCTTATTTTAGCCGATGGGGGTCTTTAAACTGTTCCAACATATGCTCTCTTACATGTGGTCCCTAATGTTAATGCCAATGCTATCAACCACATGTCTGCCAAATGTGCAAATATACGTTAAAACGTGTCATCTAATTTTATGTTCATTTTTGGTATTAGGACAGTGTCAGTAAACAATAGATTAATGAGTCTTTCTTTTTTAAATGTAAATATTTGAATTTTAATCAATGATTATATAAGATATAAAAAAAAAAAAAAAAAAAAAAGTAAAATCAATGGTGCGAAGAAGAAATAAAAAAATTAAATCAAAGTTTCAAAACAGACTTTGGGTATTCCATTCTGAATTGATATGTCCCTGATGGGTCTCACACCATCAGATAACTCCACTCTTGATTCATTCAAAAGGTTTTTTTGAAAATAAACGTCTTCCGGCTTAGTACGAGTAAGGGTCTGGCCACACATGTCCGCACCGGATCCGCACCGTAGCAATAATACAGGTTATATTCAGAATATTTTTAATATAACTTACATATTACCTTTAGTTATGCCTAAAGTTCAAGCCACACATGTCAGACACAGGCCACTTTAGGCAACCTCTATTATTGCTACGGTGCGGATCCGGTGCGGACATGTGTGGCCAGACCTTAATGGAATCCATTCTGATCTATTCAAAGCCGAAAACATTAATCAAAGATAAAAATTTCAGGCTATGTTTAGGCAAGTAGGGTAAACCATACAGTTATGGGCACTAAGTACAGTTATTGGCACCCCAACTTTAACTTAAAGAAATAGGTAAACAAGTCACAATTTTATTATAAGATAAATATGAGTCTAATGTTTGAAGGGTCCTCTAAGTCATCTATGAAGTAAGACTTTAACAAACTAATCATATGGAAAGATTCCACAATTAACGATAAATATTGCCATATGGTAAAAATATTGAACTTTTGACCCAAAAAAAACTCTTGAGTCTTTATTGAGGAGGAGCTATAGGAAGTTTCAATTAGATCCCTTAATAAAAAGTTTTTTTTTTCTCATTAATATCACCACAGAAATTTAGTCTTAATGGTGTCAATAACGGTTTACCGTTTTGAGTTCAATCTTGAGCTTCACTCTTCTTACTTGCGAACAATGATTTTACATAGCACTGAATATTTGCAATAGAAGATAGGGGACAATCACAGCTGACAATTTGTTTGTTTGTGGTGCATCCTGTGATCGTATTGAGTGAACTTTTGACCCATAAAAACCTCTTGCGTCTTTATGAGGATCTATAGGAAGTTTCTATTTGGTCCCTTTATAATTTAACCAATATAAAATATTTAAAATATAATATTTTTTTAAATTTAACCACAGAAATATAGTCTTAAGGGTGCCAATAACTGTACGGTAACCCTAGTAAAATTAAGAACGAAGTTAAAACTGATTGATAGTCCGAGCTATAGGACATTTCTCACCTGTGCTCCTGTACAGGCACTTGGATATCCCATACTCCAGACACATCGCCAACCGAAGACACATCACCAGCTCCTCCAGCACATACCGGAATCGGACAAGGTCTAGGACAGCAATTCTTAGCGCGTCCTTGGTCCAGGCTGGGTCAGTCACCCCAACCAAGGACAGATCCGTTCATATTGTCCCATTGGTTCTTCCTCTTCCTAGCTGATATCCTTATCTTCTGCTTCCTTCAGGTGGACGTCCAGAACTGGGGGAGTACAGGGTCACTTAGGAAACTGGGGTCCGTTTGTATATTACGTTGCCCCTGAGTCGACACGCGCGGCAACAGTTTTATTCATTGTCATAGATGTGCTGACAAATCGCAGATTAGTATCAATCGAAAATGATCGATCGCTGTAATGATAATAATATACTCTTATTATTAGGGTCCTGACCCCCCCCCCCCTTCACCCAAATTTCGTGCTAAATCCGCCCCTGAATATGTTATGAATCTATAATGTTAATAGTTCCTGTAATATCAAAAAGTACATGTGACATACTGTAAATTGTGATGTAATAAATTTTAATAATGCTGGATGAGTTAGCAAGGATGCCTTATCAACAGGAATGAATGTTATCTGTGGTTTAGTTTCCCTGTGATGCGATTCTTCTTTTGATTTGCGGTTTTTTATCTCAAATTTTATTTTTACATTATTGTAATGGATTATTTCCTATATGTGATCTTATAAGAATGCTGAGCAATAGGATTTATTAAATAAAGTCAATAAAATTAAAATAAATAAAATCAATAGATAAAGCTGATTTACTTAAAATTAAAAGCAAAGAGGTATTTGAAATATAATTCAAAAATAATCAACTTTCTATGGATGTTGAAGCTGTTCTGAATTCCAAGTTTAATAAAAATTTTAGGAATATTAGCAACTTCGAAATGGGTGAATATTATCTAAAAATGAGAGCCCCAATAAGGAAGCTTAGAGTGGTTTGCCAACTGAGGTTATGTCAACCTGACAGCTTAGAAGTAACCTTATATGGTTTTCAAAATAACTACAGAGATAATAGTGCTGAGTGCCATTTTTGTAATATGCGGGAGCCCGAAAATCTATACCACTTTCTATTAAAATGCCCTATTTACAATATTTACAGAGACAAATATTTAAGTAAATATACTACTAATATTATCGATGATAAGTAC
The DNA here is from genome assembly GCA_911387785.2 of Aelia acuminata. NCBI lineage: Eukaryota > Metazoa > Arthropoda > Insecta > Hemiptera > Pentatomidae > Aelia > Aelia acuminata. The sequence continues at coordinate 151,322,497 of OU426981.1, read as the reverse complement.
AAAGTAGAACATCTATTACTAATAGAAAATAAAAATAAATTTAATGATTTATTTAGGTATGTTGAAGATTGCTTAAAATTAAGAAACCTTTTTACATACATACAAGAATAGCCTTATTTTAATTGCAACATGTAAATAATAATGGTTGAACTCTGTTTTTTGTTTTTTAATTTTAAATCGTTTAAGTAAGTTTGCTTTGTTTACTTTAATATTATATCTAGGAATTTCCTATTATTCATATTGATTTAGGAAGAATTATGAATATTGTATGAATAAAGGTACGTATGTACATTATCTTTTGTATGACATACATTTATGTACATTAATTTTGCTAACTTTAAAATTATGTTCTACTAGCTGTAAATACCGGTTTCACCCGGAGATAGGTTTTAAATCTATAAAACCTATAAACTGAGACTTTTATCGACTCAAACGGTCGATTTTGTAAAAACCAATGTAAAGCGAGATCAAAACGATTTTCATAACAATAAAGATTTGGCTTAAGTTATGCAATTTTAATATGGACAGGTGTTCGCACCGGATATAAAAGAATAACAGAGCGAAATTTGGATAATTTAGGACCAACGGTATGGATTTCTATAAAGAACAAACAGAATTTCATCTTTATATACATAGATTATAGCTGTATATCCCGGTTTCACACGGGGAATTTCATCTTTCTAAAGAAACGGTCGATTTCGTAAAAAAAAAAAAAAAAACATTGTAAATTGAGATTATTATGATTTTTATAACAATAAAGAATATCAGCTGAAAATCGGCTGAAGTTATGCAATTTTAATATGGACAGGTGTTCGCACCGGGTATAAAAGAACAACTGAGCGAAATTTGGATAATTTAGGACCAACGGTATGGATTTCTATAAAGAACAAACAGAATTTCATCTTTATATACATAGATTATAGCTGTATATCCCGGTTTCACACGGGGAATTTCATCTTTCTAAAGAAACGGTCGATTTCGTAAAAAAAAAAAAAAAAAAAAAAAATCATTGTAAATTGAGATTATTATGATTTTTATAACAATAAAGAATATCAGCTGAAAATCGGCTGAAGTTATGCAATTTTAATATGGACAGGTGTTCGCACCTCGTATCAAAGAACCTCTGAGCGAAGTTTGGAGAATTTAGGACAAACGGTATGGATTTCTATAAAGAACAAATAAACAAACAAACAAACAGAATTTCATCTTTATTTATATAGATTAATTTTAGGAAATAATTTTTATTTATATCCTTATTACCATATGTATTTGTATGCACACGTACACATGCATATCTGCATATTCACATTTATATGTGTATATTCTTTATTTTGTTCTTTATCATATTTATGAATTCTGTATTATTGCTCAACTCTATTTGTATGGGAATTTCCCCAAAACAAATAAAATCTATTCTATTCTATTAAATAAAGTATTTTTGGGTTCATATAATTTTTTACTTTCAATTTCCCATATATGAAATATATAGTAAGGGAAAAACCGATTATGATCAAACTCGTTATGTTTAATAAGAATCAAGCATTCTTTAATATCAATCAAATGGGAAGGGGACTTTTTTGTTTTCCTATAAATTCTTTGGCTTAGTTTATATAGAGAAACTGTCTCCCGTTACGCCTAAAAATAAGAAATGGATAAATATGAAAAAAAAAAAAAAAATTAGTAAACATGTAAAGGAGAAAAAATGGAAAATATTCCGAGAACTCATAAAAAACGTTTAGCCACGCAAGTGCAGTACTCCATCAATGTCAGACCATTAGAAGAAGTTCAGGTCATGGGGAAAAATTGCCAACGTTTTGAATTATACATATTTAATGGAAATCATTAACATAAAACATAAAAACATAGGTACTTTATAGGAAAACAAGAAAGGCCCCTTCCCCATTTAAGTCCCCTCAGAAAATTTTAATAATGATAAAGCTTACCTGATATTAAAGGATATTTGATTCTCATTAAACATGACAAGTTTGATCAAAATCGTTAAAGCTATTTTTGAGAAAATCGAAAAAAACACGTAAAAATGTTATGAAATAAAGAGCCCCTTTCGGTCGGTCAATTTTGATGATATTTTTTCAGTCAGATCTAGGGCATAAATCAAATACCCTGTTTTATCAAAATCGTTATAGCCGTTTTTGAGAAAATCTAAAAAAAACGTAAACATGTATAAAGTAAATAAAAATAGAAAAAATAAAGAACTCCCCCCCCCCCTGATTGACCAATTTTTATGAAATTTTCGCTGTCACATCACAGGCATATACATACACCAAATACCCAATTTCAGGTTCTTACGGTTTATAGTTGTTGAGCTAGTGTATTCACAAACACAGACCATTAAACGGGCCTTGGTTATTTGGACTAAGGGGACCCAAAAATGAGTATTGCCGCTGCACCCGGAAACCGAAATTTTTAACGATCGCAATACTTTCAAACTGTATATATTTCATATATAGGTAAGTCAAAGAAATAAATGTTTATACATTTATAAGTATATGAATATAAATATAAATAAATGAATTTACATTAAATTTTCTTTATATCAATTTTCAGCTATTTAGAAATTTCTACTTTCTTAACACTTTGACTGCCTTTTCACCTGAAATCAAGTAACTGTTCTCTTGTCAGAGAATTAAATATTAAAATTGTGTAGATACGAGAGCGTGACTCTCAGGTATTCTTTTTCGGCAGTCAAAGCGATAAAGATTTAATTATTTGACCGAGGAGGTAGGGTAAAGGCACCAATTTCTGACACTAACCCAATTACTGACACTTGCTCCTTATACCTTGAATAATAAGGGTTGCAAGCTCTCCATGAATTCGAAAAATGCGCCAAATCAAAGCCACGTCGATTAGCTTCTGATTCCCGCCAATTTCAAGTCATCATTGATAACCTAAATCTCGGAAATCAAGCTTTAGAGTCACTCTTTCTTCAGCTGCTGGATCCTTAAGGTTTTTGCTAAGGAGGACAGTCGCTATTTTGTTTTTTATAAACATTTCTTCATTGTGTTTTCTCTTGAATTTTCTTTGTAGCACTCTAATAATGATGTTAGATAATAAGAATAGTTTTTCCCAATGCGAATTTCCAATAAAACAATTGATTTTGGGGATGTCAGGATTTGGGTATCCAAAAACATATCTTTACCCAATTACTGACACTTTTGTCAGTAACTGGGTATTTCGTAGAAATTTAGTTCCAATGTCTAATTAGGTAATTTTTTAACGTAGAACACAATGGTGCTGTCCGTTTTTTAAAAAAACGATGGGATCCAATTCCTGACAGGGGGTGTTAGTAACTGGTTCTGCGAGTGTCAGTAATTGGGATGTACGCACACCAGATACTGAAAGTGAGCATAGCCAGTTACTGACAGTCTTCTCCCACGTATTTTTACTCCTTCTTTATAACAAACAATCTCCAATTTATCCTAAGTAAAATAAGAAGAAGAAAGAACCAACTTGCAGGAAAAATTATAGGGAGGATCAGATGCTGGCAGCACTTGATGACGTGAAACAAGGGGTTCCTGTGAAGACTGCAGCTCGGAACCACGGGGTACCTCGCATCACATTTTATTATAAGGTAACTGGCAAATATCCTATTTCTGGTACTCCCGGCCCAGCAAGTATTTTGAGTCGAGAAGAAGAAGGTGTCATTGTACAATGGATTTATGAAATGTATACAGCAGGATTTTCTGTCTCTGGCGACCATCTAAAAAACAGTGTTCAGCATCTTCTCAAGAAGGAACTAAAAAGAAATTCACTATTTACTGACGATCGGCCTTGTAAAAAGTGGCTAAAATGTTTCATGAACCGACACCCTTCCATCAAAGGCCGAATAGCTGAGAATCTAACATCTAGTAGGTCCTCAGTGAAAAAGATGATATAGCCGGTTGGTTCAAGCGTACCGAAAAATATTTACGAGGAAAATCATTATTCGAAATATTAGAAAATCCAAAAAGGGTGTTCAATGGGGATGAGACAGCTTTTTTCCTTAATCCTAAAGGGAAAAAAGTATTAGCTCCCAAGGGAGCCAAGAATGTTTACTTGACAGTAAATAACTACGTGAAAGTTTTTTCTTCACCCCAAAAAAATTAAAGAAAACAGTTCAGACTTCTAGCGACGAAGAAGACAACCAAGTGCAGTGGGACCCGCAAGATGAGTCAAATGGGACCACCGAGAAAGAGAATGACCAGGAAAATGAGCCATTTAATGATGAGCAAGTGCAATTGGATGACTCATTCAATTTCATTCTTCCCAATCACGAAATTTATGCGATAAAAGATCCAAATGTTTCTGTTCCATTTACTGATACCACATTAGGTGGTTCTGATGTTGAAGAAACACGACTGGATATTGTCCAAACCATTGAAGATATTATTGGGATAACATCGCCTTCCTTAATCGAAAAAATGGACGACGATGGAGTTATAATAGAAATATCTACAAAATAAAATAAAAATTCAACTAAGAAGGACGACAAACCCTTACAAGAGCTAGTAGCAGTTGAAGGTAAAGAAAAAGCAGTGAGAGATTTGGATCAGATTTCATCGAGATTCAACAAACACTTTATGGAATGCCCAAAAGTAAGAGAGAGTGACTACGTTACTGCTTATATATCTACCAAGAAAAAGAATATCAGCGTTGCGTGTTGTATATTTAGTATTGTAGATGGGATTATGATTGCTAAATGTATGAAAGCTTGTAATCGTATGAAAAATGTCTTTAAATTCAAAGAAGAGGTGATAACAATAGAACCTAATAATGTTATCGCACGGTTACCGAATTCGTCAATTCTTTCAAACGAGCAATTCTTGTTCGAACTTCCATTACAAATTGATTAATCTGAATTGAAGCTAGAAGAAAGTTTTTATTTCCAAACGCACAAAGTAAATGATAGTTTGTAAATTTTGAGATGGACAATCACATCTCTGTCTTAGTTACCAATAGTGTATCCCTTCTTATTTATCAAATATTTTGTATATTTTAAACATATTTACTTGAGTTACTTTTACCTTGCTGATTATTTATATTTTAAAGCTTTAAATAAAATTATTTTAAGTTGTAACAGGGTGTCAGTAATTGGTTCCTTATAGTGTCAGTAATTGGTGATTGAGTGTCAGTAATAGGAGAAAAAACATGCGTCCAAATTTTTAATAAAAAAGGTAATTAATTCATTATTAAAAAACCTTTAACTAGCAGGAATCAAAGAATAGATGTTGGCCTAACAGAAAAGCTTTGAGTTGTTAGGGTGCACCAATAAATAAGAGAGATATTGATGAAAAACCAAAGAATGGTTCTTATAGTGTCAGTAATTGGTGCCTTTACCCTATTCTAGTCTGAGCGGTGGCTCATACTCGTATTTACACCGGTGGTATACGCCGGTGGTACACGCCGCCCGATGAGGCAGTCAAGTGTGAGCCAACAGTGGTACACGCCAGCGTGAACGTTTTACTAGATTAAAATTAATTAAACTAATTAAATAATATTTAATTAGTTAAATAATAACTAATTAATCAAACTTAATTATTTTCCATGAAAGAAGCTAAAGTAAACGTGGTGAACGGTGACCTCGGGCAGTTACAGAAGCCTATAATTCTAAAAGTAACTTTTAACGACCACCTAGTTAACAATTAGGCTTCGTTAAGTGTTAGCACTTGACACCACCATAAGGAGCCTAAGTTAAGCACATTGTCACCTAGGGTACACTTAATATCAATCAAATTGATTAGAAATAAAAAACAATGATAAGTACTCAAAGACAGCCTGCAGGCGGTATTTCAACAAGTTGACGAACAAGTTCCAAATCGTCCAAGTTGAAGCATTCATTTACTGCAGAAAAAAATAAATAAATAAAAAATAACAATTTCCACTTCCTTTAAATTTTGATAAATGTAACTATTATTTAAACAATTATTGTTAAGCTTAAATTAACATAAACATTACAAACTGACAATTCAAAAATTAAATGCGCGCAACACACAACTTTCACTTACAAACTTACTTAGATTAGAAATTAGTGCGTTTTGTTAACTGCCACTTCTCAAATGAACAGAACGGCTTTAATTATGAACAATGGTCTGTCATTAAAGGCGCACTCCGCTTGCGCTCAACGAGTTTTATGAGTTGACTGAATATTTTTATTTTTGTCTACTCTAAATGTTTCCTTGATTTTTATCATATCTCATATTTAACCATTTCTTATTTTTAGGCAAAACGAGAGGCAGATAATTTCTCCATATAAACAAATACAAAGGCACTTTATAGGAAAACAAAAAAGGCCCCTTCCCCATTTAAGCCCCCTCAGATCATTATAATAATGATAAAGCTTACCTGATATTAAAGAACACCTAATTTTCATTAAACACCACGAATTTGATGAAAATCGTTAAAGCCGTTTTTGAGATAATCGAAAAAAGGTAAAAATTGGTTAAAAAGTTATGAAATAAAGTGCCCCCTCCGTTAAACCAATTTTGATGAAATGTTGGCTGTCACATCTTTGGCATACACATACATCAAATACCCAGTTTGATCAAAATCGTTAAAACCTTTTTTGAGTAACTAAAAAATAACACGTGAAAATTATAGAAAATTTATTAAGTAAAGTCCCCCCTCCGGTTGATCAATTTTGATGAAATTTATACAGTCATATCTCGGGCTTATAAATAGATCAAATACTCAGTTTAATCAAAATCGTTAAAGCCGTTTTTGAGAAAATCGAAAAAAACTTAAAAAGTTATTAAATAAAGTTCCCCCTCCCTTTGAGTAATTTTGATGAAATTTTTGCTATCACATCACGGGCATATACATACACTAAATACCCAATTTCAGATTCGCACGGCTTATAGTTTTTGAGCTAGTCTGTTCACACACACACACACACACACACACACACACACACACACACACACACACACACACACACACACACACACACACACACACACACACACACACACACACACACACACACACACACACACACACACACACACACACACACAGACCATTTCGCGGGACTTGGTCATTTGGACTCAGGGGACCCCAAAACGTGTATTTCCGTTGAAAACCGGAAGTCGAAATTTTTCACGATAGCAATACTTCCACTTACTATATATTTCATATATAGGTAAGTGAAAGTAAAAATAATAATGCATGATATATTTACTTTGTGTCCTGCTGTACAGTATTCTGTACATACGTATACTGTTATTTTACTTTGTACTGGCATAAATTGTAGTCAAATATGTTTTTTCTATAGCCATTCAAAGGGAGTGAAACAGTAAACAATAGCCAAAATAAAACACTTACCGATGGAAAACATGTTGACCTGTAGAATTCAAAACAAATAACCACTGTTAACCTTCCTTTCACAGCCTTAAGACTAAGACACTACTCGATCCCTTGTTGTATGTAGTCCACTAAGGACACAACCAGAAAGGCCTAGAACGATCCAAACATGTGATTACGTGCTAATTCAAGAATTCGTAAAATGTAACAAACATAACATCTATTCTTAGCATAGAAACCTACAATACTAATAGTATTGCGCGTCGCGAGGTGGCCCTAGGATTTTTTAATGGGAGTACAAAATCCTTGTCTATGCCGGCCCTCGGATAGGACGTAAAATGGAGGTCCTGTACTATGTCAGGTACTTGTTAAAGATCCCTATCCTAACTATACCTTGATAGGGAAAATTTAGGACTCCCACTGTAGCATCGTCCGATTAGCCTTCGTGGCATAAAGTGACGTTAAAACAAACAAACAATAACATCTATTCTGGTGCTACATCACAATATATTAGCATTTTTGTTAATCTGCCTAAAAAAAAAATAACCCATCAGAGTTTAAATGGGAGAGAAATATACAATCTTAGGAATTCATATATTGGATGGGACATTGTCTTGCCCAAAATAACACAATGTTTATAATTATTTAATTTTAAATAACCAACGATTGGCATAGAAAGAGAGTTTTCCCTTCTGTTTCTTACTTGTAACAAATTCTCTTCAAGTCTAAAATTATGGGCGTACCATGCTTACAGAAACTGATCAGCCTATATCTCTTGATGTGAAGATAATATGGTTAAGCTGGACGGGACATGTAGTTCGAAGCAATTCAAAAAGAATTCTTATGTACCTCAATGTATGTTACAATGCGACGCTGGAGACTCTAGAGTGTATGTAAACACCGAGAGAGATGTTTCAGAGCTTCATGCAGCAAACCGGAAAGAACATACTCTAGAATGGTGGATGTGGCGAAAGATCTAATATTTCTTAAAAGTATATTTGTCGTGTGAACCTTTATAAAGAATTTTTTCGAAAATCAATTATGAGGTCTTTCTTCCTATAATTCTCTTCGGGAACTAAAACAAAGTGGAAATATGTTAAAGTACATATGATCCAAAACGTTTTTTCAGTTCTGGCTTGAAACGATTTAGGGTGAGTTTGGAACCTGAATTGTTACGGACCTGACCTTTCCCCAGACCCCAATTATCCCTAAGAGCATGACCATTGGTTAGTAATGAACCAATTAGAAACCGAACGAAAAATAAAGATAGGAATATCCTTCCGAATTGATGAGGTAGTCGTGAGTTACGGGCGTCGGCTTGCTTGATCACTTTTAGTCTATAATTTTTGGAAGAATCCCGAAGTCCTTGGGAATTTTCGTTTGTATTTTTAACTTTTTAACTTCACTCGAGGAATTCGTTGATTACCGAGGAGTCAATGGTTTAAGTCACTGAATACAACTTTGATGATTGCAAAGTCAAATATCTTTGTCATAACGCTTTGTCCTTCTTCCCGGAATCTGTACTTATAATAGAGTACAGGAAAAATATTTTTGATATTTGAGATGTGTTTTTGGTAGAGGTCGCCAAGAACTTAAAAACAGCCAAATCAGAGTGAGAATGATCTTCTCTAGGCATTTTTGTTGAATAAATTTTCAACTTGAGAGAACGAAATTTGACAAAAAAGAAGTTGAATCACAATAAAGTACGAAACAACCGGTTCTTGTAAAAGATTATCCCGGATTAGTAGCATCTAATGGTTTAAGAATTCCTTGAAAGTGTGTGATAAAAAAGTTTAAAATTAAAATCTACTATTAAATCTGTTAGTGTATACCCACAAAATACAGATATATATCGCCGATTGTAATAGCTTGAAATTAAATTTGAATTGTCCTTTTTATATGGGATATGCTTAAATTTCATAGACTGCTATAGTACGAAAATGCCTCGCAGGCTATTTTTCAAAAATCGAAAAAGTCATTTTTTATTTTCATTTTGCCAAAAAATAGGATAGGAACAACATTAAAACCATTATTTTCTTTGCTACGAGTGGAGGAAACGTCTGGTGTCTTTGTGAAAAATTACAAAGCACTATCTGTAAAAATAAGGACACAGGGACGAGAGAAACAAGAATTTCCATTAACATTTTTAAGTAAAGAAAGTAGCGAAAATAATTTATAGCGATTGTAGATTTATCTTTCGTGTTTTATTTTTAGGATAGGCTGATAGAGAATCAAATACTGCACAACCTAGAATTTTTACCGAAAAGATTTGACGAAGTTGAAATTAGTAGCATGAAGGAACAAGGACAGAGTTATGTAGATTAGCGCGTGTTAGAGAGAGACAAAACTCCCTATGCAAAACATATACTGCCATCTCGACATGGAATGGACTATAGTAGCAAGTTTAAGAGAGGAAGGTGGGGATTTCCATACGTACCATTTAGCAGAAGACCCAAGTCCCACAAGTCACAGAGTTGTTACAAAGGCGACTCCAATCTCAATCATAAAAATCTGGTGCGTGCGCGCAACACACAACTTTCACTTACCAACTTATTTAGATAAGAAATTGACGTGTTTTGTTAAATATAATTTCCCAAAGTCACACATTTTTCTACATCCATATCTTATTTTTGTTAATTGTTAAAGCCGTTTTTGAGTAAATAAAAAAACCCGTGAAAATGATACAAAATTTATTAAGTAAAGCCCCCCCTCCGGTTAGTAAATTTTGATGAAACGTTGGCTATCACATCTTTGGAATATACATATATCAAATAACCAGTTTGATCAAAATCGTTAAAACCGTTTTTGAGTAAATAGAAAAAAGCACGTGAAAATGATACAAAATTTATTAAGTAAAGCCCCCCTCCGGTTGATCAATTTTGATGAAATGTGGGCTATCACATCTTTGGCATATACATACATCAAATACCCAGTTTGATCAAAATCGTTAAAGCCAATTTAGAGTAAATAAAAAAAACATGTGAAAATGATACAAAATTTATTAAGTAAAGTCCCCCCTCCGGTTGATCAATTTTGATGAAATTTTTACAGTCACATCTCGGGCATACGAATACATCAAATACTTAGTTTAATCAAAATCGTTAGAGCCGTTTTTGAGAAAATCGAAAAAAACCTAAAAAGTTATTAAGTAAAGTACCCCCTCCCTTTAAGTAATTTTGATGAAATTTTTGCTGTCACATCGCGGGCATATACCTACACTAAATACCCAATTTCAGGATCGCACGGCTTATAGTTCTTGAGCTCGTCTGTTCACACACACACACAGACCATTTCGCGGGACTTGGTCATTTCGACTCAGGGGACCCCAAAACGTGTATTTCCGTTGAAAACCGGAAGTCGAAATTTTTCACGATCGCAATACTTCCACTTACTATATATTTCATATATAGGTAAGTGAAAGTAAAAAGGGTTTGTTTTAATGTAAAACTACGAGGCTTAGTTTATGAAGCCACAATGTAGTAAATGTTATATCTTTTATGTTTTAAAAAACCACTACCTATATTCTTCATTGGCATATGTAAATCAACTTATAATAAACAAAACTTCGAAATAGAATTTATTTACCATACCGAAGTACTAATTGAAGAACCTAGGAGAATGAAAATCATTCTACGATGCCTGAAATACGGACACGCTAAAAGATATTGCAATCATGCACCAAAATGCGTAAATTGTAGTGTCGAGGCCATCAGAGCTCGGTATGCACCAAATCAAGGGAAACCACAACGAAATGTGCCAATTGTGGTGGGCCACATCCTTCTACAGAGGATGCCCAGCTCTGAAACAATTTAAATGAAGGCACCCACAAATCTATGTCCCTCCGCCGATAGATGAGTTTCCGCCTCTCCCACAACATCAGCAACTTCATTCAGGTCCTTCAAAACTGGAATCACGCTATCAGAAGCACTCTGCAAGACCAATTCCTAAAAGAATACCGCTCCAACAATAACAGGAATCTTCAGAAAAGATAAAGAGAAACGATAAGCCGGCTCTTTCCGATCATTATATTTTTTGTGCTCACTTAACTCATTGTATTTCAGTCAAGACAGGCGTGAATGTGAAGTATAACATCCAAAACGAACAATGACTTTCACAAATATTCAGAGTATGAGACATCATCTATAAAAACATATACAGTAATTACTGCCACTTACCTATACATGAAATATATAGTGTTGGAAAGTATTGCGATCGTTAAAAATTTCGTCTCCCGGTTTGAAGCGGCAATACTCGATTTTGAGTCCCCTGAGTCCAAATAACCAATTCCCGCGAAATGGTATCTGTGTGTTAATGAATAGACTAGCTCAAAAACTATAATCCGTAAGAACCTGTGTATACATGTATACACATTAGGGTGTCCCTCATATAGGTTTTAAGGTAATTTTTTTAGATATCGAAATGCATACCTCCTATCTCTTTTTAAACTACCCAGACCTACTTAAATACGAAATTTCATCTTCCTACGTCAACGTTAACCCGTGTCAGACAAAAGTCTGAAGATTTTGAAAATTGCTGTTTTTAACACTTTCCGTTATATAGCTAAATCAGTTGAAATATTAAATTTTTTATGAAATATTTATTAAAAGAAGATAAAATTACTGATCAGGCAGGATACAGATTTCTATGCTCCTGAACACAGCGTAGCAAAAATTGCTTTTGGTCTTCTTTTGGAGTGTTAAACCATGTAAATCTTGCATAAGTTTTTCCAGCCGTATCATTAACTGCCCTAAAAAAAAAATCAATAAAATTTGAAAAATATAAATAGCCATTAGGGTTACAATATGTATTATATATTTTATTATATAATTATAATAAAAAGGAAAGAATAAAATAATATAGTCGTGACAGAGATATGTTAGTATGTAAAGGTTTCCTGTTTGTTAGTGTATCTTTATATTATAAAAAGATGACGAATTTTTATGAATTATATAAATTATTATGAAAATAAAGTATATGCAATGACTCAAATAGTAGAATAAGGTAATCTATGGTAATGTAGGTAGATAGATAATGCTACAGTGGGAGCCATAAATTTTGCCTATCCAGGTATATTAGGATATTTTATTTTTATAATTTTTATTAACGAGTAACGGACATCGTACAGGCTCGGAACCTCAATTTTACGTCCTATCCGAGGGACCGCACAGCCAAGGATTTTTTACACCCTATAATAAACCCTCGGGCCACCGCGAGACTCGACCCGCGAATTTTTTAGTTTTGTAGGTTGTTATGCTAACCACTTGAGCTCAATTACATATGTTATTTTTAATTTTTAAATGATCTGAGCATCATGTATTTACTCTCTAAAGTTAAAAAAATTTTATTATAGTTGAATAAAACTTTTTATCTCCATCAGTGACAATACGGGATATTAAATTTTGGCAGTCACATCGGGGGTATATACACACATCACATACCTAGTTTGATCAAAATAGTTACACCCGTTTTTTAGAAAAAAAAAACCTCGAAATTAAACAAAGTTGATAAAATAAAGTACCCCATCCTTTTGACAATTTTGATGAAATTTTCGCTGTCACATCGTGGGCTTATACATACATCATACCCAGTTTGATAAAAATCGTTTTATCCGTTTTTGAGTAAATATAAAAAACACGTGAAAATGAGATACAATTTACTAAGTAAATTGACCCCTCCAATTGATCAATTTTGATGAAATTTTGACTGTCACATCTAGGGCATGCATATACATACATTAAATATCGAGTTTAAAGAAAATCGTTACAGCCGTTTTTTTAGAAAATCGAAAAAAAAAGTATAAATGAGACAAAATTTACTAAATAAAGTACCCCCTCCGTTTGACCAATTTTGATGAAATTTTCGCTGTCACATCGCGGGCATATAAATGTACCAAATACTCAATTCCAAGTTCGTACGGTTTATAGTTTTTAAGCTAGTCTGTTCACACACCCACGCACACACAGACACACACACAGAGCATTTCGCGAGACTTAGTTATTTAGACTCAGGGGACGCCAAAACGAGTATTTCCGTTGAAAAATCCACGTTACACAGTCCATTTCTCATTTCTATCATTTTAAAAACTATTCTATATGATTATCAACGAATTATTAACCCTTCAGCAATCACCTGCCTTGAAATTACATGAGTCGTAACCTCGGGTCATAATGACCCGATAAAAAGATATAATAAAAAAGGTACTTAATGAATTAACAAAAAGATTCAATTATTACCAACGATTAGTTTAATTGGTTTATTTATTAAAATAACAAAAAACAGATATTTATTAATGTAGAAAAGGTAACAATATTCTTCCAAAAATGACATTAAAAAAAAATTAATGTAGTGATTGGTAATATTTAATGGTGTAATATAGAGAAAATCTAACGTTATATTTGCCTAACTTCAGTCTTTACATTCCAAACATATAATTAAGAATGGTTTTTACAAATACACTGTTTACACTTGAAGCAGAATGTTGAATATTTTGTGTCCTTTGTGCTAGGACAAATGTGGCACCTTTTCCGTTTTATTCCTCGGGTTGATACTTCTTCTTCTGCATTTTCCTTAATTATTATTATTATTTCATTCTCTTCTAAATACATATTAATTTTTTTTTTTTTAGTAATTTAGTTAGTACGAGGCTTTGGGATCTTTTGACAATGTGAATTTTCATCAGCTGATGTGCGAGGTCGGCTTCTTTAAAAAAAAATTTTCCTATGAACAATTGGTTTAAAAACCAGAACTGGTAAACAAAGGAGGTCTATTCACTGTAAACACACGCATTAAACTGGCGTCTTGAGCGGAAACAGACTTACATTATCACTCACCTCGGGTCAAATAAGGAAGCGTCATGTTACAAATTTAGTCACCTTGAGTCAAATTTGCTTGAAATACTATTTCTAACTTTATTTCATTATGATGTACCGATGTTTTAAAATGAAAATATAGTTATAGACAATATGTAAAAAGCTCTACCTTCAAAACCTCCACGGTGATATGAATAATTGATGCAGAATTACGTGTCGGGTCATATTGACCCGACGTGATTGCTTAAGGGTTAATTTATAAAGATTAGATAATTATATAATGTGTATATATACACCGAGAGAGGATTGGAATAGGGTGTGTGAAGTACCCCTAGCGCCGATTAAGAGCCATAAAGTATTAGTTTAGCCATTCGACAGGCCAAGTCCATTAAGTAAGCCCGCATGCTTCGCGGTGAGGAATGCCAGTCCGCCTTGAGCGTGGGTGTCTATTCGTGTATAATTTACCATATATACATGCTACATACTTATACATAATACAACTGTTGTGTATCTTAATGCTACATTTTTATTTTATTTTATTGGGGTATTTATTTTTGAGAAACAAAGGAAACGAGCTAACAATGTGAAGGATAACATCCAAAACGAACAATGATTTTCACAAATATTCAGAGTATGAGACATCATCTATAAAAACATGTACAGTAATTACTTCCACTTACCTATACATGAAATATATAGTGTTGGAAAGTATTGCGATCGTTAAAAATTTCGTCTGCCGGTTTGAAGCGGCTATACTCGATTTTGAGTTCCCTGAGTCCAAATAACCAATTCCCGCGAAATGGTATCTGTGTGTTTATGAATAGACTAGCTCAACAACTATAAACCGTAAGAACCTGAAATTGGGTATCTAGTGTATGTATATGCCTGTGATGTGACACCAAAAATTTCATAAAAATTGGTCAATCAGGGGGGGGGGTTCTTTATTTTTTATATTTTTATTTACTTTATACTTTATTACGTTTTTTTAGATTTTCTCAAAAACGGCTCAAACGATTTTGATAAAACAGGGTATTTGATTTATGCCCTAGATCCGACCTCAAAAATTTCATCAAAATTGACCAACCGGAAGGGGCTATTTATTTCATAACTTTTTCTCCCATTTTTACGGGTTTTTTTCGATTTTCTCAAAAATACCTTTAACGATTTTGATCAAACTTGTCATGTTTAATGAGAATCAAGTATCCTTTAATATCAGGTAGGCTTTATCATTATTAAAATTTTCTGAGGGGGCTTAAATGGGGAAGGAGCCTTTCTTGTTTTCCTATAAAGTACCTATGTTTTAATGTTTTATGTTAATGATTTCCATTAAATATGTATTATTCAAAACGTTGGCAATTCTTCTGAGTCCAAATAACCAATTCCCGCGAAATGGTATCTGTGTGTTTATGAATAGACTAGCTCAACAACTATAATCCGTAAGAACCTAATGTGTATACATGTATACACATTAGGGTGTCCCTCATATAGGTGAAAAAAAACATTTTTTTAGATATCGAAATGCATAACTCCTATCTCTTTTTAAGCTACCCAGACCTACTTAAATACGAAATTTCATCTTCCTACGTCAACGTTAACCCGTGTCAGACAAAAGTCTGAAGATTTTGAAAATTGCTGTTTTTAACACTTTCCGTTATATAGCTAAATCAATTGAAATATTAAATTTTTTATGAAATATTTATTAAAAGAAGATAAAATTACTGATCAGGCAGGATACAGATTTCTATGCTCCTGAACACAGCGTAGCAAAAATTGCTTTTGGTCTTCCTTTGGAATGATAAAACCATGCAAATCTTGCATAAGTTTATCCAGCCGTATCATTAACTGCCCTTAAAAAAACACTTTCCTTTTCGCCTCTGGATAAGCAGCAGCATTATCCCATGCAGAAGCGGGTCTCTGGAGGAAATTCTTATCAAAGTTTAATCGAGAAAATATATTTGTGCTCTTGACAAACGCAAAATCACTTAATGATTTTCCTGCAACAATAAATAAGGAAGTATTATTAAGAATTTATTAAAAATAGTATTATTTATTGTAATATTAGATAGAGAATTTTATCTTTTTTCTATTGATATATAGTTTATGAGGCTGGTTGGAGAGAGATTTTTGCACATGGTATTTTTCAATTATTGCTTTACTGCTTGGAAAAAATTTAATTTTATATGTTTAGGAATTTTTTTTTCAATGATGAAAAATTATCTGCCTAATATTTATGGTATCATCTGATTCTGTATGAAATGCAGAAATCTTAACACGTACAAGTTAGTTTTGAGCTCAAGTCGTCATTGGAACTTCAAAAATGTCAAAAGTTCAAATGACCATAATTCTGAAACTATTTGTTGGAATTGGGTAAAAATTGGCATTTTATCTTATTTCCGTATGAACTTAATACCTACTAATTTTTATCAAAATCTGAGGGGGGTGGTAAAATTTTAAACTTCGGCTGGATGATTTGACGTGGAATGGCATTTGTGCATTATATTTTTTACTGTGTTCCATTTGTATATGGAAACAGGCAGCTAAATATTTTACAATTTGTGGTTATAATTTCATAAAACTAAATGAATATTCACGCAGAAGGAAATGCCCTAAGAAGTAGTCATCGATGAACTATGCATCTGTGAGTACCTGGTCATCGCTCGATATTGTCTTTGATGTTAGGCAAGCATGTTCGGACCTGCACGCTTTCAACTATCTCGGCTTCTCAGTCTCTCCTCGGCTTCTGTTGGAGAATGTCCTTTTTCTTGTGATATTATAATAATATGTGTGTAGTATGTCATATCATATCATCTCAGGTCATGATATTACAGTTAGTGTTAACAGTTGTGTCAACTATAGGGTGTGTCAAGTGATTGTGAGGGGAACTCGGGAAGGATATCAAAGAAAATTGTCATAAAGGAGCCATTATTTGGAATACTCATGGGAAGGTATTGATCTCTACTTTATTTTGTTCAATAGTTAAAATATGGTTACTTTATTATATACCAAACCAGTAAAATAGAATCATTCTCAAATTTTGAAGAAATTGTGAACAAAAGCCATACTTTGATTAGGGTAAACCAGTTATTGGCATCCCAACTTTAACTTAAAGAAATAGGTAAACAAGTCCTAATTTTATTACAAGATATACATGAATCTAATATTTGAAGGGTCCTATAAGTCATCAATGAAGTAAGACTTTAACAAACTAACCATAGGGAAGACGTCACAATTAAATCCACAGGGTGCCAATAACTAGATTTTGCACTTTTAACAATAAATATTGCCATATGGCAAAACTATAGAACTTATG
This sequence comes from Aelia acuminata, assembly GCA_911387785.2. NCBI lineage: Eukaryota > Metazoa > Arthropoda > Insecta > Hemiptera > Pentatomidae > Aelia > Aelia acuminata. The sequence continues at coordinate 151,305,082 of OU426981.1, read as the reverse complement.
ACCCAAAAAAACCTTTTGGGTCTTTATAAGGATAGATAAAGATGAGCTATAGGAAGTTTCAATTTGATCCCTTCATAAAAAGCATTTTTTTTTAATTTCACCACAGAATTGTGATCTTAAGGGTGTCAATAACTGTACGGTTTACCCTATAAATAATAAAATATTATAAAGAGGAATCAAACAATATTCAAGAAACATATTACATTTGATCATTAAGAATAATTAGGCAAGAGAAAACAATAATATAATTAGAGGTGTGTAATAGATAAATGTTTCCTTTAATTATTAGAATTATCAGTTACATAATTACTTTACATTATTTTATATATTTTCAATATAGGAATCTTAAGGTACAGTTATGCTTATTATTATAATTTTCTGATGAAACATATTGTATCTTATAGGAATTTCCATTTAAAATTCAATTATTTCTCAAAGATTAAAGTACTATTGACAGAATAAAATGCGATTTACTTATGATTTGTATTATAGACGGGCTTTACAGGTGATGAGCCTTACAGGAAATGACTTACTCCAAAGTTGACAACTTTTTTTATCAGGTATGAAAGAAATAATATAATAACTCCAATAATAGTATAAAAAAAAAATATACAAGACATAACATTTTACAGTTTTATTTTAATTATATATTGCTTTCTATAAATAATGTTATTTAATAAGTGGGTGGTTAACATGATAAAATAAAATCGGATATTTACTTTTTTGTGTCTAGAGTAATAATGAGACTGAATTATTAGATTTCATAAGTACCCATGCCATGTAAACATACCATCAGTTGGATTTAATCACTTCTTATTGATACTATCTGTAATTAACCTCATCTTCTAGCAATGATACTTTACATGTTGATGATCAGCAAAAATAGACCAAAATTAATCATGGTTAAAACAAAATTTGTACCAACCTGAAACTTCAGTTTAGTATTAGTTGTAAGTTTCGAAACGCCCATATATGGTTTGGGTATAAGAGATGCTATTAATGCGGTTCTCTCAATGCGTTTTCTTCCCTTTTCTAGATTAAGAAAAATTATTTTGGCAGCAAATGTGTCCTGGTATGTACCATTTTGTATTGTTTCTATGTTCTAATATTTTATATTTATATTTTATTAAATTTGATTGGGTAATTTCGTAAAATCGATTTTTTTTTTTTTTTTTTTTTACATTGGGTCCTCTACTGCCAAAATATTGGGGGGACGCGTCCCCCCGCTCCCCGTCGGTGACGCCCGTGGCTTCTATAGATATCTTATATAGGTATACGATTACATAGTCTTTTAGAGTCAGCCTTAATTAGACGTAACTGGACTTTATTTTCTGTAAAACCTAAAAAAATACAAAAGGCCATTTTCCAATAATTTTTTTGTGATAGAAAAGTAACAGATGTATAGTAAAAGTAGAAAAATCTAAATTATTATAAAAAGAATTTACGTACAGTTTAAGGAAATATTTGTTTAATTACAAATTACACATTTGTTTGTGTTTCGATTAAATAAAAAATGGTAAATATCCTCGGCTCTCCTTTGATCTTGAGATTCTGTGTCTAATTAATCCTTTATATAGGACGGAGGGAACAGCTATAAATCCGTTGGCTCTAGATCCAGGACTAGACGAATGTGTGTCGGCCCAAGAAGAAGGAAGAAGAAAGAGAGAGAGGAGGAGCTAAAGAGGAATTCTCCTAATAAGTAAATACTGGGACCACATTACACGGGCGCCCCTTCCCAGATACGGCGAAAAAGCAGCTTTCTTAAGAAAATTCTTCCACTAATAGCCTCCTTCAACAGTCTGCCGAGGGTTTAGCACAGCCATTCCTCCTAATACTTATTTACAGTCACTGCTTGTACTTAGCGAGTTGAGGGAAAAAGTTTCTATTACAGTTTTTGAGAGCTCGTCATAATCCAGTCAGACTTCTCGATATGCAGGATGTTTTGGATATGTACAGATAAAGAAACTAAGTTGTCCGCAGGATTTAGTCTTGGAGAGGATACAGGCTCGTAAAATTTTCGTCTAGGGGCGCAGGTTAAAATATTTGTTTAAGTTTATTCATGTTTTTTTTTTCTTTCTCCTTTTTTTACATTTTCTTGATTTATTATTTACTAGCTGTGGGGCCCGGCTTCGCTCAGGGACTTGTGGAATAGGTGGAATGAAAGAATAACTTTAAAATGTAATAGTACAGAAAAATAGACGAAAATTAATCATGATTAAAACAAAGTTTGTATCATCCTGAAACTTCAGTTTAGTATTAGTGGTAAGTTTAGAAACCTCAGAGTCCGCCAATGTATGGTTTGGGTATAAGAGACCCTATTAATGCGGTTCTCTTAATGCGTTTTCATACTTTTTCTCGATTAAGAACAATTATTTTGTCAGCAAATATGTCCTGGTATGTACCGTTTTTTTGTGGTTTCTATTTTCTGATTCCATTGAGGCCATTGATACCGATTCCTTATCAAGTAACTTCTCCTTTTTCGAATTCGGTTGAAAATTTACGAACAGAACAGAACTATTAAACAGAAATATTATATGAACACTTTATTTTCGATATATATTCCATTATGTTATATCTTTTATTCATATTATCTATAGGTTATCTATTTTATTCAATGTTAGTTTTTATTCGCTCACTACACTAATAAGCAATTTTTCTTTTGTTGTAAACTTACTCTTATATTGTATATTGATTAAAGGCAATGTTTCGACCAATTCTTTCCTCTTCTGTAAAACTTAATGCGCTTGGTTTTGTTTTTAATTTCAATTCATTGCAGAGATGTAATGACCTTATTTAAAAATAAAAAGGAAAAAATAATTATTTATACACAATCTCGTGTAATTTAAAGAAAACAGCTGAAGCTAAAACCATAACAAAGCGAACTAAAGAACGACAACCTTATGAATTGAGCTTAGCTAGCGCTCCTGGCTTCCAAATGTCGAACTAAATTTTTTCATTCATTAACCTCGCCTGGGCTTATTAGAGGGGCTAATTACATGTAGCGAGAGGCTTAAAATTACAGCCCTTTTCCCTTCAACATTACTCAGTTAAAATGAAAACTGAAACCTTCTTCATCGTTAGGGGCAATAGAGCAATGCGACGACATAACATTCCATATAGTAAGTAGGTGTAGTCGTTTTTGAGCCTTATCGGCACGCACATTGTACACTTTGCTTTATAATATATATTGATTTTGCCCTTCCTCTTCTTTCTACAATCCAAAGTGTTGGCAACATCATGTCGAATGTTGCTATTGCGAATCGTTGTAATTAGGTATACTCTTTTTGTTTTTCTTTTTGCTTCTTCAGATTTTTAGCTACTCCTGTCCAATTCACCTTCTTCCTAGCCTTCTTCTTCATCTCCTCCTTCCAGGCAAGGGTCCAAGTCTTGTCAAATTGAATCGGGCAGGGCCAACTGCACAAAGGACTTGTAGTAATATGGGTAGTTCGCTTTAGTCACTAGCTGAGGGAAATCGTATGCTGACACTTCGTAGATTCCGGTTTCCCTCAACAGTTTGGCACTAATGGAATCAAATATGGTGCAGTCCACAATGATGTACTCAGCTGTCTCACAATTACTAGATGTATTATATTATCTTACAATCAATAAATGCTATATAAATTTTTATTGTAAGTGATTTAATTAAAGATTGTCAGGGATAAAACAACTACTGTTAAAAAAAATCACAAAACGAGATATCAGAAAGAGGGGGAAATAGACTATACATTTATTAGTACCTTTTGGTGAGCAACTCGATGTTGAATCACAATCATTGGGGGGGGGGGGGGGGGGGAGCTGCTGCTTGTTTATTATATGCATATATATATATATATATATATATATATATATATATATATACATAATATATGTAATACATAATAGTAAAAGTGAGAGATAGTCAACTGCTCTTCTTTACGATAGGTTAAATTATACTGGATACGATCGCATCCAGTGCTACACGCTTAATTGCAACAGTTGCTATATCGGTGAAACCAAAAATTATTTTTAAAAACAAATTTATCAACATAAATGCAGTATTTCCACGCATAATTCGTCTACGTCTAAATTAGCAGAACATGCCATTGCCCACAACCATTCCTTCGACTTTTAGCTTGTATACCATATACCTAACCACGATAAGCGACTCCTCTCAGAATCCATTTTCATCCACCTGAAAAAAATAACCCTGTAAATCATAAAACAGATAAAGAGATAATTTGATCCACTTATTATAACATTTTCCGCTTCCTCAAGTCCTAGTTTTCATTTCATTGGTACCTGCAATTATCTCTTTACCTCTTGTACTATTATTATCTTTTCGTATTGTATAACTTCTTTTAGTACATTTTCCAATTTTTTTTGCATTGTTATATATTATCTCTTTTTTTCGTTATTATTGAGTCCAGACATAACCTTTTATACAGCGGGAACCTCGTTAATCCATTCATGCGCGTTCAAGGTGATCGTACCTAGCCTGTGGCCTACACCGACCACCCCCGCACATGAAGGCGAGAAGAGAGAGGAAGGGGACAGAACCTGCTAACCAGCCTGACCCCAACAAACACTCATGACCTATACAGATAACCTTTTATACAGTACCATCTATTTTGTTAGTTTTTAATATTTTTTGTTTACTTAGTTGTCATGTGCCTTGCACTTCAAAAGCGTTGGATTTCCCCGCCATAAACCTTTGAAGTCGGCAAACTAACCCCCTACCACTACCTCTCACCTTATTTTTACCTTTAGTCTTAGTATCCACCTGGACTCAGTAGGTAAATATCAGATTCTATTTATCTTCTTAACCAGCCACTTTTTTTAATATTCAAGAATACACCATATTTTATATTATTATAAGTTCTGTAATGTATCCATTTATTGTCACCCTCTAGCGTAGATACTCATATATTAGTTTTCTTTTAGCCCTGATGAAGATCCACAAGTTGGATCGAAACGTTGGCTTACCACAATAAAATCATTCTTTTTTTTTTTTTTTTTTGCTACCTCTGTTGTGCCATTACGCGTAGAGGGAGTATTCCCGTACAATAAAATAATTGTAAACTGAAAATCCTGACTATCATTTAACCTATGTAATATAAATATATAAAATAAAAAAGCAGCAGCTCCCCTCCCCCCCAATGATTGTAATTCAACATCAAATTTCTCACCAAAAAGTACTAATAAATGTATAGTCTATTTCCCCCTCTTTCCGATGTCTCGTTTTGTGATTTTTCTAACAGCTGTTGTTTCATCCCTGAAAATCTTTAATAAAATCACTTACGATAAAAATGTATAAGAGTTTTTAGTCTTTTTTTTTTATTTATTCGAAATGAATATGAATTTTGACTAAGACTGTCTATTTGAACCTTAAATAAAGTAACATAAAGTGCCTAATAATATCGGGCGTGTAATATTTCTCCTCTTGGTTCAATAGAGTAAGAGCGTTTACAAGTTCTACTTTTAGAAACAGTACCTTCTTAATACCTGATGCGGTTTCGATGGTTGTGAAAATTACTGCACCCTAGCGCGAACGTGATGTCTGCCGAGGCCCGGCTCTATCACGATGTTAATGTCTCACAATTTTCCGAAGAACTAAAGCCTTCTTTGTTTTCACTCTTCAACCTTATAATTTGTTCATTCATCCTTGTTCTTACCTCAGATGCATGACGGATCGAATATTTATTCAGTTCATCCTTTGCGTCAATATTCAATGCACCATTCTTGAAACTAAAAGATTTTATTTTTCTTTAAATATCCTTAATATAAAAATTTTATTGTTTAGCATATTAGACCTCAGAAGCAGTGGTCACAAATATTTTATTATTCATAAATTTTCGATTGAAGTCCGTAAGATGCCTGAATAGGCGAAAATTTGGCTTGTATCTGCATGATTAGATGAGTTTTAGAAATAATACGAGACCTTGAGGCCTTGCATTCTATATCTTAAATATGTTTGATAGATTTTTGCCCTCATAAAAAATCATCAGGTTTTGTCCAAGGTGAGGGCAGAATACCTAGACGAATGTTCATGGCGACATATTTAATAACCAATATTGATAGGTATTATAGAGGGTACTGAAAACCGTAAATGTGTATGTGCGCAATTTTATGTGATTTAAAAAAAATATATATATATTTTTACTTAATCATAGTGTATAAAAAATACGATTGCATAAATCCTTTAGTGAATAAGTTTATAAGTCAGGCCTTTATTTGAAGTGTAGTTATAATGATATTCGTTAAATCTGTTGCGATAGTTAACTAATTTCTGAGATTTTTACACCTTTATTTATTTAGTGAATAATTATTCCATTCTAATATCTCGCTACTGATAAGAACTATTCATTTTGTTGAATAGGTTTAATTAGTAGCTACTATTTTGGCATTTTTGAAGATATTTCAACACTTGATACGGAATACTTGATTTAATACCAAGACTGTTCCAAGATTAAAAGTCATGTCACCAAAAATAATAACTAAACAGTAAAAATTCTAAAAAATAAATATATAGAATAATAGCCGGGACTCGAACCCGAGTCTCCGGCATAACTAGCGCGGTTTGTTCCGCTACGCCACCAAGGCACAAGTCAAGTCTATCACTTCTCCTCACTGATTCCATCTTCAAGATAAAAATATTTTAAATTAATAATATGATAATAATTACAATAATTAATAAAATTAACAATATATATATATATATATATATATATATATATATATATATATATATGTGTGTGTGTGTGTGTGTGTATTTTTTTATACCACACCATAGGACAGTGTGATTGAAAAAAAATATTTTTTTTTATTAATATTTTATGTAATTATAGTGTATAATAATACGATTGCATAAATCCTTTAAGAATTTGTTAAAAAGATGCACAGTGGGAATTTATTCATAGTGAATAAGTTTATAGGTCAGACCTTTATTTGAAGTGTAGTTATAATGACTGTTTAAAGATCAAAAGTCATGTCACCATGAAGACAGAATTTCAATTCACTAAATTAGCGTAATTTTAAAAACAATACGTATACTATTAAATTACATTCTCCTATTCCATTAAAATTCCATGTTTCTTATTTCAATTCGAAAAAATTTCATTTTCGAATGATTTTTTTCCACAGATTGCTAAAAGATAGGCTGCTGATGGTGTTTACAAAAAAATATCTTCACAGATATAGATGTGCACAATAGTGCGGTAGTAAATTTCTTTTTACTTGAAAGGTTTCAGGTACATTTTATTTTTTTTTTTTCTCTCTGCATAAGCAGCTCATTTTAGTCTGGCTGAAGAAGAATTATACAATTGGAAATAATACAACTCGATAACGATGTATGTTTTCCGCTGACAAATGGCAGCTATAATCGGATTTAGGGCTATATCAGCCACTGTCATCATGATAATAGTTAATGACACATCCAGGAGTGGGATTGGCCACACGGCCTCATCAATAGAACCCAAACTCGACTCCCACATCCACTAAATAATGAATGACCTCGCACACCCACATTCGCATGCCACAGTCTCTCTCTTCTCAGAATTTTTTACAGCTCCTTTTGAAAGTGAATTAAGATGCCTGATAAAAATAGACTTATAGCAATGCTCTATAATTATGGAATATTTATTTGACAATTAATAAAGAGGGATTTGTTTACAATTGAATAGTCAAATGGCATATCTACTTCGCAGAAGTAATTTTGGGTTAAATGAGTTAAGCACACCATTCCGTCCTAAATGTTGTCTATCCAGGTTTATAATTAGGAGAGGGATCTTTAACGAATACTTGACTTCGTACAGGCTCAGGACCTCCATTTTGCGTCCTATCCGAGGGACGGCATAGACAAGGATTTTTTACTCCCATGAAAAAATCCTAGGACCACCTCGGGACGGGAACCTGCGACCTTTAGTATAGTAATTTGATATGCTAACCACTACACCACAGGTGACCCCAAGAAGCCTTAGTTCTTTCGGCACATCCACCATTCTTGAGTAAGTACTTTCCGGTTTGCTGCATGAAGCTCTGCAACATCTCTCTCGGTGTTTACATACACTCTAGAGTCTCCAGCGTCGCATTGTAACATTCATTGAGGTATAAGAATTCTTTTTGAATTGCTTCGAACTACATGTCCTGACCTTCTTAACCACATAAAGAGATATAGGCTGATCACTTTCTGTAAGCATGGTACGCCCATAATTTTAGACTTGAAGGGAATTTGTTACCAGTAAGAAAGAGAAAGATCTTTCTTTGCTGGTTTCAAATTCTGGTATAAAATTCTTTGCTGGTATTCAAATTGTCTTTCTATGCCAATCGTTGGTAATTTAAAATTAAATAATTATAAACAATGTGTTATTTTGGGCAAGACAATGTCCCATCCAATATATGAATTCCTAAAATTGTACATTTCTCCCCAATCTTAAAGTCTGAAGGGATATATTTTTTTTTTTTTTCAGGCAGATTAACAAAAATACTAATATATTAGGGGAGACCGGGGTTGGTTGGCATAGGGGGTAGGTTGGCCATCGGCTTATAGTTTCCGTCACACCTGTTGTGAAGGCCCCACCATTGTACCATGTGACCCGCTCGACCTCGGGAGTCTTGTCCTGAGTTTTCGATCCGCTGCTAACAGTGTAGAGACGAGTGTGCTTCATTGATTGATTTTACAACATATAAGTAAATTTTTATATTTTCAGTAAATTTTTTTTTAAGGCATGGTAAAAGATTTGACTCCGATTCTGTTCACATAGCCCCAAAGTCCTTTGAAAAACCTAACCTTTCGAGTAACCAGTTTCTTGTTTGGTTGTTCTTCCCTGTCCTGGCAGCCATCTTTCATATGATCTCTCCTGTGGGGTTAGTTGGCTCTCTTCAACTGGGGTTGGTTTGCGCAGTAGCAATTCACAAAAGCAAGGTAAACATAAACAAAGGTGAAACTACCGATTGTCTTTAGTTCCAGCAAGGAGGATTAAAGCAATTTTTCTTATGCAGAAAGTGACGACAGTCTAAACTTCTATCTTCTTCTAGTGGCATTCTATTTTCCCTTAAAAGCTGTTAGAAACCGGTTCAAAATTATTATACCATTATAGTGCAGTTTTTAATAACAATAATATGTGTCAGGCAGTACTTGAATGAGATTGCTAAAAAAACACATCTTCTAGGCCAACCTGCCCCACCTTGGGGGTTAATTGGCATACTCTGGATTGACGAATTCTTCTATTTTCTATTATCTTAGTATTAAATATTATGTGTTGAAAAAAATACTTGAAGTACTCTAATACTTGGAGTTTACAGTGGTATCAGCCCTATTGGGATTATATTAACAGGAACGACTCAACAATCAAAAAAGTGAAAACTGTTGCCAACCAACCCCGCTCTCTCCTACTGATATATTGTGATGTAAAGCCATAGACAAGGATTGTTTACTCCCATTAAAAAATCCTAGGGCCACCTCGGGACGCGAACCCGCGACCTCTAGTATTGTAGATTTCTACTATGCTCTCCACTACACCACAGGTAACCCCACACTGCTTTTTAAAACAACTCTTTTTTAAACTCATTACATCCTCTTTGATCTGTTTTCCAATCACCAGAGTAACCTTTTTACTAGTATAATCCTCAACAAAGTAGATTGTCTAAGAAAAATAACTCGTGAATCCTTGGCCTTATAAAGTCCACATACAATGTTGTAATGTTAAATCGTCAAATATAAAAAAATGTGGTTTAATACCCCAGACGGTTGGAACGAACTGTTTGGATCTAGATTGTTCGACCTCCATCTATAGCGTTCCACCAGCTTCCATGAAGACCTGGAACTTTCCAGAACGTTCATTTTACGACTATATATAAGGAGGTAGTGACTGGACCAGTTAGTCTGAGTCTAAGTCTATGTCTTGTTTGTGAAGCTCAAGCATTTGAGTTGTATTAATTCATTGGCATTGATAATTGTATATTTCTTTTTAATAAATATTCTTTAGCCCACAGAAACGTTACAGTATGTAGCTTAAGGAATCAAAACGCTGTCTAATATTTTTGATACCCTGAATGAATTAGTGAAAAGAAGGATTGCTATCTATTGAAAAAGTTTTCGGAAAGGTATACCAATTTTTCATATTCGTAAATCCTATAGTGGAGCCTTGTTATCTAATGACAAGGATTAGATTTTCGTTTTCCAAGAATCTCCAATTTTTTTTAGAATATTTGAGAAGAGCATTCTCCTAAAGTATGGTTTGCTGATCTTGAACTCACTGTATTTGTATGAATTAACACACGCAGGCACACACAGTCACTGAAGGTACAGGTGCCCACTTTTCGATGCCGCATTGCACTCGATAATGGCAAGTCATTGGTCACGGAGGAATGATGACGTTGATGAAGCCCTCACCTCGTTGCAGCAATGTTCCGTCAGTCATCATGGTATTCATAATCTAACGGGTCTAATCGTGAGAAAATGATAAAATGAAAATAATAATAATACTAATAAACGTTAATTGTGCCTTGTTTTTTATTTATTTAAATATAGATACATTAATAGATTCTGTTAAATAATTTATTTTTTGAAGAGATAAGATTGGGATCCGCCGTATCAGTGAAGAGGAAGGATTGTCTCCGCTTGGAAGCGAGCTCTGTGGTGCAGTGGTTTGCATACCGCGCATGTCACGCGGAAGACCCGGGTTCGATTCCCGGCGGAGCCCAATCTTTTCTCTTCAAAAAATGAATTATTTAAAATAAATTAAAAGAAGGTGGTTACCCACAAACATAGATTAAATTTATATAAATAGATTCTATTTATGAAATTTGCTAGCTAATATAGTAAAGATCTCCTCTGAGACGCCTGGAAAGGAGATAAAATATATAGTATCGAGTAAATATGTTGTCAGGAAGTTAGGGGTAAGAAAAAACAAAAAAAAAAATCAAAATATCAATAATAAAACAATGTTCCTATTAATAAAAGGAGGGTAGGTAATACAAAGCATTATTATTATTTTATATGGTATGGTTCTCTTAGTATTTGTTAATTATAGTGCCTCCATATTCTAGAATAATAATATCTCGAACATTAAATATATGTTCATGTATTGTTTATGGTTCCCTTATACTATCTTATTTTATGTTTATTTTGGAGCACAGGACACACGCTATGTTATAAAGGTAACTGTCTTTTATAGTGATACTGTTATATAAATTTGTACAAGACTTTGTCTTTAACAAATAAATCAATGAATAAATAAAATAGTTATAAATAAAATCGGGAAAAATTATAAGAACAAAGAACTCTATAAATAGGATCGAGAATAATTTCGAAATTTTGTGATTTTGCAGGATCATGTGACTTATTCGATCTCTCGTTTTTGTCCTAATATTCACAGCTTTCCCACAACTTTTCGCTGCAAAGGCAATTTTTAATATCCGTGTATCAGCATTAATTCCTTACCATCAATGGGATTTAAATACTGACTATTTAATTTTAGCAAACACAACAATTAGATGCGCGTATTCCCTTTCATAACTTAATATGCATAAAAATAATGAAATTTCATAAACCTGTTGTACAAACAAATAAAATAACAATTAGCATTTGTATAATTATGTATATTTTCCATCTCCCTCATCTCTTGATTTCCAAGATATTTTGATTTCAAAGGTGTTTTTTGTAAATACCATCAGCAGCCTACCTTTTAGAAATTTGTGGAAAAAAAATCATTCGAATGTGACCCACATAATTTGTGACATAAATTACTTTAATATTACACGCATTAATATTTAAAATTAGGCTTATTTAGTCTATTGAAATTCTGTCTTCAAGGTGACATGACTTTTAATCTTTGAAAAGTATTGGTATTAAATCAGGTATTCATTATCAAGCGTTGAAATACCGTCAAAAACGCCAAAATAGTAGCTGCTAGTTACAGCTATTAAACAAAATTAATAGTTCTTATCAGTAACGAGGTATTAAAATGGAATAATTATTCACCATATAAATAAAGATGTAAAAGTCACAGAAATTGGTTAAATATCGCAACAGATTTAACGAATTTCATTATAACTACACTTCAAATAAAGGCCTTACCTATAAACTTATTCACTATGAATAAATTCCCACTGTGCTTCTTTTTAACAAATTCTTAAACGATTTATGCAATCGTATTGTTATACACTATGATTACGTAAAATATTAAGTAAAAAAAATATATATGCATAGGGGAGAGCGGGGTTGGTTGGCATAGGGGCAGGTTGGCCATTGGCTTATAGTTTCCGTCACACCTGTTGTGGAGGCCACACCATTGTACCAAGTGACCCGCTTCATTGATTAATTTTACAACATGTAAGTAAATTTTTATATTTTCAGTATATTTGGTTTAAAGGTATGGTAAAACATTTGACTCCGATTCTGTTCACATAGCCCCAAACTCCTTTGAAAAACCTAACCTTTCGATTAACCAATTTCTTGTTTGGTTATTTCTCCCTGTCTGTCCTCTTTCATATGATTTCTCCTGTGGGGTTAGTTGGCTATCTTCAACTGGGGTTAGTTGGTGCAGTAGCAATTCACAAAAGCAAGATAAACATAAGCAAAGGTGAAACTACCAATTGTCTTTAAATTTTTCTTATGCAGAAAGTGACGACAGTCTAAACTTCTATCTTCTTCTATTGTCATTCTATTTTCCCTTAAAAGCTGTTAAAAACCGATTCAAAGTTATTATACCATTATAATGCAGCTTTTAATAACAATAATATATGTCAGGCAATACTTGAATGAGATGGCTAAACAACCTCACCTTCTAGGCCAACCTGCCCCGCCTTGGGGTTAATTGGCATACTATGGATTGACGAATTCTTCAATTTTCTATGATCTTAGTATTAAATATTATATTTTGAAAAAATACTTGAATTACTCTAATACTTGGAGTTTACAGTGGTATCAGCCATACTGGGATTATATTAACAGGGACGTCTCAACAATCAAAAAAGTGAAAACAGTTGCCAACCAACCCCGCTCTCCCCTAATACCAATTATAATTTATGTCATTTCGGTCGAAGGGGAATTATCTTCAACAGAAGATTATCATCATTATTATGAAAATTACTAGGTAGAGTGGCGGTGTAACTGTAAAAAGATTCCTAGGCGCAAGACTACATCCGGCCACCTACAATCGACATTCGACCTTGAATCAAATTTTGTTTTTATTTTCGATTCTAGCGAGACGGAGAGAGAGGGAGGGTGAAGGAGGGAGAGAGAGTGGTGGAGGGGAAGAGAGATAGAGTGAGAGGGATAGAGAGGGAGAAAAAGGAGAGAGAGAGAGAGAGAGAGAGAGAGAGAGAGAGGGAGATTAAGAGGGAGAAGAGGGATAGAGCGAGAGGGAGACGAGAGAAGGGTAAAAATAGAAGAGAGTGGCGTGTGAAGCTAGCGAGGGGGGGGGGGGGGAGATTTACATAACTAGCCGAGGCCCATTCAAGTTTAGAAGGTTCATTGATGGGACTAACCCGCGCACTCCAGACCGCAGTGCCTCAGCGACTCCCGCCGAAATCCGGCGTGGGCGGGAATCCTCAATCATCAGCTGATCGCCTGCCTGCCTCAGTCCCCATTAACTATAATAATACACAATCACACTGTTCTATAGTGTGGTTATAAATAGATATATATATATATATGTATATATGTATATATATATATATATATATATATATATATATATATATATGTATATATATATATAGATATATTATTAATTTTATTTTTAAAGATTAGTTATTAATTTTTCTCCCTACTTCTTGAGACTATCCAATTTATAAATGTGGATTAGGGCGACCAATTAAGTCTCAACACTATATGTTCTAAAGATGGCTTAAATGGTGAAGGGCCTTCTATGTTTTCCTATAAAGTAGCTTTTATTGTGTTTATATGAAGAAATTAACTGTCTCTCGTTACGCCTAAAAATAAGAAATAGCTAAAAATGAAATATGAAAAAAATCAAGGAAACATATAGAGGAGAAAAAAAGAATAATATTCCGTCAACTCATAAAACACGTTGAGTCCAAGCATGCGGAGTACGCATCCCTTTAATGACAGACCATTGTTTATAATTAATGCCGTTCTGTTCATTTAATGAACATTTTTTGTTTCATGATAACTAAATGAAGTTTTCAACAACTATATGGAGAATTATAAAATCAGACGACTTGGAGTATTATGCTTGTATTGCCGAATTATCATAAGTAAAAACTTTTATTTAATAATAAAAAATTAGTGTTGCTACTTTAGAGAGCAAATAAAAACAAAAATAAGAAACGAAAGTTGAAAAATGGCAATTAACAAAACAAGTCAATTTCTAATCTACCTAAGTAAGTTGGTGAGTGAAAGTTGTGTGTTTCGTGCACGCACCAGATTTTTTTTTTTAAATTTTAATGGGGGCCACCAACCCCGAAATATAAAGAGAAAAATTAAGAGTCGCGATGTGAATTATTTTTAGTCATCATGCGAGCATAAGTAGTAAATTGGATCGTAATGATTTTATGTATTATAATTATTTTATGTAGGAGTGCCAGACCCCTTAAACCTAGTCCACCCTAGACCCCCTCCAATATATTATAATTGTTTTGTTTATAAATCCTTTTTTTAAAAAATAATACAGTAATTCTTGTTTAAGAATATCTAAACGGTAAAAACTCAAGGCCTTAGGTGATTATGAGAAAAAACGTAAGTGAGTATAAAGCAAGGGCATAAAGCCAGGCGGCGATTAGACGCAGTTGTATAATTCAATAATATGTTTAAACATTATAAAATTATTGTCAATAATGAAATTTCACAGCTTGTAGCCGCTCATAAATATAAATGTGTTCGGTGGATAGGAAGGGTCTGGACTGCGTGTGTGTGTTTTCATAATGGATTTTAGAGTTAGTTTATTGCAAGTCTTATTGCCTCCTGATATTGAACGGCTTGTCGGCCTCTGTGTGGGGGCCGCAACCTATGTCAGGGGCAGTTACGACTCGATAAGTGCATTGGATAATCGATGAATAGCTCTAAAATCGATTCTTCATAAGGGGTTAATAACGTTCTTTGGCATTGCTGAAAAGCTCACAGGCTGAGGACCATAGCTTCTGGCATTCTGAGCTCTCAACTAACCACTCTTCTCATAATCGAATAGTCTTTTGTGTAAGTGAGAACAGGCAACCCTCTTTTGTCTTCACTTATACAGTATAACTCACTATTCGGTATTAAAGGTTTGCCGAACTAACTCGTATCCATTTATAACATATTTCTTTTATAAACTAGCTGTATATACCGGTTTCACCCGGAGAATTTCATTTTTTAAATCTTTTAAAATATATAAAGTGAGACTCTTATCGACTCTAACGGTCGATTTCGTAAAATCCAATCTAAAGAGACGTAAAAACGATTTTTATTACAATAAAGAATATACCCAGAGATTTGATATAGTTATGCAATTTTAATATGGACAGGTTCTCACCTTGTATTCAAGAACCATTGAGCGAAATTTGGAGAATATAGGACAAACGGTATGGATTTCTATAAAGGACAAACAGAATTTCATCTTTATGTACATAAATTATAGCTGTATATCGCGGTTTCGCCCGGGGAATTTCATTTTTTTAATGAAACGGTCAATTTCGTAAAAAAAAAACATTGTAAAGCGAGATCATTACGATTTTTATAACAATAAAGAATATCAGCTGAAGATCGGCCGAAGTTATACAATTTTAATATAGACAAGTGTTCGCGCCTGGTATCATAGAACCACTGAGCGAAATTTGGAGAATTTACGACAAACGGTATGGATTTCTATAAAGAACAAAGAAACAAACAGAATTTCATCTTCATTTATATAGATAATTAATATATAATATTAAAAAAAAATTATTAGAAAGTAAAATATTCTACCACGGCCGGGAATCGAACCCAGGTCCTCTGCATATCCGCTGCAGCGCTCTTACCCCTGAGCTAACCGTAAGGCCCCTCCCGGCGGGTTCACCTGTGGTGTTGTGGTTAGTACAGCAACCTACAAGAATAAAGGTCGCGGGTTCGCGTACCGAGGTGGCCCAAGGATTTTTTAATGGGAGTAAAATATCCTTGGCTATAAGACGTAATGTGGAGATTCCGAGCCTGTACGATGTCAGGTACTCGTTAAAGATACCTATACTAATTATACCTGGATAGGAAAAAATTAGGAATCCCATTGTAGTATCGTCTGATTAGCCTTAGTGGCTTATATAGATAATTAATATGTAATATTAAAAAAAAAAAATATTAGAAAGTAAAATATTCTACCACGCCAGGGAATCGAACCCAGGTCCTATGCATATCCGCTGCAGCGCTCTTACCCCTGAGCTAACCGTAAGGCCACTCCCGGCGGGTTCACCTATGGTGTTGTGGTTAGTACAGCAACCTACAAGAATAAAGGTCGCGGGTTCGCGTACCGAGGTGGCCCAAGGATTTTTTAATGGGAGTAAAATATCCTTGGCTATAAGACGTAATGTGGAGATTCCGAGCCTGTACGATGTCAGGTACTCGTTAAAGATACCTATACTAATTATACCTGGATAGGAAAAAATTAGGAATCCCATTGTAGTATCGTCTGATTAGCCTTAGTGGCTTATATAGATAATTAATATGTAATATTAAAAAAAAAAAATATTAGAAAGTAAAATATTCTACCACGCCAGGGAATCGAACCCAGGTCCTATGCATATCCGCTGCAGCGCTCTTACCCCTGAGCTAACCGTAAGGCCACTCCCGGCGGGTTCACCTATGGTGTTGTGGTTAGTACAGCAACCTACAAGAATAAAGGTCGCGGGTTCGCGTACCGAGGTGGCCCAAGGATTTTTTAATGGGAGTATAGGACCTATAGGACGTAATGTGGAGATCCCGAGCCTGTACGATGTCAAGTAATCGTTAAAGCTCCCTATACTAATTATACCTGGATAGGAAAAATTAGGAATCCCGATGTAGTATCGTCCGATTAGCCTTAGTGGCATAAAGTGACAAACCCACAACAGCCATTCTGAGAACTGACGAATCCCCATTAATTATTAATAATTGATCATTAATTATAAATAAATTCTTACCGCTATCCAAAAAAATTCAAGACTCTTTTGACCGAAAGATTTAAAATGTTTTAAAACTCTGAAATTGTTAAGTCGATTAAATAATTTCATTTTTTAGATGTCGACGTTGACAATACACGGTTAATTATCTTGAGAATTTTACCGGGAATTGTCAATATACTCATTAATAATTTTTCAGATTTTTCAGATGTTTAAAGAATACCAATAAAAATATTTCCCTACCTTCCCTTTCCGAATGTACAATATTAAAGATAGATTTATTGTCACTGGGATCTATATCCCATTTCTTCGATATTTCTCACTGAAATGGATTGAATAATAATTAATATTTTTTTGACAGATTAAAATTAAAAAACAAAAATAATAAACTCCAGTGAAAAGAATAAGATGGCATTAGGTTTTTTTTTTTTTCTGTAAGAGCTAAACGAGGAGCGTTTACAGTGAATGATACCAAGCCCTTAAACATCGCTGTATTTCAATTGAAAGCAAATTAGTTTCTTTTTCCGGCGCGCATACATAGATTACAATGACGCACTCTGTCTTTGTGTTAATTAACTAAACCCTTTATAAGTCATAATTGAATATTAATTTGACATATCTCTCCAGTTAGTATTAAACTTTAATATCAATTTATAAGTAATAAATATTAGTAATTAAATTAATAAAATTTAAAAAAAAGAGTAAAAAATAAAATTCCGTTTGAATATAAATATTTATTTTATTTACTAAGATTTTAGAATTTTTTTTTTAAAACCCTGATTTTGGGTTATGACTTTTTTGTAATGAAAAACTGAATTTTCTCGGTTATGTTTGTAATTGATTAATAGCAAAGGATTAAAATAATGAATAGATTTTAAGAAATAATTTATTCATTTCAAATCATCTAACGAATTAAATATGATTGAAAAAAAAAAGATAATGTTCATTCAAAAATTTACCATCAATTTTTCATTTTAGTTTAATCCATTGAATTTATCCTGATCCGATTGCAACGGATTAGATCATTTTTTTTCCTTGTTAAATAGACGTTTAATCGTAGACTATATAGCTATTATATTTGTTGCTGAGTTTTCCCTGGAACGTCCTTTTTCGATTATGTGATCTATATACAGTTGGTAAAAAATGTCGGTGTACACCACATTAAAATTTTCTAAGTTTGCCCAGCACATCAAAGGAAATGAAGAAAACATTTTTTAAACCATTTTATTAGAAGATAAAAGATTCGACCACCGCCGGGAATCGAACCCAGGTCCTCTGCATCTACGTCGCAGCGCTCTTATCACTGAGCTAACCATGGGGCCGTAATGCAGAGGACCTGGGTTCGATTCCCGGCCGTGGTCGAATCTTTTATCCTCTAATAAAATAGTTTAAAAATTATAAATTAATTATCAAACGACAACTAATTACTACATTAAAACATTTTTATATTATGTTCTTTTGAACTGTAACTTTGAAAGAATTAAAATTCTCCAACAAGAGAAAAATAAATATAACATTAAAGATAAGGTAAAGATAAATGCTAATAGAACTCCTGAACCATTGCAAAATAAGTCTGTGTACATTTATTATTAACTCCTTCAAATACTGTACAATAATAAACAAACGTTTTCAATATAAACAAAAAGCTTTGTTTTAGTCAGTTAATTCTTTTTAATGGCCGTGATTTGGGAGTTTTTCTGTACTTTGCTAAAAATGGAAATTAGTGTAGAAATTAGACAATCGATTATTTATTTAAGAAATGAGGGAAAATCTTTGAGAGAAATCGCTGAAATAATTAAGAAACGTCACTCTACAGTTAAAAGAATAATTAAGCATTACCTAGAAACCAGTTATCTTCAAAGTAAACCTTGATCTGGGAGGCCCAAATAAGTTTTGAGAAATCACAGGCCTGCAATTTTGCGATCTGTGAATGATATTCCTACAATGAGTGCACCACTGCGCTGCAACAAGATTACCAGTTAATACTAGGTTGTTACAAAAGTCCTTGTTCACAAAATTAATTTTATTCAAATGTGAGTACAAAATTTACAAATCAAATTTATTCTTCAAAATACTGGCCATCATTTTCAACTACTTTAACCCATCTTTCAGCCAAACGTTGTATTTGATGTTGATACCACTCTGCAGTTTTCGAGGCAAAAAACTCCTCGCATCCAGATTTGACATCATCGAAGTTTTCGAAGGGCCGACCTTTCAAAAAATGCGCCATTGACCTGAAAAGTCCATAGTCAGACGGTGCGACGTCTGGGCTGTAAGGAGGGTGGGGCAAGACGCTAATCCCGTTCATTTCTGAAAATTTTTCTTTAACTAACCGTGAGCGATGAGCAGAGGCGTTGTCTTGCTGAAATAACGCTTGCTTCCTATTAATCAAAGCGGGGTATTTCACTTTTAAAACTTCATATACCCTATCGAGCTGTTCACAGTATAGCTCAGCGTTGATAGCCGTGCCCTCTGGAACCAGCTCGAAGTGATCTAGGACGACCTGATCTAGGTTCATCTTCAAGTCTTGTATTCCCAGAATTAAACCGCCTGAACCAAAATGCGGCCGTGTTTCGATGCACCACACTGCACAAATTTCCTCGGCTGAGGCCTTTGCACTAAAACCTTTTTTCCAATAATGCCTAAGAAGGCCTGACAAATGACAAATTTTTCTTCCGACATTTCTAGTGAAATTTAATAAACTGAATGAAAGGCAGGGACAGTTGGCGTACATAGATAATTAGAGGATTAGTTAATGTAAACATTGACATAAGAATTGTATTCGTCAGAGATTAAATAAGGATTAAATTAGAGACCTCAATGTAAACAACTTGATATGCACAAGGACTTTTGTAACAACCTAGTAGTAACACCACAATAACAAAATGTTTACCAAAAATAAAATAATAATTTTTAAAAATGATCAAGTGTTAAGGGTTAATTTATAAAGAAAAAATTAAAAGAATAGTCTGCTGTTATTTTTCCTTTTTTTCCTTGGCTAAAATTTGATTTTTGGCAAGGTGTACATAGACTTTTTTTGCTAACTGTATGTAGAGTAGGTACGTTTTGCTACTTTTTTAACAAGCTATTAATACTTTTTACACAACTTCTCAACAACGGCACAAAGCTAATCCCAGACATCGAGGCTAGACTTTGGGAAATGTGAGAGAGGATGTATTATAAGCGTAAAATAAGAAAATTGGCGGCAGCTAAGTAATCGAGAATGGAATGCAGCGAGGGACAAACCGGTTCCAGTACCTTCTCCCTTCCCCACTTCTCAGCCGATCTGTCACCTACAGGATATGTAACTTATATACTATGTAGCTACATAATAATAATATATAATAATTGTATAGTTATAGTACGGACATTCCACGTCAAAGCAACACAAACATATATCATTTTCAACTTCACCATCTCAGATTTTCTAGAACTTTGGTAGATGTGTACTACTTGCATCGACTAGAAATATTACTGAGATACGTCCACGGGTGTCACTGCCAGGGGGGACAAGGGGGACGCATCCCCCCAATATTTTGGCAGGAGAGAACCCAATGTAAAAAAATCTGGTGCGTGCGCGCAACACACAACTTTCACTTACCAACTTACTTAGATTAGAAATTGACGTGTTTTGCTAAATATCATTTCCCAAACACACATTTTTTACATTCATATCTTATTTTTGTTAATCGTTAAAGCCGTTTTTGAGTAAATAAAATAAACCCGTGAAAATGATACAAAATTTATTAAGTAAAGTCCCCCCTCCCGTAGATCAATTTTTATGAAATTTTTACAGTCATATCTCGGGCATATAAATACATCAAATACCATGTTAGATCAAAATCGTTAGAACCGTTTTTGAGTAAATAAAAAAAACACGTGAAAATGATACAAAATTTATTAAGTAAAGTCCCCCCTCCCGTAGATCAATTTTTATGAAATTTTTACAGTCATATCTCGGGCATATAAATACATCAAATACCAAGTTTGATCAAAATCGTTAAAACCGTTTTTGAGTAAATAAAAAAAACATGTGAAAATGATACAAAATTTATTAAGTAAAGTCCCCCCTCCGGTTGATCAATTTTGATGACATTTTTACAGTAATATTTCAGGCATATAAATAGATCAAATACTCAGTTTAATCAAAATCGTTAGAGCCGTTTTTGAGAAAATCGAAAAAAACTTAAAAAGTTATTAAATAAAGTACCCCCTCCCTTTGAGCAAATTTGATGAAATTTTTGCTGTCACATAGTGGGCTTATACATACTCTAAATACCCAATTCACATACAGACTATTTCGCGTGTTTTTCCGTTGAAAACCGGAAGTCGAAAATTTTCTCGATCGCAATACTTCCACTTACTATATATTTCATATACAGGCAAGTGAAAGTAAAAATTAATAAAAATGTGATTTTACGACTTTATCCGATTTTAACCAATAAAATATAAATATAAAATATTAGTTAATTTAAGCACACTCTATTGTTAAAATCATAGTCAGGCGTATTGTATATTTGATGAATTATATATTTCTTATTTCAGATCGAACTGTTTTGTTTTATTGCTCTACATTTCTTTTTTAAACCAATCAGCTTGATCCTACTTTCCATTAATTTGATGAAGCTTATAGAAGTTGATGGAAAGCAATCAAATTATTGGGATCAGAATCAGAAAAAAATCTTTGATAAAATTCAATCAAGAAATTTTGGCCCACATCCCTCAACTTTTAGCCTAAACAATTCCCTATTTTAACATAAATTCTGAGGCTTAAATAGACAAGTTTTAAAAGACTATAAATACCTTTAAAATACGGCGTTAGAAACTGAATTTAAATAACACGTTTTTGAATTTTTGGTCTCTAAAGCCATCAAAAATTGGCATAGAAACAGAAAAAATCATGATTAAAAATAGCTGTAGATGTTTTTCAAATTGACTAGGAATGTGAGATTGGTATCGTTTAACAGTGCATTTTATATGATATACAACAATGTATAGGTTGGTACTGAAGAAATTTTCTTAAAACTAAATTTAAAATTTAAATTTTCTGAAGGGGAATTTTCAAAAATTTTTATATTTAAAGAAAATAGGTATTATTATATCTATTCATACAACAACATATAAAAGTGGGATGAAAATTTCTTCATTACTAAAAAAATTGAAAACTAGTGATAAAATTCTATAAATCTTGTATTTTATTCAAAATTTGGGGTGACCTGTGGTATAGTGGTTAGCATGACAACCTAAATACTAAAGGTCGCAGGTTCGCGCCCAGCGGTGGCCCTAGGATTTTTTAATGGGAGTAAAAAATCCTTAGCCATACGGTCTCTCGGATAGGACGTAAAATGTAGGTCCCGAGCCTGTACGATGTCAGGTACTCCTTAAAGATCCCTATCCTAATTATACCTGGATCGGCAAAATTTAGAACTCCCACTGTGTAGCATCGCCCGATTAGCCTTAGTGGCATAAAGTGACGTTTAAACAAACAAACAAACTTATTCAAAATAATTACTAGAAATATGGCAATATTCGCAAAAGACGGTGACAATCGGAAAAGTGTATATAACCAAAAATGTTCGTCTCAACAAACTGAAAAAATGACACCTTCGAAAAAACTTCGTGACCATTTTCATTGAGAATTGCAGTTTTTCGCTTACAACTCGCAAACGAAGGGTTTAATCGAAAAAATGTACATAACCAAAAATGTTCTCCTTGACAACTTGAAAAGATTGATACCATTTAGAAACCTCTAAGACCATTTTAATTTTCTCGAACCGCGGTTTCGCGCTTATAAATCGCCATCGAAGGTTGAAATGAGAAATTTGTATATTTTTCCGGTGTAGGGGTTAAGGAAAGGTTTTAAATGATGCCTCATTCATGAAATTTGATGAAGTTCTGTGGAAGTTATGGCGTACCGACGAAAATAGGATCTGAGAAATAAGTATATGATATTGTAACACTTATGTGGGTAAGAAATATTTATTAACAGAAATATACAGTTATCACAATGCCAACGAATTAATAAAACTTAAACACTTCAGCTGGTTACAACACACAATCATATGACTTGCACTACACAGTCAAGACACAGACTTCAACTAACTCGTTCATTCACTGCTCCTTATATATAATCGTAAATAGTCAGGCCTGGATCATTCTAGAACAATGTGGGCAGATCCACCCCTTTGTGGACTAGTCCACCCTTTGAGTCCAATTAACCAAGTCAGGCGAAATGGTCTGTGTGTGTGTGTGTGTCTGTGTGTGTGTGTGTGTGTGTGTGTGTGTGTGAACAGACTAGCTCAAAAACTATAAACCGTGCGAACCTGAGATTGGGTATTTAGTGTATGTATATGCCCCCGATTTGACAGCAAAAATTTCATCAAAATTGCTCAAAGGGAGGGGATACTTTATTTAGTAACTTTTTAAGTTTTTTTCGATTTTCTCAAAAACGGCTCTAACGATTTTGATTAAACTGAGTATTTGATCCATTTATATGACTGTAAAAATTTCATCAAAATTGATCACCCAGAGGGGGAACTTTACTTAATAAATTTTATATCATTTTCACGTGTTTTTTTTTTTATTTACTCAAAAACGGCTTTCACGATTTTGATCAAACTGGGTATTTGATGTATGTATATGCCAAAGGTGTGATAGCCAACATTTCATCAAAATTGATCAACCGGAGGGGGGACTTTACTTAATAAATTTTGTATAATTTTCACGTGTTTTTTTTATTTACTCAAAAACGGTTTTCACGATTTTGATCAAACTTGGTATTTGATGTATGTATATGCCAAAGATGTGATAGCCAACATTTCATCAAAATTGATCAACCGAAGGGGACACTTTATTTCATAACTTTTTTTCTAATTTTTAGATTATCTCAAAAACGGCTTTAACGATTTTCTTCATATTCGTCATGTTTAATGAAAATTGAGTGTTATTTAATATCAGGTAAGCGTTATCATTATTAAAATGTTCTGAGGGGTTTATAGAGCAAATGAAAACAAAAATAAGAAATGAATGTGGAAAATGTGTAACTTTGAGAAGTGGCATTAACAAAACGCATAAATTTCTTATCCAAGTAAGTTGGTAAGTGAAAGTTGTGTGTTGCGCGCACGCACCAGATTTTTTTTTATTTGCTTATCGATTTATCGTTACAATATGAGACATGATTTGATTGACTGAAATCGCATATTTTTGCTCGTGACTTGCAAAACACATAAACAATCGGAAGTGTGTACATATAGCTAAAAATGTTCGTCTCGACAAAGTGAAAAAAATGACACCTTCAAAAAAGCGCTGCGTCCATTTTGAAATTTCCGCTTAGAATTATAGGATTACAGTTTTTCGCTTACAACTCGCGAACGAATGGGTTAATCGAAAAACTGTATATGACCGAAAATGTTCTCGAAAGCACGAAAAGATTGAAAGCATCATTTAGACAACTCTATGACCATTTTCTCGCAAAAACAGCGGTTTTGCGATTATAACTCGCAATCTAATGAAATGAGTGCTTTGTATATTTTTCCGGTGAAGCGGTTAATAATGAAATCTTTAAAATTCATGAAATTTGTTTTTTTGTTTCTTTAACATCCCTTTATGCTACTAAAGCTAATCGGATGATGCTACAGTGGGAGTCCTAAATTTTGCCTATCCACGTATAATTAGGATAGGGATCTTTAACGAGCATCTGACATCGCACAGGCTTGGGACCTCCATTTTAGTCCTATCCTAGGGCTACCATGGGACGCGAAGCCGCGATCTTTAGTATTGTAGGTTGCCATGCTAACCTGCCATGCTAAGGAAGTTATGGCGTACTGACAAAAAAAAAAAAAAGGCTTTGAGAAATAATATATAAATAATTCGATCGCATTGAATGGAAGTTTCGATTGAATAACTAAATTTTTATTATGTGAAGGTAACATGAGAGTACGGGAGCCCCGAAGGGTAAACAAGAAGGATCCGTCCCATTCCCACCCTACCGGAGGACGACATAGTTTTACCCTTGGCAAAAAATGAGAGAGGGAAAGAGAGAGAGCTAGGCAGTTTGGCGATGTAATGAGATACAGAGAGGCCCCCACGCAGGATCTAATAGTGCTCCTAGCGGCCATCATGTGAAATATAAAACATGGAACTCGATAGTCTTATCGCGGAGCGGCACTTCCAAAAAACTCACCTTCTTCAGGACCACTCTTCTTCGAGACCAAAACAAAGGCGGCATTCCTTCGGCTTCGCACACAACGCCCTCGACTTCCAACACAGAGACGCTCTGCGGGCGCTCTATGGAGGGCACGATCTGGAAGCGTGACCGGGCTCCGGACTTGAAACAATGAGGATAATATCAGCAGATAGGCTTAGAACGAGAATAAGGGATCATAGCTCGGGAATGGAGGGTGCCAACATTCTTTACCTCACAAATCGTTGCTCACATTAGGGTAAACCAGACAGTTATTGACACTCAAAATTTAACTTAAAGTAATATTTTAACAAGTCCTAATTTTATTTCAAGATATACATGAATCTAATGTTTGAAGGAACCTCTAAGACATAAATGAAGTAAGTGTTTAAAACTAACCATTGGGGAAAATATCACAATTAAATCCAGAGGGTGTCAATAACTAGGTTTTGCATTTTTACTTTCACTTACCTATATATGAAATATATAGTAAGTGGAAGTATTGCGATCGTGAAAAATTTGGACTTCCGGTTTTGTACGGAAATACACGTTTTGGGCTCCCCTGAGTCCAGTTAACCGAGTCCCGCGAAATGGTCTGTGTATGCGTCTCTGTGTGTGTGTACGAGTATGTGAACAGACTAGCTCAAAAACTATAAACCGCTCAGACCTGAAATTGGGTATTTGGTGTATGTATATGCCCGCGATGTGACAGCGAAAATTTCATCAAAATTGGTAAAACGGAGGGGGTACTTTATTTAAAGAGTGTTGTCCCATTTTCACGTATTTTTTTTTTTAACTCAAAAACGGCTATAACGATTTTGACCAAACTCGGTATTTGGTGTATGTATATGCCCGCGATGTGGCAGTCAAAATTTCATCAAAATCGATCAATTGGAGGGGGCACTTTACTTAATAAATTTTCACGTTTTTTTTTTTACTCAAAAATGGCTTAACGATTTTGATCAAACTGATCGCTATAAGTTCGTTGACGGGTATTTGATGTATGAATATGCCCGCCATGCGACATCCGAAAGTTCACCAAAATTGGTCAAACGGAGAAAGCACTTTACACGTCGATTTCTAATCTAAGTAGGTAAGTTCGTTAGTGAAAGTTTTGTGTTGCGCGCATCGCACCAGAGTTTTTACAATAAATATTGTCATATGGTAAAACTATTGAACTTTTGAACCAGAAAAACCTTTTGGGTCTTTATAAGGATAGATAAAGAGGAGCTATAGGCAGTCTCAATTAGATCCATTCATAAAAAGTTCTTTTTTTTTTTCACCACTGAAATTTAGTCTTAAGGGTGTCAGTAATTTCCCGGTTAAGCCTATATTATGGATATTGTAGAAAAGAAAAACACGAAACAGGAAAATCATTGCCTTTTCATGAGATTACTAGATTATCGAAAATAAAATGCAGGTTGCTAAATTTATTTGTGCAAACATGGAGTTTGCAAATACTCGCAATACTATAATAACAACGAAAGGCTCAGGATTTTATCATAATTAAGGCTTAATACCTCCAACCAATGACCGCCTTCCACGCAATTATTCTAATTCTTTCTCGGCCTATCCTCAGGACGTTTTCCATTTGGTACTGCCCCTGTTATTCTTTTAGAATTCGTTCAATTCTGAGTTAATAACCTGTGGTGTAATGGTTAGCATACACTCTTAGCAGCCTACGAAACTAAAGATCTTATCCCGCGATGGCGCTAGGATTTTTTTTAAAGGCAGTAAAAAAATCCTTAGCTTTACCATCCCTCTGATAGGACGTAAAATTGAGGTCCTGAGCCTGTGTCAGGTTCTCTTTAAAGATTAAGCAAAATTTTATTCCTAAAATAATAAGATTAACACTAAATAGGTATATATATTTTCATATTTGAGACAAAACTGATTCAATAAACTAAATAGCTTCTGAAATACAGCTTTGCATTTTCAATAGGCTGTCATTTTGTATTCCATTGGGTTTGCTATAGCACTGATTTACTACGTTATTTATTATTTAGCTATGATAACATGAATTTTTATTATTATTAGCCTGTTATTTCAAGATTATTTCATCTTTTAGGACTGCACTAGTTTAGGTATCGTATCGTGTGGTCTAACATCCCTTGTGGTCTATTTACACTCGTCTTTCCACTCTTCTTTACCAAACCCACATATTAATTGATCAATTGAGTTAAATTAATGCCATTTTATAAGCTTTCATTGATATCATTGCTAAACTAGACATATTACACACTTACATGTGTTATATATAACCAAGTGAATGAGTTTCTGTTTCGGCCCGAAAGCAGGTCTATTGCCGATATTCGGTTGCGGCTAAAATTTTGGTTTCGGTCGGACACTAGTATATGTCCGTACTACTAGTATGTAGTAAATAGTATTGACGAACTGTGCATATACCTTGGAAACATTATTAGAAATATTTCTCCTGACTATTGTGATGTGTTATGATAGAAATTGCAAGTTTAATTAGATGTTCTTAGTTATGGGTAAATTCTCAGGTTTATTCCAGCAAGCAGTATTGACCTTACTACCATCTTTTGATTCCAAAGTAGATTGGTTGGTTTTCGAACAAGAGCCAATCGAACCAGTCGAACTTAAATTCAAAAGACTGGGGGGGGGGGGGGGGCATGACGGTTAATCGAGGAATTCTCGTTGAAACAAACATCTTATAAACTGTAACCGCATAATTATACCCAGCCTGCTAACTGCATGTGTAATAACTGCCTGTTATGCGGGTTATTTATGAATATTTCAATATAGTGTAAGTGACTTTATACAAGTCATAAAACTATAACAAACAGGTTGGCGACTCAATGCCTGCTTGAGTATTGTTTTGTTTTGAAAAGAAATCAACAAGGACCCCTTCGCTTTTTTGGACATTGATCGAGTTCGCATTTGGTCTTCAAGCTCATAGATTAGCGTATCATACAATTCAAATGTATTCAAATTGTCCTAGGTCAGGGTTGCAAAAACAAGCAAACATCGACAACATGACGACGTTTCAAATGGCATGAGTAATATTTTTGAATAACCAAATGAGGGATGAAAGGAGGGGGAGGAGTTTTCATCATAGTAGGTATGTGCATAATGCATATCTAATCACAACATTTTAGAAATAACTACTATTTGAAAAATAAGACATTTTTTATGTTAGGTGAATAATTTCTAGCAGGGTAAACCGTACAGTTATTGGCACCCTTAAGACTACATTTCTGTGGTTAAATTAAAACAATAAAATACTTTTTATAAAGGGATCTTTCATTATGATCCCTTTATAAAAATTTCAAATTTTTTAGTAATGAAGAAATTTTCATCCTACTTTTATATTTTGTAGTATGAATAGATATAATACTACCTAGGGTAAACGGTACAGTTATAGGCACCCTTAAGACTACATTTCTGTGGTTAAATTTAAAAAAAAATACTTTTTATAAAGGGATCAAATAGAAACTTCCTATAGCTCCTCATTATCTATCCTCATAAAGACTCAAGAGGTTTTTTTGGGTCAAAAGTTCAATAGTTTTACAATATTGCAATATTTATTGTTAAAAGTGCCAAATCTAGTTATTGGCACCCTGTGGATTTAATTGTGAAATCTTCCCTATGTTTAGTTTGTTAAAGTCTTACTTTATAGATGACTTAGATGACCCTTAAAACATTAGACTCATGTATATCTTGAAATGTAGGACCTATTTCTGCTTACCTACCTGCTTACCTATTTCTTTAACTTTAAGTTGGGGTGCCACTAACTGTACTGAGTGCCAATAACTGTATGGTTTATCCTTTGAAGAAATAGGTAAGAAAAGATAAGAAGAATGCAAGAAAGAAAAAAAACTTAGTTTTTCAGGATATTTTGCAGCAAATTATTTTCTTTTTTTTTTTTACCCCTAATTCTTTCAATTACATTAAGTATTGAGTGCTTAGTACGATATCCAATCAGCTATAGTTAGTTACAGGTACATCGCCATTTTGCGAAAGATCCATTGTTTATAACGTTAAGTTAATAAGTCTTTTCCTATGTTCACGTGTAGTTTATACATGTTTCGGAAGGGTCATATGTCGGTATCCTTACCTAAGGAGGTTAGAGGTTTGAAGATAATTCCAAGACGAGTGAATTACCGGAGGGTTAAGGACTCAGGATGGGACTGTCCTTGATCCTGGAGGCCGCTCGCTCCTAGGCAAACATTCTTCGGGACTAGAGCTCCGCCATTGTCCTAGAGCCAGAACCAAGGCTAAGAGGAAGATCGCCATTTTGGGATACATCTCGACATTGAGGTTGAGCTTGGTAGTAGGAAGGATACTCATGTTCATATGTAAAATTAATGTTTACCATTTCATCTTTATGCAAGGGAAAAAAAGAAAAAGATAATCAGCATCTGTAGTCTGTTCATATTCATCTGTAGAAATAAAGGTAATGGGTTGGAAAAGGAATTGCCCCTAGCAACCATTATAACCCGAAGTTTCAAAGTTCTAATCCCGAGTGCTAGTGTTTCTAGAAAACTCAGCATTAATCCAAGGTTCACACCCAAAGCCCAGGAAAATACCTTATAGCGTTGAAAGTCTGGGAAAAAATACAGAGGTGACTATAATCGGAGAGGGAAGATCTTGAAAGCAACTAATAACCAAATGTTATTCTTATTTTAAAATGTATATTAGCAGAACATTGTTAACTTTATTTTAATCTTAATAGTTTAGTTTTTAATTTGGCCCATATCTTTCCCTAGTTTTTGTTTTGTTTGTTTAACGTCCATTTTTATGCTACTAAGGCTAATCGGACGTTGCTACAGTGGGAGTCCTAAATTTTGCCTATCCAGGTATAATTAGGATAGGGATCTTTAACGAGTACCTGACAACTATATACAACAGGGATGTCTGGAAATAAAAGTGGTCGGAACTCTCAAATCCCGCTTCTCAGTTAGACAAGTCATCCAGGGAAGTACCAACTACTACCTATGGGGAAGAAAAAAATAAATTGTTTATTGTATAAAATTATTTCATTTTTTACATACTAACTGCTTAAATAAAGGCTATTTTCATTCCATTAGGAGAATGAGTCCTTACAGCTCTAACATTAATGTCCATTATTGTGGCAAAATGTATTATTTCATTCAATAAATAAATATTAAAGAAAAGTTAGTAATTCTAATAATTAGGTGTTTTCGGCCTTTGAAAACTGCGGATTCGATGTAAACACGGTAAATCTTTTTTGTTCGGTACCGCTACCAGGCCATGCGTGGCATACGGGCGATTACTCTACATGTGTGACCAACCTATTTTAACCATGGTGGGTAGGTCGAGCTTTATTCCGTGAAATCTCCACGAAATAAAAGTCAACCATCCCAGGGCGGATTCGAACCTCCACCGTTCGGCTCGAGCATGCATGGCCCCATATTAATACCCTTTGTTGTTGCAAAATGTATTAATTCTTTCAATAAATAAATTTAAAAAAATGAAGTAAGTTGTTGTTGTTTGTTTGTTTAACGTCCCTTTATGCCACTAAGGCTAATCGGATGATACTACACTGGGACTACTATTTGGGACAGGGATCTTCAACGAATACTGACATCGTACAGGCTCGGGGCCTCCATTTTACGTCCTATCCGAGGGACGGCATAGCCAAGGATTTTTACTCCCATTAAAAAATCCTAGGACCACGTATGAAACAAGTAATCCTAGTAAATAGGTGCCTTTCGAATTTGTAACTGCGGATTCGAGGTAAATACGTTACCTGTCGGTTTATTTTTCCTTCCTAAAAGAACATTACGAATGAAAAAAGAAAAATAACTTCGTTTCCGGTCAATTCCTTTTTTTTTTTGTTTTTTTTTAACGAATGATAACCAATCAATAAAGTAATGATTTTGCCCTGACTGATTTCCATCAGACAATAACACGCCAACTTGGAATGATTACTCACTCTTCTTAAATAAAAAAAAAAAATAAAGAACTAATAGAGGCCGAAAAGAGTTCCCACAACAATATTTCAGTAGGGAGAATAATAAAGAATTTTTTATTTGAATATTTTTGTTGGGGCCTTGACTCGCGTCCACCCACCTGAGGATTTCGCTAATGAATGAAGGAGCGTAGCCCGACCCACGGCTGCTCAGCTAGGAGGTGATTGTCTTATTCAATTCTAATTAGACACCTAACAGATCAGCGCCAATCTTTTTTTTTTTTTATTATTTTTTTTTTTTTTATTGTCTTATTCAATTCGGTTTATTCAATCTGAGTCAGATGTGTTTGTTTATGACTTAATGCTTAATCTTACGAGACCTCACACGAAGTTCTAGAGTCGAGAATTATAATTTTTAATAACGCCTTCTTTGTCTTACAGAAGTAAATCTTACTTATCAAAGCATTGGGTAAACCGTACAGTTATTGACACCCTTAAGACTAGATTTCTGTGGTAATTTTTTTTTTTTTTTTTACTTTATTTAATAAATTCACAACTGTAAAATAATTATTACAACCAGTGAATGTGATGACTACATGAGAAAATAATAATAAGAAAAAAAATTAGAAAAATAGTCATGAAGGCATGGGCGTACACAGCGGGGGGCAGGGGGGGGCAGCTGCACCCCCCTGGAAGGCTGGACGCAATAATTTTTTATGCTTTTAAGACTGGAAGCAGTAATAGAATACATTTTTTTCACGCAAATAATTGTAATAACTTAGTTGATAAAGCAATGCTATAATTATACATAATTTTGGTTTCATTCACCTATTCCGCGGTAAGGTGTTACAACCTGAACGACCATAGCTTGCCCCCCCCCCAATGTTTAGCTGCCCCCCCCCTAGTTTTGATCCTGGATACGCCCTTGCATGAAGGCATGAAGGTAAAGGTGATCCAATGATGCCTCTCCATAAAACTTTAAATTTTGTTGGTCAAAAGATCCCTATTCCAGCTCCTTAGTAAACGTCGTCGTGTGTCCGCTAAGTCTAGTGTTTAGTCCTTGAATTAATGGAGTTAAGTTTGTCATGAAATCGTGTATATAATGCTTTAATAGATGACTGAACGTATGGAGTCTTTAAATCTTTGTGCACGTTCTTGTTACTTATATAGGGTGGAGCGGCCGTAATAAGTCTTAGTACCTTTGACTGAAATTATTGCAGTTTTAATATGTTACTTTTTTTAGCATTTGGGCTCCGTAAGTCCAGATTGGCCTAAGTAAATACGTATAAATTTTGAGTTTTTCGGTTAATGGTAATTTTGATCGTTTATTTAAGAGATGTTGCAATAATTTGAATCTTGAGTTTAGTCTTTGTCTTGTTGATTTGATGTGAGGAGTCCAGGCTATTCGTTTGTCCAGCGTCAGTCCTAAATATTTTACTGTGTCCAAATTTTTTTGCTCTAAATGAACAGCCCACATCGAAGTGTGAATGTGATTTGAACAGACTTTTTGATGTTGATTGCTGTTTTCCATTTTATACACCATTCTTAAAGAAGATCAAGATGACTCTGCAAATACTGCGAGGCGTGAGCCGTGTTGCTATGTTTGGCTAAAACGGCAGTATCATCAGCATATGTCGCAGTGAGAGTACGTTCTGTTGTAGGCAGGTCTGAGGTATAGATTGTGTATAATAATGGCGCTAATATGGAACCCTGGGGGACTCCAGCTTTTGATAAACAGTAAGAGGAGAACGATGCGCCCTGACGAATCCTGAAGAATCTGTCGTGTAAATAAGATTGCAGTATTAAGTAGTAGGTGCTGGGGAGTACTGTCTTTAGCTTATAGAGGAGTCCTGCATGCCATACTCTATCAAACGCTTGTTGGACATCTAGAAAAGCGCCTTCTCGAAGCCCGTCGCTATAAAATCTATGACTCTATGAAGTTGATGGGTTGTGGAATGATGATGGCGAAATCCGAATTGGTGATGAGGTAAAGTTGGCTGTAAGAAAGGTAGTAATCTGTGGTATAGTAATTTCTCAATAGGTGCCTTTCGATTTTGTCGATGTTTTGAAAGAGCTGATAGGTCTATAAGAAGAAGGTAATTTGTTTCATTGTCACATTTTAAACTGGTGGTACTTGGACCATGAATAAATGCTCTTTTCATATATGCCATAAAATGTAAAATAGGACAAAAGTATTATATATACTAATTTTAAAAAATATAGGAGGACAATTGGCATTTTGGAATGAGAAGGAAAGTAAATCATAGATAAGATGGGCCCCTCTTGTAAATCCCCAGAGGATGGGCAAATAGCCCGAAACGTTGGGAAAGTAAATAAAATTTTAAATACACGGAAGAGACTCCTTCATTTAAAACATCCTATTGAAAAAAAACTTTTTATGAAGGGATCAAATTGAAACTTCCTATAGCTCCTCTTTATCTATCCTTATAAAGACTCAAGAGGTTTTTTTTTGGGTCTAAAGTTCAACAGTTTTACCACATGGCAATATTTATTGTTAAAAGTGCAAAAACTAGTTATTGACACCCTGTGGACTTAATGGTAAATTCTTCCCTATGTTTGTTAAAGCTTATTCATAGATGACTTAAAGGACCCTTCAAACATTAGATTCATGTTTATCTTGAAATAAAAAAAGGTCTTGTTTACTTATTTCTTTAAGTTAAAGTTGGGCTGTCAATAACTGTATGGTTTACCATATAACTCGTATATCTAGTAACTTATAAATAATAATTAACTCATAAAATCCCAGCGAACAGGAGGTCTTGATTTCTAGATTCTTTTTCTGATAATCCTCCTTTCTGGGATACTAACTAATATATTTTATATTAATTTTAAATATTTTATTTTTTAAGAGAAAAGATTTTTTACATTGGGCTCGGTCGGATGTCGGATACGGACACATATATATATTGCCAGAGGCCTAAGGTTTAGAACAATCGGCTGACTTACTTATATTATTTTATGTTTTATTTATTTATTTTAATTTTTTATTACTACTTATTACTTTTTTTTTTTTTATTTTGTCTGCTAAAATTGTAATCTATAGGATTGATGAA
Source organism: Aelia acuminata (assembly GCA_911387785.2). NCBI lineage: Eukaryota > Metazoa > Arthropoda > Insecta > Hemiptera > Pentatomidae > Aelia > Aelia acuminata. Next base: position 151,270,881 of record OU426981.1, on the reverse strand, counting down.
CCTTGAGCTTTACGCCTATAAGCCCTTAGAAACAAGCAGACCTACCTCATATTAAAGAATATGTAATCATATATCAATTTGACGAGTTACTGAAATCAAAATGAAATCCGGTTACTTAATTTTGAAGAAACCTTTCGCTGTCACATCAGGGGCTCATACCTTCCTTACATGAATGATTTTTGTTTCATGCGACATATCGTTCTTAAACTAATATTTTTTTTTACTTTTGAATTTTTCTTTCAGTTTAACTCCGTGATTAGTTTACATACAAGATTGGCTGGCAGAGAGGACTCATTCGTTTCCCCTGCCTGGTTGATATGCAATAGGCGGTACCCCTCGATCCTCTGCTACAAGTTATATAGACGACATTGTTAGCCAGGCTAAGTGTTTCTTCTGTGTCAACGGCCGCGCAGCTGCGGGGGTAAGACACTGCCACCATAATACCAGTGCTGTGTACCTCTCTCGAGGGCCGCAATTTACGAGGAGGAAGTGTCATGGCGGAGGAAGTCTAGGCTGTTGCACTGGACCTATCGATTATTATTCAGGACGACACTCGTCCTAAACTATGTGCCGATCTGTCCAGGGCTTGTTCCTCCTGTTATACGATCATTCACTATCGATTGTACACGCAAATCGATGAAGGCGTATATATTTTTGAAGGAATCTGCACTGATAGAGTTAGCTCACCAGAATAATTTCAACAAATATCAATATAATGAGAGACAGTTAATAATTTCAAATAAAAAAACTTTAGGCATTTTTGAGTAACATACAGGGTGTCCGAAAAGAGTATTCGGGGTTTGAAAGTTGAATAAAATCTCAAATATAGAATATCAAGTAGGATGTTTACGTTTTATTTGAACACAATGAACTGGAAATTTATTTAGAAAAAACAATATTGTCTAGGTTTCCGCCATAACGCTGCTGGTACTCCTCGAATCTCAAACGCAGTAAATAGCGTAAATAATACTGTAAATAGTGAGCGTTATTGTGCGTAGTATGGTGCGTCTACTATTTTCCTCACTCAATACCTTGGACTGGAAAGCCTGAATTCTTTGAATGTTTCAGGATTATGCAGAACCACACAGTCCTATCCCGCATATCCATAATGGTCGTACTAGTACTTTGTAAATAGTAAGTTTGTTAGTTATTGATAATTTTGAACGGGATATACTGTTACGTTTTAGAGATTAATGCCATCGACTATTATTAAAATAACGAAAAGTTCTAATAGAAATGCGAAATATGCAAACTGCAATATTATTTAAACTTATTGTAGGTAATAGTTGCAGTGAGGACAGAAGATCCAGTCTAGATCTAACAACACAGTGCCTCCGGGTGTGTAGCTACAGCACACGGCTGTCAAACACAGGTGATGCTGAAGAACCGGTCTGAGCTGAAAGGGTTGCAGGGGGTGAGCTGGCAATATGAACAATTTTCGCAGAGGGGTTGGATATAATGTCGGCAGGATTGGATGTGACGAAATCTGCCAGAAGGCCAGCAGTTCCCTTCATAGAGGAATTGTAATTCCATGAGATTGTGGAAGGGTTCTCACTGCTAAGTCCTCTATCATGGAAAAATAAGAAACGCATTCATTCTGTAATATATATTATTTCTTCAGGCCTTTTTTTGTCGGTACGCCAAAATCAAATTTCATGAATGAGGCATCATTTTAAAGCATTCCTTAATTAAGTACAATTCACTCATTTCGCATTAAATTGCTAGTTATAAGCGAAAAAATCAGGTCGTAGAGGTTTATAAATTGTGTCAATCTTTTCAGGTTTTCAAGGAGAACATTTTCGGTCATATACAATTTTTCGATTAACCCCTTGGTTTGCTATTTATAAGCGCAAAACCGCAGTTTTTGCGAAAAATTGGTCATAGAGCTTTCTGAATGGTGTCAATCTTTTCAGGTCTTCAAGAAGAATATTTTCGGTCTTATAAATTTTTTCGATTAATGCCTTCGTCGCAGCTTTTTCGAAAGTTAATTTTTTTTTTATTTGTCGAGACGAACATTTTTAGTTATATACACTTTTCCGATTCCCGCAGTCGTTTGCGAGTTACAAGCAAAAACATGCGATTTCAGTAATAAGAATCAGCGCACTCGCTTTCCGCGCAACCAATATGTGTATTTACATAAGTATGTGGCATTTTTCAGGGCGCGCTCATTCAGTGACATCTATGTATGGTAAAAAAAACCCATCATCAAACAATCACAGATGATTATATCGTAACTTAACATAGTGTTCAAAGAGGGCCTATTAACATGTAAATATTATGTAAATATCTTAAACTTATTTTCGCATTTGACGTCCTATCCCAGAGACGGCATACACAAGGATGTTTTACTCCCATTAAAAATCCTAGGGCCATCTGAGGACGCGAACCCGCGACCTTTAGCATAGTAAGTTTCTATGCTAACCACTACACCACAGATGACCCCTCGCATAAAAGTTATAGAAATAGCTATTGAATTTTTTATGTTTTATTATATTACTTTCACTTACCTATATTTATTTTTTTTATTTTTATTTTTATTTCTCACTCTACCGTACCTTGAAGGTAATACGAGTGTTAGCAACAGTGGTATGATAAGCATGACTGCATAACATACCACTGCTGCAAGTAGATCACATTACTTCACAGCCGGTGCTCAGTGTCTAAGCTTCAGCCACTGCCTCCTTCTTCGCCTGCTCTGTTCTGCGGCCTCAATGGAGATCTTCTACCCAAGGTGAAGTGGGTTGGGCCGACAGCTTCCTTCCACCCGGAGACGAAATTTATGAAGTGCTGGTAGTTGTCTTTAGACACCAGCTGAGGAAAGTCGCTCTCCGACAGTGTGTAGAGCCCAGTTTCCCTCAGCAGCTTGGCCCTTAGTGGCTCATAGGCAGTGCAGGCAATAACGATGTGCTCAGCGGTTTCTGGGATCCCGCAACTGGGACATAGAGGATCAATGTTTATTCCATGCTTGTGAAGCTTCGCTCGAAAACCTCCATGTCCCGTTAGAATCTGAGAAGTCCAGTAGTCCGGGAGGACCCACGTCTTCTCTAGCCGCGATTCGACGGTGGGGAAGTATTTCCTTAGCGTAGCCCCGTTCGGGGTCGTCACCCACCGCCGATTCCATTCTGCCAAAGTGTTCTCCCGGAGGATCTTCTTCCATTTGGTGGGGTCTGCGCAGATTCTTCCCCGTAAGTTTGCTGGGATATCCGCCAAGCCGTCTCGTTTAATTTTATGCCGAAGTAGGTCTTCTTTTAGGAGGAGGTCGAGAGGAATAGCTCCTCCTAAGATCTGCACCGCCTCGTGAGACACAGTTCTGTATGACCTGGTCACTCGAAGCAGGGCCATCCGTTGGATTGTAGCCAACCTGCTCTTCTGTCGGTGCGAGAGATCTCCAATCCAGGCAGGGGCCGCATATCGGAGTATACCAACAACCACAGCATTATAAATGGCTATGGTAGCTGGATATCTAAGGCCCCAAAACGCGCCACCAATGCGACTCAATCCGTTAAGGGCAAGGCTTACCCTACTTCTCAAATAGTCCAAGTGAGGCGTCACATTGAAATTCTTCCCTATCCTGATTCCAAGATAGGTGACAACCTCACTCGGAATTATTCTTGTTCCCTGTATAATCATTGATATAGGGTGAGCCCTATCTGTTTTACCTCTCAAGAGGATCGCTTGAGTCTTGGATCCTGCCATCCTCAATTTCTTCCTCTCGTACCATCCTGCTACCAGGTTGGCGCAACGTGCTGCTTCATCTTTCAGTCGGGCCCTGCTATTTGAGGCTACTACAACAGCCAGGTCATCTACGTAAGCTGTAGCGGGGAACCGCTCTTTTTCCAGGACGCCCAGCAACTCGTCGAAGACTAATTTCCACAGGGCAGGACCAAGTACAGAGCCCTGAGGGCAACCTCGCTCCACTGTTTCTTCTACCTCATAGTAGCTGCCACGAATTTTTAATGTCCTGTCCTGCAGGTAGCTTCTAACCAAGCCATACAAGTTGCTGGGCGCTTCAAATCTCTGCAGCTGCTGGAGCACGCTGGGCCACCAAACGCTGTCGAAGGCGGAGGTTATGTCGAAGAGTAGAAGCATAACATACCTCTCCGCCCTCTCCTCGACATCACGACGCACTCTCAGCAGTGCATCTGCGGTTCCCCTTCCTTTGCAGGATCCATACTGCCGTGGGTGACTGGCTCTGGAAAAGACTGGCCTTAAACTGGTCAGCATGAGGTTCTCTAACACCTTACTCATGACGGGGAGGAGACAGATTGGCCTATAGGACTTGGCTAGTTGCTTATCCCTGTCTCCTCCTTTGTAAATGAGCCTAACATCAGCTGTTTTCCAGCTTTTGGGAAAGTATTCCCTATCCAAGCAATCATTATATAAGGACAATAGTCTTTCTTCAATATAGGGAATACTATTCCTTAAAACAACCGCGTCAATTGAGTCTAGACCAGGAGCACTACCAGTCTTTTGTCTATCCACGGCAGCACGGAGATCCCATATATCCCATGGTGGGCACAGGTCCGTTCCAGGGGGACATTCCGTGGTACGTCTTACGAATTCCTCCTCTTCATTATCTAGGGACGGATCATCCCTGGGGTAAGTTTCCATAATAAACATTTTGGCAGCATCTTCGGGAGTTTTAGCTTGAGCATCATTGTGGCGTATTGTTGCTATAACCTCCATAGGCGTCAGCTTACCCAATGCTACTCTATACGGAATACCCCAGGGGCTCTTAGATGATTCCTTGATAATGAATTCATCCCAAGACTTGCGTTTTCGTAAGCGCACTTCGTTCCGGTATACCCTGGCTTTAGACCTGTACTCCTCCCGAAGTGTACTACGCCTCTCATCGATAGTACACCTTTGATATAAACGCCGGGCCTTGTAGAGCTCTCTCTTTAGTAAGGTTAAGGCAGGCGTCCACCATGGGACAGGGCGGGCTCCCGTCTTCCGATGCTGGAGGGATTCTTCAGCAGCATCTCGAATCACATCAGTGATCCGAGAAACTCGGTATTCCAGATCATCAGTGGATTCCGTAACTGCTGTATCCCAATCATCATCAACCAGCTTTCCCTCCAGAGCTGAGCGGAAGGCATGCCAATCAGCTTGTTTAGTTCGGAAGCCCTTATCAGTACCGTGGGAACCTTCCATACTTTGAGCCATGCAAAAAACTATAGTATGGTGGTCAGAACTCGTCTCAGATCGGAGGGTCCAATCCCCAAGGAGGTTCGCAAGCGATGGCGAGGCCATCGTAACGTCTATCCAGCTCTGCCCCCTTCCTCCAGAAAAGGTAGGGATAGCCGAAGGATCGTTTAGTACTACTAGTTGGTTCCTCGCTATGAATTCGCCAAGCTTAAGACCCCTTCGGTTTGTTCGATTGGACCCCCAGACCGTGTTCCAGGAGTTTGTATCTGAACATATGATCACGTTCCTTGTGCAAGCCGTGATAATTTCCATGGCGGATATGTCTTCATCTATATCATTTCCATCAGCAAGGTATGATGAAATGAGCGTAAACGCAACATTACCCCACTTGATATAGCATGCGACGCAATCCGCCGTGGTATACTGTCTCAGATCCATCACGTCAAGGTTAGGGTTATTAACCACTATAGCAGCTCTGGGCCTCCTCTCTCCACTGCCCAGGGCTATAACTCTTGACGTGAGGCCAAACCCCATGACCATGTTCCCACGGCAGCTTGGTTCCTGGATCGCCATGACGTCGTAGCGTTGGGCAAGAGCTCTAAGCTCATCCGCTACCAGGCGCCGACGTCCCATGTTGAGTTGGAGGATGGTGATCTTATTCATAGAAGGTTCTCTTAGCAACTTCCTTCGACCACTTTAGGTGCACAGGGCACTCTCGGCTACCTGACTTGTGCTTCCGTTGGGGTGGTGGAAGGTTTGCCCGCGTGCAATTTATACACGTAGGGGTACCCTGCTCCTTTTTCAACGGGCAATCCTTTAACACGTGTCCACTCCCTGCGCACCAGATACAAACTACGTTGTCTACTTTACATGTAGCCTTTGTGTGCCCGTAGTCTTGGCATTTAGTGCACCGAGGAGCGTCAAGATAGTCCTTGAATGTCATAGACCACCATCCCCCATTTAAAGGTCCGATATCCAACAGTTGGAACCGCACCGCAGGATGAACTTCAATCACCCAGTTTCTACTAAATCCAGTTCTGGCCAAAGAGGAAAAAATAGGCCGGATATCGGAACTTACCAATGTGGTTGAGACCGACTTCTCGGTTATTTTTCCCCACAAAAATCGAAGCAGCTCCTCTGAAGTCCAGGAATGAGGAACTCCCATTACTTCTAGTTTTGGTTTTTTTTTGAGGGCCAATTTTGCTTGTAAGCCACTATCACGCAATCCCTGCCAACCAATGATTTTATTGGCTTGGGAACTGTCTTCCAAGCGGACAAGAACAGAGCCCCCCTTTGTCTTACGGACGATTGCAGCCTCTACACCAATATCCGTTGGGGACGGTAGGTTGCTAATAATGTCAATGGGGCTCTTCCCCGCCCCACTTATAGTGATATAAGTTGGTTTCGGGGCCTGGGTAGGTTTAGATGGGAGAGTTTTAACGATCTCTGCCATTGACTTTGGCTTTGCCTGAGTTGGCTTACTCGGGGATACCGCCTCGGCCAGTGGCACCAGGCTTCCCTCTATACCTGCAGGCTCAGGGACGTTCTTGGTCTTGTTCCTCCGCCGTTTGTTTTTTACAACCGTGAAGGAGTCTGCTACTATTCCAGGCAGAGACTGGTCTTGATTCGCGGTTGGCATTACAGCCCTGCTTTGAGCAGAAACGCCGAGTTGGCGAGTTTCAGCAGCAACCGAAAGCCCTTCAATCACTTTAGGGACTGATTTTTCAAGTACTATACTTGTGATGAGAGACAGTACATCTGGGCAAGTCAATGATTCTTTTACAGCCTGCTGTATTATGGCAGAGACATTTTCACTCTTTAATTCGTTTTCTTTTAACATTTGTTCTAACGTTCCTATTACATCAACTAACCATTGGACTTTGCTGTTGATGTAACTTTGGTCCTTTTTAGCAATGTTTTTATTCATGTTTTTGATATAAACCTGAAGGTTCTCTTGAACCATCTTTGCTTCAATACTTTTGGAATTTTCCTTAACCTCCGATGAATTTTCATCATTCCTTATTCTAGGCCTTTTGGCAGAATTGGAAATCTCTATTTTCCCTTTACACGTTTCCATATTCACGTCAGGGTGTACGCTGGCCGTATTCATTACCGTAGATGCGGTAAAGCTAGTGATATCAGTTCTTATCACTAACCTTCCAAACTAAGCAACTATATAGCCAACTACTAATAGTTCTAATTAAAACTAGTAATAAGAGTTCTTACCAATAGCCAATTGTCCTTTCAACATAAATTAGTAAAATAAGTCTCAACTTCGTGGTTTAATCAAAATTCTCCTGTCCAGTTTAACCTATTTACACTATTTACAAAAAAAACTAACACAATAAACACAAAAAGTTATCAAAAACATGTTCAATTAAGAAGAAAAACTAAGTTAACAACAAGGAACAGAAAACTAACTCAAAACAAGAAAATAGAACACAATAAACTATATCTATAGGCACTTAGTAAAAGGACACAAGTTATCACCGGTATCTCACTTACCTATATATGAAATATATAGTAAGGAAAGTATTGCGATCGTGAAAAATTTCGACTTCCGGTTTTCAACGGAAATACACGTTTTGGAGTCCCCTGAGTCCAAATAACCAAGTCCCGCGAAATGGTCAGTGTGTCTGTGAAAAGACTAGCTCAAAAACTATAGGTCGTATAATACATAAATTGGGTATTTTGTGTATGTATAGGCCCGCGATGTGACAGCAAAAATTTATTAAAATTGGTCAAACGGAGGGAGTACTTTATTTGAAGAATTTTGTCTATTTTTTACGTTTTTCTCCATTTTCTCAAAAACGGCTCAAACGATTTTGATTAAACTCGGTATTTGGTGTATGTATATGCCCGCGATGCGACAGTCAAAGTTTCATCAAAATTGATTAACCAGAGGGGGGACTTTACTTAATAAATTTTGTCTCATTTTCACGTGTTTTTTTTATTTACTCAAAAACGGCTTTAACGATTTTGATCAAACTGGGTATTTGATGTATGTATATGCCAAAGATGTGATAGCCAACATTTCATCAAAATTGATCAACCGGAGAGGGCACGTTACTTAATACTATTTTTTTTTTATTTACTCAAAAACAGCTTTACCAATTTTGATCAAACTGGGTATTTGATGTATTAATATGTCCGAGATATGAATAAAAATTTCATCATGACTGTAACTAAATGAAATTTTCAACAAGTACAAATAAATTGGTCAAACGGAGGGAGTACTTTATTTGAAGAATTTTGTCTATTTTTTACGTTTTTCTCCATTTTCTCATAAACGGCTCAAACGATTTTGATTAAACTCGGTATTTGGTGTATGTATATGCCCGCGATGCGAAAGTCAAAGTTTCATCAAAATTGATTAACCAGAGGGGGGACTTTACTTAATAAATTTTGTCTCATTTTCACGTGTTTTTTTTATTTACTCAAAAACGGCTTTAACGATTTTGATCAAACTGGGTATTTGATGTATGTATATGCCAAAGATGTGATAGCCAACATTTCATCAAAATTGATTAACCGGAGAGGGCACTTTACTTAATACTATTTTTTATTTTATTTACTCAAAAACAGCTTTACCAATTTTGATCAAACTGGGTATTTGATGTATTAATATGTCCGAGATATGAATAAAAATTTCATCATGACTGTAACTAAATGAAATTTTCAACAAGTACATAGAGAATTATAAAATCAGACGACTTGGAATATTATGCCTTGCATTGCCGCATTATCTCAAGTAAAACCTTTTATTTAATAATAAAAGAAATTAGTGTTTGTTATTGAGCAAATGAAAACAAAAATAAGGAATGAATGTGTAACTTTGAGAAGTGGCATTAACACAATTTCTAATCTAAGTAAGTTAGTAAGTGAAAGTTGTGTGTTGCGCGCACACACCAGATTTTTTCTTTTAACAATTATCTATAGGCGGGCGCAAGCGACGGTGCTGCTTCTGCGACGGCGCTGCAGGAACTAGAGAAACGGGGATAAAAGCCGGGCCATTACCTGGGATTCGTAGGGTTTTTTGGCGTTTTTAATTTATTTTTCCATAATTAAAACCCGATTGAGCAAAAAATCATTTGAAAAATATCTAATAGGTATTGCTCGGTCCCTCAGTGTTCAATTAGAAAATCAAAAGACGTGTCATTCCCTTTTATTTCCAAAAAATAAAAAGCTTCTTAAAGAGTGGATTGTAAAATTAAGAATAGATAAGCCTGTTTCGAAACATATGACGATATGTAGTCTTTATTAAAAAAAAAGAGACTATATTTATCCAGGTAAATATTAGTATTTGACATTTTATTATTCCAAAATGCTAGTTTTATGCAAATAACATTAAGACCATAGTGTCATAGATTTGTTTTTCTTTTTTAATTTTCCCCATTTTTCTATTACATCCGTTGTGCTTAATTGTTCCATGTTTTCAATGCGAAGCCTGAAAGTTTTGACAAATAAATAAACAATATGACAAAGAATCTAAGCTGTCATAACAATGATTGTGTGAATAGGTAATTAATATTATTACCAACGGAAAAACGTCGAGTAAAGTTACAATGATGTGTTTGCATTTACCAGAACTACCAGCTTTACACGTACAATGACAAGAAAATTGCTTATTATTATTAATAAATTTGATTTCCACTTTTATTTGATGGGGCAGTCCTTTAAGATTGCTCGTTTAAAGGCACGAGGCTTGTAAAATAACTGTTTTTTTTTATTTTTAGATATTATTCCACATGTAAATATGTGGTTTGCATCAAGAATAGCCTGCCCTTCAATTAATGGTCTTTTAAAATTACAAATTATCTCTATCACATCCACTATGTCTAACACCGTTCTTTCCGACATTTTGCAAAACTACTAGCGCACCCTATATTCGATTGCGCCCGCCTATATTCATATTAGATAAGATAGATAATAAAGAAGTAACTATCAATTACTAAGTAAGATAAGGAGCGCTGGCTCCTTGCCGCATGCCGCTCTCACGGCGAGGCCCAGATTTATAGTCCGCCTTACCGGCCCATTGTCCCTCTTTTCTTTTATTTTTTTTTTTTTTCTTCTCTCTCTATAAACATTTACATATTTTTTGTTCCCTTTTCGGGTCCGAGGGGCCGGTTCGCTTTCAAGTGGGTTCCTAATTGAGGAAGCGGTAGGGGGGGGGGGGGGGGAGGAGGATAAACCGAATTTATCTCCCGTCGTCTTCCAGAAATTTTTCGACAAAGAGTCGAGTTTCATTATCAAAAATTAATAAGAAAAAAAATTGAAAACATAACGAATATTTACATCGAAGCGCGACTTAGATGGATAATACTTATGTGCTATAGGCGGGCGCAATCGACTATAGGGTGCGCTAGTAGTTTTACAAAATGTCGGAAGGAACGGGGATAGATGTAGTTGATGTGATAGAGATAATTGGTAATTTTAAGAGACCATTAATTGAAGGGCAGGCTATCCTTGATGCAAACCACATAATTACATGTGGAATAATATCTAGAAGTAAAAAAAAACAGTTATTTTACAAGCTTTGTGCCTTCAAATAAGCGATCTTAAAGGACTGCCCCATCAAATCAAAGTGGAAATCAAATTTATTAATAATAATAAGCAACTTTCGTGTAAAGCTAGTAGTTCTGGTAAATGCAAACACATCATTGTAACTTTACTCTCCGTTTTGCGGTTAGTAATAACATTAATTACCTATCAATACAATCATTGTTATGGCAGCTGTCATTTTCATAACAGCTTAGTTTCTTTGTCATATTATTTATTTATATGTCAAAACTTTCAGGCATCGCATTAAAAACTTGGAACAATTAAGCACAACGGGTGTAATTCAAAAATGGGGAAAATTAAAAAAGAAAAACAAATCTATGACACTATGGTCCCAATGTTATTCGCATAAAACTATCATTTTGGAATAATAAAATTTCACATACTAATATTTACCTGAATAAATATAGTCACTTTCTTTAAAATGAAGACTACATATCGTCATATGTTTCGAAACAGGCTTATCTATTCTTAATTTTACAATCCACCCTTTAAGAAGCTTTTTATTTTTTGGAAATAAATGGAATTACACGTCTTCTGATTTTCTAATTGAACACTGAGGGACCGAGCAATACCTATTAGACATTTTTCAAATAATTTTTTGCTCAATTGGGTTTTAATTATGGAAAAATAAATTAAAAACGCCAAAAAACCCTATGAATCCCAGGTAATGGCCCGGCTTCTATCCCCGTTTCTCTAGTTCCTGAAAGAAGCAGCACCGTCGCTTGCGCTTGCCTATAGGGACACCTGTGGTGTAGTGGTTAGCATGAAAACTTACAATACTAAAGGTCGCGGGTTCGCGTTCCGAGGTGGTCCTAAGATTTTTTAATGGGAGTAAAAAAATTCTTGTCTATGCCGTCCAGCGGATAGGACGTGAAATGGAGATCCCGAGCCTGTACGATGTCAGGTACTCCTTTAAGATCCCTATCCTAATTATACTTGGATAGGCAATATTTAGGACTCGCACTGTAGCATCGTCCAATTAGCCTTAGTACCATAAAGCCAATAAGACGTTGAACAAACAAACGATACAAACAAACTTAAATGCTACACTAGATAGGCTGTGCGAATTATTCATCTTTATAGAGAATAACCAAATTGTAATAATCATCATCATTATATTTATTATTTCTCAAGGTCCTTTTTTTTTGTCGGTACGCCATAACTTCCTTAATACTTCATCCAATTTTATGAATGAGGCTTTGAATGAACCTTTCCTTAACCGCTACAGCGGAAAAATATACAAATCACTCATTTCGCCTTCCATTCCGAACCCGCGTTTTTTGCGATAAAATCAAATTAATCGTTTCTAAATCATTAAGTCAATCTTTTCAGGTTTTACAGAAGAACATTTTCGGTCGTATACATTTTTTCGTTTAACCCCTCCGTTTGCTAGTCGTAAGCGAAACACTGCAATTCTCAGCAAAAATGGTCGCTGGGCTTTTTCGAAGGTGTCATTTTTTTTAGTTTGTCGAGACGAACATTTTTGGTTATATAAAATTTTCCGATAGTCGCGAGTTACAAGCACAAACATGTGATTTCAATCAGTAGTTTCCTCGAGACCGATGGGTGTATTTGGTATGTGGCGTTTTCCAGGGTGTAAAACAAACCCACCAACAAACAATCACAGATGACCATATCGTAACTTCAAAAATAGTATTCAAAGAGGTCCTGTAAACATGTAAGTATTATGTGAATATGTATATGGGTAATTCTCCCATTTGATACGAATTTGGAGTTTATATTTCTATGAAAAAAAAAGTACATTTTTAAATTATTTTTTTTCCGTGAATCTCTTCAACATTGTCTCCTGATGATTCTCGCAAAGAATCCTTTCATAGAAGTTCGTCATTCAAGAGATACACGATGATGATTGAAATCATGGAAGTGAGGGAATCAGGTAACGAGTGAGGGAATTAGATAATGATCAAAATTCAACTTGTATAAATTTTATTCTCACATTATGACTATCACATTAAGTATTTACAAACAAATCACATTGGACATTAGGTGTGGTACAATATTCTCTTACTATAAACTCAATAAACGAAGACGAACACTAGAACAGATGCTGCATAAAATTTATGTAAAATTGTTCCTTCGATATTCCTTCATTTCTTTATTCCTTGCGCTTCTATATCGAATGGAAAGGCACGGAGTAGTTTTCTGTTCTGAATTTTTATTATTGGAGCGGGCAATGTCATTAATATGTCTTTTGGCTCAAGTGAAAATTGGTCATTTAGATTTAATATAAACTCACGTTTCAGAAAATTTCAGAGAGACCGGGATTTCGAAAGTTTGAACATTTGACATAGTTCACAGGCAGAATAATAAGTATAATTTCAAAGATTTGAATTTGCTGTGCTTTAGTTCGGCCATCTATATTGAAAAAACTTTCAACTTAACTTTTATTAGTGATGGGTATCGATTCTCGATATATCAGAATTATCGATATTTTGGTTCACAGAAACCTATATTTTTTATCGATATTCTAAAATTACGATGTTTATGATATCGATATTTTAGTTTTGATATTTGTTTCAAATATACGTATTTAAAATAACCAATTAGATTTTTTTTTTTTCATTCTTAGTAAGTCTTTAATCGAACTGTTATCTCACACTAATATATATTGGTATTATTACTATATTAGTATTACTTAAGGTTGCATGATTAACAAAAAAAAATAGATGAACTAAACTAATTGATGAAAACAAACAATTTAAAATTTTCAAAACTTTGCCTAAATCACGTACTTACTAATTCCCTCACTATTTGTGAAATGAGGGAATTTGGTATGAGGGAATTAGATTCTAGAAGTTAACCAAAGGTAACACATTTCATGCAATGAACAACAACAATATTTTATGAGAATTCTAAAGTCCCTTTCAAGTCTTACACAATATTGAATTAGAAATACGAAATCTTTCTTACCTTTGTTGAAATATCAAGAGGTGATGGAATTAGGCGTTTGAATGACGAGAGCCAAGTATATCTTATTAAATGTCAACACAAATTATTCACAACAGGGCTTCTGTGGGGTAGGTTTCCCTACAAATGGTGGCAACTTTAGACAATGTTGCCAATCCTATGAAATGTTTCTAACATGCTCTGAAGAGCGTTGGCGCCCTTTTTTAAAAAAAGTGAGGGAATTTGATCAGACCTAATGGACACTCGGGTTAGGGGCCATATATTTTTTACCTTGACATGCGGCTTATTGTCTATTCTATCAATCAACAGTTCAGAACGTAACAGGGCTGATAGAAAAAGAAAGAAAGTCATATCATCAAAATTAACTATTTTATCGTCTGGCAAAATCATCAACTCGAGTCAAGGGACACATGAGGGAATTAGGTTTTGACCTTTTGAATTTGAATTTAAGTATAAAAAAAAGTTCGCATTGAACCTGCAAATGAATGAAAAGTGAGGTAAGAGTACCTAGTACTCAATTTTATTCAGAATAGTGCACGCAATGGAATGCTGACGCCAAAATCAACCAGGGACACGAATCCGTATGAATTGGGAGAATGACCCATATACCTTAAACTTATATTTAAAAAAAAAATAATCTACAATTTAAACGCATCTTTTCTTTACTTCAACCCTCATATGCCCATGACGCAATAAATACGCACTGCATGATACTAAAAATATGGTGTGTACTTTAATTAAATGGGATTTGAGTAAATTTCTTTTCCATAATGCTTTTATTTGGGGGATAATTTAATCCTCATAGCAATAGTTGATGAATTGGCTTTTATAGTTGATAGATAGGCTAGCAATAGTTGATGACTTTATATAGACATGGATGTATACCATTGAGAATAGGAAAGTATTACCATAAACATTAATAGAACGTTTCCTGTTTTTCTTAAAACTAATTAATGTTAATTATATTACTAGATTCCTGGCAATGGTTTTGTTTGTATTGATTGTCCGATAAAATAAATAAAAATATATCTATTTCAATCTTAATTTCGAACGTGCTATAGACTTTAACACTTTAGACTAAAGGCAATATATATAACGTGTGCGTATATATATATATATATATATATATATATGATATAAGCGTTACGATCCCTGCTCGATACGATATAAAATTAGTGTGTATACCTACATCTTTTAGTTTACATCGAGAAAATGAATGTATTGTTTTTTGAGCAATTTTAGCAAATTAACAGATATCACGTCTTATTAATGAATAGCTGGATAAGATTAAATGGTCTTTAAAGAAGTGTAGAGAATGTCCAAGGAATTCTGTCCATTCCAGCATTTTTCTCTTACTCACTCTCACTCTCTCTCTCTCTCTCTCTCTCTCTCTCTCAATAGAACAGCTTACTAAACAATACATTTAAAATCGGTGATTCCGGCAAACGTGATTCCTGGAATATCTTCTATTCCTTATTGATAATATTAAGATGAAACATTTTAACGATAGTGTAAAAAAAAAAAAAAAAAAAAAATATTTTAAAATGTTTTCCATAGCTGATAAACTTTATTGCAATTCAGTTCAGTACAAATTATGAATTTAGCTATAAATGTATGTACACATAATATTCTGTTTCTCTTACTTTATATATGTATATAAATCATTTTTTAAAAACCATGTTTGATGTAACACACAACTTTCACTTAACAACTTACTTAGATTACAAATTTACGTGTTTTGTTAAATATGTAAACGCCATTCCTCAAATTTTCCCACATTTATTTACTTATTTTGTTTTAGTTTGCTCTCTAAAATACTACACTAAATTTTTTTATTGTTAAATAAAAGTTTTTACTTTATCTTAATTGGTCTCTTCTCTTGGCCTACATGAGACTGTCATTTGGATGCGTGGGGCTTGGAGAGGAAAGATTCATGGAAAATGGCTAATTATGGATGTTTAGTGCTTCTCAGAAGTTCATAGAAGATTTTATCAATTTTTTAGTGTAAAACTTTGCTACTGTTAATGACATTGCCAAAAGTAACTAAAAATAACCCTGTGTACTTGTCAGTATTTGAATAAGGCTTAATTCAATAGAACGCTGATATAGTGATGTATAGAATGAAATGAACTGATGTATATGCCCAAGATGTTATAAAAAAAATTTCATCAAAATTGGTCAAACGGATGAGTTACTACTTTATTTAATACAATTTTACGTTTTTTTCGATGTTCTCAAAAAAGGCTCTTATGATTTTGATAAAACTGGGTATTCGATATATGTATATCCCCGAGATATAACAAAAATTTCTTCAAAATTGATCAAACGGAGTGGGCCCTTTATTTCACAACTTTTTTTTCACATTTTTTCGATTTTCTCGAAAATAGTTTTTAAGATTTTGTTTTACTCGTTATGTTTAATGAGAATCAGGTATTCTTTAATATCAGGTAAGCTTTATCATTATAAAAATTTTCTGAGTGGGCTTTAATGGGGAACGTGCCTTTTTGTTTCCCTATAAGGTACCTTTGGTTTTGTTTACATGGAGAAATTATCAGTCTCTCGTTTCGCCTAAAAATCAGAAAGGGCTAAATATGAAATATGAAAAAAATCAAGTAAACATACAGAGGAGAAAAATAGAAAAATATTCCGTCAACTCATGAAACACATTGAGCTCACGCATGCGCAGTACGCCTTGACATACCTATGCTTTATGATTAAAGACGTTCTGTTCATTTAATGGAAATTATTTGTTTCATGGTAACTAAATGAAGCTTTCAACAACTACATATAGAATTATAAAATCAGACTACTTGGAGTATTATTCTTGCATTGCCGAATTATCGCAAGTAAGAACTTATATTTAATAATTTAAAAAAATAGTGTATTATAGAGCAAATAAGAACAAAAATAAGAAACGAATGTGGAAAAATATGCGACTTTGAGAAATGGCAATTAAAAAAACACGCAAATTTCTAATCTATGGTAAGTTGGTACGTGAAAGTAGTGCGTTGCGCGCATTGATTCATTTTTTGAGAATATAAGAAACCTTTAGAAGTTATGAAAATATCACAGCAAATTAAAATGGCTGGATGGTGAAATTTGGTTGGCTCCAGCTCCTCTATAAAATTTTATTGAGCAAAAACCTCAACGATGTACTTGCTATAACTAATATTAAGTATATCCTTCAGGTAGATAGATAGATAGATAGATAAAAGCTTTATTCAAAATAAATTTACATTCTCTCCTAAAAATAAAAAGCCTGTTTTGGCATGGTATAAAACCGTCTGCCAAGAGCTGCCCATAATAATAATTATACTATAATACGAACAACATGCCACAAAAGAAATAAATAACAAATCCATAAAAAAATAAAATATAATTAATAAATACATCTATTACATCTAGTCAAATAATTTTAGGAAATTATTTATAATCTATACAAAAAATAAATGAATAATTAACTTAATAGGTGGTATATGAATAGTATAAATATTTCGTTACTGTATTAAGATAAATATTTTGATATACATATTTTGCAAATGTTTACCTAGAAGGTGTTATGTATTATACTGTTCGATCAAAAACATTCTGTATTTATATGCTGACAGGTGGTATTGATATAGACTATTCCAATCTTTTCCATTTAAAATTTCTATTAATTCGTTTAAATTAATCAAAGTTTTTTGAAAAATTTATACCTGTATTCATTTAGAATTGGACAAACAGCCACATACGAGGGGTGATCAAAAAGTTCCAGGACTGTTGAGATTGCGCGGCAATGGAGTGTCATAGAGCAGTGCGGTTGGCAGCATTGTTTAGCGTGACTCTTCCTGAGCTCAGCTGTTTATTCAGTTTGTTGATAACCTTCTTCATTGCAAAGTTACTGCTGTTTTCGTAAAAAAAAGTTTTTTGTGTTCGGCGATTTTGTGAAATGAATGTAAAGGAAGAGCAACGCGTTTGCGTAAAGTTTTGTGTGAAGTTGGGTAAAATGTAATGAGACCATTAACCGCTTTCGTTATCTTCAAACCCTGAGAAATTTGCGCGAGGCAATAAGGAGGAAGAGACCATAGTTGTGGCGGAGCGGTGAGTTGGTGCTGCATCATGACAATGCGCCTGTTCATTCCGCACTGCTCATTCGCGACTACTGCACCAAAAATGGAATGACGGTCATTCCCCAGCCTCCATATTCACCTGACCTTGCCCCTGCAGACTTTTTCTTGTTTCCAAAACTTAAGAGACCCATGAAGGGAAAGAATCGCCGAACACAAAAAACTTTTTTTTACGAAAACAGCAGTAACTTTGCAATGAAGAAGGTTATCAACAAACTAAATAAACAGCTGAGCTCAGGAAGAGTCACGCTAAACAATGCTGCCAACCGCACTGCTCTATGACACTCCATTGCCGCGCAATCTCAACAGTCCTGGAACTTTTTGATCACCCCTCGTAGTGATATAAATCTTCAATTACATTCAAATTGCAGAGTGTACACATTCTTTGATCCTCACTTCTCATAACACTGTTGTTAAGGGACACTAATTGCCCTCGCAATTTAAATATTATCTTGAAAGTATATCCTTCAGGTTAGATAGTTATCAAAAAGCCAAAAATGGACAATAATTATGTTGTTTCATTTTTTTTTTCTTTTTCATATTTATCTGAATTCTCTTCTTCTTTCACATTTTTAAAATATCTAGTAGTTCCTAGATCGACCCCATTCCAGTCTCCACTATTTTCGTTATCGTACCGCGTTTTCTCCTTCCTCTCCTTGTTAAGAATTCCGAAAATTCTAAAGACGTCTCGATCTATTAAGTGCATTCTTAACTGTAGACTAACTATAAAATAGAATATCTTCTCGAAATAACGATCCCCCTATCTGGTCATTTATTTTAACTGTTACATTTATCATGACCTATTTATGGAAACAATTAAAATTTATTGGTGTTCCTATTTTAATTAATAAAGAATAATTAAATTAACATGAATTAGTTTTATGCTTAATCATTGATCATTAAGGTACAGGCACCCTCATCCTGGGTGCCCCCAGCATTGTGGGGATGTCCAATCGCGACCATAATTTTTATATTAAATAAATTTCTACTTTTTTCCTTGTTTTGATTATCAGCTTGTCAATAAAAAGGGTTATCATATATGGATATTTTTATTAATTTGTAAAACTTTTTTTATGTTAGAGTTTAAGTTTTCCTCAAAGACCAAGCGAATCCTGAAATTCCTATATGTTTTTATTGGGCATGATTCTTCTTTTCTATTTACTGGTGACATACTTCGGTATTTAGGATCCTAGAGCAACTAGTTTTGATTAAAAATCCAATAAAATCGCAAAATCGAAATCAACTCAAAAAATTAATTGTACTACTTAACTTTTCGACTAAATTTCTTAAAGTAACTGATTGTGTTATTTGTTCGAATATTGGTGAATAGCATCGGTTTCATTTAATTTTTCATATCGGGGTTATCTTACTCCTTACTTAAAAAATTAAATATAGTCGGGACCGGTGCGCGCATCACACAACTTTCACTTACCACCCTACTTTTTTAATATAAAATTAGACAATTTTTTTAAATAGCATACTCTAGCGCTACCGTAGTGGGAACCCTTAACTTTCTTTCACATTGAATTTTTTTTTTATTGTGAAGTGGGGTCAGTAATTCATACATTGATATGGCAAGAATAAATTTGGTCCTAATTACTCTAGAACTTCCTACATACCTTGGTTTCTTTCGAATTTTTTTTTATATAAACATTTTTTTTCGTTAGTTATTATAGAAACAATAATCGAGTTTTCGTCTGAATGATCGAGTTTTTCAACGATATATCGTAAACAAGAATCGATAGGATGGGTTCCGATCAAAAATTGGAACTAAATTTTCAATCTTAGTATTTACCTTAGTATTTTTCAGAATAGAGATATTTCATTCATCTAAGGCAGGAACAATTAATAATGCTTTATTTAAATTAATTGTTCACGTATGTTTCAACAAGCTCTTAAAACACGTTGCCGACTTTTAACGCATGCTCAGTACGCCTTTCCTTGTTAAAAATGAGCGGTTAGCAAAGGTGAATATCTTTGTATCATGCATGGCAATATGGGTTTTTTACTTTCACTTACCTATATATGAAATATATAGTAAGAAAGTATTGCGATCGTGAAAAATTTCGACTTCCTGTTTTCATCGGAAATACACGTTTTGGGGTCCCTTGAGTCCAATTAACCAAGTCCCTCGAAATAGTCTGTATTGTGTGAATGTGTGTGTGTATATTAATAGACTAGCTCAAAAACTATAAACCGCACAGACCTGAAATTGGGTATTTGGTGTATGTATGTGTGACAGCCAAAATTTCATTAACCGTATTATGAAAATAAAAAATTGTTATTTATTAATAAAAAGATTAATGTTACTTAAGAGCGTAAATACGTGATGCTCAAATTTTTGAAGCATCGCAGGTGTGTAAAAATATGGTATAAAATAATAGTCAATAATTAATATAGGTATATTTTAGTCTAGAAACTTTTTTCCATAATAAATTTTGAAAACAATATAAATCGATTTTAGAGGAACAGTAATCGTTCTTGATTTCCAGAAAGGCATAGGATAACGAAAATACACTTATCGATTAACCCTCTCGATATGTTTACAAAAAGCAACTCGCAATATAAAACAAGGAACCAGTAAAAAAAACTCAACTATTGATGGAATTAGGCCCCTCAAAAAAAGAAATAAGCAATAATAAATCGAAAAGTACTGAGGACTATCAACAAATATTAGTATATACTTAAATGTAGAAAAATGTGTGAAGTTGAGGAATGGCGTTTACATATTATCGAAACACGTCGATTTCTTATCCAAGTAAGTTCGTAAGTGAAAGTTGTGTTTTGCGCGCATCGCGCCAGATTTTTTCCGATAACATTTTGAACAACACTAATTAATATCGCATATTCAATAATTATTCATTACTTCATATGCCTTAATTGATGACCGACCTTTATGCTAATGACATGTCCTGTGACTTCCCCTAACCATCTCACCCTTCCAGACAGGCGGCGAAGAACGGAGGATCAAACATGGGCTGGAGAAGAAGTATGGGGGTATCTCATTAGGTAGGGCGTGATGCTGGAACTGGATGCTGGAGGCTGCTCGCTGGGTGTTTTACATACAATCTACTGCCCCACTGGGGGTCGTCTGCGTTCGGCACGGCTACATATCTCCTCGATCCAACTTACCTTCGCGGTTGGATCCAGTGTGGTAGGAATAAAATCTTGATAATATTATATTTTGTAGAGGATATTCTGAGCTCAATCCTTAAATAATTTTTAAACCTCTTAAAGAGCATAGATTTTGACAGCGTTGCCCACTCAGAATTTAATTTATTTCAACACATAACGTTCAGTCTTCGAAAAAATACCAGCCCTCCAATTTATATAGACAATGTTCAAATTTCTCAAACTGACACCGTACATTACCCTGCTCTTACTCTTGACAGAAGGATGACAAGGGGCTCGCATGTTAAAATGAAACGAAAAACCCTTAACAAACGACTGACCCTACTTCACTCCCTTTTTTCTAAAACTTCAAAACTAGGACTACGACAAAAATTAAATACATATTTATACTTAGTGAAACCAATATGGACATACTCTTCACAGATATACGGAACAGCCAAAAAGACCCACTTACAAATAATTCAGACTTTTCACTCAAAAATATTAACACTCATAGTTAAAGCACCATGTTACGTGACCTACATACTGACTTACAATTGACAACAGTAGATCAACATATAAAGTCACTTTACAAACGTTTCCATACACACTTACACGGTCATTTCAACCAACTGATAAGCGGCAAGGTAACAACTGATATGCCCATACCTAGGAGATTAAAAAGGCGCTGGATGAGAGATCTCCTTCGTTAACAAACCGGATTAACTGACACAAGCCAGACAAGAAGTACTGCTGGGTGTCATCCTTCCCCATGACTAACATGCCCTTTTTCAAATTAGCATGTCGATTAGGATAGATTGTTGATGTATATTGATACGGCAAATGAAAATTAAAAAGCCAAAAAAAAAAGAAAAATATCTATTTTATTGGAATATAATAACTTTTGGTACTAGCCAAGATTATTTGTTTTGAAATACCGATATAAATAAAATAAGAATAGTTGCTCAATTACGTATGGCGGATAAGTATGCAACAGTAAACGCTTTCTGATGATAGCGTCAGATTAGTACGGACATCAAGTACATAATTAAAGCGACAGAAGTACTTTAATTTAATATCCCACCAAATCTTCAAAATTCGGACAATCGATTTGTGACAGACGTTGATAAGATCATAATGTGCTTTATTTCAATAATGAATTTTTATGGGTCAATATTTGTTCTAGGGCATTAATTAAAGCTCAAGAGATTAATAATAGATAGACTTACGAGATACTATGTGTTTATAAGTACAGACCCTACAGAACATTACTCTTTCAGCCCTGAGTAGCCTGTGGTTTGACATTCCTCTCTTGAAAGATGTCTGATAGTTATTGTTACAGCCAGCCAGCTTGGGGTAATATTTTATGGCTTGGCATTCCAAGACTTGATATTGTCCCATCTTAACTTAGTATCGATTTCTTCACTCAGAGAAATTTCTTCGCAAGAAATGGAATTTTATTTTAAAGTCCTTGGAGGTAGTACACATTTCTGAGCTCACAGAATCAGTTATAGCAATTCTATTTGCCACTTGCCAATCAACATTAATGAGCGGTATCTAATCTATGGTCAAGATATAAATGTCTAAATTATCATTTTACAACATGATATGAATACAAAATTGAATGGTCCAAATCAAAAACAATTAAACTGCGCTTATTCAAATTTTAAGAAAACATAAATTTTCAGTAATTCGCAAATATCTTTATTAAAATCTCGTGTCCCAATGTTTTTTGGGGGTAAAATCAACTCAACCGTTCTTGAAAAAATTTGGCTCAATATTTCTTATAGCCAATGAAATGATTTTTATACTACAATTGAAAGCGATTATTTGTAAGGTCGACAAATTTCCAAGAAATGACTGTTTAAGTTGTTTTATTGACACAATACTTCATTTTATTTCGATATTTAGGGTGGGTAAGCATCCAGTAGTCAAATATATTTTTTCCGGCTTGGACTAGGAAAATCCTTGTAAATTAATTAATTGATTAAAACAAGTGGTTTTGATATTTTTGCATGGTACCCATCGTATTCCTCTATATCAAAATTAATATCAAATTAATTTTCGGTGGCATATCTGTCTGCGATTGTGAAAAATCTTTTTTGCTTTCCAAAAATCTTTTTATCTTAGAGACTTTACCAGAAGTTACAAGTGATTGTACTTCACTAATCGATAGCTGAAGTTCTTTCTCCGGAAAGCTACTACCTTTTTATTCCGCTGTGCAATGTGTTTTCAAACTTATATATCAGGTCTCAAAGCCATTTTTACTTTCACATACCTATATATATATATATATATATATATATATAGTAAGTGGAAGTATTGCGATCGTGAAAAATTTCGCCTTCTGGTTTTCAACGGAAATACACGTTTTGGGGTCCCCTGAGTCCAAATAACCAAGTCCCCCAAAATGGTCTGTGTGTGTGTGTGTGTGTGTGAACAGACTAGCTCAATAACTATAAACCGTGTGAACATGAAATTGGGTATTTAGTGTATGTATATGCCCGCGATGTGACAGCAAAAATTTCATCAAAATTGCTCAAAGGGAGTACTTTATTTAATACCTTTTTAAGTCTTTTTCGATTTTCTCAAAAACGGCTCTAACGATTTTGATCAAACTGGGTATTTAATCTATTTACATGCCCCAGATATGACTGTAAAAATTTCATCAAAATTTATCAACCGGAGGGGGGACTTTACTTAATAAATTTTGTATCATTTTCACGTGTTTTTTTTATATACTCAAAAACGGTTTTTACGATTTTGATCAAACTGGGTATTTGATGAATGTATATGCCTAAGATGTAATAGCCAACATTTCATCAAAATTGGTCAAACGGAGGGGGCACTTTATTTCATAACTTTTTTTGCAATGTTTACCTTTTTTCGATTATCTCAAAAACGCCTTTAACGATTTTCATCATATTCGTCACGTTTAATGAAAATTAGGTGTTATTTAATATCAGGTAAGCGCTATCATTATTCAAATGTTCTGAGCAAATGAAAACTAAAATAAGTAATGAATGTGGAAAAATTAGTAACTTTGAGGAGTGGCATTAACAAAACGCATTAATTTCTTATCTAAGTAATTTGGTAAGTGAAAGTTGTTTGTTGCGCGCACGCACCATATTTTTTTGTCTATAAGCCATAATTCTCATAATATTTCATCAAATTTCATGAATGAGGCACCATTTTAAAGCTTTCCTTAACCGCTACACCGGAAAAAATACAAATCACTCATTTCGATTGCGAGTTATAAGCCGTGTTTATTGAGAGAAACTCTAAATGGCCGTAGAGGTTTCTAAATGGTGTCAATCTTTTTAACTTTTCAAGAAAATTTTTGGTCCTGTGCATTTTTTCGATTAACCCCTTCGTTTGCGAGTTATCAGCGAAAAACTGCAATTCTTAGCGAAAATGGTCGCAGGGCTTTTTCGAAGGTTTCATTTTTTTTAGTTTATCGAGACGAACATTTTTGGTTATATACACTTTTCCAATTGTTGCCGTCGTTTGCGAGTTACAAGTAAAAAAATGGGATTTCAGTCAATAGAATCAGCGCACTCGCTCTCCGCGAAACCGATATGTATATTTAAGTATGTTGCGTTTTCCATGGTGCGCACATTCAGTGACCTCAATGTCTGTGTGAAACAAACCCACCAATAATCACAGATGACTATATCGTAACTACAAACATACTGCTCAAAGAGGTCCTGTCAACACGTAGGAGACTATCCAAAAAGAGTATTCGGGGTTTGAAAGTTGAATAAAATCTCAAATATAGAATATTAAGTAGGATGTTTACGTTTTTTTTTTAAACACAATGAACTGGAAATTTATTCAGAAAAAAAACAATATTGTCTAGGTGTCCACCATAACGCTGCTGGCACTCCTCGAATCTCAAACGCAATAAATAGTACTGTTAATAGTGAGCGTTACTGTGAAATGATAAGAGGTTTTTTGGCCCAAGAACTTCAAGAGTTTAAATGATATAACTCTAGAACACGGTTTCAGCAAGACGGGGCCACTTGCCATACTTCAGACTTATCAATTGCTACAGTAAACGAATTATTCCAAAACAAAGTGATTTCTCGTAGAGGCACCATTAGCTGGCCTCCCAGGAGTCCCGATCTCAGTCCTCTTGACTTCTTTCTGTGGGGATACCTGGAAAGTAGGGCGTACGAAAAGAAACCAATTAAAGCAAAATATCAGAACAGAAATGATGGCAATCTCAGGAACAATGTGCCAACGCGTTTTTAGAAATCTGCGTTTGAGATTCAAGGAGTGCCAGCAGCGTTATGGTGGACACCTAGACAATATTGTTTTTTCTAAATAAATTTCCAGTTCATTGTGTTTAAATAAAACGTAAATATCCTACTTGATATTCTATATTTAAGATTTTATTCAACTTTCAAACCCCTAATACTCTTTTTGGACACCCTGTATTACAAATATATGCTTGCAGTATAAAGTCGAAAATAAATAAAAACTCAAATATAGAATATCAAGTAGGATGTTTACTTTTTATTTAAACACAATGAACTGGAAATTTATTTAGAAAAAAACAATATTGTCTAGGTGTCCACCATAACGCTGCTGGCACTCCTCGAATCTCAAACGCAGATTTCTAAAAACGCCTTGACACATTGTTCCTGAGATTTCCGTCATTTCTGTTTTCATATTTTGCTTCAATTGCGTTAGATTCGTCGGTTTCTTTTCGTGTACCCTACTTTTCAGGTATCCCCACAGAAAGAAGTCAAGAGGACTGAGATCGGGACTCCTGGGAGGCCAGCTAATGGTGCCTCTACGAGAAATCACTTTGTTTTGGAATCATTCGTTTACCCTAGCAATTGATAAGTATGGCAAGTGACGCCGTCTTGCTGAAACCATGTTCTAGAGTTATATCCTTTAAACTCTTGAAGTTCTTGGGCCAAAAAACCTCTTATCATTTCACAGTAACGAAAACCAGAATACTCTTTCTAGACACCCTGTACTATGTAAATACCTTAAATCTAGGTTTCAAAAAATAAATAATTTACAATTTAAAACATTTATTCTTTACTTTAACCCTCATCTACGCCCAGAACGCACTAAATACGCACTATACGGTACAAATATACGTTGTGTACCTACTTTAATTACCTGGGAGTAGGTTTCAGTGCGCATGCTTCGCACGGGTCAGCTAGTATTTATTTTTAGCGAATAACTAATAGTTTTTCCCGGTGACATGTGTTGATGTATTTTTACTTCTAGTCACTAGCATTCAGATTCCATATGAATCATTTCCGTCATAATAATCAATCTTATCATTTTATAATCATCTCATTTTCATAATATTAAGTTGCTATGCAATGTTCTATGCTGACTCAAATCATGTGGTTTTATGAAAAATTAGACAATGTCTTAAGAAACTTGAACTTTCTAACATAATTTTATTGTCAGAGAGAACTTTATTATTTTTGTCTTTAGGAGTGAATTCTTTATATTTTTGGCTATTTTTTTTTTTTATTATTACTTTATTTTTACAGTAATTCTTTATTCTTACTTTACTTAATTTATTATTATTATTATTATTACTTATCGAAGACTATCTCCTTCAGTTCACCTCTTTCTTGAGAATGTTGGATGGAAGGTCTGCTATAAGAGAAATTGGTCACTTTTACTCTTCTATAGGACCGCATTCCTTCGGCCCCAATCAACGTACCTGAGACCATCAAAGAATTCTTAGCCCACAAAAAATATAGAATGATATTATTCAATATAATAAAAATAATAATAAAATAATTTAACAAAGTCTTGACATTGATATGGCAATGGTATTGAGCAATTCGAGTAGGCCGGCTAAAAAATTCTTGAAATTCCTTAAAAATATTTAGTGTACAAATAGTTTAAATAACTTTACCTTCTAATATCGATCAGATAATCTTTTATTTTTTGACCAAATTTTATTTTTCTTTGTATCTTTAATTTAGCCATGTATTTTTATTAAATTTCCAATTTAATTTGATTTGATATTAGGCCAAAATTAAAGGTGTTTTTTAAGTGGTTAAATGTTTTTGTTAAATATGTTATTGATAATACTGGTTTATAATAAACAAAGCCACAATTTTATCATATAAATCGGATGATTTCATTTATACTGATGATATTTTACGTAAATGATATTTTACGAAAAAATCGGAGCTTTTCTCTCTAGTAGTGTTTTAATATATATTTAATATACCCTATACTCAGTTTTAGCATTTTATACGATACAGTTATTGACACCCTTAAGACTACATTTGTGTGGTGAAATTAAAAAAAACACTTTTTATGAAGGGATCAAACTGAAACTTCTTATAGCTCCTCTTTATCTATCCTTATAAAGTCTCAAGAGGTTTTTTTTGGGTCAAAAGTTCAATAGTTTTACCACATGGCAATATTTATTGTTAAAAGTGCAAAAACTAGTTATTGACACCCTGTGGATTTAATTGTGAAAGCTTCCCTTTATGGTTAGTTTGTTAACGTCTTACTGCATAGATGACTTAGAGGACCCTTCAAATATTAGATTCATGTATATCTTGAAATAAAATTAGGACTTGTTCACTTATTTCTTTAAGTTAAAGATGGGGTTTCAATAACTGTATGGTTTACCCTACTATATGTCCCATAAAGTACTTTGAAAATTTTTTGTGGGTCTAATCTAATACAACTCTTGAGAGGAGCTTCAATTCAAAGAATAAGCGAGTGGTAAATATTTTATTTTGATTCCTTGAAACATATATATTTTGTAACTGTTAACTTAAATTTCCTTGTAAGAAATATCTATTTAGATTAGATGATTCATATATGAGTTCCTGTATACATAAAAAACATAAATAAACAAAGTAATGAGCATTGTGAAAATGTAAAAATGATAAATTTTGTAAATATTGTGATAAATATCATTCTTCAAGAGAGAAACACTTTATTCATGATAAAAGAGATTCTGCCCAACTACATTGGGTTGCTAATACACAGCATACTATACGTCTATCTCAGACTATTTGTAAAATCTTATAGTAATAATATGTAATAATCACATCCATGCATATATAAACCTGCATAGTTATAATTTTTTAATCTTTATCCTTTCTCTATTTTGCTCAATCCCTTGAGTTTTTTCTTGAATGACTAACAATAGACATATGATACATTCCTAAGGCATGGATTATAAGTCATAGCCAAGACACCCTCCTGGGGGAAGCCCAACCTCCCAAAAGTGAGTAACCTTAATATAAAAATTAAGTGGAAAAAGCCTTGCGGTTGAGCGTGATCACTGTCAAATCACCTCCTTGCACGGTACTGAACCCATGACCCTTGGGTTGTAGTGTTATAAGATAAATTATGAAAAGTGTTACGATTGTTTAATACCTCTTACCCTACTAAGGCTGATCGGACGATGCTGCAGTGTGAGTCCTAAATTTTGCCTATCCAGGCATAATTAGGATAGGGGTCTTTAACGAGTACTCGGGACCACCATTTTACATCCTATCCGTGGGGCGGCATAGCCAAGCATTTTTTACTCCCATTAAAATATTCTAGGGCCACCTCGGGACGCGAACCCGAGACCTTCAGTATATTAGGTTGCCATGCTAATCACTACAGCACAGGTGACCCTTATTTATAATTTTATTCTAAACTTAATCACATAATGTTTGAAATGTTACCTCTTGAGTCAATGATGGTGGAAGATATCCACCATATTCTACCTCTTGAGTTATTAGAATTATTTTATTAAACTTGAAGGATGTGAATTAAATATAAGTGAGTCTAAACTTTTGACTGGTAGTGTATTAATATATATATACATACACATATATATATATATATATATATATATATATATATATATATATATATATATATATATATATATATATATATAGGGTAAACCATACAGTTATTGGCACCCAAACTTTAACTTAAAGAAATAGATAAACAAGTCCTAATTTTATCACAAGATATACATGAGTCTAATGTTTGAAGGGTCCTCTAAGTCATCTATGAAGTAAGTCTTTAACATACTAACCATAAAGGGAAGCTTTCACAATTAAATCCACAGGGTGCCAATAACTAGATTTAGCACGTTGAACAATAAATATTGGAATATTGTAAAGCTAATGAACTTTTGACCCAAAAAACCTCTTGAGTATTTATAAGGATAGATAAAGAGGAGCTATGGGAAGTTTCAATTTGATTCCTTTATAAAAAGTTTTTTTTTTTTTTTTAACCACAGAAGTGTAGTCTTAATGGTGCCAATAACTTGTTAGGTTTACTCAACCTATTTATTTTTTAAAAACTTTAAAACCTCATTGATCCATGCCTTAACAAACTAACCATAGGGAAGATTTCACAATTAAATCCCCAAGGTCTCAATAACTAGTTCTTGCAATTTTAACAATAAATATTGCCATATGGTAAAGCTATTGAACTTTTGACCCAGAAAAGCCTCTTGAGTCTTTATAAGGATAGATAAAGAGGAGCTGTAGGAAGTTTCAATTTGATTCCTTTATAAAAAGTATTTTTCCTTTCACTTACCTATATATGAAATATATAGAGTAAGTGGAAGTATTGCGATCGTGAAAAAATTCGACTTCCGGTTTTCAACGGAAAAACACGTTTTGGGGTCCCCTGAGTCGAAATGACCAAGTCCCGCGAAATGGTCTGTGTGTGTGTGTGTGTGTGTGTGTGTGTGTGTGTGTGTGTGTGTGTGTGAACAGACTAGCTCAAAAACTATAAATCGTGCGATCCTGAAATTGGGTATTTAGTGTAGGTATATGCCCGCAATGTGACAGCATAAATTTCATCAAAATTACTTAAAGGGAGGGGGTACTTTACTTCATAACTTTTTAGGTTTTTTTCGATTTTCTCAAAAATGGCTCTAACGATTTTGATCAAACTGAGTATTTCATCTATTTATATGCCCGAGATATGTCTGTAAAAATTTCATCAAAATTGATCAACCGCAGGGGGCACTTTACTTAATAAATTTTGTAACATTTTCATGTGTTTTTTTTATTTACTCTAAATCGGCTTCAACGATTTTGATCAAACTGGGTATTTGATGTATTTATATGCCCGAGATATGGCTGTAAAAATTTCATCAAAATTGATTTACCGGAGGGGGGACTTTACTTAATAAATTTTGTAACATTTTCACGTGTTTTTTTGATTTTCTCAAAAACGGCTCTAACGATTTTGATTAAACTTAGTATTTGATCTATTTATATGCCCGAGATATGTCTGTAAAGATTTCATCAAAATTGATCAACCGCAGGGGGCACTTTACTTAATAAATTTTGTATCATTTTTACGTGCTTTTTTTATTTACTCAAAAACGGCTTTCACGATTGTGACCAAACTGGGTATTTGATGTATGTATATGCCAAATATGTGATAGCCATCATTTTATCAAAATTTATCAACCGAAAGGGGGACTTTACTTAATAAATTTTGTATCATTTTCACGGGGTTTTTTATTTACTAAAAAACGGCTTTAACGATTAATAAAAATGACATATGAATGTAGAAAAATGTGTGACTTTGGGAAATGATATTTAACAAAACACGTCAATTTCTTATCTAAGTAAGTTGGTAAGTGAAAGTTGTGTGTTGCGCGCACGCACCAGATTTTTTTTTTGTTTTAACCACAGAAATGTAGTCTTAATGGTGCCAATAACTGTACGGTTTACCCTATATATATATATATATATATATATATATATATATATATATATATATATATATATATATATACATATAGGAATGATTATATAATTATTGGCTACTACTCGCCGCGGAGGACGCGGATAGATCCCTGAGAGAAGAATGGGGATAATGATTGGTGGAGCCAAGGACTAGAGGCCGTCAGCCTTCGAGTTCCCACGCCCCCTCCATCCACCGCCTTCCTCTCTTCCCATTCGTCCCCTTCTCTCCTCTTCTCCTCTCATTGGCTCATTATCCACCAATCCCGGGTCCTATCTACATCAACGGTCTCCTATTCACTTTCACTCCTAGCTTTCACTTTCACTATCATAACCTAGGCCAACTTAGAACGCAGTGGAAACGGAAAAAGTGTGTCAGTACTATCTCCGTCTAGGAGTTCAAGTACTGAGGCTTGTATGAATCATTAAAATATCGATCCGTAGTTATTATAGACGCACAATAGAACGTACTAAACGACACAGGACGACATATTTTTATAGTTATTCAATTTTTCTTAAGGATAAATTTAATTGCATTGAAACGCATTCTGGAACATAAAGTTGCTTCAGGTTTTGATCGTCGGTATCCGTTACAATGGGTCAAATCATGGACGCCCCCCCCCCAATATTTTGGAATGAGGTAACTACCTACATTCTAAATGAGACAAATGAAGAGATAAATTGCCATTTTTTATAAATTGCATTGAAAAACATCGTTGTAGAAACATTAGAGTTATAGAAAGGAAATATGCGAAAGATCCAGAACTCAAAATTTAGGAGTCTAAAAGGAATCTAAAATCTGACAAATTTATATTCTTAAATTTGATAAATAGGGTCAAAAAAGTGATTAAAGTTAATTGTTTCAGCTTTGGGGCTCTACTAAACGATCAAATTCCTCACGAATCCAATCCTTGCAATCCAAAATCCTCATCAATAAAGACCTTAATGTTCCTTATGTCACAGATTTGGCCAGATCGAGATACCAATCCTTTTATAATAAACTCTCAAATCATCAAAAACCCTCTTGTTTCCTGTCTCGCATCCTCCTCCATTCCAGACAATCCTCCAAGACGTCTGAAAAGCAGATGGACACAGGACCTTCTATGTTAAGTGTATTAGTAGAGTGCTACCAATAGGTCGTATCTCTTCATGATTGTCCATGACATTTTTGTTTCTGATTGTTATCTCATTTAGTTGTAGGAGAAATTAAATGTCTCACATTTGTTTTTAAGCGTTCTTTTTCAATTTTTAGCCTCTCAAATTTTCACCTATCTATGAGAATATTGAATATCCCAATAATTTGGCGCTGGTGACGCCTATGGACCAAATATGTCTTATGCTAAAAGGAATAGATTCGATGTTTTTCCCATACGTGAAAAGGCGACACATAATTGAACAATGGAGAAAAACGTATTTTCCAAGACCAAGGAGGGAAAAATGGATTTGGCTACTGGATGCTTACCCACCCTAAATATCGAAAAAAAATGAAATGTTTCAATAAATCAAATTACACCACCATCTGTTGAATATTTATAGAACTTACATATAATCACACTCAATCGTAGTATAATTAACATTTAATTTGCAATAATAGAATTCTTGAGGCCAACAATCGAAATAAAAGTCTCTTATATTTTAAGTTGGACAAAACTACACACAATGAGCCAAAGTTCATCAAAATCGGTTGAGTAGTTTCTGATTTTACCTCCGACAAACATCGGGACACGAGATTTTTAAATATATAAAGACTAGCATTCCCCGTCGCGGCTTTGCCGCCGCGCGAGCCTTTAAAATCAATTCTGTGATCATTCTCTTTTATTGATTTAATATAATATGTAAACGAAATCAATTTAAAAATACATTTGTTGCCTCATTATATCTGTAAGGAAACAATTCCACATCTGCCGTGGGTTCCACAAATCCGGCATGTGTTGAATGCTGAGACATATGAGTCATATCTACTACTACTTGAGACATAACTAGTGGAATCAGAATAATTATAATATATAAATAATAAGTAGCCATATTTTATGTGAATGTCTATTTTAATAATATTGTAACGTTAAATCGATATTCAAATAAAAAACATATGGTTTAAAATCTCCAAAATAGATTTCCGTTAGAGTTAAACGACAATTTCGCCATTTAAACTCCTTAGGGGTTCCATTTTTGAAATTCCTTTCTTAGTGGTTACCTACATTGCGTTTCAAATCTGAATTCCGAACTTCAAGTTTCTATCATTAGTAGTTTTTGCTCTGCGTTGATTCTGTCAGTCAGGACAAAGCCTCTTATATATATAAAGATTATATGATAATTCGAAATTAGTAGAATATTATTCTCGGAAGCTAGGACGGAAACAAGAACGGTTGGGATGAGTAGGAAGTTTATTGTGAAGGAATTTGTTTCTGGACTTGGCAACATCGGAGATATATGGATCATTTAAATCTTTATGGATAATTTTAAGGAAGATGGGACCGAGGATACAACCTTGAGGAACCCCCTCAATCCCTTCAAGGGCTAGAGTTAAACTAAGTAAGTGTTATTGTTATTTACTTTGAATGTTCTGTCGTCAACGAGTTAGGAACGGATAATCAGGAGGTATGTAGTGGATAGGAATCCAAGGATTAAAATGAAAAAAACAAAAAAAACTACTATCTGTCAGTTGATATCGCTAAACTGTCGTTTCTGTTGCCTCAATATTCCACTCAGGGTGCCCAAAACATGAAATCATCTTAAAGGCAATTGCTGCCGATGTTGAAACGCCCATGCAAAAGTTTCTGATGGTTGGTACTCGTGTATCGCTGAATACCTACTTATAACCTCATTCTAACAACACTGGTAAGTTGTTAACAGGATAACCCTTAACGTTTTCTTAGAAATGTGGATTCAACTTATAGAGGTGAATACAAAAATCGTCCCACTTACAGAGGTAACATCCACAAAAATTAATTCCACTTATAGAGGCGCAAACATTCCAGTTAAAGAGTTTATTTAAGAGAAAAATTATGGGACAACAAGTTTTGTACCACTTAAGGAGGTTCCACTTAACCAGGTTCGACTGTATTTAGATTAAATCCTTCCTTGTTGTGGTATTATTGAAAAAATGAATCGTTTGGATTATTTATATATTTACTTAAGCGAAGTGACCATTTTCTGTTGTTGGACTTACCACTAAGCACCATAGGACTCTATTGCTCCATCTATGGTTTTCTTAAAAACTGTATTTTTAAAAGTATATTAAATTTATTTTAAGATAAAGTTGGGATTATTTTTGTGCTAATAATGTAGTTGGGACTGTAGAGTGAAGGAGCATGGAAGTTGTTGAGTAGACGAATGCTGGTCCTTGAGAATGGCTGAGGCCCGCACTGGGGCTGTGCCTTCTTTCCCGCCTTCGTCGTAATTATTTCTCCCGGGGTAATAATAATAATAAATAATAAAAATAGTGTTGATGATGACGATCTTAGTTGTGGAGGATAGTGCGTACATAATGTCCTATGTCTGAGTAATATGGACTTAAAGAGTACAGTAAAAGAAGAAGGGTCGAAAAAAAAAAACGACTCATGACCAATATAATCATTGCAGAGCTGAAAACCATAAAAGTTTGATCAGAATCATAATTGATAATATCCTTTAGTAATCAGTTGAGTTTACATCCTACTCTCAAAAGAAAATATGCGAAAGATCCAGAACTCAAGATTCAACAGTCTAAAATATAGTCTTAAATTTGACCAATATAGTCAAAAACGTGATTAAAGTTAATTGTTCCAGCTTTGGGGCTCCATGAAACCATTAAATTCCTTTCGAATCCTATCCTTGCAATCCAAAATCCTTCGTAAAATCCTTAATGCTACTTATTTCGTTACAGATAAACTCATCCATTAACACCTTAATCTCTCTATTTATATAGAGACCACTAAGAGGAGGTATATTCTTAGGTAACCACTAAGAAAGGAATAGCAAAAATGTAACCCCTAAGGGGCTTAAATGGCGAAATTGTCGTTTAACTCTAACGGAAATCTAATGTTGAGATTTTAAACTATATGTTTTTTATTTGAATATCGATTTAACGTTACAATAGTATTAAAATAGACATTCACATAAAATATGGCTACTGATTATTTAAATATTAGTGGTAATCAAATTATGCACACTGTGATTCCCATGATTGGGGATGGTGCGTGTTTATTTCGATCTCTATCATATATTTCTCCATATATATATACTTCTCCATATATACTACTCCATATATATAAGAGGCTTTGTCCTGACTGACAGAATCAACGCACAGCAATAACTACTTATGATTAGAAACTTGAAGTTCGGAATTTAGACTTTAAAAGCGATGTAGGTAACCACTAAGAAAGGAATAGCAAAAATGTAACCCCTAAGAATATCTAAAATGTAAATGGCGAAATTGTCGTTTAACTCTAACGGACATCTATTTTCGAACTTCGAGAAAATATATCTAATTAGGACTCATTTTAAAGAATTTGATACGACGAGTTTAACTCGAAAGGCCATATTGGGCGTCGAAAACCACGTTTTACAGCCGAAAAATAAAGGGTTCACGACGAGAAAGTCATTTTTTGTTTCGGCGGTTTTAGTGAACTCTCTCCATTGCGCGTCTCCGTCTCTTCTACCGAGCCGGCAGCTTCCCCCTCCAACATTGCACCTACCGGAAGCTCAAATTCTACTAAATCTCCTTAACATCAGTTAACATATTATATTAGATCAATACCAAGATAATGATCACAGAATTGATTGTAAAGGCTCGCGGGCGAAGCCGCGACGGGGAATGCTAGTCTCTATATATATATAAGTATATATATATAAGAGGCTTTGTCCTGACTGACAGGATTAATGCAGAGCAAAACCGACTAATGATAGAAACATGAAGTTCGGAATTTAGATTTTAAATGCGAAGTAGGTAACCACTAAGATAGGAAATTAAAAAATGTATACCCTTTTAGTGAACCTTCTCCATTGCGCGTCTCCCTCTCTTCAACCGAGCCGGCAGCTTCCCCCTCCAACATTACCACCTACCGGAAGCTCTGATCCCTCCCCCCTTCGCTCACTTCGTTTGCAATTCTGTGAAATCCATTAAATATATCTGCAAATATATTAATAAGGGGACAGATCAGGTAGCTTTTGCCCTACATAATAAAAATGACAACATTATTGAAGTAAGTATGTACGAGAGTGGCCGTTACATCAGTAGCTCTGAGGCAGTTTGGAGAATACTTGGTTTCCCAACATATTAATGTTATATGTTGTTATTTATATTGATTTTGTTAACATATTATATGAAATCAATACCAAGATAATGATGACAGAATTGATTTTAAAGGCTCGCAGTCAAAAAAAGCGACGGGGTATGCTAGTACATTAGGAATTTACTTTAAAGAGTACCTGACGAACGTACAGGCTCGGGACCTCCATTTTGGTGGTTAGCATAACAACTCACAATAATAAAGGTCGCGGGCTTATACGACCCGCGGTGGCCATAGGATTTTTTAATGGGGGTAAAAGGGGTAAGGTAAGTAACGGGTTTAATTGGCGAAATTGTCGTTTAACTCTAACAGACACCTATTTTTGAAATTCATTTTAAAGATCTTGATACGAGTTTAATTCTGAAGCCCCTAGGGGGCGTCGAAAACCATGTTTTAAAGCCGAAAAATGAAGCGTTCACGACGAGTAAGCAATTCTTTGTTTCGACGGTTTTAGTGAACTCCCTCTCTTCTACCGAGCCGGCAGCTTCCCCCTCCAACATTCCACCTACCGGAAGCTCCGATTCTACTAAATCTCCTTAACATCAGTTAACATATTATATTAAATCAATACCAAGATAATGATCACAGAATTGATTTTAAAGGCTCGCGGGCAAAGCCGCGACCTGGAATACTAGTATTCTATACGTCGTAGATACTAGTCCTTTCATAATAAACTCCCTAATCGTCAAAAACTCTATTTTTTCCAGTCTCGCTTCCTCCATATTATAGACAGTTACCTCCTCCTAGACGTCTGAAAAGAAGATGGCCTCAGGACCATCTATGTTAAGTGTATTAGTTAATTGCTACGAATGGGTAGTTCCTCTTCATTATTGTTCCTGACATTTTCCTTTCTGATTGTTATCTCATTTACTGGATGTAAATGTAAATACCATTGTAAATATCAATAAATTTAAGGAAAAAGTTAATTGTCTTCCTGAAATTACACGAATTTCAACATACACTATCGTTCGAGACACCTCTTAGCAGACGGTGTTTAACCATGCCAATGCAGGCTTATATTTTTCTTTATAATGTTGTAAATGTATATTAATTGAAAATAAAGCTGTTTATCTATCTATCTATCGTTAAAGCCATTTCGGAAAAATCTTAGGAGAAAAAAATCAGTGAGATATACCTAAGCATAATTTTGAAAAAATCTGGTGCGTGCGCGCAACACACAACTTTCACTTACCAACTTACTTAGATTAGAAATTGACGTGTATTGCTAAATATCATTTCCCAAAGTCACACATTTTTCTACATTCATATCTTATTTTTGTTAATCGTTAAAGCCGATTTTGAGTAAATAAAAAAACGCGTGAAAATGATACAAAATTTATTAAGTAAAGCCCCCCCCTCGGTTGATTAATTTTGATGAAATGTTGGCTATCACATGTTTGGCATATACATACATCAAATACCCAGTTTGATCAAAATCTTTAAAGCCGTTTTTGAGTAAATAAAAAAAACACGTGAAAATGATACAAAATTTATTATGTAAAGTCCCCCCTCCGGTTAATCAATTTTGGTGAAATTTTAACAGTCCTATCTCGGGCATATACATACATCAAATACCCAGTTTGATCAAAATCGTTAGAGCCGATTTAGAGTAAATAAAAAAAACACGTGAAAATGTTACAAAATTTATTAAGTAAAGTCCCCCCTCCGGTTAATCAATTTTTATAAAATTTTTACAGTCGTATCTCGGGCATATTAATACATCAAATACTCAGTTTAATCAAAATCGTTATAGCCGTTTTTGAGAAAATTGAAAAAAAACCTAAAAAGTTATTAAGTAAAGTACCCCCTCCCTTTAATTAATTTTGATGAAATTTATGCTGTCACATCGCGGGCATATACATACACTAAATACACAATTTCAGGTTCGCACGGTTTATAGTTTTTGAGCTAGTCTGTTCACACACACACAGACCATTTCGCGGGACTTGGTAATTTCGACTCAGGGGACCCCAAAACCTGTATTTCCGTTGAAAACCGGAAGTCAAAATTTTTCACGATCGCAATACTTCCACTTACTATATATTACATATATAGGTAAGTGAAAGTAAAAATATTTCTAGTCACATTACAGGCGAGTGGGGCATATCACCGACTTCAAATACCTAATTAAAGTTCCAACGACAAACGGTTTCTGAGCTAGTCTGTTCCCACAAAACTGGGGGTCAGTGGTTGGAACAGCTAACTACTTTAAACAAGATCGCGAGTTCCTAGCCCGCCAGGTTGCTGTATCAACATTTTAGTCTAGAAGTTCGATGGAATGTGTGTCATGCGTCCAGTGTAAATATTTCGAAATACCTGCACGCGAAACTGCCTCTGAAAGGTGAAAGGTATGAAAAAAAGTCGATTATATTTAACTTGAAGCATCACACTCTTAACCTGTTCAAACTGGATCAGGAGTTCTATAAATAGATTGCGAAAAATATAAAAGTATTTACAGTTCCTAATACTGTCAGTATTGCAAAATTTGGTTAATACGAAACTGATAAAATCACGAAATTCGTGATAAATCAAAAGTTACCGATTATTCAATATATGAAAATTAAATCATTTGAGATGCTTATTTTGAGGAAAAATGTGAAAGTTTCGCAGGATGATAATACAATTTTTCACAATGTATATACATAATTGATAATAGTTTAGCTACCAATCCATTTAAAAATCTAGTTGCGTTATAAAAAATAAAAAATAAATAAAAGACTGAAATCCTTAGTCATGAGCACATCAGCTGATCGCATTACAAGCAGGTGATAAGAAGCTGTCGATATTATACAAGCTATTATGTGTTACCTTACAGGCCCAGTCCGGTTAAGTGCATCTAATTTACATAATATTGCGGGTGTCTGGATAATTTGCAGGAATGTACCTGCATTCCTCATTGTACATTATTCGAATTCATAAGCAATAATTGCCAAATAAAAAGGGAAAAAGTACATACGAAGAAATATTAATTTTTTTTAACTTCGAACAGTAGAATTTATTTAAATTAAGAAAAGAATATAGTTAGTAAAAAACTGTGGTGTACGCGCATCACACATTTTTCACTTACCACCCTCCTTTCTATGAGTAAAATCAGACATTTCTTTTTTTTAAATAGCACACTTAAATGCTACTACCCTATAGGGGACACAAAACTTTCTTCTTTGATGACAAGTGTGTTTTTTTTAATCTTTTTGAAAGTGGGTACCTTGGAACATGGGCATACCCAGCGGGGGTCAGGGGGGGGCAGCTTCCCCCCCTTGGAAGGCTGGAAGCAATAATTTTTTAGGCGTTTAAGACTGGAAGCAATAATAGAATACATTTTTTTCAAGCAAATAATTGTAATAACTTAGTTGATAAAGCAGTGCTATAATTATACATAATTTTGGTTTCATTCACCTTTTCCGCGGTAAGGTGTTACAACCTGAACGACCATAGCTTGCCCCCCCCCCTAGTTTTGATCCTGGGTACGCCCTTGCCTTGGAAGCTCAGTACTTCATACAGTGCTGTACCAAGAATGAAGATGACACTTGTTCGTGGGACAACAAAACACTTGTCATGGGACTTTTCGAAGATTCTTTTGAATATAATTATATCATATTCAGAATATGCGTTATTGATATTGTATCGTGAAACAAAACAAAACACATATAATTTTTAATAGTTCTAGACTTTTTTTTTAAACAAACTGTTCTAGTAAACGTCTGTGACTACGCTGTTCGAGTCGAACATCTACGCTGGCGTAGAACCTTCCAAGTAGTTCTTCAGACTAAATATGTATAAGGAGCGATGGACTAGATAGTTAGTCTTGTTCTGAAGCTTAAGTCGTATGGTTATTTTTGTGTTATGATGTAGTCACAAAGTGATACTATTATGTAACCAATTTAATCATTTGTTTGATCAAAGTTCCTTTGTGCCACTAAGGCTAATCTGACGATGCTGTGGGAGTCCTAAATTTTGCCTATCCAGGTATAATTAGGATAGGGATCTTTAACTAGTAGCTGACATCGTACAGGTTCGGGACCTTCATTTTACGTCATATCTGAGGGAAGGCATGGCCAAGGATTTTTTACTCCCATTAAAAAATCCTAGGGCCAGCGTGGGACGCGAACCCGCGACCTTTAGTGTTGTAGGTTGCCATGCTAACCACTACACCACAGGTGACCTTTATTTATAATTATAGTCGAAAACTAAGACAAAAAGTCCTTAGAGATCTGCTCGTTTTGGAGAAAATCGCAAAAAAAAGAAACAATTTTTTCCTTTTTTTTTTCGGTTGGCGCATTAGGCCTACTGAGACCTTTGGCCGCGCAGTGTGATCTTCTTACAGACATTTGTTTTGCTCGCGGGAGCACAGACAGCCTGGAGGGGGTAGCCCAAACCTCACGTTGCTGCAAGCCATGGTCACCATGGTGCAGCGGCGACTGCCCATAGCTCCATAATCCCATTTGGCAGTGTCCTTCCCACTGATGGCGTCAGCTCTCTCGGGTTCAAGGACAGTGACAAACCGGTCTGGTTCTAAGGATTATGGCAGCCCAGAGTCAGCAGGCCCCGAGGACCTATATTTCTTTCCCTGAAGCATACCGTCCTTGTTCCAAACCTCCGGGCGATTACTGGTATCCTGGAAAACCACACCACGATTCTCGATGAATCGAGAACGTTATAATAGAACGTTGTATAATCTCGTGGAAGCTGGTGGAACAACGTATACGGAGCTCGAACAATCTAGATACAAACAGCTCGCTCCAACCGCTTAGTTTGTTCCAAAAAAACGGTCTGGGATTTCAAATCTTATGTGTGTTTTTTTTAACGATTTGACGTTACAATATTATAGTATATATATACCTACCTCGAACATCGAACGGTCCCGCCACCAATATTTTGGAAGGGGGGAACTGCCTACAATCTAACTGATACATAAAATGGCAAGTTTTGATAGACCAAATACCTTTAAAATACATCGTTGGAGGATGAATCAAATTTCCCAAGAGTTGTTTTTGGCGTTATTTTTTCAACTGTTATCCTCTCAAATTTCCACCTACCCTATCTAGGATAGCATTCACCCCCCCCCCCCCCCCCCACCCAATTATTTGTTCCTGGTGACGCCCATGCCTCCAACAATTATTTACTCACAAATAAATTAATTCAAGTCTTGTAACGGTTGTAGTGGTTCGGGATATAATTTTTATATCTATGGTACGGGATATCTTTTTATAATTATTACTAGCTCTGGGGACTTGGTACTATAGAACGTCTGAATGAATGTGAGGTTAGCGCCACGCCGAAGGCAAACAAGACTTAGTGGCCGAAGAT
The DNA here is from genome assembly GCA_911387785.2 of Aelia acuminata. Lineage (NCBI taxonomy): Eukaryota > Metazoa > Arthropoda > Insecta > Hemiptera > Pentatomidae > Aelia > Aelia acuminata. Next base: position 151,229,727 of record OU426981.1, on the reverse strand, counting down.
TGTTGAAATAACATCGACAACAACAACAATAGCTGCCTAGGGGTCGTTACGGTAATGACGGTAACAATCAGCTCGCGCAGCATTGTTCTTTTCGAATAAAGATACTGTCACTAATGGAAGCACTACATGCCCTATCAGCCTTTTTTGTCGGGAGGGGGCGCGCCTTCTCTCGCCCACGCGCTTCGCGGCTCCCTGTGTGGCATCGCCCGCTCCCATCTTCGATAGCTATATCGCTTCGATTATCTCTAATCGATTCTTATCACATATCAATGTGTAGGTGTTATACGAGGCTATTAGTGTTATTGATTTCGTCTGAAGTGGATTATTAAAACATAATTTATTAACAGGTAGGTAATTGAATAACTTGTTTGTATTTTAAGAATTAGCTAAATTTGATTTTAAATTTTTATTACGAGCTTTGGGTCTCCACCAAACCCTCAAGTTCCTCTCGAATCCAATCCTTGCAGTCCAAAATCCTTAACGCTCCTTATTTCGTCACAAATAAACTCATCCATAAATACCTTAATGTTCCATGTATCGCCGATTTGGCCCTATCCAGATACCAGTCTTTTCATAATAAACTCCCGATCCAGTCGAACCCTCTTGTTTCCAGCCTAGTTTCCTCCTCTATTCCAGACAATTCTCCTAGGCGTCTGAAAAGAAGGTGGTCACAAGACCTTCTATGTTAAGTGTATCAGTTGAGAGCTACCAATGGGTAGCTTCTCTTCATGTTTGTTCAGGATATATTTTCTTAGTATTATCACATAAACTAAATGTATTTATTTAAATACAGTCGTACATTTCATTATATAAAAAAAAACTATTAGGTATTATTTATTATTATTATTTTAATTATATTTGTTGTTAAATATTAACTAGTGGGAAGTATAATGGATAACAGGAATAATTGAGAATCAAGTAGGCCGAATCGGTTAATAAATAAACATAAGCATAAATTAGAAGAACCAGAACAAACATGCTAACCAATTTTAAAAAAAAAAATCGCAACGGAAACCTTATCAAGCAAAGAGGTGTTATATGGTCGATGCAACGCCAAAGTGAGATAAGTCGCTTTATGCCACTAAGGCTAATCGGACGATGCTACAGTGGGAGTCCTACATTTTGCATATCCAGGTATAATTTGGATAGGGTTCTTTGGGACCTCCATTTTACATCCTATCCGAGGGTCGGCATAGCATAGGATTTTTTACTCCAATTAAAAATCCAAGGGCCACAGCGGGACACGAACGCGCGACCTTTATCGTTTTGGGTTGCTATGCTAACCACTGAACCAAAGGTGAACCCTAAAAGTGTTTTATTAAGTGTAACAAATAGTCAATTAGTTCTCGATATTGCATAGTAAAATTAACGGTATGCGTTGTTCATTGCATAGCGAAATTCATTGCCTATTTTATACTAAAAATGTAAAACATGAGATAGAATTTCTGTAATATTAGGTATAGTAACACGAGGATTTTTTTAATGGAGACCTTGGATATGCCGTCGCTCGAAAAGGACGTAAAATGGAGGTCCCGAGCCTGTACGATGTCAGGTACTCGGTAAAGATCCCTATCCTAATTATACCTGGATAGGAAAAATTTAGGACTCCCACTGTAGCATCGTGTGATTAGCCTTAGTGGCATAAAGTGACATTCGAACAAACTAACGTTTAGTGAATAAAAAAGTCTTTACAATTTAATTTATTTTCATAAATAATACTGAAGATTTAAGCAAATGAAATTTTTTTTTGCTTCAATCTTCAATTCACACCTGTCACCCAGCGTGACAATCAGCGAATGTGTTGTTTACAATTAATGAACTTAGGGCATTTTGGGCATGATGAAAGGAAGGTGCCCAACAGCACCTCTTTCCGGGCTTGATACCTTATGTGAGCAGGTCCCTCATCCAGCTTCTTTTTAGCCGCCTAGCTACAGGCATATCATCCGTGGCCATGTCGTTAATTAGTGTATTGTTATGTCCGTGTAATTTAACAAAAAATCGTGAATAAAGAGTTCGTATGTGTTGTTCGACAGTAGGTTGTTGTAAGTCTGTATGTAAAGTTTTATTACTTACGTACCAGGGAGCGTTCGTTATTAGTCTCAAAATTTTTTATTGAAAAGTTTGTAATTTTCGTAAGTGCGTCCTCTTTGTTGAGCCGAAAATCTGTGAGGCGTATGTCCAAATGGGTTTAAGTAAGTAAGTGTATGTGTTCAGTTTATGTTCTATTTTTAATTTTGACGATTTAGAAAAAAGAGAGAACAGTGTTTTCAGTCGTTTGTTAAGAGTCTGTCTTTTCATTTTTACGTGTGGGCCCCAAGTCATCCTTCTGTCGAACAGAAGTCCCAGGTAGCGTACTGAGTCCGTCTGAGGTATTTGATTGTCTCCTATGTAAACTGGTGAGCATGTGTCGCGTCGCAGTGTGAATGTTATATATTGGGATTTGTTATGGTTTAATTTCATTTTCCAAAGTGAGTACCAATTATGTAAATGTTGTAAGTGATTTTGCAAATTTAGTGATGCCAATCTTGGGTTATTATGTATTGTTAAAAACATCACAAAATACAAAATTGAATCAAAAAGTATCAATTTTCATTGTTACATTCATTATCAATTTTCATCAATTACATATAGTTTATAAGTTAAACATTTATTATATGATATGGCAAGTTTCAAGTAGAACAAACAGTATAAGTTTGGAAATTATCAAACGAAGGTTATTACAGCAACCAATACATTGCATAAAATTTTGCATTGTATAAAAATTTGCAATACATTGCATAAAATTTTGCAATGTACATACAATAATGTGTATACATACAAAAATAATGCACATATTTACGAAATATTAAAAATTGTTATGCATTAAAATAAATTTTTGCACTTCCGAAATAATTTTCTTTGACTAAAATCTTTTTATGAAAAAGTTTCAAAATAACTTTTTGAAATGAACTTTTATGAAAACAGTTATTTGGATAAAAGTTTTAAGATAGTTACATATTATATCCAAAATGTATTCATTTTGTTATGATCTCTTCTTGCACATAATCCTACTTTGAAATACTCAAATTCATACGCTACTTATCTGTACTTGATAACACTCCGAAGCGTCTGAAATGAATTTGGCAGGAAAACAACCTACCGAAGAACTTTTAAAAGACAACATCGACGTCGAGGGGGGGGGGGGGGCAGGGGGAAGGCAGTAGCACCCCACAAATTTTGAGAAAAAAACTACAAATTAAATAAATTCGTATTCATCTATTAAGCAATGTAAGTAAACATATATGCATTTCAACTTTTAAATATCAAAAAAGTTTCATTTAAAAGATTAATTGAGCCTTACAAGGTATGAATACCTCGAACCTTTCCCCCACGCAAAAGAATTTTACCGACCTATCAACCCCTGAACGAAATTTTCACCATTTTTATTATCCTGCCCCCCCAGACGAAATGTTTTTTTTCTGCCCTTGATAGGCAATATTGTCTCGCCTATGAAGTTGTAAATCATTTTACTATTTCTAGTAAAAAATGTAGACGATCTATTAAATGCTTCCTCAATCCTTAGTTGAGTCATTAGATCTATAAATAAGACAATTGAGTCGCAGGTAACTTCGTTCCCAGAAGACATTTACCTCCCATGATTGATTTTTTTTTTCTATTTTTTATTTTGTTGTTATTACTGACACCAACGGTAAAATAGCAATAAAACTGAAACAAGTCTCTTCTCGCTTATGGAAAAAACGTAGCAACTTGATTTATTATTATTAATCGGTATGATTCAACATCTGTAAACAACATAGTCGCAAGAAGATGAATTCCATTACATTTTACATTGTACCCGACAAAATATTATTCATAATTTCGAGAAAAAAAAATTATGGTGTGGTCACCGGTGGTGTAGTGGTTAGTACCTTCAGTACTAAAGGTCGCAGGTTCGCGCCCAGCGGTGGCCATAGGATTTTTTTATGGGAGTCAAAAATCCTTAGCCATGCCGTCCCTCGGATAGGACGTAAAATGGAGGTCCCGAGCCTGTACGATGTCAGGTACTCTTTAAAGATCCCTATCCATATTATACCTAGATAGGCAAAATTTAGGACTCCCACTGTAGCATCGTCCGATTAGCCTTAGTAGCAAAAAGGGACGTTAAACAAATAAACAAACAAACTATATACAGTCGACTCCGTTTAATTGTGCCATCGGATAATTGGGACCATTTTTAATAAAACGGAATCAAATATAGGTAAAATATTACCGCTTTATTGGGGCAAAACTTTCTGGAACTTAATGTAAAAAACTATGAGGCCGTGTCAATCGAATAACCTAAATGTCTGAGACCACGCCTGATTCTCATCCAGAAGCAAGAAACCGCATCAAAAAGGTTAGTCGTTTTTGTTTTTTTTTCACAAAAAGGAAATGAAGAAATCCTTAAAGAAGTGCGCTAATTATGTTGGTCGTAGTTTAAAATAAGTGTGACAATGCACACTTTATTCGTACCTGTTAAAAAAATTGACGTAAACATATGTTCTGATTCATTTCTTATTTCGTCTTTATCAGTATAATTTATATTGTACACAAATACTTATTTTAATTTGTTTCATCTTGTATATTTCTTACAGTAGGTACCAGTCAAAAGTTTAGACTCACCCTTAGATTTTGTAAAATATATGAATAACAACATTTTATTTATTGAACAACATAACAACTATAATTTCATTTTTAATTTATTTATAACTAGCTGTATATCCCGGTTTCACCCAGGGAATTTGGAAAACAATGAGAAAAGCCGTGGGTCAAGAAGAGTTCGTTAGGACAGAAATGAGATTTTTTTTTACTCCAACGGTTGATTTCGTAAAAATCTAATGTAAAGCGAGATCATAACGATTTTTATTACAATAAAGAATGTACCCAGAGATTGGCTGAAGTTGTGCAATTTTAATATGGACAGGTGTTCGCACCCAGTATGAAAGAACCACTGAGCGAAATTTGGAGAATTTAGGACAAACGGTATGGATTTCTAAAAACAACAAACAAACAGAATTTCATCTTTATTTATATAGATTGTATTCGAAACAATCATATAATGTTTGAAATGTTTTCTCTTGAGTTACAATTATTTTTTAAACTTGAAGAATTTGAATTAAATACAAGTGAATCTAAACTTTTGACTGGTACTGTATATTAAAACCCCTATTTAATAAAAATACATTTTAAGAGTTAAATTAATCGTATTATTTTGACCCCGTCATTAAATTAACAGACGAGAATAGGTACACATAAATACACCTATTAACTGTGTTTTCCCCCAAATATGTCTAATGTATGACATCAATTATCTTACACGTACGGTAGCCCAGTGATCAGGCGTATTTAGGCATTCTTTATTTGCATTTACACGTGGATTCATGGTCTCCGCTTTATTGGGTCCTCCGCTTAATTGGGATTTTTGGTGGGAAATTTTCCCTTTACAGTACCAGTCAAAAGTTTAGACTCACTTGTATTTAATTCACAATCTTCAAGTTTAAAAAAATAACTGTAACTCAAGAGATAACATTTCAAAAATTATATGATTGTTACGAATACAATCTATATAAATAAAGATCGAATTCTGTTTGTTTTGTTTGTTCTTTATAGAAATCCACACGTTTTGACCTAAAATCTCCAAATTTCTCTTAGTGGTCTTCATTCCAGGTGCGAACACTTGTTCAAATTAAAACTGCACAACTTCAGCCAATCTCTGGGTATATTCTTTATTGCTATAAAAATCGTTATGATCTCGCTTTACATTAGATTTTTACGAAATCAACCGTTGTAGTCGAAAAAAATCTCATTTCTGTCCTAACGAACTTTTCTAGACCCACGGCTTTTCTCATTGTTTTCCAAGTTCCCTGGGTGAAACTGGGATATAGAGCTAGTTATAAATAAATTAAAAATAAAATTATAGTTGTTATGTCCATATCCAAAGCAGTGCTTCATAAAACTAAAACAGCAATATGCACTTCAACCCGGAAAAAATATTAAATATAATTGGATCACACAAATTCATAAAATTTTACAAAATATCGGATACGGTGATACAGCGTTAATTAATGACCCAAAAGTGCTAAAAGAAAAAATACCCGCGATTTTAAATAGTTTCAAATCCTATTTAATGGAGGAGGATAAGGCTAAATTAACCAGTTCGGCATACAGCCCATTTTATGTAAATTTATGGGATCCACAAATAATGCACCATCCATATTTGTCAATAGAAAGTCACTTTCCCATGGTCCGTATGTTAGCCCAACTTAGATTGTCTGGTAGACATATTATAAAAATTACTTATAAAACCACTGAACATATTATTAAACCTCAACTCAACTGTACAATTTGTAATCTCCAAGCTAAAGAGACCCTCTATCATATATTTGTTTCTTGCCCGATTTATTCTTCCCTTAGAAAACATTATATTCCCCACTCTATAAATATAAATATTTCACAATTTATCAAATTACTTAAGGTAACGAACAAAGAATCGTTGGCTAAAATATATTATTATTTATCTAACTGCCTTCTTCTGAGGGCTTTTGTTATTAATGAATAATTTGCTAATTATTCGAATTCAAATACGTTATGTTTGAGTGAATGTATGTATTTATTTATTTATATAATTATATATTCTTATCTCATTGTATAGTTCTATTTGTATAGTTATTAAATCTATTTATATACTTATTTATTAATTTTGTTTATAGTGCATAAATATTATGTCTTTATTGTCTATTATTCTAGTAGTAAGTATAGATAATATAAGTGAAAATACCGCATACTAATGGACCTTTTAATATTATTAATATGCTTAATAATGCTGTTACTGAAATTGTTATGTTTTCTATTTATAAGATGTATAACTTAAAATGTTATTTTCTAAGGCTAACTCTATTTGTATAGTAGTGTTCAACCCTAAAAACGAATAAAAGCATTACTCATACTCATAGTTGTTATGTTGTTCAATAAATAAAATGTTGTTATTTATTTATTTTACAAAATCTAAGGGTGAGTCTTAACTTTTGACTGGTACTGTATGTCCCAAATGGAGTCGATTGTATGCAGTATGTATACAAAGGTTGTAGTATACAACTGTGCGTTGTAAAGTGAAGCCATAACCAGTATCTCCCAAGTTACAACATCGCCAAGACAATCTGTGCGACTCCAAGGAACCCGGAGAAAGTAGAAGTGGCTGAAGATAAAGGAGTGTGAATACCAGGTCACCGAGAGTGAGAGTGACACGACAAGCTATCTCCGCTAGCTCTTCCCTCTTATCTTGCAGCTCTTGGGAGAAGGAGGCCTTCTTCTTCTTGTCGGGTGGAGAGATTGCCGATGAAGGGGAGGTTGATAATGTTTATTGTCCGCGATCTGGAGCAGCCACTTTATGGCTTTATCTACGGGCTTTATGGAGAGTCTTTACTGCCACCGCTATCGTACTTACGTGCAGAGATATTGCAGAACGCGGTCAAGTATCCGGATTGTTTTCTTAAAAGCGATTTTATAGCTCTTACCGTTACTCGTAAAGTGTGTGTAAATATTATTGTGTAGACAAGTAAGTACGCACTATCATACTAAAGGTACCTTTACATTGAAAGTCGACCTCGAACAATGTTGGGCTAATCTAAATAAGTCACGAACTTTATTAAGGCTAGCTTTGTTTCTTTGTTCTAACGTCACTTTATGCTACTAAGGCTAATCGGACGATGCTGCAGTGGGAGACCTAAATTTTGCCTATCCAGGTATAATTAGGATACTTTAACGATTACTTGACATCTTACAGGCTCGGAACCTCAATCTTACGTCCTGTCCGAGGGACAATAGATATAGACGAAGATTTTTTACTCCCATTAAAAAATCCTAGGGCCACTGCTGGGCGCGAACCCGCGACCTTTAGTATTGTAGGTTTCTTTGCTAACCACAACACCACAGGTGACCCCAATTTTACTATATCTGAAAACCTTTAAACCAAGGAAAATCAGTACTTTGTAAAGAAGTGTTACTTAAAGGTACCTTTGCACTCTACGAAATTCACGCTTAAACCTAGACCTTTTTTTAAAAAATTTTTAATGTTGCTTTTATCTATAATAAGTTAGAGCAAAAGCTATAACAGCCGCTGATTCCACGTCATCCGACTTTGTAATCGACATGTTTTAAGTTGTTTAAGAGCCATTTAACAACTACATAGAAAACCTATTTTTTTCACAATAGAAGGGGTCGAGGCAAAATAGTGCCAAGCAACATTTTTAACAAAAATAAAATGTAGCTGCCTTCTCTTGGTCTTCTTCTGTCGACCCCTTCAATTATAATTTATTTTTGTTAATCTGAAAATTGATTTTTACTTAGAGGTATAGATAGAGCAGGAGTTCCTAAACTTTGGACTCGGGATATAAGTGATTTCCATGTAGAGTGAATCAAAGTTGTAGTATCAAAAAATATTTTGATTTAGATTTGAAAGATTTTTTATCTTATTAAAACGTTTCAATCAGGTCTTTGAATTTCAATATTATTATTAGTTCAAGGCCTTTTATTATCTAATGTAAATATATAAAACAAAGTCAGGTTTGGTAAGCAATCAATAAATGAAGAACGGCAAGACGAGGATTTCCCAAATTTTTCGGGTCACGAATAATCAGAGAATTTTCCCTGGCGCCTCTTGTCAAATCCGTTGGCAAACTAAATGGTACTGATAGCTTTTCTTTATTTCGTATTCTTCATAAGCGACGATAAACCTATACTTCCTATGTTTGAAATTTTATTTAATAAATAATTAAAACTCATACAAAGGTAAAAAATTCATACTACTCCTTGTCTCCTAATGTCACCAATAAATCATCTACTTCAATCAACTTTAATTTTTTTTAATGTTCACCCTTACATAAACTAATTTAAATAAATAAAATCTTCGGTTTTCTTTATCCCTTATTTTTATTCTGTTTATTTTTCCCTGTTCCAAGCCTTTTCGGGTATATGAGATTTTTTCTTGAGTCAAGAGTGAGGGTGATAAATGCGGAGTTTTTAAAAGAGAATCAGGCACCGTGACTTCAACTCAAAAAATTCAGGTTATCTGTGGGCACCTGTGACGTACTGGCTAGCATAGCAACCTACAATACTAAAAGTCGCGGGTTCACGTCCCGAGGTAGCCCTAGCGTTTTTTATAGGAAGTAAAAAATCGTTGGCTATGCCGTCCCTCGGATGGGACATAAAGTGGTGGTCCTGAGCCTGTGCGATGTAAGATACTCGTTGAAGATGCCTTTCCTGATTATACATAGGCAAAATTTAGCACTCCCACCATAAATGGCAGTTGAAAAAACAAGTTCAGGTTATCAAGTAGAAGAATAAATTGCCAATGATACGTTTGTGAGTTCAAATCCCTGGTGTTCGGGGACATTTTTCACAACATCCGTCCCCGTCCTCGTCCTCACCCCTTGCTTAGGGAAAAAAATGAGTAAATCCAGAAAGTCTCAGGAGGTGAGAAAGAAAAAAAAATCTTCAATTTCTCAGAACAAGATCTACAACAGTACGAAGTCTTCATAAAAACAAATGTGCATACTCTGAGAGATGAGGCTTATTTATTTGCAAGTACTACTTCTTGGGAAAATATCTGTACAATTAATCGACATCGCCATTTAATTGAGAAATTTCATACTTTCGTATCTCTTTTTAACTCCCAGACCTCCATAACGTTTTAATCACCGAACGAAAAAACAAAAATAAATAAAATCGAAATCGAAATGGAAAGTGAGACTGAATCCAGAACGTAGAGAGGGTAGTAGCCATGGACTATCCCAAACTGGCCGTAAATACCAAAATGGCGGCGATAGCTATTTCGTCAGTTTTCGTCCTTTAGTTTTCCTTTTACTTTTACTATAATTCGGCTCCAAAGATGGCGGCCAACTCTTTTATCCTGCTCCACAAATCCTTGGGTTACTTTTACCGGTCTTTAATTTGAAAATGGATTCAACGGACGCGAAATTCCAAATTTCTTTCTGTCTGTTTTATTCTTCTTGTTGTTTTATTCTTATATTCTTCTTGGAAAAGTTTCCCGTATTTATAAGATTTACCAGCAAACCCGGCCACGCGTTTTGTGGCACATTAGCCATAATGCGTTAAATTAATTATATCCTATTCTTTTAATTAATTAATACAGTCAATTCAAAATTCACTGATAAAGACAAAGAAGCTTCAGCTAATTTAAAAACCAAAGGGATTTAAAATAGTACTTGACGCTAAATTTAAAATTGATTGATAAAGAATTCAGAAGAGTTAAAGTTTTTATTGTATAATGGAAAAGGAACTAATAAATAATATAATTGGAATAAGGCTTAGTACAAACACAATAGACAGTGAATATGTAGCGAATTAATCTTTTGCCATAATTAGAGCTCGGATTTCCGTGCAATTGCATCTTTTTTTTGGAAAGTCAGAATAGAGCGAATTCAAGTTTCTTATCCGAATCAAGCCTAATGGGATGTTTTAATGAAGTTTTATACTGCACGAAATTGCACGTTTTGGGGTTTACTGCACGAAATTGCACGTTTTGGGGTTCATTGCACGAAATTGCACGTTTTGAATTTTTATTGTACGAAATTGCATCATTTGATATTTTGAAGAAAAAATATATTACAAATTGTAATTTTCTTTAATCCACATCAAAAAAATAGTGGAAAAATAAATGTGAATATCATAGAAAAAAAAAAAAGGGAACTTGGGAGATGTAAACCAACACAAACCTCCGATTTCCCAGAATTGAGGGTTCAGTGGTTCCTGGATGTTTACATTTTGTTTCTCAATTCCCATCGTTTTGTCAAACTAGCTTCTGTCCTGTAAATTGTTACTAAAAATGCCTAAAATGGGAGCAAGTGTGTCTTCGAAAACTGCGGGATGGATTGAAAAATATCCTGAACTCAATAGTGATGGTTGTGTAGTGTTCTGTAAACTTTTTGATAAAAAAATTGGATGTGAGAGGAAATTACAAATTGATAGCCGCTGTAGCACAAGTAATTTTTTTTAACCCTAGAACGGTAACAGGGGTAGTGTTTGTCATTAGAGTGATTTAAAAATAAGCCTACGCACCGGATATTGCATTTAGTGATTCCATAATTTGAATAGTATCTTTCATTTTTTAAGATCTTCCTATGAGAAATATATTTAATTACAGCTCACCTGCAAGTATTTTACTCTGTAGACTTATGATCCCTACAAGTCCATACAATACATACTCTGTAGGTAATCCCTATCTTGCTGTTACTATTTTAAGTAAATATTGTAACTTATTTTTTTAAAAAAATATATCAATATCATTGTAAAAAAAAATCCAAAATTCAGTAATTATACCAAAACCAATATTATAAAAATAATCTGTAAAAATAAAAGATTTTTTATTTCAATTTACTCTTCGCTACTTACTTTTTTCCAAAGTAGCTATTTTTTGTTTAGCTTATTAGCTGTTTTGTTTAGCTATTAGCTGTTTAGCACAAAAATAATTTAATGCCTGATTTTCAAGCAATACATTTTTATTGCATGTTTTTGCACTTTTTGAAGTTTTTAATGCACGTTTCGAAGTTTTTATTGCACGTTTTCAAATTTTTACTGCACTGAATTCCGAGCTTTAGCCATAATAAATCACTGGTGTTTGGGCAAAAGGGGTTAAGACATCGAATGTGGAGCTTAAACAACGATTGATGAAGCTATTGAAAATCATTTTAAAATCCTTTCTGATTGTATTTCTTTATTCCAGATTAATTAATAAAAATGTATTCTTTCAATAGAGACTGTAATAAATTAAGAATAACGAATAAATTATAGTAAATTATGAATTTAAAGAAGACGATACAAAACAAAAAAAGTAGTTTTATGAATGAGATAATTTATAACTTTTATAATAATAACTTAAATTTTTTTTTATTATTAGAATTCACAATTTGTATTTATTGCAGTGCTAATAGGTGCACTATGATTTTGGTTAACCTGCCTTTTGCTAAAACAAATAGATTCGATGTTTTTCCCACACGTGAAAAGGCGACACATAATTGCGCATGGGAAAACACGGATTTGCCAACTGGATGCTTCCTACCCTAAATATAATATAATATATTATAATATAGAAAAAAAAATGTGTCAATAAATCAACTTACACCGCCATCTGTTAGAAATTTATAGAACTTCCAAATAACCACACTCAACCGTACTATAATAAGCATTTAATTTGCAATAAAAGAAATATTGAGGCTAATAATCGAGATAAAAACTATCATATCTTTTAAGTTGGACAAAACTATACACATTGAGCCTAATTTCATCAAAATCGGTTGAGTAGTTTCTGAGTTCACCTCCGACAAACATCGGGACACGAGATTTTTACATATATAAAAAGATATTCTTTTCAGTCCTTATCTCAAATATTAACCGTGTTTGTAAGCTTTGTATTTGTTTATCAAAATAAAGGTTTATTACGGTTACAAATTGCAATACTTGCTATATACATTGTTGTGAGACTAATCTTCTATATATACATGTATATTAATTATAAGATGTGTTTTTTTTTCATAATTTTTTTTATGCTTGATCATATTCGACTATTTCATAAATTTCCATTCTCTTGAGGTGGAAAAAATATTTTTATCATACTGCATCAAAAACATGTGTTTTCAATACCGGTTTGAGGCCTAAGCCTGAAAAATCTTTTTGGTGGGCTAACCTTACCTGCTACTAATATATATTAATAAACATGTGTTTGAAGGAGGTTACTTTTATCTATACTGTGCTTCATTCTAATATAAGTAGTATGTTTGAAGTGCATAATAACATGGATATACCAGAAGATGTTTTAGAAGAAGCCCACGAAGGGTTTTAATAAAATGAATAATCAGAATTGTACTGTAAATAATAATGTAAATATATAAGTACTTTTCTTCTAATATGTTAATAAACAGATGTTTAAAAAAAAAAAAAAAAAAAAAAAAAAAAAAAAAAAAAAAAAAAAAAAAAAAAAAAAAAAAAAAAAAAAAAAAAAGGTGTCAATTTAATTTCTTATATTGCATCTGTAAGTTATTAATGAAATATAAAAGTTTTTAATGTACTCAAGTATGAGCAGTATGATGAAAAGTATTGTTCATAACAGGTACCTTAAGTGTGTTTTCGGTGCTTGGTCTGCTGGTTAAACTCGACCGCGCAGCGAAAAAAAACACTTTTAGTACTAGTAATGAAAATAACTGTATATCACCCATAAAACGCGAGGATGAGATCTATGAATAAAATAATACTTTATTTAAGAATAATTCAAAAACTATCGATTTCTCCGATTATTTAAGTGCAAAAGTAAAAGGTCTCCGTATTTCCTGAAAGTCTAAAAAATAAATCATGAAAATCGGTTATTATTTTTTTTTTTTTTTGTTGATGCTTCCCATACCTCGTCTCTTTGGCTATACGGGGTTTCCCTGGCCAGGGGTGAGGGTGGGGGATTAATGCCGAATATTAATAAACGTCTCCTGCCACCGGGTTTAGAACGTTTTTAGATAGAATTAGAACTCCGGGTTTTTTTGCTATCTTCGGGTTTCCAATCATGTGTTATGGTTGCAAGGTCACTGATTAGTGTTCGCATGGGCGAATACTAAACAATATTTTTAATATAAATTAAAGTTAATAAAAAAATTGAATCAAAATCACCCTATTTGTTTGTAATAGGAATTGGAATTCCTGAAATTAATATTGTTGATGCAATGCGAGCAATTTTTTTTTTTTCATTATTTTTTTTTTAGAATCCAGTGACCTTAACTATTAATGTTTAATTAAAAAAAAATATGTTTTTATTGATTGAAAACAAAATATCGCGAACATATTTTAGATCGCTGTTGAGATTTTAACCATGTTAGTTTATGTGATAAAGAGTTGACTTAAAAAAATAGATAACTATCCGCGAAAGGTGATTGAGCATGGATTTTACTTTTTTGTAATGTTTAGTTTTACAACTTTTTTTCAGGAAACCTTCTTTACTAATCGACACTCCTTTTTATATTTGATTTTTAAGAAGTTTAACTAAGTAATTCAAAACCGATTCGATTTGGAAGAATATTGAGTTACGTCTTTTTGGATTTCTGTGGTTTCAAAAACAGGTAATTAGTATTATAATAATAGCTATAACGGAAAATCAATTGAATTTGTATCCTTATATTATAATCGATTTTTTTTTAAATATAAAATTTTCGATTAACACTCTCTGTGCTCCAAGGACAGATGTTAAAGTTGTTTTTTTTTTTTTTTTTTTTTTTTTTTTTTACTCCATTTTTATATCTTCACCTGTCAACAACATATCGACATTTTGCAGATTTGATGGCCATTCTGCTAGCCATACAGTGGCATGGCATGTCAGTCATGTTTGGCTTGATTCAGTTATTTAGGTCAGTCAGAGAAGGAGATCTCTCATCCAACGCCTTTTTAATCTCCTTTACATACTTATGAGCATTTCATCTGTAGCTATATCTCTTATAAGAAGTTTGTTATGTCCATGTAAGTTATTGTTAAAACGTTTTTAAAGAGTCTTTATCTGTTTGTTTACTGTTTCCATGTGAAAGTTAGTGTGTAAGGTTTGATTAGTCACGTACCAAGGTGCACTTGAAATGCGTCGTAATATTTTTGACTAGAAGGTTTGAAGTTTTTGTAAATTCGTTTTTTTTTTTTGTTTTTTTTTTTGCAATACCATACATCTGTGAACAGTATATCCTTATAGGTTTAAGTAAGTATGTGTACGTAGTTAGTTTTTGTATTAGTTTTGAAGATTTAGATAAAAGTAGGTAAAGTTGGTTTAGTCGTTTGTTATGAGTTATCCTTTTTTTTAACGTGCGGGCCCCATGTCATCCTTCCATGCAGAGATAGTATATACGTTTTCTAAACCTACTTCTGTGTTAGTTAACTATCTTTCAATCCATAAAACTTGACTATAAAAATTCGACAACCTGCTTTTATTGTATTTATTTTTAGCAAATACATTCATTCTAATTATTTTCCAAATTTATCTAGATAAACATAAATGATTGTACTAAATAATTATTTTTTGTTTATTTTAAACAAAGCCACTATTATCGACAGTGATAGTTAATTAGCTACATAAATAAAGAGGAAATTCTGTTTGTTTGTTTGTTCGTTATATTCTCCAAATTTTGCTCAGTGGTTCATTGATACCAGGTGCGAACACCTGTCCATAATAGAATTGCATAACTTCAGTCAATCTCTGGGTATATTCTTTATTTTTATAAAAATCGTTTTGATCGAGCTTTACATTGGTTTTTCCGAAATCGACCATTTGAGTCGATAAAAGTCTCTCTTTATAGATTTTATAGATTTAAAAAATGAAATTCTCCGGGTGAAACCGGTATATAAAGCTAGTCATTAATAATTTTTTTTTCTAAAAATAAAATAAAATCCAGTGATTACTGCAGTTTTTAAATTATTGATTATTGTTTTGTTGTAAGCAAGCATTCTGATATGCTTTTGGTTTTTATGTTTGGTGTTTCCTTTCTTTTTTCTAAAAATGATCTACACATTGGAAATTCAAAGGCCAAATAGTTGACGTTCCATAAAACGGTGTAAAGTTATCAATTATATGTATGTTCAAACACGTTGACAACTATTTCGAATGCGCAGTAACCTTTTCCTTTTTGTTTTTTTAACACGTAAGACGTACTACTAACAATTCTAGAAAGAATTGTTAACGTGTTTTATTTGCTTGTTGGAACATAACGTAAATTCATTAATTTTTTCAGGACCATTATATAATTGTTTGTTTCGTTTAACGTTATTTTATGCTACTGAGGCTAATTGGACGATACTAAGGTATAATTAGGATAGTGATCTTAAACAAGTAGCTGACATCGCACAGGCTTGGAACATTCATTTTAAGTCCCATCAAAGGACGGTGTAGCAAGTATGTTTACTCCCTTTAAAAAATCCTACAGCCACCCGTTGGGATTCGAATCCGTGACTTTAAGTAGTGATAGCCGCTATGCTAGCCACTTCCACAGTTGACCACTTACTACGTTTAGTAAGTTTTTTTTCTTTTTTCTTCATAATTATAAATAATTATAAATAATTATAAAAGGGTCTGAAACAGGGTTGCAGCATGGCGCCCACCCTTTTCAAGATTTACCTCCACACGTCTGTAAGGCAATGGTATGCACGGTGCGGAGATGTGGGGCCATTTATCGACGATGACCAGCTGATCTCCCTATTTTTTGCGGATGACCAGGTTGTATTTGCGCGGAGGAAGGTCTACCTGGAAATAATGATGTATTCACTATGGGACTGCTATGAATCTATGGGGCTTAAAATAAATTTCGGAAAGACCAAATATATGGCTATTTGCGCTGGAAATGACGGTGATCTCCTCGTCGACTCTGAGAAATGTACAAAGGTTGATGTTTTCAAGTATCTGGGATCTTACCTCGATTCCTCAGGATCCTCGGAAACAGATGTGAGGAAAAAAGTGGAGCAAGCTCGAAAAGCCACACGCATGCTGCATCCGGTTTTGTGGAACGGAACCATTACTAAGGAAAATAAGCGAAGGATCTTCCACGCCATCGTCGAGCCCATCCTAACGTATGCATCTGAAACTTGGACCATGACATCCCAGCTTTACTCAAGGGTTCAAGCTGTGGAGATGGACTTTTGGAGGAGATGCCTAAAAGTAACAAGGATGGACAGGATTAGTAATGACGTTGTTTGGGACAGGATGGAGGTCCCCTTGTCTGTCAACCACAGAATTGGACAGCGGAGGCTAAGATGGTACGGCCATGTAAGAAGAATGTCCAGCGAGCGATGGCCGAGTCGAGTCTTAGATTGGCAGCCGCCAGGAAGACGGAGAAGAGGACGACCCAGGAAAAGATGGATAAGTGAAGTAGAAGAGGAAATGGCGGGCCGAGGCCTTCAGGATGGAGACTGGCTGGACCGCGATCTCTGGAGCTCAAAGTAAAAAAAAAGTATAAATAATTAATTTATTTTTCATTTAACACGATTAATCGATTTTCAAACGTGTTTATAAACACATGTGGTACTTTTAAAAGATAAAACACTGTCAATATGACCTTTATATAGTAAAATAGTTGTTGTTACTTTTTTCAATAACGTTGAAATTCGTCGTTGTTTTCTCACGAAGGAATTAGCTGGGTAAGTGAAACTATTTATTATTCAGGCAATAAGTGTATAGTTCATATTTCTGTTTTTTGAAAAAAAAATATACATATATAAACATATTAAACTGCTATCATAAATTGGTTAAATATTAACAACATTTATACTTATATAATCAAATGATTTTATACTTTTTTAACGATTACAGTTTTTTTTTTTAGATAATTACTTAAACAATGAGTCGATATAAATTTAAAAATAAAAGATTCTAAAATACATTTTTACTTGTAAATTATAATTTTGAGGTAGTACGTTAAGCATGCTAAGTTAAATTGAACATACTAATATCGATAACATTACAACATTCAAGGTTAACTATTAATGACATGATTACATCTGCTAATAAAAATCAAATCAACTAATTAAAATCATTATTCGTTCTTTCATGTTACTTAAAATAATAAATATACTGGTGTTTGGACAAAAAGAATTAAGTCATAGAATGTGAAGCTTTAAGAACGATTTACCAAGCTTTAAAAATCGTAATAGAAATCGTATGATTGTATTTCTTTATTCCTGAATAATAAATGAAACCAGATTATTACAACTGGTACAAATAATTGTAGTAAATTATGAAATTAAAAAGACGAGACACAAAACTTTTTAAGACTAAAGCGCTTTTCCCCAAATACGATTGTATAAAGAAAAAATCTGGTGCGTGCGGGCAACACACAACTTTCACTTACCAACTTACTTAGATTAGAAATTGACGTGTTTTGCTAATAATCATTTCCCAAAGTCACACATTTTTCTACATTCATATCTTATTTTTGTTAATCGTTAAAGCCGTTTTTGAGTAAATAAAAAAACCTGTGAAAATGATACGAAATTTATTAAGTAAAGTCCCCCCTCCCGTAGATTAATTTTGATGAAATTTTTACAGTCATATCTCGGGCATATAAATACATCAAATACCAAGATTGATCAAAATCGTTAAAACCGTTTTTAAGTAAATAAAAAAAAAAACACGTGAAAATAATACAAATTTTATTAAGTAAAGTCACCCTCTCGTTGATCAATTTTGATGAAATTTTTACAGTCATATCTCAGGCATATGAATACATCAAATACCAAGATTGATCAAAATCGTTAAAACCGTTTTTAAGTAAATAAAAAAAAAACACGTGAAAATGATACAAAATTTATTAAGTAAAGTCCCCCCTCCGGTTGATCAATTGTAATGAAATGTTGGTTATCACATCTTTGGCATATAAATACATCAAATACCAAGTTTGATAAAAATCGTTAAAACCGTTTTTGAGTAAATAAAAAAAAAAACATGTGAAAATGATACAAAATTTATTAAGCCCCCTTAAAATTTATTAAGTTTATTAAGTCCCCCCTCCGGTTGATCAATTTTGATGAAATTTTTACAGTCATATTTCAGGCATATAAATAGATCAAATACTCAGCTTAATCAAAATCGTTAGAGCTGTTTTTGAGAAAATCGAAAAAAACTTAAAAAGTTATTAAATAAAGTACCCCCTCCCTTTGAGCAAATTTCATGAAATTTTTGCTGTCACATTGCGGGTTTATACATACTCAAAATGCCCAATTTCAGGTTCGCACGGTTTATAGTTTTTGAGCTAGTCTGTTCACACACAGACACACAGACACACACAGACCATTTCGCGGGACTTGGTTATTTTGACTCAGGGGACCCCAAAACGTGTATTTCCGTTGAAAACCGGAAGTCGAAAATTTTCACGATCGCAATACTTCCACTTACTATATATTTCATATATAGGTAAGTGAAAGTAAAAAACATAACCTTTCTACGAATTTGATTTCCAAATCTGCTGTTTTTGTCTTCCGAAAAGAATAGTATAAGTAATTACTTGTTCCTCATCAATATTAAAACTGCCGATTGAGATTGGATTGAATTGAAAAGAGCCTGATAAATATTGTTTTGTTTTTTCCCAGCTATTTTCAGAACAAAATATAAAATGTGAACATATTAAATAGTCCCTTTTGATTGATTAGGTTCATTAATCATTTATATTATAAATAAAAAATCATAGATTGGGTTTGGATTAGAAAAATCTGGTGCGATGCGCGCAACACACAATTTTCACTTACCAACTTCCTTTGATTAGAAATTTACGTGATTTGTTAAATCCCATTCATTTACTTATTGTTGTTCGTATTTGCTCTCTAAAGTACACTAATTTTGTTTATTATTAAATAAAAGTTTTTAATTGTGATAATTCGGCTATACTTTAAGTCGTATGATTTTATAATTCTCTATGTAGTTGTTGAAAACTTCGTTTAGTTACCATGAAACAAATAATTTCCATTAAACGAACAGAACATCTTTCATTATTAACAATGGTCGGTCTTTGAAGGCGTACTGCGCATGTGCAAGCGTGTACTCAACGTGTTATATTAATTGATAAAATATTTTTACTTTCACTTACCTATATATGTAATATATAGTAAGTGGAAGTATTGCGATCGTGAAAAATTTCGACTTCCGGTTTTCAACGGAAATACACGTTTTGGGGTCCCCTGAGTCGAAATGACCAAGTCCCGCGAAATGGTCTGTGTGTGTGTGTGTGTGTCTGTGTGTGTGTGTGTGTGTGTGAACAGACTAGCTCAAAAACTATAAACCGTGCGAACCTGAAATTGGGTATTTAATGTAGGTATATGCCCGCGATGTGACAGCATAAATTTCATCAAAATTACTTAAAGGGAGGGGGTACTTTACTTAATAACTTTTTAGGTTTTTTTCGATTTTCTCAAAAACGGCTCTAACGATTTTGATTAAACTGAGTATTTGATGTATTAATATGCCTGAAATATGACTGTGTGAATTTCATCAAAATTGATTAACCGGAGGGGGGACTTTACTCAATAAATTTTGTATCATTTTTACGTGTTTATTTATTTACTCAAAAACGGCTTTAAAGATTTTGATCAAACTTGGTATTTGATGTATTTATATGCCAAAGATGTGATAACCAACATTTCATCACAATTGATCAACCGGAGGGGGGACTTTACTTAATAAATTTTGTATCATTTTCCCGGGGTTTTTTTATTTACTCAAAAACGGCTTTAACGATTAATAAAAATAAGATATGAATGTAGAAAAATGTGTGACTTTGGGAAATGATATTTAACAAAACACGTCAATTTATTGTGTAAGTAAGTTGGTAAGTGAAAGTTGTGTGTTGCGCTCACGCACCAGATTTTTTTCTCCTGTATATGTTTAGTTGACTCTTTCCAAATTTCATATTTAGCCATTTCTTATTTTTAGGCGAAACGAGGGACAGATAATTTCTCCATATAAACAAAAACAAAGGTACTTAACAGGAAAACAAAAAAGGCCCCTTCCCCATTTAAGCCCCCTCAGAACATTATCATAATGATAAAGCTTACCTGATATTAAAGAATACTTGATTCTCATTAAACATGACGAGTTTAATCAAAATCGTTGATTGTTTGTTTAACGCCACTTTATGCCACTAAGGCTAATCGGACGATGCTACAGTGGGATTCCTAAATTTTGCCTATCCAGTATAATTAGGATAAGGATCTTTAACGAGTACCTGACATCGTACAGGCTCGGGACCTCCATTTTACTTCCTATCCGAGGGACGGCATGGCTAAGGATTTTTTACTCCCTTTAAGAAATCCTAGGGCCACCGCTGGGCTTGAACCTTCGATCTTTAGTATTGTAGGTTGCCATGCCGTTAACGGTATTTTTGAGAAAATCGAAAAAAACGTAAAAAGTTATGAAATAATGTGCCCCCTCCGTTTTACCAATTTTGACTGTCACATCACGGGCATATGTGTATACCAAATACACAGGATCGTACGGTTTAGAGTTTTAGAGTTAGTCTGTTCACACACACACACACACACACAGATCATTTCACGGGACTAGGTCATTTGGACTCTGGGGACCCCAAAACGTGTATTTCCGTTGAAAACCGATTTTTTCATTTTTTTTTTTACGATTGCAATACTTTCCCTTACTATATATTTGATATTCAGTGAAAGTAAAAATTTGACGTTCTTGCCATATCTTACTCTTTCATTCATGGGCGGATCCAGCCGATCGTTATGGAGGGGGCTGCAGTCCTAAAGGGGTGGGGCTGCAGCCCCACAGCCCTTCATCTGCTAATCAGCTTTTTTACCTTTATGTTCCTTTCCCACAACTAAAATTCTACTTGTTCTGCACATTATTTGTTCTTTAACTTGCTTCCTTACATTATGGAAAGTCAAATTCTATCTTTAAATGACGAAAAGTTTCCCAAAGGGAGGGGCTGCAGGCCCCCACAGCCCCCCCCCCTTGATCCGCCAATGCTTTCATTGCATTCGGAAAACAAACATAACTCAAAATAGCCGGTTTTTGGGATGTTTCGTTGTTGAAAGGAGTGAGCGATGTGTGGATTTCTACGTCCTATAGTTCAACGTACCTTATACCTTATTTTTTTTTAACTTTAAAAAGTGTAATCTCATAGTTTATTATTTTCGTATATGACTAAGACCCAGAGGTGTTAGATAAGTATGATAAAAATAAGCGAATTGGAAAGGTCAAAGCTTTGTGTTACATTCACATTACGTAAGTACTTTTACCACACCACCTAATTTTAGAACGAACTCTTTGTGATAAAGTCTAGAGATTATGTAGAAAAATAATGAAGGTAAAAATACTACAGGATTCGTTTCTATAAGTTTCGTCATATACAAACAATATTGATTTGTAATAATATCTAATTTTCCTTTCCGTATTCTATGGCTTACCTAAAAAAATTGTTTTTTTTGTTTTTCAAGTTCTTTTATCACATTTTTCTTTTTGTTCTCACGTCCCCGTTATGCTACTAAGGCTAATTGGACGATGCTGCAGTGGGAGTCCTAAATTTCACCTATCCAGGTATAATTAGGATAGGGGTCTTTAACGAACACCTGAAATCGCACAGGCTAATTCATCTGCATAACCAAGGATTTTATACTCCCAATAAAAAAATCCTAGGGCTACCGCGGGACGTAAACCCGCGGCCTTTAGCAATGTATGTTGCTATGCTAGAGCCACTACACATAGGTGAACCCCACGGTAATCCTTATAATCTAAAATACGTAAACAGTAATACTCATCTGGCAATCGTACAAGTTGTAACAAAAAAATCTGGTGCGTGCTCGCAACACACAACTTTCACTTACCAACTTACTTAGATTAGAAATTAATGCGTTTTTTAATTGTTACTTCTCAAATGAACAGAACGGCTTTAATTATGAACAATGGTCTGACATTGAAGGCGTACTCCGCATTCTTTTTTTCTCCTCTATATGTTTTCTTTATTTTCATCATATCTCATATTTTGCCTTATCTTATTTTTAGGCGTAACGAGAGACAATTAATTTCTCCATATAAACAAAAACAAAGGTACTTTTTAGGAAACAAAAAAGGCCCCTACCCCATTTAAGCCCCCTCAGAACATTTCAATAATGATAAAGCTTACCTGATAATGAAGAACACCTAATTTTCATTAAACATGAAGAATTTGATAAAAATCGTTAAATCCGTTTTTGAGATCATCGAAAAAAAGGTAAAGACTGAAAAAAAAATTATGAAACAAAGTGCCCCCTCCGTTTGATCAATTTTGATGAAATGTGAAATGTTGGTAATCATATCTTTGGCATATACATACATCAAATACCCAGTTTGATTAAAATCGTTAAAACCGTTTTTGAGTAAATAAAAAAAAAACGTGAAAATGATACAAAATTAATTAAGTAAAGTCCCCCTTCCGGTTGTTCAATTTTGATGACATTTTTACAGTCATATCTCGGGCATATAAGTACGTCAAATACTCAGTTTAATCAAAATCGTTTGAGCCGTTTTTGAGAAAATCGAAAAAAACGTAAAATGTTATTAAGTAAAGTACCCCCTCCCTTTGAGAAATTTTGATAAAATTTTTGCTGTCACATCGCGGGCATATACATACACTAAATACCCAATTTGAGGTTCGCACGGTTTATAGTTTTTGAGCTAGTCTGTTCACACACACACACACACACACACACACACACACACACACACACACACACACACACACAGACACACACACACACACACACACACACACACACACACACACACACACACACACACACACACACACACACAGACCATTTCGCGGCACTTGGTTAATTGGACTCAGGGGACCCCAAAACGTGTATTTCTGTTGAAAACCGGAAGTCGAAATTTTTCACGATCGCAATACTTCCACTTACTATATATTTCATATATAGGTAAGTGAAAGTAAAAAAAAAAAATACTTCTGATAAATTAATGTTGAAATCTTGTGTACATACTATTTAAGTAAACTATTTTTGTGTAAAATATTTGATAATGTGTATAAATTAGTAAAATGTATCATTATGTAGACCGGCCAGACTCTATTTGTATAGGGAAAAACAAATAATTGTATCTATCTATAATCCAAAATCATGAGTGCTTATTAAATCATAAAAATAAAATCATCCAGGAAGAGCTAATTGTTAATATTATTTGATTTAGGTCCTGTATGGTTGTAATAAATTTTAAGTTTCTCAGTTTCTCTTTGACCTAAAAGGGTAGCAGCTCATTGGAAAGGCATTCAGTTCGGTCGCTTGGCACTCTTAATTTAAAAATTTAGGCGAAACAACCTGGCGATTGAGCGTGATTATGGTCAGATCACCTCCTTGCAAGCCCGCTGACCATGAACCAGTACCTACTTACTTACACAGCATTGAATCGAAGACACTTCGTGGCTTGTGGTGGTACAGGTTTCTGGCCTGGAACTTTCGTCTGATATGTTTATTCCTCATTAGATAATTTTAAAAAATAATAGACAGAACCTCCCCGTGACCTTTCATAAGATATCTACTAAAAAAAAAAATTAAGCGCTAACGAACTTGTAAGTGGGGAGGGATAGGGCAGATAGCGGCTAATAGAAGCTTCAACCCTATCGGCCCTTATCAGCAACAACTGATAAGGGCAGAGTCCTTTATATAAAGTTGTTTAGGGCTAACCAACTAAACGGGCTCTACGCTACAAATTGTCTTAATATTTTTCATTTCGTTATCTAGTTGCGTAATGCCTTTTACTTCTTCCGTAATTTTTCCGAGTTTAAATTTCGTCTATTACGCTGTTGTTGTTGTTTGTTTAACGTAACTTTACGCCACTAAGGCTAATCAGACGATGCTACAGTGGGAGTCCTGAATTTTGCCTATCTTGGTATAATTAGGATAGGGATCTTTAAGAACTACCTGACATCGAACAGGCTAGGGACTTCCATTTTACGTCCTATCCGGGGGACGCCCTAGCCAAGTATTTTTTACTCCAATTAACACGTTAGGTGCGGCATCGGTGCCCGGGGTCCGATGTCTTATATTCCCCTCTTAACAGCTGATTTTCACATGTAAATGTCCGAAAGTCTGAACACTTCAAACACTCAATTTAGTCGATTTTTAATGATATTATAGCATTTTAGTGAAGAAAATGTTGCTAACAGCTGAAATTCAATTATTTTTTAGAATCGGACTCCGAGGTCCGATACCGGCCCTGAGTAATAAAACAAGACTACTGGACGGCATCACCCTTCCGCATCTGATAATATTGCAACGACTACCTTTATGGTTATCTTTAATTTTATACTACGTAGTTCTATTTAATTTCTTTGACATTCTTTTATTATTGCATAAATATGAGAATGAAAACAATATTTTTTTTAAATTTTTTTCTTAGTAAGTTGTAATCATAAATAAAACTTACTGATATTTGCTTTATTTATTTTATATAAATTCATTTATTAAAAAAAAAAAAGTTATCATAGATTGGGTGGTTTAAACATTGCAAAAATTATCATAATGTATGGTAATTCAAAATTCCAGCAGTTAATTTCTATTTTCGATAAAGTATTGCATAAATCCTGTATCGGACCTCGGGGCCTGTCCTGCGCCTATTATGTCTAGTTCCAATCCTTACCAAAAGATAATGCCCCTTGAGACGCTCATTTAATTCGCTTTTCAGTTAAAAAATAACGCTTTCGTCAGAGCATTCCCATCGGACCCCGAAGCCCGATATCGTCTGTGGCTCATCCCAGCAGTCAGATCCCTGGGACCGAAACCGTTCAATTCAGGATACCTCTAAAGGTGCCTTTACACCTTACGAACCTCACCTTCGAACAAGTTCTCCTTCGAACCTTGCCGTACCGACGTGAAGCTAACAGCCATTTATACTTCACGTGACGTTAAGCGAACCGATATGGCTGACGCACCCAAAGCTAGCTTATGATAAAGAAAAAATCTCCATTATCAATATATTTTATATTTTCTGAAAAATAAAAAAATAGGAGACGATTTACAACGTTTCACAAATTACACTAGTATCACAAACAACTCCTGTTACTTAGGAAAAACCAAATCAAAAGTGACACTAGCGCTATCCCCCGAACCCAGGCGAACAGATGAAGTACCTAGAACACCCGAACAGTCGAAGTGAAGGCTTCACGAATATTGTTCGAGGGAGGTGTTCAAAGGTAAAGTTCGTAAGGTGTAAAGGCACCTTAAAATACGCCGCACCTAACGTGTTTAAAATCCTAGGACCGCCTCGGAACGCAAACCCGCGACCTTTACTATTGTTGGTTGCTTACCCTGGTTTACCTCTACACTAACACACAGGTGACCCCTCGCCTATTGCGCTTCTGGATGTCTGTATAGGTATAGCGAGCAATGATGACAACAAATTTTCGTTTAAAAACTATTTTTACTTTCACTTACCTATATATGAAATATATAGTAAGTGGAAGTATTGCGATCGTGAAAAAATTCGACTTCCGGTTTTCAACGGAAATACACGTTTTGGGGTCCCCTGAGTCGAAATGACCAAGTCCCGCGAAATGGTCTGTGTGTGTGTGTGTCTGTGTGTGTGTGTGTGTGTGTGTGTGTATGTGAACAGACTAGCTCAAAAACTATAAACCGTGGGAACCTGAAATTGGGTATTTAGTGTAGGTATATGCCCGCGATGTGACAGCATAAATTTCATCAATATTACTTAAAGGGAGGGGGTACTTTACTTAATAACTTTTTAGGTTTTTTTCGATTATCTCAAAAACGGCTCTAACGATTTTGATTAAACTGAGTATTTCATCTATTTATATGCCCGAGATATGACTGTAAAAATTTCATCAAAATTGATTAACCGGAGGGGGGACTTTACTTAATAAATTTTGTAACATTTTCACGTGTTTTTTTTATTTACTCTAAATCGGCTTTAACGATTTTGATCAAACTGGGTATTTGATGTATTTATATGCCCGAGATATGACTGTAAAAATTTCATCAAAATTGATTAACCGGAGGGGGGACTTTACTTATTAAATTTTTAAAATTTTCACGTGTTTTTTTGATTTTCTCAAAACCGGCTCTAACGATTTTGATTAAACTTAGGATTTGATCTATTCACATGCCCGAGATATGTCTGTAAAAATTTCATCAAAATTGATCAACCGCAGGGGGCACTTTACTTAATAAATTTTGTATCATTTTTACGTGCTTTTTTTATTTACTCAAAAACGGCTTTCACGATTGTGACCAAACTGGGTATTTGATGTATGTATATGCCAAATATGTGATAGCTAACATTTCATCAAAATTGATCAACCGAAGGGGGGACTTTACTTAATAAATTTTGTATCATTTTCACGGGGTTTTTTATTTACTCAAAAACGGCTTTAACGATTAATAAAAATAAGATATGAATGTAGAAAAATGTGTGACTTTGGGAAATGATATTTAACAAAACGCGTCAATTTCTTATCTAAGTAAGTTGGTAAGTGAAAGTTGAGTGTTGCGCGCACGCACCAGATTTTTTTTTTTTTAGTTGTTATAATTAATGATTTATTATTTTATTTTTTTATTTACGACTGTTTACAACATTAAGTCATATCTCGTCCCCAATAATAAGCGCTCTCCATTTCTTCCGGTCTTCCCAGTCTCCCTCTCTTATCCCTCTGTTCATCATTCCTTCTTCCACTCCGTCATACCAGAGTTTTCTCGGGTTACCTCTTTTCCTTCTTCTTTCTGGTTTCCATTTCAGCAGTTTTTTTGGCCATGCTCCCTCATTCATCCTCATAACATGTCCAAACCATTTTAACCTCATGGTTTCTATACTATGGAAGATGTTTTCTTCTTTCTCAAACCGCCGTCTTATTTGTTCGTTGGGAATTTTTTGGATTCTGGACACTCCGCATGCTCGCCTCCAAAAATCCATTTCTAGGGCTAAGAGCCTACCTGCTTGTTTAGCTTTTAATGTCCACGCTTCTGCCGAGTAGAGGCTGACGCTTTCCAAAAAGGCTTTATACGTTATTTTTTATACATTATAAGGTTATTTTTTATAACCTTATTTTTGTTTTATTTAAAAAATAAAAAATAGGCTCATATATGATGAAAATCAATTGTTCAACGTATTGTTTTATTATTTATTTTTCCTCAGGCTTTCCAGACTATGACTGAATGAATACATACTAACAGCCTATTCGTAATAATAGTTTTCAAAATTTAGTTCTATTATATTTTTTTTTTTCATAGAAAGAAAAAAGAATTTTTGATCTTGAAATATACCAGACAAAAAAATATTATAAAAAACAAAACTTCCGAGCAGTCCTTGACCATTTCAAATATACCGGTATCCTTTTCATCTAGTATGATAATTATGCAAAATAACTGAGCCCGTTGAGAAGGATAGACAAGCAATTTATTATGAGGCGATCTAGAAATATCAGAAACCTACCTAAGTGGAGTGAGGAGCTATCAAATTTGAAGAGAGCTCTAGCTGTGGGAACAACTCTCCTATAAGCAACCAATTAATAGGACATGATTCCTATGACAGATGTAAATCGAGCCGTCACATTGTACATGCTAAGCCTCTTTACGTCTCCATCTCTAGCCTTATCTGTCTCCTCCCTCAACGGATCTCTCTCCCCGCCCTTCAAGATTGTTAACTCATCCGATAACTATATATTATAACAAGTATGTAGACAGATCAGGACCTCGATGTCGGTTCACGGGATTCAGGGTATGACATAGATCTTAACACTAAGATTTTGGAAAACGGTTGATTACTCACAATACTTAGAATTTAAAAAAAATAGATAAATTAAAAAGAAAATTAAAAATCTGGTGCGTGCGCGCAACACACAACTTTCACTTACCAACTTACTTTGATTAGAAATTGACGTGTTTTGCTAAATATCATTTCCCAAAGTCACATATTTTTCTACATTCATATCTTATTTTTGTTAATCGTTAAAGCCGTTTTTGAGTAAATAAAAAAAACCCGTGAAAATGATACAAAATTTATTAAGTAAAGTCCCCCCTCCCGTAGATAAATTTTGATGAACTTTTTACAGTCATATCTCGGGCATATAAATACATCAAATACCAAGTTTGATCAAAATCGTTAAAACCGTTTGAGTAAACAAAAAAAAAACACGTGAAAATGATACAAAATTTATTAAGTAAAGTCCCCCCTCCGGTTGATCAATTTTGATGTAATGTTGGCTATCGCATCTTTGGCATATACATACATCAAATACCCAGTTTGATCAAAATCGTTAAAACCGTTTTTAAGTAAATAAAAAAAACACGTGAAAATGATACACAATTTATTAAGTAAAGTCCCCCCCTCCGGTTGATCAATTTTGATGAAATTTTTACAGTCATATATCGGGCATATAAATAGATCAAATACTCAGTTTAATCAAAATCGTTAGAGCCGTTTTTGAGAAAATCGAAAAAAACGCAAAAAGTTATTAAATAAAGTACCCCCTCCCTTTGAGCAATTTTGATGAAATTTTTGCTGTCACATCGCGGGCATATACATACACTAAAGACATAATTTCAGGTTCGCACGGTTTATAGTTTTTGAGCTAGTCTGTTCACACACACACAGACCATTTCGCGGGACTTGGTTAATTGGACCCAAAACGTGCATTTCCGATTAAAATCGGAAGTCGAAATTTTTCACGATCGCAATACTTCTACTTACTATATATTTCATATATAGGTAAGTGAAAGTAAAAAATAGCTAAATTAAAAAGAAAATTAATAATATAGAGTGTTTGCTTGACAGTACTTTGTTTTTTTTAACGTCACTTTATGCCACTAAGGCTTATCGGACGGTGCTACAGTGGGAGTCTTAAATTTTGCCTTTCCAGCGATAATTAGGATAGGGACCTGACATCGTACAGGCTCGGGACCTCCATTTTATGTCCTATCCGAGAGACGTCATAGCCAAGGATTTTTTACTCCCATTAAAAATCCTAGGGCCACCTTGTGACGCGATCCTGCGCTTTTAATATTGTAGGTTGCCATGCTAACCATTATACCACAGGTGACCCCCTCTATAAACTGTTTCTGTATATTGAAGAGTTGGAGGTGCGGTCATAGTAAATGAACACTAATTAGCAAGAATCGCATATTTTATTTAGGATTTTATTAATTTAACACTCCTCTTCATGAGACTCTTAAATTTATTTAAATTGAGGATCAGGGTGACCATTAAGACTCAAAAAAATTATTTTTTTCCGAACCTTTATTTCAGTAGACGTTTCGGCCGTTCGGCCATCATCAGTGCGATAAGGAGCATCAATGTTATCCATTATTTACAGAATAGATAACGCTAAATTTTTCAATAAATTAACACACTTGTATAAAATTCATCATAAAACCCAACAAAAAAAAATTATTTAAACCACAATAAAATAACCATTCCTCACTCAACATCAATAAATTAATCCTTATGCTAAACACATCAATAATTTAAATACTCTAAATATAAGTAATAAAAACATTAAAGTTACTAGGAATGTGACTGATATTCGTTGTTTTATAAGACAAAATTTTTTAAAACTCCAAAATTAGTGATTTTTCATTAAAATGGTTAAAATAAAGATATTTACTACCCCAGTCACTGTTATACATAGCACCAATAAATATGACATTCAAGTTTTGTCTACCTCCCTGGGTAAGATTTCTAATTCAAAGTTCAACATGGGCCCGGTGTGGCTGTGCGGTAAAGCGCCGTACTCCCATGCCGAAGCTGCGGGTTCGAGTCCCGCCCTGGGTGGTGCTTTTCTTTCGTAGGAAAAGTATCACCCAGTGCCATGGGTGTTAGTATGGGCAGTATAGGGCTTCAGTAGAAGCCTTGAAGTCCCCAAAAAAAAAAAAAAAAAAAGTTCAACATCAAAGGACAAGGGGCCCCATAGACTTAATGGTCGCCCTGATCCTCAATTTAAATCATTTTACCTATTATCTACAGCCATTGGCGTATCCAGGGGGGGGGGGGGGGCTGTGGGGGCTGCAGCCCCTCCCTTTGGAAAATTTTTCGTCGTTTAAAGATAGAATTTGACTTTCCTTAATGTAAGGAAACAAGTTAAAGAACAAATAATGTGCAGTACAAGTAGAATTTTAGTTGTGAGAAAGGTATATAAAGTTAAAAAAGCTGATTAGCAGATCCAAATGAAGGGCCGTGGGGCTGCAGCCCCCCCCCCCTTTAGGACTGCAGCCTCCCCCTTTACGATCGGCTGGATCCGCCCATGTCTACAGTCAACTATCTTCCATCATTTTAAAGTGTTTCTGTATACATCGGTCATAATACAGAATCAAATATAATATAGTTAGAATACTTGTAAAATATGTTCCTACTGTAGAATCCTTGGTTAAGATACTTAAAGGATTCAATTTTCTGTTCCTCACTCAGTTTTATCTTCAAACTCGAAAAGATTCCAAGAAAACTTTACGATAGGTAAAAGGATAGTCAGGATTTTCATTTTACAACGATTTTATTGTTGTAAGCCAACGTTTCGATCTAACTTGTGGATCTTCATCAGGGCTAAAAGAAAACAATTATATGAGTATCTATACTAGAGGGTGATAATAAATGGATACATACAGAACTGATAATAATATTATTGTAAGATGGTAAGATGTGGATCTTCATCAAGGCTTCTGAGTCCAGAGTAATAAAGGCTTCTAAAAAATGTTATGATATTAATAAAAATACATCTATGATAGTAATAAACATAGTTGATAACCTGTATTACCCTGGACTCAGAAGCCCAGATGAAGCTCCACATTAAAGGTTGGCTTTCTAAAATAAAAAAATCTGGTGCGATGCGCGCAACACACAACTCTCACTTACCAACTTACATTAGAAATTGACATGTTTTTTTAATTCCCATTTCTATAAATAATATAAAAAAATGACTTGATTTTGATTAAAAATGATTAATTTAATCAAAATCAATAAAGCCGTTTTTGAGATATTCCAAAAAAATTTAAAAAATTGGAAAAAAGTTATGAAATAAAGAGCCCCCTACATTTGACCAATTTTGATGAAATTTTGTCTGTCACATTGTAAGCATATACATACACCAAATATCCGGTTTTATCAAAATCATTACAGCCGTTGTTGAGTAAATAAAAAAACCTAAACATTAGATAAAATTCTTTAAGTAAAGTACCCCCTCCGTTTCACCAATTTTGATGAAATTTCGCCTGTCGCATCGCAGGCATATACATACATCAAATACCCAGTTGATCAAAATCGTGAAAGCCGTTTTTGAGTAAATAAAAAAAAAAAACACGTGTACATAAGACAAAGTTTATTAAGTAAAGTACCCCCTCAAGTTAATCAATTTTGATCAAATTTTGACTGTCATGTCGCAGGCACATACATGCATCAAATATCAAGTTTAATCAAAATCGTTAGAGGGGTTTTTGAGAAAATCGAAAAAAAACGTAAAAATTAAATAAAATTCTTTAAGTAAAGTACCCCCTCCGATACACCAATTTTGATGAAATTTTTGCTGTCATATCGCGGGTATATCCATACACTAAATACCCAATTTCAGGTTCGTGCGGTTTATAGTTTTTGAGCGGACTTGGTTAATTGGACTCAGGGGACCCCAAAACGTGTATTTCCGTTGAAAACCGGAAGTCGAAATTTTTCACGATCGCAATACTTTCCTCACTATATATTTCATATATAAGTAAGTGAAAGTAAAAAAGATCTAACTGAAAATCCTGACTATTAATCGTCCTATTTTTAAAAAAAAATAATTGACTATTACACACAAGCAATTTAAATTATTAGGAACTAAATTGAAAATAAATCACACCGGTTCATCAAACATAATAAATAAAAACTCCTGCGTCCATAAATCAAGCCTGTTTCCATCCAGTGTGAACTAGAGATGTTTAGTAAACTCACTGACTAAAAAATAATTATCGACAGTCACACGCACTATCATTTGTGTACAGGGCAAACACGGTTTGAAATCTATGAAATAGTAAACACCTAAAACTATTTGATAAGACGATAACCTGCCTGTTATGTAACATTGGAAATTTATTTTGAATTAAGATATTCCCTAGCTGGATGAGATAACTGGAAGGTTTTAAGGAATTATACTAATCCTTTAATCAATAATGTCGATGCCTAGTAATCGATTAGCTTAGCGTGTACTTGATATATTGAGATTTCGTGGCATAAATTACTAAAATGAAACCTGATATAAAAGAATCTCATTAAATATGACGATTTTAATAAAAATCGTTAAAGCTATTTTTGAAAAAAACCGTTTGATCAATTTTGATGAAAGTTTTAATATCATCGCGGGCATATATATTCATCAAGTATCCAATTCCAGTTTCAGGTTTATAGTTTTTGAGCTAATTTCTTCACAGACGCACACACACTCACAGACCATTTTTTGGGGCTTGGTTATATGTACTCTGGGGTACCCAAAACGTGTATTTCCGTTGAAAACCGGAAGTCGAAAGTTTTCACGATCGTAATACTTTCCCTTACTATATATATCATGTATAGGTAAGTTAAAGTAAAAACGATACATACATGCTGCGGGGGTCACCTAAGGTGTAGTGGCCCTAGCATGGCAACCTACAATTCACGGTCGCGGGTTAACGTCCCGCGATGGCCCTAGGATTTTTTAATGGTAGTAAAAAATCCTTAGCCATGCCGTCCCTCGGATAGGACGTAAAATGGAGGTCCCGAGCCTGTACGATGTCAGGTACTCGTTAAAGATCCCTATCCTAATTATAGCTGGATAGGCAAAATTTAGGACTCCCACTGTAGCATCGTCCGATTAGTCTTAGTAGCATAAAGTGACGTTAAAGAAACAAACAAACAAGAAAGTCACGCAAAAGAAGCTTCCAGAAAAGTGTGAAATAGGCTTTAGCTATAGAATAGGCCTCTTTGTAATGTAATTGGTTTCTCTTGAAAAAAAAAAACAAAAAAAAAACTAACCTCAAATTTAATTACAAAGTAATTATGTAAGTAATGTTTCTGTTTGTATGGTTTTAATTGATTTAGAATGTTGTATGTAAAGAATTTTAATCAGGGATCGAATTAAACAGTTAACTCTTTTCATTTAAAAGTAAAAGTTTAACTTTTATTAACATGTGGTGATCGATAAAAATATATGTTTAACTTTTACTTTTATTATCATATGGTCTATCAAAACAGTTATTTCAGAACTTTTATTTTCAAACCTAAATAATAAAAGTTTTTATTTAACAGTTTCAATAAACCACTTACTTAAATAAGTTTTAATAAAAAAAAGTTATATGCTTTTACATTATTTCTTTGCTATTCTCATTTCTGTCAATCATTATGTTGGTCTAAGGTGACTATTTTGAAAAGATATCCAATTTGAATTTTCGTGACGGAAAGGGGTTCCCTAATAAAAAAATGATACCTTTCGGTTTTCTTACAAGAGGGGTGTGTCTTTATATGTAATCGGTGGTGTTGCTTTGAAAAATATATATATTTAGAAAAATGGTAGTTGGTTGGTTCAATTCAAAAATATCAAAACATTATAGGTACTTTTCGGAAATCTTTGATATTAAGTTAACAACCAGGGTGGTTATTTTTTAAAAAATATCTAGTATGAATTTTAGGGGGGTATTTCAAAATATCAAAACATTATACTTTTCGACAATCTTTGATATTAACCCGGCGTTGGTCGCGTTGTGAGCATTTTGCTCACACTTGCCGAAAATCATGTTTATTTCGCTTATTTATTTTTCTTTAATTCTGATATTTTTTCCATTTGTCATTTATACATTAACTCACTTTAGGAAGTTGTTTTTGAAAAAAAAAATTGTCGCGCTAAGCCCCAATAAAACGTTTTGTTCGATTAAACGGGAGCGTGAGCAAATTGCTCACAGCGCGACCATCCGTGACACAGAACTGAGCCACCGTGCGGGCCGCTCCGAGACCTGCACGGACTTGCCCATCTCCGCTGTAATGAGCCCAAATCTTGTCGGCAGACGTTTGTATTTCTTTGATAAAATATTGTAACTGTTCTGTTAGTTAGTTTAAGTCGGAAAATGAGTGGAACAAGACGTGCTGCGAAGATATTACGGCTTTTGGAAGATCGTCCGGAAGAAAAAAATGACTAAGTATTTTCGTTTCTTCTCTTCGATTTTTTAGTAAAAGCTTAGATTAGTTATTATATTTTTGAGTAAAACGGGGTATTTCGTTTTTAGATTGTTATTCGTTATTGTTTTCATTAGATTCTTCCTATTCCAATGGTACCAACTTTATGCGATTTTTTATATTTTTGTAATTTTTTTCCCTACTAATAATTTCCTATTTTTCTTTTTATAATTTTGGTTAATGTATGCTACTGCACTTTTCTTACAATAACTACTTTTTTTTTTTTTTTAACTAAAAATCGTGTTGATAAAGCATTTATTCTTGTTTACTCTCTTCTATTCATTCCCCTTCTATAAAACCAGTATAATGAATGCATTAAACTGATGAAAACACCTTAAATAGATTAATAATTTATTGATAAACATATTCTAAATTAAAAGAAACAAAAATATGGCGAAGAATGCTGCTTAAAAATAATAGAATAGCCAAAAACTGAGGTGTGAGCAATTTGCTCACGCGCGACCAACGGTGTCCCACGGAGGGGCGCGACCAGCGCCGGGTTAAGCAATGTTATCATGTCATCCAGGGTGGTGTTTTTAAAAAAAATATCTAGTATGAATTTCGGGGGGGAGGGGATTTCAAAATATCATAAAATTATACTTTTCGGCAATCTTTGATATTATGCAATGTTATCATATCATCCAAGTTGGTGTTTTTAAAAACAATATCTTGAAATCCCCCCCCCCTACCTCGGAATTCATACTTGATATTTTTTATAAAAAGCACCACCCTGGACGACATGATCACATTCCTTAATATCAATGATTAACGAAAAGTTTAATATTTTGATTTTTGAACAAATGGCATAGTGGTAAACAATTAAATCAAAGAAATCCGAAAAAGATATATTTTTTTGTATGAGAGTAGAGCCTTTGTAAATTTTGAAATAGATATTTTTTTATAAATTTGAAAGTTTTGTGTTAGAGGTAATAAGTAAAGGTTTAACTTTTACTTTTTTATTATTTTTATAAAAGTTTTAAAACAGTTAAAACTTTTATGAGCTAGAACTTTTATTTAACAGTTTTGAAAAAACTTTTATCGCTCAGAGGTTATTAATAAAAGTTTTTTTATAAGAGTTAAAGTTGAACTTGTTCGTAATAAGTTATAACTGTTTCAATCCCTGATTTTAATATCTTTGTTTTTTCCACCTAGTATTAACCTGTATATGTATTCGAGTAATTATGTTTTATATTTCACGCCTTTTATACATTTCAACAACTACAGCTGATAGAGGAAAACTAATGGCAAATTTGGATTCAGCGCACCAATTATACTCATAATCAGGTATTGAACTCACATCGCGGGCATATACCTACACTAAATACCCAATTTCAGGTTCCCACGGTTTATAGTTTTTGAGCTAGTCTGTTCACATATACACACACACACACACACACACACAGACCATTTCGCGGGACTTGGTTATTTCGACTCAGGGGGACCCAAAACGTGTATTTCCGTTGAAAACCGGAAGTCGAAATTTTTGACGATCGCAATACTTCCACTTACTATATATTTCATATATAGGTAAGTGAAAGTAATTAGATGAAGGAAGAAATGAGTGAAAATCATTATAGATCAATCATTATATCTTGATTATAATTTGCTAATAATTTCTGATCTCTCTAGATTTTACTTGATCATATTAAATGTATTATGAATCACTGTATACATGTAGTTATTTCCATTTATTTGTCTGTAAGAAAGGGCCTAAGGCCCTAAGACAATAAAGAATCAATCAATCAATCTCTCTCTCTCTCTCACTCTCTCTCTCTCTCACTCTCTCTCTCTCTTTCTCTCCCTCTCTCACTCTCTCCCTCTCTCTCTAAACTCTAGACATGTAGACTAGAGGAGAGAGAGAGAGAGAGAGAGAGTGAGAGAGAGAGAGAGAGAGAGAGAGAGAGAGAGAGAGAGAGAGAGAGAGAGAGAGAGAGAGTGAGAGAGAGAGAGAGAGAGAGAGAGAGAGAGAGAGAGAGAGAGAGAGAGAGAGAGAGTGTGTGCCTTTATGTTTTACTAATATCTTCTGCATATTTATCAGGCATTGAATGGCCCCCAAAGATGAGCTCTATTGAGCCACAGAGACCGGAGAGGTGAGATAGAGGCGGGGGCTGTCTGTTCAATGCAAAAAATAACTTATCCGTTTCCTCTTTGAGAAGGAAGCCAGTGTGAATGGAATTTCCGAGGGGAGCCCGCCTGCTTCCTGCAGACAATGTACTCACTCATTGATAAGAAACTGAGAATAGATTTTAGATTTAAATAATTGAATAAAGAATACGACGATAAACAGGTGCAACGCGCGCAATATTAACTTACCACCACGGTACTTACGTATTATAAGGTCGTTTCGCAACCTACCATCTTACATATTTTATCTCCTTTTACCTACAATCTGACCTTCTTGTAGCATTTTTGTGTGCATGATTTTTGGTTTCTTTCGTGTTAATAATTTAATGTTTTAGTTTATTGTTTGAAATATGACAAAAATTTGAGTTGCCAGTCTTATGTGGTCATTTATGATCAAATTTAATGATTTATATAGAATAAATTAAGATAGGATGATTGTCATGATTTTCAGTCATAAACATATGAAGCGTGAAAGTGCATAAGGGTATAAGTGCAAAAAAAATCCAAATTGTTATGTGTGTCAAAACCATTCCTCCCAAATGGATATAATTAATTTTTAGTTGTTAATAAACAGTTCATTAAACGTTTGAATGGGTTTATGCGCCGACGCAGTTCACCTAGTCGGTAGTATAAGTCATATCATTTCTGGAAAATTTACTTATATACCCTTTTGCATTTCCATGCTTCATATGTCTAACTGCTCTAATTTTAATTTTAAGAAAAACGAATTTCAAGATTTGAGGTGCTGATTCATTTTTATCAATTAATACAACTGATCATATTTGGCCTTTTTTTATACATGTCATTAATTTTATATATGAAATTTGTTTTAGGAAAAAATATTAATCTTTAATTTTATCTCTATATATATAAGAGGCTTTGTCCTGACTGACAGAATCAACGCAGAGCAAAAACTACCAATGATAGAAACTTGAAGTTCGGAATTTAGATTTTAAACGCGATGTAGGTAACCACTAAGAAAGGAATTTCAAAAATGTAACTCCTAAGGGGCTTAAATGGCGAAATTGTCGTTTAACTCTATCTAATCTAATGTTCTAATTGAAACGAATGAAATTTATTGTTGAGATATTAAACCATATGTTTTTTATTTGAATATTGATTTAACGTTACAATATTATTAAAATAGAAATTTACATAAAATATGGCTCCTGATTATTTAAATATTAGTGGTAATAAAATTATGCACACTGTGATTCCGATGATTGGGGATGGTGCGTGTTTATTTCGATCTCTTCTCCATATATTTAAGAGGCTTTGTCCTGACTGATAGAATCAATGCAGAGCAAAAACTACTAATGATAAAAACTTTAAGTTCGGAATTTACATTTTAGGTAACCGCTAAGAAAGGAATTTCAAAAATGTAACCTCTAAGGGGTTTAAATGGCGAAATTGTCGTTTAACTCTAACGGACACCTATTTTAAACCATATGCTTTTTTTTTTTGATGCATTAAATAGACAATATCATTAAAATAGACATTAGAATATGCCTACTGATTATTTAAATATTAATCAAATTATGCACATTGTGATTCCCATGATTGGGGATGGTGCGTGTTTATTTCGATCTCTATATATATTATTGAGAATTCTCAAGAAAAATGTTTTCATTTTCGGCAAATTGTAGTACAACATGTCATCCAAAGTGGGAAGAATTTTCTGCGTTTACTTAAAATGAGAACGGTAACAATTATTCTGATTCCAGAAGTTATTATACTCAAATGTCTCAGTATTCAACCCATGCCGGATTTGTGGAACTAACGGCAGCTTGGGAATTGTTTCTTTACCTTTTTGAAGTATATCGCAATGATGAGCTTTATGCGGTATTTGGCAATAATTCTAATCCCACGAAAAGACTACGTTTTACTGGTACGCTATGTAATGGTCATTTTGACGTGTGTGAAGCTCTACTACTGCAACTTTCTGAGGAGAAGAAGCAAGTTAAAAGGCAACGTGTCAGGTACAGCAATGCAACACGGAAAGACCAATTAAAATCAGCTAAAAAAAGTATGTATAAACCACTAAGAAAGGAACTTCAAAAATGTGACCAAGGGATTTAAATGGCGAAATTGCCGTTTAACTCTAACGGACACCCATTTTTGCACTGCGAGAAAAAATATCTAATTTGGACTCATTTTAATGATCTTGATACGACGCGTTTAACTCGAAAGCTCTTACGGGGCGTCGAAAACCATGTTTTAAAGCCGAAAAAAAAAGCTTTCATGAGGAGTAAGCAATTTTTCGTTTCGGCTGTTTTAGTGAACTCTCCATTGCCCGCCTCCCTCTCTTCTACCGAGACGGCAGCTTTCCCCTCCAACATTCCACCTCCCGGAATCTCCGATTCTACTAAATCTCCTTAACATCAGTTAACATACTATATTAAATCAATACCAAGGATGATCACAGAAGTGATTGTAAAGGCTCGCGGGCGAAGCCGCGACGGGGAATGCTAGTATGAAATATTTTAAAATATAGTAAAAATATTGTCATAGGCCCAATAAGTAAAAATGAAACTGACAAAGGTTTAATTGTAGGTAGAATCAACTAAAATCTCATTTTGGCCAAAAAGTTGTCTCATTGGATATAAGTTGTTGTTCTGTTTTTTGATGGTTTTGCAGGACTGCAGTTGATATGTGGATTTTCATCAATCCATTTTTTTTTTTTTTTTTTTTTCGCCTGACACGAGGTTTCTTCTCTATTATTGATGCATTTATGGTCGTTTGGTCTTAAAGGCTTCCCGATGGATCGTTTCAAGCTATAAGTACTGACCACCTCAACCTCCACGCCTATAAAAGTATCTGACCGGCGGACTCAATGCCTATATAATGTGATGCTTCGGGCATATCAGTTACAAGCATCAATCCTATATTGATGAATTATTTTTTGTTATTAAGATATTGTGAACCATGGAAGAAGAGACGCGTTATTCTGCAGACATGAAGAGTGTTGCTATCCTATCCGTATTAAATCCCAAGATATCTTGCAAGTCATTAATCTCGGATCGGACTGGCCGCCTTTTTAAATTCCTCCGTCCATTAGGAGAAGGAAAGTGGTTCGTTAATGAGGCTTTGGAGGAGGGTTCTCGAGATAGCGGTAGGGAGTCTTCTTGTCGGCAACTAGTCAATGAGCGGGAGCTAATTATTAGAGATTATTATTATTTGTTTATTAGTTTTATTTATTTATATTAGAAGCATCGGTAGTAATCTGAGCAACTAATCCACTTCGTTTAAAAAAATCGTTATTTTGTCAGGCATAACGCGAAAATAAGAGGACGTCTATATTATTTCTACTATGTTGGATAAATGATGGTTGAACGAACATTTAAATAATAAATATAAGAATGGCCTGGTAACAGACTTAACGGTAACATTTGGTACAGTAGTAATAATAATATATTTTATTTGTTTTTAGGGTAGATTCCTATACAAATAGAAGTTGGTCTTTTGACCTCACAATAATGTTTGTTATATTATAGTTTAGCTAATAACTTTTTATTTAATGAATACAGTTATCCACATGAACATATCATGTTCATAATATTATAGATATGCACATGCAAACAATAATATGAACATAATATGAATATTATAATTTTAACCAAAACGAATTGTTTAACAATGCCAATATAAATTTTAAGAACCTATTTTAAGAACTTTAAGTAAAATCCCCGAGACGATAAAATCATTAGGTATATATTTGCAGCTATGTTATTACCATCTTTAATTCCCTTAATACTCTTAAACAAATAAACAACTAAATATAAGGCATTTAAAATCGTTCATACATAACAATTATGTACAAATACGTAAATAACAATTTACTTTACATAACAACAATTTACATAGATTATCAATCAACTCAATTTAAAAAAAATAATTACGCTAAAAATCATAATAATGCGAATAAATAACTAATTACTAACAAATGCTAAATAAAATACAAAAAGACTAAATCTAACATAATTCTAATGCGTTAACTCATCTATAAATTTTCTTATTAACAGGCATGAGCAAGGGCGTACCCAGGATCAAAACTAGGGGGGGGGCAAGCTAAAAACTAGAGGGGGGGGCAAGCTATGGTCGTTCAGGTTGTAACACCTTACCGTGGAAAAGGTGAATGAAACCAAAATTATGTATGATTATAGCAGTGCTTTATCAACTAAGTTATTACAATTATTTGCTTGAAAAACATGTATTCTATGATTGCTGCCCCCCCCCCCCTGCCCCCCGCTGGGTACGCCAATGGGCATGAGGTAACGTAATAATAGAGTTTATTCAAATGGACTACGTCCTTTATAATTAGCAAACCATTTAAATTCTCAAAATCATCCAAACTTTTATCAATGTAATCACATACATATTTTTTTCTCAAATTATTATAAGTCGGGCAGTCTAAGAGTAGATGTTTTAAGTTTTCCGGCTGTAAACTGTTACACTGCAAACAAATATTATTAATAGAGAAGGTGTACCTGCGGCCTTTAAATATTAAAGATAAATGCTGTGGACAGCCAAGCCTCAGTTGGCTTATTATACGCTTTTTCCATATTGAAACATTGTATGTCAGGTACATCTCCCCTCTCCCTAAATCACTTATGTTTCTAAATTGTGGGTTGAAACTGGAATTCAGAACTGATTGAATGTCTACAGAAATACAGTAGTACAGATAGTAATAACTTTAGATCAAAAGTAGCCCTCTAGTTGGTAAGTGAAAGTTGTGTGTTGCGCGCATTGCACCAGATTTTTTTTTTTTTTTAATATTCTGGATGTTTCAACATTTGAATGCCCAGAGGCCTTCTTCAAACGAGACGGAGCGGTGTTAGGTGTTTTATTCTTTATATTTCCTCATCTCTCGACTATCATATCCGACATTGTTTGTCGCAGTGTACGCAGTAGGTGCTATAAATCTCTTCTGGATTAAGAAAGGAATAAATTCCCAAAGGGAACCACACAATTCCGGGTTCAACGATCCACATGACATCTCTCTCTCGTAAGGAACGATAAAAGACTCGCTAATCACGTTGACGGTAAAGTTAGAACAACGGGTATCTAATCTATCCCGGAATTATAAACACGCTTACGAGAATTATAATAACGAGGCCAACTCCTCCTGCATCCTAAATATCTGGAAGAGCGCGCGCCCTCTGTTGACTTTAAAAGGGCACAGAACCTGTCATATCGATGGTGATGATGGCTAGGGCTCCTGATAAGTTATCTTTGGGCTTAAAAACTCTAGTTTTATCAGTTCGTAGTTGAGACTGCTTGTAATTCAAATTTTATTATTTTCTTTTTTAAACCAACTTAATAATGCTGATAAGGTTATCTATCCTAGTTTGTCAGGGTGAGGTTGGTGACTATATCAGAAATTGTAAAATTTATAATATATATATTATATATTACAATATATATAATATATATTATATTATATATATATATATATATATATATATATATATATATATATATATATATATATATATATTATATATGCCTAAAAATATCTTTTCTTAACATATCATAATCCTGAAATAAAATTTCTAGGATGCAAACAAAAAAATTTACTTGTGTGCGAACGCACATTAAACTTCACAATTCTGAATAATAATAAAAGAAAAAAATCTGGTGCGTGCGCGCAACACACAAATTTCACTTACCAACTTACTTAGATTAGAAATTAATGCGTTCTGTTAATTGTCACTTCTCAAATAAACAGAACTGCTTTAATTATGAACAATGGTCTGTCATTAAAGGCGTACTCCGCATGCGTGGGCTCAACGAGTTTTATGAGTTGACTGAATATTTTTCTTTTTTTCTCCTCTTTATGTTTTCTTTCTTTTTATCATATCTCATATTTAGCCATTTCTTATTTTTAGGCGTAACGAGAGACAGTTAATTTCTCCATATAAACAAAAACAAATACTTTATAGGAAACAAACAAACAAAAAAGGCCCCAACCTCCCAAAAAAAAGCCCCCACAGAACATTTTAATAATGATAAAGCTTACCTGATATTAAAGAACACCTAATTTTCATTAAACACGACGAATGTGATAAAAATCGTTTTTGATAAAAGCCGTTTTTGAGATCATCGAAAAAAAGGTAAAAATTGGAAAAAAAATTATGAATTAAAGTCCCCCCTCCGGTTGATCAATTTTGATGAAATTTTTACAGCCATATAAATAGATCAAATACTCCGTTTAATCAAAATCGTTAGAGCTGTTTTTGAAAAAATCAAAAAAACTTAAAAAGTTATTAAATAAAGTACCCCCTCCCTTTGAGCTATTTTGATGAAATTTTTGCTGTCACGTATACGCATACGTACACTAAATACCTAATTTCAGGTTCGCACGGTTTATAGTTTTTGAGCTAGTCTGTTCACACACACAGACACACACACACACACACACACACACACACACACACACACACACACACACACACACACACACACACACACACACACACACACACAGAGACCATTTCGCAGGATTTGGTTATTTGGACTCAGGGGACCTCAAAACGTGTATTTCCGTTGAAAACCGGAAGTCGAAATTTTTCACGATCGCAATACTTCCACTATCTATATATTTCATATATAGGTAAGTGAAAGTAAAAAAAGGTAATCGGTAAATATCCTAATTTTCGCCACGGAATGAATGAATTAAGCCTTTTTTACTAGGTGTAAAAATAA
The DNA here is from genome assembly GCA_911387785.2 of Aelia acuminata. Lineage (NCBI taxonomy): Eukaryota > Metazoa > Arthropoda > Insecta > Hemiptera > Pentatomidae > Aelia > Aelia acuminata. The sequence goes on along the minus strand of OU426981.1, from coordinate 151,186,181 downwards.
AATAAAATAATGGTTTACAAATTTTAATAGATACTTATCGGCATTACCTTGCTAGTTTTTAGTTTCACATTATTGGTTACTTTCGTTAAGTCCGGCGAAATGATCAGTGTGTGTGTGTGTATGTGAACAGACTAACTCAAAAACTACACACCGAACAAACCTGAAATTGGGTAGGTAGTTGGTGTGGTTTTTGCCCGCGATGTGACGGCAAAAAACGTTATCAAAATTGTTTTGTCGATTTTCTCAAAATCGGCTCAAACCATTTTGATCAAACTTGGTATTTAATGTATGAATATGCCCGCGATATGACAGCAAAAATTTCATTAAAATTGATCAAATGGAGAGGGCACTTTATTTCAAAACTTTGTTTCCCATTTTAAAAAACGTTGTTTTTTATCGATTTTCTAAAAAAACGGCTTTTATAATTTTGATCAAACTCGTGATATTTAATGAGAATCAAGTATTCTTTAATATCAGGCAAGCTTTATCATTATTAAAATGTTCTGAGGGGGGCTTAAATGGTGAAGGGAATTTTTTGTTTTCCTATAAAGTACCTATGTTTTTGTTAATATGGAGAAAGTAATTGCCTCTCATTACGCCTATAGGTAGGAAATGGCTAAATATGAAATATGAAAAAGTCAACTAAACATATACAGGAGAAAAAACGAAAAATATTCCGTCAACGTTGGGGCCTCGCATGCGCAGTAGGCCTTTAATGAGAGACGATGTATATAATTAAAAACGTTCTCATTTAATGGAAATTATTTGTTTCATGGTAACTAAATAGTAAACTTAACACTTCATCGCGTCTGATTTTATAGACGCGGTGGAGTATTATGCTTGTATTGCCGAATTATCAAAAGTAGAAACTTGTATTTAATAATAACAAATTGTAGTGTCTTTGAGGAATGGAATTTAACAAAACTCGTCAATTTCTAATCTCAGTAAGTTGGTAAGTGACAATGGCAAGAGTTGTATCTTGCATCGCATTGCACCAGATTTTTACTTTCACTTACCTATATATGAAATATATAGTAAGTGGAAGTATTGCGATCGTGAAAAATTTCGACTTCCGGTTTTCAACGGAAATACACGTTTTGGGGCCCCCTGAGTCGAAATGACCAAGTCCCGCGAAATGGTCTGTGTGTGTGTGTGTGTGTGTGTGTGTGTGTGTGTCTGTGTGTGTGTGTGTGTGTGTGTGTGTGTGTGAACAGACTAGCTCAAAAACTATAAACCGTGGGAACCTGAAATTGGGTATTTAGAGTATGTATAAGCCCACTATGTGACAGCAAAAATTTCATCAAATTTGCTCAAAGGGAGGGGGTACTTTACTTAATAACTTTCTAGGTTTTTTTCGATTTTCTCAAAAACGGCTCTAACGATTTTGATTAAACTGAGTATTTCATCTATTTATATGCCCGAGATATGACTGTGAAAATTTCATCAAAATTGATTAACCGGAGGGGGGACTTTACTTAATAAATTTTGTAACATTTTCACGTGTTTTTTTTATTTACTCTAAATCGGCTTTAACGATTTTGATCAAACTGGGTATTTGATGTATTTATATGCCCGAGATATAACTGTAAAAATTTCATCAAAATTGATTAACCGGAGGGGGGACTTTACTTAATAAATTTTGTAACATTTTCACGTGTTTTTTTTATTTACTCTAAATCGGCTTTAACGATTTTGATCAAACTGGGTATTTGATGTATTTATATGCCCGAGATATTACTGTAAAAATTTCATCAAAATTGATTAACCGGAGGGGGGACTTTACTTAATAAATTTTGTAACATTTTCACGTGTTTTTTTGATTTTCTCAAACACGGCTCTAACGATTTTGATTAAACTTAGTATTTGATCTATTTATATGCCCGAGATATGTCTGTAAAAAATTCATCAAAATTGATCAACCGCAGGAGGCACTTTACTTAATAAATTTTGTATCATTTTTACGTGTTTTTTTTATTTACTCAAAAACGGCTTACACGATTGTGACCAAACTGGGTATTTGATGTATGTATATGCCAAATATGTGATAGCCAACATTTCATCAAAATTGATCAACCGAAGGGGGGACTTTACTTGTTAAATTTTGTATCATTTTCACGGGGTTTTTTATTTACTCAAAAACGGCTTTAACGATTAATAAAAATAAGATATGAATGTAGAAAAATGTGTGACTTTGGGAAATGATATTTAACAAAACACGTCAATTTCTTATCTAAGTAAGTTGGTAAGTGAAAGTTGTGTGTTGCGCGCACGCATCAGATTTTTTTTTTTACTTTCACTTACCTATATATAAAAAATATATAGTAAGTTGGAAGTATTGCGATCGTGAAAAATTTCGACTTCCAGTTTTCAACGGAAATACACGTTTTGGGGTCCCCTGAGTCGAAATAACCAAGTCCCGCGAAATGGTCTGTGTGTATGTATGTCTGTGTGTGTGTGAACAGACTAGCTCAAAAACTATAAATCGTGGGAACCTGAAATTGGGTATTTAGAGTAGGTATATGCCCGCGATGTGACAGCAAAAATTTCATCAAAATTGCTCAAAGGTAGGGGGTACTTTATTTAATAACTTTTTACGTTATTTTCGATTTTCTCAAAAACGGCTTTAACGATTTTGATTAAACTGAATATTTGATCTATTTATATGTCCGAGATATGACTGTAAAAATTTCATCAAAATTGATTAACCGGAGGGGGTACTTTACTTAATAAATTTTGTATCACTTTCACGTGTTTTTTTTTATTTACTCAAAAACGGCTTTAATGATTTTGATCAAACTGGGTATTTGATGTATATATATGCCAAAGATGTGATAGCCAACATTTTGTTAAAATTGATCAAACGGAGGGGGGACTTTACTTAATAAATTTTGTACCATTTTCACGTGTTTTTTTTTTATTTACTCAAAAACGGCTTTAACGATTTTGATCAAACTGGGTATTTGATGTATGTATATGCCAAAGATGTGATAGCCAACATTTCATCAAAATTTATCCGTCGGAGGGGGCACTTTATTTCATAACTTTTTAACCAGTTTTTACCTTTTTTTTCGATTATCTCAAAAACTGCTTTAATGATTTTTATCAAATTCGTCACGTTTAATGAAAATTAGGTTATCTTTAATATCAGGTAAGCTTTATCATTATTAAAATGTTCTGAGGGGGCCTTTTTTTGGGGGGGAGGGGCCTTTTTTGTTTGTTTGTTTATTATAAAGTACCTTTGTTTTTGTTTAAATGGAGAAATTAACTGTCTCTCGTTACGCCTAAAAATAAGAAATGGCTAAATATGAGATATGATAAAAATAAATAAAACATATAGAGGAAAAAAAAAGAAAAATATCCAGTCAACTCATAAAACACGTTGAGACCACGCATGCGGAGTACGCCTTTAAAGACAGACCATTGTTCATAATTAAAGCCATTCTGTTCATTTGAGAAGTGGCAATTAACAAAACGCATTAATTTCTAATCTAAGTAAGTTGGTAAGTGAAAGTTGTGTGTTGCGAGCACGCACCAGATTTTATTTTTTTAAGTTATCTATACATCAAGTTTGGAGTGAGTTGGTGTTCTGCCACTACGACTCCTTACTTCAGATAGCCAAAGGAATAGTATTAAACCCGAAAAAACGTTTGTTTGTAACGATAAAATTAAAAAAAAAAAAAAAAAAAAAGAGCCCTCTATGGTGAGAATGACCCAAATACAAATAGCTAAAATATTTAGGGTTAATTACACGATCTCTGGAATAAGGATAAAAATTGGGAATTATCATTCTCAGAGAAATTCACGTTCATTTGATACCTCATCCATCAAAATCCATGACTCTCGAGAACCGAGACCTATCCCACAGAGTTGTTATTGCACATAGCTTTAGATAGTTAATATAATCTTCCATGTTGCTGCTGCTGACAAGACACAATTCGATCAATATCCCATCATACAATGCTTATCAATTTCCCACAAGATAGTTCCCCAGGGTCAGTAACAATGAGACAGTGGGAGCCCACATAACCTATCACACGCTTCCCCTATACGCCCCCATAAACCACCGCATTGGGAATTGTTACTGGTGCTTGGGGTGGACTTGGGTCCAAATTGGAGCTCATAAGGACAACTATTATCATTATTAAAAAGAACGAAATTAAGACCACAATATTAGGGCATTAGCTGAATGAAGAATATTAATAACAGTAGTTCTTAACCCGGTAAAGGTAGCGCTAATCGAGGGGTTGCTTTAGGTAGCGCTTCTTCGATGAGATGAAGTGACCTTATTATCGTTTCAGGGATACCTAATCATTAAAGCTCGGAATTCAGTGCAGTAAAATTTTGAAAACGTGCAATAAAAACTTCAAAACGTGCAAAAACGAGCATTATAAACTTCAAAACGTGCAAAAAAATGCAATAAAAATGTATTGCTTGAAAATCCGGCATTAAATTATTACTATTGTTACTATTGATACATTTTTAAAAAATCTGGTGCGTGCGCGCAACACACAACTTTCACTTACCAACTTACTTAGATTAGAAATTGACGTGTTTTGCTAATTATCATTTCCTAAAGTCACACATTTTTCTACATTCATATCTTATTTTTGTTAATCGTTAAAGCCGTTTTTGAGTAAATAAAAAAAAACCGTGAAAATGATACAAAATTTATTAAGTAAAGTCCCCCCTCCCGTAGATCAATTTTGATGAAATTTTTACAGTCATATCTCGGGCATATAAATACATCAAATACCAAGTTTGATCAAAATCGTTAAAACCATTTTTAAGTAAATAAAAAAAACACGTGAAAATAATACAAAATCTATTAAGTAAAGTCCCCCCTCCGGTTAATCAATTTTGATGAAATTTTTACAGTCATATTTGGGGCATATAAATAGATCAAATACCAAGTTTGATCAAAATCGTTAAAACCGTTTTTAAGTAAATAAAAAAAACACGTGAAAATAATACAAAATTTATTAAGTAAAGTCCCCCCTCCCGTAGATCAATATTGGTGAAATTTTTACAGTCATATCTCGGGCATATAAATACATCAAATACCAAGTTTGATCAAAATCGTTAAAACCGTTTTTAAGTAAATAAAAAAAACACGTGAAAATAATACAAAATTTATTAAGTAAAGTCCCCCCTCCGGTTAATCAAATTTGATGAAATTTTTACAGTCATATTTGGGGCATATAAATAGATCAAATACTCAGTTTAATCAAAATCGTTAGAGCCGTTTTTGAGAAAATCGAAAAAAACGTAAAAAGTTATTAAATAAAGTACCCCCTCCCGTTGAGCAATTTTGATGAAATTTTCGCTGTCACATCGCGGGCATATACCTACACTAAATACCCAATTTCAGGTTCCCACGGTTTATAGTTTTTGAGCTAGTCTGTTCACATACACACACACAGACCATTTCGCGGGACTTGGTTATTTCGACTCAGGGGGTCCCAAAACGTGTATTTCTGTTGAAAACCGGAAGTCGAAAATTTTCACGATCGCAATACTTCCACTTACTATATATTTCATATATAGGTAAGTGAAAGTAAAAAATTAGGTACTTACTTGTGCTGTAGTGGGAATCAATTTGTGATCTCCTCTCACATCGAATTTTTTATCACAAGAATAACCAAGATTTACAGAACACTACACAACCATCCCTATTGAGTTCAGAATATTTTTCAATCCACCCCATAATTTTCGAAGACACACTTGCTCCCATTTTAGGCATTTTTAGTAAGAATATACTCGACAGAAGCTAGTTTGATACTGGCAGAACGTTGGTAATTGAGAAACAAAATGTAAACATCCAGGAACCGCTGAACCCCCATTTTTGGGAAATCGGAGGTTTGTGTTGGTTTACATCTCCCAAGTTCCTTTAATTTTTTTCTATGATATTCACATTTATTTTTCCACTATTGTGTTGATGTGCATTAAAGAAAATTATAATTTGTAATGTTTTTCTTCTTCAAAATATCACATGATGCAATTTCGTGCAATAAAAATTCAAAACGTGCAATTCGTGCAGCAAACCCCAAAAGGTGCAATTTCGTGCAGTATAAAACTTCATTAAAACATCCCATTAGGCATGATTCGGATAAGTAACTTGAGTTCCCTCTATTCTGACTTTCCAAATAAAAGATGTTGCACGGAAATTTGCACGGGAATCCGAGCTCTACTAATCATCATCTAAATGCAGTATTTATAATACTTTAAAACATACCTTATTTACATTTACACTTTTTAGGCATTTTGTCGATAAGAAACTAAGAATGGCGTAATTTACCTAATGAAAGTTAATATATAAAAGTACGCAAAATACAGTAATTTTTAATGTATGATTTATTGGAAAAAAAAATTATTATTTCATACATTTGACAATTGACATTGGTCAAATATGAGATGCAAAAAATAAAAACTTTAACCCTTCTAAATTCTTTACCAAACAATTTTAAATTTGTCGTAAAATTCCATTTCAAATCTTGTTGGGGTACTTTTCTGTTATAGTCACGCCCAGTGAAAATGTTTTTAATTTAGTTAGTACATTGCTTTAAATAAATAAAACACATGTTTTCTGAATAAAATCAATCTCTTGTCTGCACGTTTTTATATGACACCTCCATTTCATTTTACCTTTAAATGTTAGGTTCATCTCATGGTTATTTTTATATATTCTCATTTCAGGAATAATATTATGCTGTTGAAAAAATCTGACCGCAGTTTCCTCATCCAAAATATTCCTAAAAATATTTTTTAAATTATACTGATACTCAACCATATTTAACGTGATTAATTATCCACTAAAAACGTTATTATTCGGCAAGGAATTTTCCAACAAGGAGTTTTCTCCTTACAGTGTTGCCAGTAAGCGAACAGTTTTGAAATTAACTCTTAGTTACCTCCCTAGCAACACTGGCGATAACCCTGCTTCTCCTAAAAGCAATGTACTAACTAAATTAAAAACATTTTCTCTGGGCGTGACTATAACAGAAAAGTACCCTTGTTGGTGTCTAGTTTAGCTGAAACGTTTTTATGTTTCAGTGAATTTTGATTGACTACAAAAAAGAATGGGATCTATTTAATTCATTGCATTAGAGCTACTGAGCCACAGCAACGCGTGGCAGGGTCTTTTCGTAGAATTACAAAAATAAAATAAAAAATATAATTTGCCTAAAGGCCTAATTATTACCCGTTAATAAATTAACGATTTTAATTATAATCTCTCTATATATAAGAGGCTTTGTCCTGACTGACAGAATCAACGCAGAGCAAAAACTACTAATGATAGAAACTTGAAGTTCGGAATTCAGACTTTAAACGCGATGTAGGTAACCACTAAGAAAGGAATATCAAAAATGTAACCCCTAAGGGGTTTAAATGGCGAAATTGTCGTTTAGCTCTAACGGACATCTATTTTCGAACTTCGAGAAAATATATCTAATTAGTACTCATTATAAAGAATTTGATACGACGAGTTTAACTCGAAAGGCCCTATTGGGGGTCGAAAACCATGTTTTACAGCCGAAAAATGAAGCGTTCCCGATGAGTAAGTCATTTTTTGTTTCGGCGGTTTTAGTGAACTCTCTCCATTGCGCCTCTCCCTCTCTTCTACCGAGCCGGCCGCTTCCCCCTCCAATATTCCACCTACCGGAAGCTCAGATTCTACTAAATCTCCTTAACATCAGTTAACATGTTATATTAGATCAATACCAAGATAATGGTCACAGAATTGATTTTAAAGGCTCGCGTGCGAAGCCGCGACGGGAAATGCTAGTATAATATAATAAATAAAAAATATGATATAATAAATAATAAAAACCTTAACCAATTAAACAGACCTATTTGGGCCGTTGTAATAAGTAAAATGTTTTGTTGTGACAGAAAGTTAAGAATCGTTCCTATTATAGTTTTTCCATAATTTTGAGCTCAGAGGAAGAAGGCAACAGGTCTATAGGAATCAGGTTTATTTTTGTCTTTTTTAGGTTTAGTTATTAAAAAGGTTAGAGTTTTTCCGTTGGATGGGAAATTTAGTTGTCCTTAGCATTGTATAACGTTGTGAGAAAGACTGAAGCATTTCTGGGGGTTTTTGAAATAACTCAGTCGTAATAATGTCGTAACCAGGAGCTTTGAAATTTTCATAATCTGCCTTGATACCTCTTAATTTCGGTGGAAGACATCGGAAGAGGGGAGTTTTAAACTGTTTCAACAAAGGCCTCATGGAGTGTGTACGTTAAATTTGAGTGGCGTTGAAAGACGGTTGCAAGGTGGTCAGAGATTTTTATATATGTAAGGGTAAAGATTTGCGAATTCATTCTGAAAATTTTCTTGGTAAGAGGCCGCCAAACATCTATGTACTTGTAGAGATGAGAGATGGTCAACTGTTCTTCAATTACGATAGGTTAAATGATGGTCAGGATTTTCAGTTTACAATGATTTTATTATGGTAAGCCAACGTTTCGATCCAACTTGTGGATCTTCATCAGGGCTAAAAGAAAACAAATATATGAGTACCTTTGCTAGAGGGTGACAATAAATGGATGCATTACAGAACTGATAATAATATAAAAGATGGTGTGTACATGAATATAAATAAAGAGATAATTTCATACACTTATTCTAACATCTTCGGCATCCTCAAATACTGGTTTTGATTTCATAGGTACCTGCAATTATCTCTGTACCTCTTGTACTATTATTATTTTTTGTATTGTATGCTTCTTTCTGTATATTTTCCATTTTTATGCATTGTTACATTATGTATTATCTCATTTTTATGTTATTATTGAGTCCAGACACAACTATTTGTATACAATACCATCTACTTTGTTAGTTTTTAAAATATTTTTGTTCACTCAGTTGTCATGTGCCTTCACTTCAAAAGCGTTGGATTTCCCCGTCATAAACCTTTGAAGTCGGCAAACTAACCCCCTACCACTACCTCTCACCTTATTACTTTCACTTACCTATATATGAAATATATAGTAAGTGGAAGTATTGCGATCGTGAAAAATTTCGACTTCCGGTTTTCAACGGAAATACACGTTTTGGGACCCCCTGAGTCGAAATAACCAAGTCCCGCGAAATGGTCTGTGTGTGTGTGTGTGTGTGTGTGTGAACAGACTAGCTCAAAAACTATTAACCGTGCGAACCTGAAATTGGGTATTTAGTGTATGTATATGCCCGTGATGTGACAGCAAAAATTTCATCAAAATTGGTCAAAGGGTGGGGGTACTTTATTTAATAACTTTTTACGTTTTTTTCGATTTTCTCAAAAACGGCTCTTAACGATTTTGATTAAACTAAGTATTTGATGAATTAATATGCCCGAGATATGACTGTAAAAATTTCATCAAAATTGATCAACCGGAGGGGGAACTTTACTTAATAAATTTTGTATCATTTTCATGTGTTTTTTTTTATTTACTCAAAAACGGCTTTCATGATTTTGATCAAACTGGGTATTTGATGTATGTATATTCCGAAGATGTGATAGCCAACATTTCATCAAAATTGATCAACCGGAGGGGGGACTTTACTTAATAAATTTTGTATCATTTTAACATGTTTTTTTTATTTACTCAAAAACGGCTTTCATGATTTTGATCAAACTGGGTATTTGATGTATGTATATTCCGAAGATGTGATAGCCAACATTTCATCAAAATTGATCAACCGGAGGGGGGACTTTACTTAATAAATTTTGTATCATTTTAACATGTTTTTTTTATTTACTCAAAAACGGCTTTCATGATTTTGATCAAACTGGGTATTTGATGTATGTATATTCCGAAGATGTGATAGCCAACATTTCATCAAAATTGATCAACCGGAGGGGGGACTTTACTTAATAAATTTTGTATAATTTTCACGTGTTTTTTTTATTTACTTAAAAAAGATTTTCACGATTTTGATCAAATTGGGTATTTGATGTATGTATATGCCGAAGATGTGATAGCCAACATTTCATCAAAATTGATCAACCGGAGGGGGGACTTTACTTAATAAATTTTGTATAATTTTCATGTGTTTTTTTTATTTACTCAAAAAAGGTTTTCACGATTTTGATCAAACTGGGTATTTTATGTATGTATATGCCAAAGGTGTGATAGCCAACATTTCATCGAAATTGATCAACTGGAGGGGGGACTTTACTTAATAAATTTTGTATCAATTTCACGTGTTTTTTTTTATTTACTCAAAACGACATTTCATCAAAATCGGTCAAACGGAGAGGGCACTTTATTTTATAATTTTTAACTTTTTTTCGATGATCTCAAAAACGGCTTTAATGATCTTTATCAAATTCGTCATGTTTAATGAAAATTAGGTTTTCTTTAATATCAGGTAAGCTTTATCATTATTAAAATGTTCTGAGTTAAGTAAGTTGGTAAGTGAAAGTTGTGTGTTGCGCGCACGCACCAGATTTTTTTTTTTACTTTTAAGTAGTTGAACAAGCAGGAATCATAGCCAAGAAGCGGATGACCCTTACCCTCCCGGGAGACGGAGGAGGACCTCCTGGAGAGACTGTTGAGGCAGAGCTGGACCGAAAAGAGGAGCCGCGAGTCGCTGCACTGGGAGGAATGCGGGCCTTGACCGAGACGCCGGGAATGCAGGCACCGGTTTTTCTCCAGACCGGGATTGTGTTGGCTCTCCAAGGCCGCCTGTCATCATCTGTTCCCGATACTGGTGTCGCTTATCCCGCCTCTTCCCGAGCACATCGATTAATAGCGACCTAACATCGATTCATTATCGATTTATTGTGTGCCTTATCGGTTCTGGCGTATCTCGCCTTATTAGCCGATCTTATCGCAGGAACGCTGAGCATCTTATTCCATCTTCTTTTCCTCTATGGTAATAATAAACTCTCTATTGTTATTCGAAGAGCATTTAAATATTCTTTAGGAAGAAACGAAAAGAGGGGTAAAAAAGAAAAGAAGGAATTTCAATTTCCATTTCCCATACTATTATTCTTTGCCTTTACAGCTTTAAACATTAAATTGCATTTTATGTAGCATTCAAAATAACCATTGGTATATAGTAAACCCTCATTATTACGAACTCGGATATAACGAACACCTGGATAAAGCGAATCAAAATACTATCCACCCAAAATTACCATTATATTTCTGCTGAACCCCTCGTTATAGCCAAATCCCTCGGCTAGTGCGAACTACGAACTAAATTTGGTGCCTGAGAATTATTCTATTCTGATATAACGAACTGCTAGAATTTTTATTAATTTTTTTTTTTTTTTTTGACTGTATTACGTATAGATGAATGAGCGCAGGAAGATGAATTAGCTCCAGTTTCTAGAATTGAGGTGTTTTTTTACTCTTAACTAATCCGATTTCCTTTTGCCTTCTCTCTGATTCCATTGACTTTTCTCAAAACTAGCTCAGTTCTGTTTCGACTTCGGTATCATTTGAATCAGTGTTCTCCAGGATATTGAATCGGGAATTCTTAGTAAGAAAACCATCGCAGAAAAATATGGAATTCTAAAATCAACATTGTCAACCATTTTAAAAAAACAAAGACAAAATAGATTCAACCGCGGCCCAAGGGTTAAATTCAGCATCAAATAAACGACTGCGCTCTGCGGCTCATGAATATTTGGAAAAAAATTGCTTTAAACAAATGAGATCTCAAATATCGATCTCAGACCCTCTTATTAAAGCTAACGCTAAAGTACTCTCAGGTGAACTTGGCAGGTAAATTAATGAATCTCATAGTTTAATTAATATGTAGTTTTAAATTTCCTTTCTATTCCTAAAAATGAATTTCCTTCTAAATATGATCAAATTAGTGCGGCCATTGGCTAAAAAAAAAAATATAAAAAAAGCGTCATCTCTCTCTGGTTCAAGGACAGTGACGAACTGGCCTAGGTCCTGGTAAGAATTATGGTAGCCCAGAGTCAGCAGGCCCCGAGGACCTATATTTTTTTTTCCGAAGCATACCGAAGCATACTTGTACCAAACCTCCGGGCGGTAACTGACATCTTGGAAAACAATACCAAGATTCTCGATGGGATACACGGGGAAGGTACATCACTCCTACGCCCGGTCGGTGTTAGTCGCCTCCAGTAAGCTGACGGGCCTAACATACCCTGGGGTAGGCTTGGACTGCGTGGCGTTCATTGGCGGTCGGTCACCCGAATAGAGCGGTCATTCATTCAAGTAAACTAAACACGCTCGACGTTGCTTAACTTAGATTACCTGTTGCAAGCGGATTTGTCCACTAGACAATCCCGGCCCCCCAAAAAAAAAAAAACTTTATTGGTAACAAAACACGGTTACATGAACTATCAACGGGCGGGTATTCAGGATTGTATGAGGGGGGGGGGGGGTACGCTGACTCAGGTTATGCACCAAAACTTTCGGTGGTTATTTGAGCTTTTGAGATGTGGCATTTGTCTTCAAAGGTTCGTGAGACGACTTTCTTCTGTGGTTTCCGCTGGGAAATTTGACCTTGATGATCATTATTTTTTTACTTTTACTATTCAAGTGTTCTGTGTTCTATTCTTTTGATGTGTTTTTCCAATTATTCGGATATTACAATCCCTCTCCCACAATTCTTTCGACTTCTTTGTAGTTGGGGCGAGTTTTGTTCTACCATTAAATCGGAGAATTCGTTCACTGTGAGGACATAAGAATCCAATATCGACTACTCACATCGACGTAAATGTTTGAAAGCAGTGCAATCTAAAATAGCCGTCGCCGGTATTCCTTCAGCATTACATGGCCAGTAAGGCGAAAAACTGTATATTATTTTCAGTTGACATTGCAAAAAAAAAATTGCTATACATAAAACAGAAATTACAGAAACCCTTTCGCCTGTCATCGAAATTGTTATTAGATATAAATCCATTGTCTTCGCGGAAGATATTACTTCGTTGTCCTCGACCGGAAGTCGTCCCACGAAGTCGTACCGCGGATCCTGTCATCAAGGCCTTTGGCCAAGATCCTCGCCGAGCCCTCCGTCGCCAGAGTTCATTGCCTCGGAGACTGATTGGTCCGGGAACGGCTAGATCGAAATGTTATGATCCGCGAGGAATGTCTTCTAACGATCATAAATCAAAGATGACAGGCCCATCCGCCGCGGGTCAGTATGGCAAAAAGGAGAATACCCTAATGTGTGGGAACAATCATACGCCTTTTAATCTTCTGATATACATCACCTTATTTATAAATCACTCTGTATTAGTATTAAAACAAACATTTGTCAAAATAATACCTGTTTAATCTAGTTGGTTGGTGAGAAACAAAAGTTCTGGATTTTTGATAAACATGCTTAGTGACACTTTTCAACCTCTGTTTCGTAATTAGCTCCATGTTTAGGGTTTCCTTTTAACCTTAATAAAAATTGCAATATATAAGTAATCAACATTACAAAAGTAATAAATTATTAAATATTAGCATGAAAATGAAAATGAAGCAAAAATTATATTAAGTTCTACATATATTATTATCCGTATATATTATTATTTTTGTCACCTATCTGTATTACTTTCTTTTTTGTAGTTAGTTTTCTATTTTCCATGTAATAGGTAACTTTTTATTATTTTATTATTATTAAAGAAAAACATGTACGACTACAATCCATGAAGGGTCTTGGGTTCAGTACTGTGTAAGGAAGTACTGTTTGTATTACGTTCAGTAGTCGTGTTATGAGGTGATTTAACCGTGGTCACGCTCAAACCTCTGGGGTTTCCCCTCTTAATTTTTCAATTAAGTGTAACTTATATTACCAAGAGTTATAAGGGAAACATACTAAATAAATGTTCCTATCTAAGACACATACTCTTTTTGTACTTTGTCCTGTCTTATTATTTTTAACTAGCAACACCAATGTTTTGTCATTGCAAGTTTTATTTTTAATTCTTTATTAAGAAAAATACCCTTTTTTTTCCCTTGTTTTCTCATTACAGTAACCCTGTAACGAGTAACTATTTCTACACGTACGATCTTACGATTTAATGCGTATTTAATTACATACATACATAATCAATTAACATAACAGTTTGTCATATAACATTCATATATAGGAATAGATGTATAACATATATATATATATATAAATATGTATATATATATATATATATATATATATATATATATAGAGAGAGAGAGAGAGAGAGATAAACAAATATGAGAATGAAAATTTATATTTAATAAAATATAAAGAAAGTAAACAGAATTTAAAAATAGGAAAAATTAAGTGCATGAATAGTAAATATAATAATCATAGTATCGGTTAAAAGGAATAGGTTTACCAATCAGAATGGTGAGGAAATTTTAATAATAAATTATTTCTTTTAAGTATATAGCCAGATTATTAAGTGATTAATCTAGTGATGGGCAAAACTGTTAGTTTTGAAAAACAGTTGCAACTGTTTCTGCTACTTTCATTAAACAGTTTAAAAAAACAGATACAACTGTTTAAAATAATACTATATGGGAAAAAAGAAAAAAAACTAGTCCCACTTCGCATTCCAGCATTCTTTTGAATTATGTTTTAATTATTGAAATATCTAACAAGTTCGAATGACAATTTCTCACAAAACATTTAATATAAAATAAAGCTTTATGTAAAATAATTAAACATCACTAAAAATAAATAATAAATCAAAACTTGTAATAGGCATTAATTGATTTTTTGTTTATAAAATTATGGTTTAATTGAATAAAAAATCTGGAGAAAAATAATTTAATAATTAAAAAAATTAAGAGCCACATAACTCAGAGTAGCGGATTTGCGAATGAAATAAACAGATACAGCACGGGCGCAAGCTGTTTAATAAACAGTTTCACTGAAATTAGCAGGTTAGCAGGCTGTTTAATGAAACAGATACGTGAAACAGTGGCCTTAAAAAAGAAACAGATTCATAAACTGTTTCGGTCAACAGCCTGTTAACCTGTTGATTCTCGCAACAGCCTGTTAACCGAAACAGATACGTGAAACAGTGGCCTTGAAAAAGAAACAGATTCATAAACTGTTTCGGTCAACAGCCTGTTAACCTGTTGATTCTCGCAACAGCCTGTTAACCGAAACAGATACCTGAAACAGTGGCCTTAAAAAAGAAACAGATTCATAAACTGTTTCGGTCAACAGCCTGTTAACCTGTTGATTCTCGCAACAGCCTGTTAACCGAAACAGATACGTGAAACAGTGGCCTTGAAAAAGAAACATATTCATAAACTGTTTCGGTCAACAGCCTGTTAACCTGTTGATTCTCGCAACAGCCTGTTAACCGAAACAGATACCTGAAACAGTGGCCTAGAAAAAGAAACAGTTTCATGAACTGTTTCGGTCAACAGCCTGTTAACCTGCTAATTCTGCCTGCTTCTCGAAACTGTTTATTAAACAGGTCACGCCCGTGCTATTGCAAGCTAATTGTTTTTGTTTAATTTTTACTTTCACTTACCTATATATGAAATATATAGTAAGTGGAAGTATTGCGATCGTGAAAATTTTCGACTTCCGGTTTTCAACGGAAATACACGTTTTGGGACCCCCTGAGTCGAAATAACCAAGTGCCGCGAAATGGTCTGTGTGTGTGTGTGTGTGTGTGAACAGACTAGCTCAAAAACTATAAACCGTGGGAACCTGAAATTGGGTATTTAGTGTAGGTATATGCCCGCGATGTGACAGCATAAATTTCATCAAAATTGCTCAACGGGAGGGGGTACTTTATTTAATAACTTTTTACGTTTTTTTCGATTTTCTCAAAAACGGCTCTAACGATTTTGATTAAACTGAGTATTTGATCTATTTATATGCCCCAAATATGACTGTAAAAATTTAATCAAAATTGATTAACCGGAGGGGGGACTTTACTTAATAAATTTTGTATTATTTTCAAGTGTTTTTTTTATTTACTCAAAAACGGTTTTAACGATTTTGATCAAACTTGGTATTTGATGTATTTATATGCCCGAGATATGACTGTAAAAATTTCATCAAAATTGATTAACCGGAGGGGGGACTTTACTTAATAAATTTTGTATCATTTTCACGTGTTTTTTTTATTTACTCAAAAACGGTTTTAACGATTTTGATCAAACTTAGTATTTGATGTATTTATATGCCCGAGATATGACTGTAAAAATTTCATTAAAATTGATCTACGGGAGGGGGGACTTTACTTAATAAATTTTGTATCATTTTCACGGTTTTTTTTTATTTACTCAAAAACGGCTTTAACGATTAACAAAAATAAGATATGAATGTAGAAAAATGTGTGACTTTAGGAAATTAGCAAAACACGTCAATTTCTAATCTAAGTAAGTTGGTAAGTGAAAGTTGTGTGTTGCGCGCACGCACCAGATTTTTATTATTATTTACCTTTTTTTTTCTCACTACACTGCTGTATCTGTTTATTTTTTTCCGAAACAGTTAACTGTTTCTGTTTAATGAAATTAGCTGTTTCAAATAAACAGATTTCTACTAAACAACACACCACTAGATTAATCCTTAACTACTCACCCGAATCAATGTTACTTACCTACTCACCTCGGGTCAATGTGACCCAGAACACAAAATTTTTTTTCAATATTTATCTAATATCTTACCTTTTGGTGTAAGATATTAGCTTTAAACAACAGGAGAAGGCTTTAAAATAAATATTTATTTATGTATACAATAAATCAAAGTTTTAAAATATGAATAACATGTTGAATTATAGGTCTGAAGTGAAGTACTTAAATAAAGGACCTCCTTAACATTACTATTAACATAATTTCTTTTGATTTAAAATTTAATAAAAAATCTACAAACAACCTTTGAAGTTAACACAAATAAGAAATGAGTGGTTTTTACAAATGCAATCCCCGCATTGGACACAAAAAAATGGCTTGCACAACTACTCACCTTGGGTCAAAATATCGATTTCGATAAAATAAACACCTCCCTTATTTTCCAGACACTGGCAAGAAGTAACTGGAGCCAAAACAAAGGATATCTCAGAGTTTGGTGATCATTCAATGCCAAAGAGGTATAAATAGAATGAAATGAAACTTGGTATGGGTCAATATGACCCGACGTGAGTAGTTAAGGGTTAATGAATACAATGAAGCTGAATAAAATATAGCTAGAAAATCTATAGACCTATATACTACCAATAAATACCCATACATACTTTTGTATACATGTATACGTACATATCAGAAAAATACTTTTGTACTGACATTAATATTTTTATTACGGGATTTAAAGTATTTAAAGTAGTTCGTTTAAAGCTTCCTATGAGTCTTCTAAAACATCTGGTATTTGCATGCTATTTGCACTTCAAAGTAACTACTAAAAGAGAAAAACACAGTATTACTACAATTTACCTCTTATAAACAGATCTTTTCAGTCCTACGACCGAGAAGTGCTTTACGGACTCAAAACATGTATTGAAAACAATTTTTTACTTTCACTTACCTATATATGAAATATATAGTAAGGGAAAGTATTGTGATCGTGAAAAATTTCGACTTCCGGTTTTCAACTGAAATACACGTTTTAGGGTCCCCTCAGTCCAAATAACCAAGTCCCGCGAAATGGTCTGTGTGTGTGTGAACAGAAACTTCGTCATGTTTAATGAAAATAAGGTGTTTTTTAATATCAGGTAAGTTTTATCGTTATTAAAATGTTCTGAAGGGGCTTAAATAGGGAAGGTGCCTTTTTTGTTTTCCTGTAAAGTACCCTTGTTTTTGAATATATGGAAAAATTGTCTCTCATTACGCCTAAAAATAAGAAATGGCTAAATATGAAATATGAAAAAAATCAAGTAAACATATGGCGGAGAAAAAAAGAAAAATGTTCCGTTAACTCATGAAATAAGTTGAGCACGCGCATGCGGCGGAGTACGCCTTTAATGACAGAACATTTCTCATAATTAAAGCCGTTCTGTTCAATTAATGGAAATTATTTGTTTCACGGTAAATGAAGTTTTCAACAACTGCTTAAAGAATTATAAAATCAGACGACTTGGAGTATTATGCTTGCATTACCGAATTACCACAAGTAAAAACTTTTATTTTATAATAAAAAAAATAGTGTTTTTTATAGATCAACAATAAACAAACATAAGAAATGAATGTGGAAAACTGTATCTTTGAGAAGTGGCAATTAACAAAACACATAAATTTCTAATTTAAGTAAGTTCGTAAGTGAAAGTTGTGTGTTGCGCGCACATACCAGACTTTTTTTTTTTAATGCAGTATGACAAAAAAAAAATTCTATTTTGTATAACATTTTTTTCCCTTGGGGATATTAAATTAAAAAGTAAATAATTTTAAATAGCGACATCGTGAATAATTTCCCAGTAAATGCATCGGCTACTTCACTAATAATGAGGCTAACAAAGATAGTGCCATTGCTGTTTTACATAAGATATAACAAAACTGAGAATCAGCTGATGGCGAACTCGCGAAAACCGGGGGATTGTGGGTCAATGGACGATTGACAGTTGGAATCGAGGAGGCGGTGGATGGGACAGGGAGTGACGTCAGCGCCGGAAGGGGAGTGGCTCCTTTGCCAGTGCCTTCTGCATCTCTTTTTAACACGTAGCAAACCACCCACAACCATCTTCTTTTCCAACTTGTACAAATAGCCAAACCACCGCCTTCTCCATCTTTTTTTTTTTCCCATGTTACTTTTTTCGTTTTGTTTTTCTTGTTCTGTTCTTTTCGATTTTTCTTGAGCGCTTGAGGGTTGGTTACTGGCAACGTCGTGGGAAGTAAGAGTTGTGAGATGTTTGATTTAAAAAATATTAGCGTTCTTGCTATTTTCCTAATGTTAAATCCGAGTCAATGAGAGGGACACGACGTATTCTGGGTTTGTTGATATAAACGATATGCGAAAATTCTTGAAAACTATTGCAGAAGTAGAAGTGTATGATAGTATGTATTGTCAAAGTTAAGCTATATTATTATTCATAACTAGCTGCCCGTGCGAAGCCCGTCGCACACTAACCTACTTAAATCCCTAAAGTAAAGTATATTTACGATAGGTTGAATGATGGTCAGGATTTTCAGTTATACAATGATTTTATTATGGTAAGCCAACGTTTCGATCCAACTTGTGGATCTTCATCGGTGAAACCAAAAATTATTTTAAAAAATCTGGTGCGTGCGCGAAACACACAACTTTCACTTACCAAATTACTTAGATTAGAAATTGACGTGTTTTGCTAAATATCATTTCCCAAAGTCACACATTTTTCTACATTCATATCTTATTTTTGTTAATCGTTAAAGCCGTTTTTGAGTAAATAAAAAAACCCGTGAAAATTATACAAAATTTATTAAGTAAAGTCCCCCCTTCGGTTGATCAATTTTGATGAAATTTTAACAGTCATATCTCGGGCATATACATGCATCAAATACCCAGTTTGATCAAAATTGTTAAAGCCGATTTAGAGTAAATGCAAAAAACACGTGAATATGTTACAAAATTTATTAAGTAAAGTCCCCCCTCCGGTTGATAAATTTTGATGAAATTTTTACAGTCATATCTCGGGCATATTAATACATCAAATACTCAGTTTAATCGAAATCGTTAGAGCCGTTTTTGAGAAAATCGAAAAAAACCTAAAAAGTTATTAAGTAAAGTACCCCCTCCCTTTAAGTAATTTTGATGAAATTTATGCTGTCACATCGCGGGCATATACCTACACTAAATACCCAATTTCAGGATCGCACGGTTTATAGTTTTTGAGCTAGTCTGTTCACACACACACACACACACACACACACACACACACACACACACACACACACACACACACACACACACACACACACTCAGACCATTTCGCGGGACTTGGTCATTTCGACTCAGGGGACCCCAAAACGTGTATTTCCGTTGAAAACCGGAAGTCGAAATTTTTCACGATCGCAATACTTCCACTTACTATATATTTCATATATAGGTAAGTGAAAGTAAAAACGTATTTATCAACATAAATACCGTATTTCCACGCGTAATTCGTTTACATCTAAATTAGCAGAACATGCCATTGCCCACAACCATTCCTTCGACTTTGAGAACCCCTCCATATTAGCTACTGTACCTAACCACGATAAACGACTCCTCTCAGAATCCATTATCATCCATCTAGAAAAAAATAACCCGGTAAATCACAAAACAGATAAAGAGATAATTTCATCCACTTATTCTAACATCTTCCGCATCCTCAAATCCTAGTTTTGATTTCATAGGTACCTGCAATTAACTCTGTACCTCTTGTACTATTATTAATTTTTGTATTGCAAGCTTCTTTCTGTATATTTTCCTAATTTTTATGCATTGTTACATTATGTATTATCTCATTTATGTTATTGAGTCCAGACACAACTATTTGTATACAGTACCATATATTTTGTTAGTTTTTATATATTTTTGTTCACTCAGTTGTCATGTGCCTTCACTTCAAAAGCGTTGGATTTCCCCGTCATAAAACTTTGAAGTCGGCAAATTAACCCCCTACCACTACCTCTCACCATATTTTTACCTTTAGTCTTAGTATCCACCTGGACTCAGTAGGTAAATATCAGACTCTATTCTATCTTGTTAACCAGCCTATTATTTTCATATTCATGTATAGACCATCTTTTATATTATTATCAGTTCTGTAATGTATCCATTTATTGTCACCCTCTAGCATAGATACTCATATATTTGTTTTCTTTTAGCCTTGATGAAGATCCACAAGTTGGATCGAAACGTTGGCTTACCATAATAAAATCATTGTAAACTGAAAATCCTGACCATCATTTAACCTCTCGTAATTGGAGAACAGTTGACCATCTCTCACCTCTACTAAAGTATATTTAGTATCGTACAGTGCGTCTTGGGCATAGACGGAATACTTAAAGAAACATTCGTATCGCGTAAATCGGTATCGCGGAAAGCGAGTTGGCTGATTGATTCTATTGACTGAAATCGCATGTTTTTGCCTGTAACTCTTAAGACTCGTCTTGTTGCTTGTAAGACTTTTGATTTAAAAATTGAAAAAAAAAATATTTCTTTGTTTAATCTAGAAAATACGAGTATTCGGGAAAAAAAAATTAGCTTTCCTTTCTTTTGCCTTTCTATCATTTCTTACTTCATTTTCTTTCGATATTTAAGAAGGGTAAGCATAAATGTATTTTTTCCGGCTTGGACGAGGAAAACCGTGTTTTCCCAATGGCTAATTATATGTAGCCTTTTATACGTGTAGGGAAAACAACGAATCTATTTGTTTTAGCAAAAGGCAGAGACAAATCATTGTGCACCTGTTAGTATAACCTCCTGATGCGATATGTCATATCATCATGTGTTACACAGTAAACCCTCGATATAGCGAACTGGAAGGGGGTTTGATATTCGTAGTTCGCTATAACGAGATTCGTTATAACCGAGGATTCTTTTTTTTTTTAATAATTTTTTTAGCCAATGGCCGCACTAATTTGATCATATTTAGAAGGAAATTCATTCATTACAAGTAGTTAAATTAAAACGCATGTATGTAATTTATTTTTAGATAAACTACATATTAATTAAACAATGAGATTCAATAATTTACCTGCCAAGTTCACTTGGTATTTAGGATCATATTTGTTTAAAGCAATTTATCAATTTTTTTTCAAATATACATGAGCCGCAGAGCGCAGTCGTTTGTTTGATGCTGAAGTTAATCCTTGGGCTGCGGTTGAATCAATTTTATCTTTGTTTTTTATAATGGTTGACAATGTTGATTTTGGATTTTTTTTCATATTTTTCTGCGATGGTTTTCTTAGTTGGAATTCCCGATTCAATATCCTTAAGAATTTTCAATTTTTCCTCAATTGATAAGGATTTACGTATTTTGACATACGTTTACCAAAAAACTCATTTTGTATTTAAAAAAACAGTATAAACGACTACAGAACACTGATTCGAATAATACAGAGGTCGAAACAGAACTGAGCTAGTTTTGAGAAAAAAGTCGATGGAATCAGAGAGACAGAGCAAAAGGAAATAGGATTAGTTAAGAGTAAAAAAACACCTCAATTCTAGAAACTGGAGCTACTTCGTCTTCCTGCGCTCATTCTACGTAGTACAGTAAAAAAAATATATATATATATATAATAAATTCTAGTAGTTCGTTATAACAGAATATAATAAATGTCAGGCATCAAATTTAGTTCGTAGTTCGCACTAACTGAGGGATTTCGCTATAACGAGTGGTTCTGCAGAAATATAATGGTAATATTGGGGGGATAGTATTTTGGTTCGCTATATGGAAGTGTTCGTTATATCTGAGTTCGTAATAATGAGGGTTTACTGTACTCTGAATTTAAGTAATATGTATTATGGCAAAAGGTTAATTTGGCACATTTTTGCTTTGTTAATTATATTCTTTATTAGTCCCCTTTACCTCTGTCATTCATCAAAACATTATGGTCAAATATAGGATGTAAATAATAAAAACTTTAACCATCAAATCTTTTTGCCGAACAATTAAATTTGGCTTAAAAGTTCTATTTTAAATCCCGTTGCTTTTTAAATTAGCTGAAACGTTCTCTTTAATATTGATTTAATTTTATTAAAAAGAATAGGATATAACTAATTCAACGCATTATAGTTAGCTACTGAACCACAGCAACGCGTGGCAGGGACTGCTTGTATATCATAAATCTAGCTATTTTTTTTTTTTTTTTTTTTTTTTTTTTTTTTTTTAATAAGGGCGTCAACCACTAGGGTCATCATCGCCCTTTATTTAAAATTTCTGTTTATATCTTAAGATATAATCCTGTCAATTTTAGAAAGTCGTACAGTTTGTCTGTTACGTTGTCTTGCAGTATACTGTATAGATCGTTTGGTATGTCTAAAAGTGCTCTGTATTCTTCGTATGCACTGCATTCCGTCAAAAAATGCTTCACTGTCAGCGGACAGCCACAAGCCTGACAGTCGGTAGGGTCTTCGCGAGCCATTAAATATCCATGTGTCAAGCGCGTATGACCTATGCGAAGACGCGTCAAGATTACTTCCTCTTTGCGCTTACTCCTATTAGAGGACTTCCATGGGATCACTTCTCTTTTAATTTCATGTAATTTATTTTCAACTAAGTTCAACCACCTGTTTTCCCTATTTAGCTATTTTTTTATTAGCTATTTTTTTTTTTAGCTATTATTTTATTAGCTATTTTTTCCCCTATTTTAGCTATTTTTTTATGGTTATTATTTGCTGATGAGGATGCTTTAATATACTGCAGTTTTTCTTGATTCAACAAACCTAGCTCACAATTACATTACTTTATTCTCGATTATTCTTTCGATACTTCTTGCTTCGATATATTAAGCCCTTCTCGGAACGGTCTTGTTCATTGTGGCGGCTTCGTTTACTCTTCGCACTCTCTTTCTCTTGCATGTAATAATTGCTCGTCACTTATTGTCGGATAAAAGGAGAGGGATCATTGATGAGAGATTCGGTGATATCTCGGGATCCATTCTTGAACGGAAGACGTCCTTGGATGGAAGAAGATGAATCGGGACCTGGGGTACCGATCTCTATAGGATCTCTGGTCATCCACCTCGTGCAGCCCGAAGAGGAATGCAAAAGGATATGGGCCAGGAGTCACGAGTTATATCGGTCTCTCTCTCTCTCTCTCTCTCTCTCTCTCTCTCTCTCTCTCTCTCTCTCTCTCTCTCTCTCTCTCTCTCTCTCTCTCTCTCTCTCTCTCTCTCTCTCTCACTCTCTCTCTCTCTAACTCTCTCTACTTCTAAATAATTATTATCATGTAAGAATTAGAGCTATTCCAGTTATTATCTAGCTATTATTAAAGTTATGTGCTTTAAAATACTTATTATAATGTAAGAAAAGAGCTATTCTAAACATTAGGTAAATATTATCTGTAAGAATAGTAATAGAATTATCTATACTACAGAATTATGTATACTACCTAATTATTTGAGTGTAAAATAATGTAGAGCTTTGGTTAATTAATTGTATATATTTTTTTGTTGTTGTTTGTAAGAGTGGCCACTATTGGCCAAAAACTGCGACATTTGTTAAATAAATCGATATCCATTCTCTCTCTCTCTCTCTCTCTCTCTCTCTCTCTAAAAACACAAAGTATTCAAAGTATGGTCTCATTATCCCAAAACACAGTACGTCCATATATAATAAATCATTCCTTGTCAGTGCGTGCAAAACTTTCAACAAATTTAAGAATGAAATTCAGCTGAACTTATCATTAACTGTGTTAAAAATGAAAATAAGAAAACTTTTTATAGATTTTTAGACCTATTAATTAATTGAAAAATAAATAATTAATCAATTATATTAATATTATTACTATTAGTTTTTACTAAAGTATGTAATTTTATATGTTTATGTATCAATATGAAGTAATTATATTATAGTAGTTAACCGTTTATATTCTATTGTATGGCACAATATTATTATTTTCTAAGGAGTTAAACTCTGACACCCATTGTATATATTGTAATTAAGAATTCCTGAGCATTTTAAGAGAGGACTTCATAGTCCTAAATGTCTCAGGTCTATAAATAAATTAACTCTAATTCTCTCTCTCTCCCTCTCTCTCTATCTCTCTCTCTCTCTCTCTCTCTCTCTCAAGTCCTTCACTTTTCGGCACATTCGAATAATGACCCTAGTTACCTTGTTCAAGCTTAGTTTAACAGTTGCGTCTTAAACATTCCTATTTTTATTTTCTTTTATTTTCTGGGCAATTCTACGTCAAATCAATACAAAAATATGTCATTTTGAACCTCACCATTTGGAACTAAATCCTTGGAAATAAATCCTTTATTTGATTGTTCCGGGACAAGTCCCTTTGGAACAAAATTATAGTATACATTTTATGGGCTTAAGAGCCTTAGATCAAGCTTAAAATAAAACGAATTGGAAGAATAATATAAACATAAATTATAAAGAAAACTTCTTGTGCTAAAATTAAATATAATAATACATAAAAATAATTGGCAAACATAACTGGCATTGCACTACTTAATTAAATGTGCACGCATATACATAACTATAAATAAAATGAACAGAGCTTAAATTGAAAAATAATTAAAATTTAAAAATTTGGATTCCGAATTGGAAGTTTCTATTTTCGGGAAACTGGATTGATAGGAAGTGATAGGATTGATAGGAACATTAGTACTACTTGTACCTAATAGAACAATTGTGAAATATTACTGAGACATGTCTACCCGTTTTTGAATTATCGGATTATTTTTGGATTTAAGAAAATTTCTTTAATACCAACATTGCTATACATTGCTGTGTATCATACGAAACGAAATGGAATGCACTGTTAAAAGACACCATTCTCATAGTCCTAGTCAAATTTGGAAAACATCTACAGCTATTTTGAATCATAAGATGCTAGATTTATGATATTTTATAACTACTTTCTAATTTTTTTTTAGTAATGAAGAAATTTCCATCCCACTTTTATATTTTGCTGTATGAATAGATATAATAATTCCTATTTTAAAAAAAAATATAATTTTTTTTAAAAATGCCCTTTTTGAGAAAATTGATATTAAAATTTTACATTTAGTTTTAAGAAAATTTCTTTAGTACCAACCTATACATTGTTTTATATCATATGAAACGGCAAATAGTGCGCTGTCAAAAGACACCAATCTCATAGTCATAGTCAAATTTGGAAAACATACAGCTATTTTTAATCATGATTTTTTCTGTTTCTGGAGCTATTTTTGAGGGGTTTAGAGACCAATAATTCAAAAACGTGTAGACATATCTCAGTAATATTTCACAGTTTTTCTAGTAGATGGAAGTAGTACACATTTACCAAATTTCAAGAAAATCTGTAATGGTGAGGGCTGAAGGCTGTGTTGAATTGACGTGGAATAGCCCTACTGCTAATTTTTTTTTTTTTTTTTTTTTTATTTTTTTTTTTATTTGATCGGCGCGTCTCGGAAAAAAATTGCATTACCCCACAAACTCCTTCTTTTTCGCAAACGCATGCCCGAGGTCATTTTTCCATTCTGAAAACGAGTCTTGTTCATTGGAGCTGATAAATGAATTAACTGACATCAAGATTAACACTAAAACTACCATTAGAAGTCAAATGACCGGTTATGAACTTTTGTATAAAAAAAAACGCATAAAATCTTATCGTTTTTGCACATTAGACTTCATGACTTTTTCTATTAATTATATGACAGGGTGTCCAAAAAAAGTATTCGGGGTTTGAAAGTTGAATACATTCTCAAATATAGAATATCAAGTAGGATGTTTACGTTTTATTTAAACACAATGAACTGGAAATTTATTTTGGAAAAACAATATTGTCTAGGTGTCCAACATAACGCTACTCGACTCTCGAACGTAGATTTCTAAAAACGCGTTGACACATTGGTCCTGAGATTGCCGTTTGCTTTCAGGTATCCCCGCAGAAAGAAGTAAAGAGGACTGAGATCGGGACTCCTGGGAGGTCAGCTAATGGTGCCTCTACGAGAAATCACTTTGTTTTGGAATAATTCGTTTACCGTAGCAATTGATAAGTCTAAAGTATGACAAGTGGCCCGTCTTGCTGAAACCATGTTCTAGGTTTCAAACTCTTGGAGTTCTTGGGCCAAAAAACCTCTTATCATTTCACAGTAACAAAAACCCGAATACTCTTTCTGGACACCCGTTACAATTAATAACCTATTATTTTTTTTTTTTTTTTAGTTATGCTTGTCGTATACCGTTATCTACCGCAACCGGTCATTTGACCTGGAGAAAATTTTTATTGTTTTATAAGGTTATCGGATCAGAAAGTATGACGTACATGCGCATTGAAGCTGTTGTATTCAATTCGTTGCACATTTCTGGAAAGACTGTTGCGTAGTTGATTAAAAAAAAAAAAAAACTGTGAATTAACACGTTAGATGCGGCGGCGTATATTAAGGGTAACTTGAATTGGACGGTATCGGTCCCCGGGGTCCGACTGCTGGGATGAGCCACAGACGATATCAGGCGTCGGGGTCCGATGGGAATACTTTGACGAAAGCGTTATCTTATGATTAAAAGGGAATTAAATGAGCGTCTCAAGGGCATTCATTACGTCTTGGTAAGGATCGGAACTAGACATAATTGGCGCAGGACAGGCCGATAAAGGATTTACGCCATTCTTAATTGAAAATCGGACCTCGGAGTCCGATTCTGAAAAACAACAGAATCTCAGCTGTTAGCAACATTTTCTGCTCTAAAATGCAATAATCTCATTAAAAATCGACTAAATTGAGTGTTTAGGGGGGACCGATGCCGCACCTAACGTGTTAAAAATTTCGAGAAAGTAGAACTTGCCGCCGATTTTCGAGAAGCCCGTCAAAAATCAAAAAAGGAAGTACAAATATGAAAGGAACATTGCCTAAATCTACTACAGATTCTTATCAACATACACTTTTGTTTAATTATAATAAAGTTACTTTGTTTATTTTCTTCCTAACGTTCATATTACATCCATTCAATCAGGAAACATAAACACCGGTCATTTGACCTGCTTAGGTAGAAATAGGGTTTGATATGTTAAGTGTTAACTTCTCTTTCCGTTGCGTCTTGCGTTTTACCGGCTTATCATATTCCAACGAAATTTTATGAACTTGCAGTTGTCCCTTACTCAAAGCACTTTTATACTTATATAATTTGTACTACTAAACCCGACCAATGCATATTTGTTCTGTGAAAAAGAAATTTATTTTTTTTTTCCTCAGATATTATGGAAGATGAGCCAGATTCGTTACACAAGTACAGGCAAGCCTTTAGGATGCTTGATCCCGACGAGAACGGAAAGGTGCACCGCGATACTTTGAAGGAATTCCTCGAGAAGACGTTAGGAACCCTATTCGACGAAGAAATGGCAAAGAATGTCATAGACCACATGAGACCTGACGAAAATGGAATGATCAGCATAGAAGTATAATTATTTTCCTATATATGTATACATATTTTCTTGTAGGTTTCTACATTTTAAATATATTATTTTCTATATCTATATCAATTCCTCGGCTGGAAATCGAACCATGGCCTCCCGCGTATAAACAGCTCCACCGAGATCGTATCCAAGCCAAGCCAATCATATCTCATCACTGATACCTTCTGATCTCGCAAATATATTATACGGTGGAGGTTAGAGATAGTCAACTGGTAATCTTTACGATAGGTTAAATGATGATTTTCAGTTTCAATTTTTTTTTTTTTTTTTTCCGAAAGCCTACGTTTCGATCCAACTTGTGGATCTTCCTCAGGGCTAAAAGAAAACGAATATATGAGTATCTATGCTAGAGGATGACAATAAATGAATATTTTACAGAACTGATAATAATATAAAAGATGGTAAGCATTATACAGTAAACCCTCGATATAGCGAACTGGTAGGGGGTTTGATATTCATAGTTCGCTATAACGAGATTCGTTATAACCGAGGATTTTTTTTTTTATATTTTTTTTTAGCCAATGGCCGCACTAATTTGATCTTATTTAGAAGGAAATTCATTCATTAGAACTAGTTAAATTAAAACGCATGTATGTAATTTATTTTTAGATAAACTACATATTAATTAAACAATGAGATTCATTAATTTACCTGCCAAGTTCACTTGGTATTTGGGATCATATTTGTTTAAAGCAATTTATCAATTTTTTTTCAAATATTCATGAGCCGCAGAGCGCAGTCGTTTATTTGATGCTGAAGTTAATCCTTGGGCTGCGGTTGAATCAATTTTATCTTTGTTTTTTATAATGGTTGACAATGTTGATTTTGGAATTTTTTCCATATTTTTCTGCGATGGTTTTCTTAGTTGGAATTCCCGATTCAATATCCTTAAGAATTTTCAATTTTTCCTCAATTGATAAGGATTTACGTATTTTGACATACGTTTACCAAAAAACTCGTTTTGTATTTAAAAAAAAAACAGTATAAACGACTACAGAACACTGATTCGAATAATACAGAGGTCGAAACAGAACAGAGCTAGTTTTGAGAAAAAAGTCAATGGAATCAGAGAGAGAGAGAGCAAAAGGAAATCGGATTAGTTAAGAGTAAAAAAACACTTCAATTCTAGAAACTGGAGCTACTTCGTCTTCCCGCGCTCATTCTACGTAATACAGTAAAAAAGAAAAAATAATAAAAATTCTAGTAGTTCGTTATAACAAAATATAATAATTCTCAGGCATCAAATTTAGTTCGTAGTTCGCACTAACCGAGGGATTTCGCTATAACGAGGGGTTCAGCAAAAATATAATGGTAATTCTGGGGGGATAGTATTTTGGTTCGCTATATCGATGTGTTCGTTATATCCGAGTTTGTAATAATGAGGCTTTACTGTACATGAATATTTACCGGATTTACCATGAATATTTACGGATTTACCAACATAAATACAGTATTTCCACGCGTAATTCGTCTACGTCAAAATTAGCAGAACATGCCATCGCCCACAACCATTCCTTTGACTTTGAGAATCCCTCCATATTAGCTACTGTACCAAACCACGATAAACGACTCCTCTCAGAACCCATTTTCATTCATCTGGAAAAAAATAACCCTGTAAATCCTAAAACAGATAAAGAGATAATTTCATCCACTTATTCTAACATCTTCCGCATCTTCAAATCCTAGTTTTGAGTTCATAGGTATCCGCAATTACCGATGTACCTCTTGTATTATTATTATCTTTAGTATTGTATAACTTCCTTCTGTATATTTTTTAAATTTTTTATGCATTGTTACCTTATGTATTACCTCAATTTCGTGTTATTATTGAGTATAAAAATTTGTATACAGTACCATCTATTTCGTTAGTTTTTAATATTTTATTTTCACTCAGTTGTCATGTAGCCTATTCACTTTCAAAGCGTTGGGTTCCCCAGTCATAAACCTTTGAAGTCGGCAAACTACCCCCTACCACTACATCTTACCTTATTTTACCTTCAGTCTTTTTATCTACCTTGACTCAGAAGGTAAATATCAGATATTCTATTTTATCTTGCTAACCAGCTACTTATTTAAATATTCATGTATAATTCTTAACATCTTTTACATTATTATCAGTTCTGTAAAATATTGATAGATATATAGATTGTCATCCTCTAGCATAGATACTCATATATTTGTTTTATTTTAACCCTGATGAAGATCTACAACTTGGATCGAAACGTTGGCTTTCGAAAATAAAAAAGTTGTCAAACTGAAAATCTTGATCATCATTTAACCTATCATATTATACGGTGGTTGACTATTCGACCAAATTTTTTCTAAATCTTTATCTTATCTTCTATTATCTTTAAATTAAGAACTAAGGCCAATCTTTTTTCATTAAAAATTTAAAAAAAATATGTATATGTGAAAAAAATAAATATGTGAAGTTCGTAGAGTGTAAAGACACCTATAAGAAGCATTACATTACAAAGTGTGATGATTTTCATGGGCGTCACCAGCACCAAATTAGTGGGGGACGGCTCACTATTTTCCTAGATAGGGTAGGTAGAAATTCGAGGGGCTAAAAGTTGAAATAATAAGTCCTAAAAACAACTGTTGGGGCATTTAATTCATCCTCCAAGGCTGTATTTTAAAGGTATTCATAGTCTCTTAAAACTTGTCAATTTATGCCTCAGTTATACATTCAAATAGGAAACTGTTAAGGCTTAATGTTGAAGGATGTGGGCCTAAAATTTCTTGATTGAATTTTATCCAAGTTCTCCTTCTGATCCTGATCCCACTAATTTCATTGCTTTCCATCAACTTCTATAAGCTTCATCGAATTGATGGAAAGTAGGATCAAGCTGCTTGGTTTAAAAAAGAAATTAAAGGCAATGAAACAAAATCATTCAAACTGAAATAAAAAATATATAATTCATCAAATATGAAGACCACACTCTAAGAACGTGTTCAGTTACATTTTGCAAATTTTACAGGAGAGTAAAAAGAGAGGTTAAACCTTGTATAGAACACAACCTACTAACTCTAAGTCAATGGGGAAAAATAGTCTATGCCCAATATATTTTCAAATAATGGTGTAATGTTAATAAAAATACAATACATTATTTGTTAATCCAAAAAGAATCAATGACCAAAAAAGAATTGTAATCGCGTGTGCCCCCAAAAAAGAATTGTAAATATCTCAAGGACTGAACCCGCTGTTTTCGTGTAAACTACACAGATTTTGTAGTACTCGATATGGTTTACTATAATGCGCTATAAAACAATATTCACAAAAATAGACTGAACACGTTCTTAGCGTGGGGTCTTCATATACAATACACCTAACTATGCTTCTAAAAATAGATTGTGCTGGAAATAACTAATATTTTATATTTATATTTTATTGGTTAAAATCGGATACATTCGTAAAATCGCATTTTTATTTAATCTTTTACCCTTGGTACTCTCCTGCCAAAATATTGGGGGGGACGCGTCCCCCTGTTTCTCCCCCCCCCCCCACCGGCTGCGACGCCCGTGCTGATTTTCCATGTTTTAAAGGTTTTCAGATATAATAATTTGTATCAATATTATACAGTTAGATATAGGGTAAACCATACAGTTATTGACACTCGGTACAGTTATTGGCACCCCAACTTTAACTTAAAGAAATAAGTAAACAAGTCCTAATTTTATTTCAAGATATACATGAATCTAATGTTTGAAGGGTCCTCCAAGTCATCTGTGAAGTAAGAATTTAACAAACTAACCATAGGGAAGATTTCACAATTAAATCCACAGGGTGTAAATAACTAGTTTTTGCACTTTTAACAATAAATATTGCCATATTGTAAAACAATTGAACTTTTGACCAAAAAAAACCTCTTGAGTCTTTACAAGGATAGATAATGAGGAGTTACAGGAAGTTTCTATTTGATCCTTTCATATAAAGTTTTTTTTTTAATTTCACCGTAGAAATTTAGTCTTAAGGGTGTCAATAGCTGTACGGTTTACCATAATACATTATATTTTTTAAGTTAGTATTCTTAAGTCTGGATGTAATGGCTAAAGGTCTAATGAGAGAATACCCTCTATATAACCTTCCCGGCCAGGGTTTCATGGAAGCGTTTTCACTGAGCCACTGGTCGCCGGAGACTCTGGCGGCGATGTACGAAGTCCTGGAGAATTCTCCAGAGCTGGTGAAGGGCCTCGCTGACTGGAAGAGCATCCTCACCAACCTCGGCCTCCAGATGAGCGAGGACGAGGTGGGTCAGCTGATCTCCCAGGCCAGGAAGTGCGCCGCAGACCTCCTCAGCCTCCAGCTGAAGAAGGAACCGCCGCTGGACAAGGTGAGGAAGCTATTACATTACTAAAACATTCTGTAGTCATACATAAAAATTATTGTTACTTATTATTATATTATTACTAGCTTTGGTGCCCGGCTTCGCTCAGGGAGTTGTGGAATAGGTGGTATGAAAGAATAACTTTAAAATATAATAGTACAGAAAGATAGACCAAAATTAATCATTAATAAAAAAAATTTTGTACCATCCTGAAACTTCAGTTTAGTATTAGTGGTAAGTTTCGAAACCTCAAAGTCCGCCCATATATGGTTTGGGTATAAGAGACCCTACTAATGCGGTTCTCTCAAATCGAATTTAAAAGATTGCCAGGAGATTAAGAAGAAAAAACAAAAGCCTATCTATATAAAATTCTATATTTTTTTTTCTACTCCTCTTTAAATGTAATTTTAAGAAAAATTATTTTGGCAGCAAATATGTCCTTGTATGTACCATTTTTTATGGTTTCTATGTTCTGATTCCATTGAGACCATTCTCATGACGATACCGCATCCTTATCAAGTTCAGTAACTTCTCCTTTTTCGAATTTGGTTGAAAATTTACGAACAGAACAGAACTATTAAACAGAAATATTATGTGAACACTTTATTTTCGATATATATTCCATTAGGTTATATCTTTTATTCATATTATCTATTTTATTCAGTGTTAGTTTTTATTCACTCACTACACTAATAAGCAATTTTCTTTTGTTGTAAATTTACTCTTATATTGTATATTGATTGAAGGCAATGTTTCTACCAATTCTTTCCTCTTCTGTAAAACTTAAGTCGCTTGGGAATCCAGTTGGTTTTGTTTATTTTTTATTTCAATTCATTGCAGAGATGTAATGACCTTATTGAAAAAGAAAAGAAAAAAACAATTATTTATACATAATCTCGTGTAATTTAAAGAAAACATCTGAAGCTAAAACCATAACAAACCGAACTAATGAACGATAACCTTATGAATTGAGCTTAGCTAGCGCTCCTGGCTTCCAAATGTCGAACTAAATTTTTTCATTCATTAACTCGCATGGGCTTATTAGAGGGGCTAATTACATGTAGCGAGAGGCTTAAAATTACAGCCCTTGTCCCTTCAACATTACACACTGAAAATGAAAACTGAAACCTTCTTCATCGTTAGGGGCAAAAGGCAATATGACGACATAACAATCTTGATAGCACGTGTAGTCGTTTTTGAGCCTTTTCGGCACGCACATTGTACACTTTGCTTTATAATATATATTGATTATTACACTCTGAATCGTGCAAAGCATTCGCACTCTAAGCTACTGAAGTCCCATTTAATCTGAAGTACACACCTTATATTAAGGCCGAGCGCACATTGAAACACCCGCGACGAAGAGCAGAGCAGTTTTTGTGAAACTGAATTAGGTAAGGCGCACATTGAACTGTGCCACGCAGGCGGCGAAGAGCAGAAGAGGGCAAATAGACACAGATCAGGGCATGGCAAAGCGAAAAAAAAAACCGTGTCGCACAGTTTCCCGCGTGCGCGGTTCCTTTCTATTTCACATTTCAAAAAAACTCCGTTGCGAGTGTGTCAATGTGCGCTCGGCCTTGGAAAGGAAAGGCGCGGACTAATGTCCACGGAAAACTGTGCGACGCAGTTTTTTTTTCGTGCTGCCCTGCCCTGATCTATATCTATTGGCCCTATTCTGCTCTGCGCCGCCTGCGTGACACGGTTTAATTTGCGCCTTAACTCAGTAGAGTGAGTATTAAGTGCGTCATGGGCATAGGTGAGGGTTGAAGTAAAGATAAGATGTCGATATTTTTTTTGAAACTCCAAAATTCCTTTTTATTTGTTATCAGGTTAGAAGTCGGAATACTTAAATACACAGATCGGTTTCGCAGAAAGCGAGTGCGCTGATTCTATTGACTGAAATCGCATGTTTTTGCTTGTAACTCGCAATTGACGGCGACAATCGAAAAAGTGTATATAACCAAAAATGTTCGTCTATACAAACTTAAAAAAAAAACACCTTCGAAAAAGCACTCGAACATTTTCGCTGAGAATTGCAGTTTTTCGCTTACAACTCGCGAATGAAGAGATCAATCGAAAAAATTTTCATGACCGAAAATGTACTCCATGAAAACCTGAAAAGATTGACACCATTTAGAAACCTTTACGACCATTTTCTCGCAAAAAACGCGACTTATAAGTCGCAATCGAAATGAGTGATTTGTATATTTTTCCGGTGTAGGGGTTAAGGAAAGCTTTAAAATGATGCCTCATTCATAAAGTTTGATGAGGTATTAAGGAAGTTATGGCGTACCGACAAAAAAAATGTTTTGATAAAACTAATGTATGTATTATATAATTATTACTAGCTGATAATAATAAACCAACCCCGCTTTGCCCAGGGAGTTGTGTTTAGGTGTAACAGAATAAACATAAAATATAATGGTACCAAAAAGGTACCAGCGTACCTACAAGTTGTACGATATAATTACGTAAATGATACCAATACATTGTACCAAAAAAAAAATCGAGCGTAGCCGCGGCTCTAAGGGTAGAAGCTAATTATCGGTGATGGAAATTGGATGAGGCCAAAAATAGGGGGTAGGTGCAGGACCCTCCCACCACCCACCGTCCTCCGCCCCTCGGCTAGACAGCAATTTCGTACCTCGAAAGCATACAAATTGTACGTGAACGGAGTCTTAGGCAGTATAAAAATTTCTAATTAATTCGAAAGAGTAAAAAGGAGTAATTAAATCGAAATATTAATAATATTTTAAAAAAATAAATTAAAATCGAGCGTAGTCCTCGGCTCCAAGGGTAGAAGCTAATTATCGGTGATGGAAATTGGATGAGGCCAAAAATAGGGGGTAGGTGCAGGACCCTCCCACCACCCACCGTCCTCCGCCCCTCGGCTAGACAGCAATTTCGTACCTCGAAAGCATACAAATTGTACGTGAACGGAGTCTTAGGCAGTATAAAAATTTCTAATTAATTCGAAAGAGTAAAAAGGAGTAATTAAATCGAAATATTAATAATATTTTAAAAAAATAAATTAAAATCGAGCGTAGTCCTCGGCTCCAAGGGTAGAGGCTAAATATCGGTGATGGAAATTGGATGAGGCCAAAAATAGGGGGTAGGTGCAGGACCCTCCCACCTCCCCCGTCCTCCGCCCCTCGGCTAGACAGCAATTTCGTACCTCGAAAGCATACAAGTTGCACGGGAACGGAGTCTTAGGCAGTATAAAAATTTCTAATTAAATCGAAATAGTAAAAAGGAGTAATTAAATCGAAATATTAATAAAATTTAAAAAAAATCAATTAAACTCGAGCGTAGTCCTCGGCTCCAAGGGTAGAGGCTAAATATCGGTGATGGAAATTGGATGAGGCCAAAAATAGGGGGGTAGGTGCGGGGATAATATTAAAAATCGGTCTAACCGCTCTGACCCACCCCCTAAACCCTAATTTATGGCTTGAGTTATCATACCTCGAAAGCATACAAATTGAACGAGAGCGGGGTGTTAGGGAGTATAAAAATTGCCAATTAGATCGAAAGAGTAAAAAGGACTACTTGAATCTTAATAATAAAAAAAAAAAAAAAAAAAATCGAGCGTAGCCGCGGCTCTAAGGGTAGAAGCTAATTATCGATGATGGAAATTGGATGAGGCCAAAAATAGGGGGTAGGTGCATTAAATAATGCAGAGTAATTAAATCGAAATATTAATAAAATTTTAATATTTAATTTATTTTAATATTTAAAATCCTGCACCTACCCCCTATTTTTGGCCTCATCCAATTTCCATCACCGATAATTAGCCTATTGGCGGTATTGGCCTATATATACAAATATATATACCGGTATACAATTGTACGGTATAATTATACATTGGTATTAAAACAATCAATACAATAATTTTAAATAATTTTATTTGGAAAGAAAAACCTTTCAGCAGCCGGGAACCGAACCCAAGCCAAGCGTGGGGCTAATCCTAACCGCTAGGAATCGCCAAAGTGCAGCGAAGTAATTTGGAACTGAAAAAATATACAAATGATGGGATCTAATTACATACAACATGGGTGATTTGTATCCCATGTATGGGATTTCGCCTTCGATTGCAAGTTTTAAGCGCAAAGCCTCGGTTTCGGGGAGAAAATCAAAATAAATTGTTTTTAAATGGTGTCAATCTTTTCAGGTTTTCTAGGAGAACATTTTCGGTCACATACATTTTTTCTATTTACCCCTTCGTTTGTGATTTGTAAGCGAAAAACTGTTCTCTCTTTAAGTCTCAGTTTAAGGTTTATTTTTTTTTTCAGTTTGTCGAGACAAACATTTTTTTTTATATAAACTTTTCCGATCTTCACCGTCATTCGCGAGTTACAAGCAAAATATGCGTTTTTATTCCATAGAATCTGCACACTCGCTCTCCGAGAAGCCGATATTATTTACGATATGAGATAGGTCATTAAGTCTGTCAACATAATAACTGTACTAATACTATATAATGACGCACTAAATAGTCGGATTTAGGGCGGATTCACACTATCGCTCTGCTCCCGCTTCGCTCCCGGTCAGCTCTCACTCTACCCTATTTACATTATAGCTCCGCTCCCGCTCCACTCCCGGTCCGCTCTCCTAAAGTCTTTTCATATTCACATTATATAATTTTACATCGTACACGATTGAAGCCATTAATAATCGAAGCCGCCTGTATTTGGATTTTAATTAATAATTAACTTTCAGTTATTAAAGTATTTATTTATCCATCAATTTGATGGCCAAAAAAAGTTCAACTTTTTATATGTATATATATATATATATATATATGTATATATATATATATATATATATATATATATATATATATATATATATATATATGATAATTATAAATTAATTTAATTAATGATGATGAAATAATTTTTTTTCCGAATGTATTCGAATACACTTGATTTGATTTGATCAACAATACGCGTGGTTTTTCCTCGAGAAAAATTCATGTTATGTTTGAGATATATTTTGCAATGAATTATATACCTACTCGTAAAAAACGGTCACCGATTTATTTATTGACTACATACTCATTGCTATTATAAAATACTGTTCAATTTGACGTTCAATCATTAGGAAAAATATATTAAAGCAAAAAATAACTAAAATATGAATCAGGAAAAGAAGAGAACACAATCGGTAAATTGCAGCATTTACCGATTTCAACCGATTCAAAATTTAAATTATTTCTTCACATTAATTAAATTAATTTATAATTATTATTAATAATTATCATTGTGTTGCAATGTATTCTTCTTATTATATGTTTTGATAACATTATCTTCTTCATCAAGAAAAGTACACTTAACAGCTATTACTACAAACGAAAAATTTAACTTTTTTTTGGCCTTAAAATTGATGAATAAATAAATACTTTAATAACTGAAAGTTAATCATTAATTAAAATCCGAATACAGACAACTTCCATTATTAATGGCTTTAATAGCTTAAAACTTTCAAAAGTGAACGGTGTAAAATTATATAATGTGAATATGGTAAGACATTAGGAGAGCGGACCGGGAGCGGAGCGAGAGTGGAGCGGGAGCGAAACCGATAGTGTGAATAGGCCCTTAAGGAGGCTATAGTGCGAATTTTTCGCACGGGTCAGCTAGTATTTGTTAAATTTTAATATTTTTTTACTATTTTTAATTGATTTTATTTGAAGAAAAAAAGTTGACCAAGGCCAGGAATCGAGCCGTGTAAAGCCTATCCTAGCCATATTAACTTTTCCTCTTTACAAAAGTAAATCCTTTTTATTGAATAATTGAGTGGAAAAAACTTTCGATTTAGCGTCATTTCAACCGGATCACTTCTTTACCAACCAACGAACTTCCTATGGTTTGTTCTTGGTTCATATCTTTTGTACTGGTTCAAGTTTTTATATTTTTACTTTCACTTACCTGTATATGAAATATATAGTAAGTGGAAGTATTGCGATCGTGAAAAATTTCGACTTCCGGTTTTCAACGGAAATACACGTTTTGGGACCCCCTGAGTCGAAATAACCAAGTCCCGCGAAATGGTCTGTGTGTGTGTGTGTGTGTGTGTGTGTGTGTGTGTGTGTGTGTGTGTGTGTGTGTGTGTGTGTGTGTGTGTGTGTGTGTGTGTGTGTGTGTGTGTGAACAGACTAGCTCAAAAACTATAAACCGTGGGAACATGAAATTGGGTATTTAGTGTAGGTATGTGCCCGCGATGTGACAGCAAAAATTTTATCAAAATTGCTCAAAGGGAGGGGGTACTTTATTTCATAACTTTTTACGTTTTTTTCGATTTTCTCAAAAACGGCTCTAACGATTTTGATCAAACTCGGTATTTAATGTGTGTATATGCTCGAGATATGACTGTAAAAATTTCATCAAAATTGATCTACGGGAGTGGGGACTTTACTTAATAAATTTTGTATCATTCTCACGGTTTTTTTTTATTTACTCAAAAACGGCTTTAACGATTAACAAAAATAAGATATGAATGTAGAAAAATGTGTGACTTTGGGAAATGATATTTAGCAAAACACGTCAATTTCTAATCTATGTAAGTTGGTAAGTGAAAGTTGTGTGTTGCGCGCACGCACCAGATTTTTATTTTAATGATGTAAAATGTCGAAATTATACTCTTTTGTTGTAACATTCATGATATAAAAGTTCAAATTTTGACACTCCTCAAAATCTAAAGTTGGTGAAATAGTTTTCCTTTTTCAGGCCGAAGTTGGGGAGAAAAGCAGCCAAATCTTGCACGCACTTCAAGAAAAACTGGACCTCCTTGATATTGGCGGCGCAGTACTGAAAAATAATTCAGAGGACCCCGAACCGCAGCCTGAATGATCAGTGTTTGTCTTGTAACAAAATTTAAAAAAATACATGCTATTATCAGAAAGTCGCTTTCAATGTTTGAAACATTTCTATATAATAGCATTATTAATTTATTATAGTTTCTTTTCGTCGGAAGTCCATTAACCCGAAGAAAGAAAAAGCACTTATATCTTGAAATCAAAATACCCAAATTATGCTTTCATCTTTTAACCAGTAAATGCTGTTCTTTATCATTTTATATTACCACCCTACCAAGATAATAACAAGGACCCGGTGAGAGTTAGTTTATGGAAATTTCAATGGTGTTTTCGAAAGTATTGAGTATATAATAGAAGTTTTTTGAGAAGTTAATGCAAATATTACAAGACGGAGCAACAATAACAGGCCAAATGCCAAACAGATTGAGTTGATTTAGACAATTTTAGGCAAACAAATTAGTCAGCAACAAACTCTCTGCCACAATCATTACTTATTACGATTTTAGTATAGAGGAATTTTATTCCATCATTTTGTGTTGCTTCTAATTATTTATTATCCTAATTTTTCATTTTCTATTCCGTTATTCTTAAAGGAGGGGAGAGCGGGGTTGGTTGGCATAGGGGGTAGGTTGGCCTTTGACTTATAATTTCCGTCACACCTGTTGTGAAGGCTCCACAATCGTACTATGTGACCCGCTTGACTTAGAGAGTCTTGCCCTGAGGTTTCAGTCCGAAGCTAAAGTGTAGAGAAGAGTGTGCTTCATTGATTGATTTTACAACATGTTTAGTTTAAAGTAAAATTTTATAGTTTCTGTTAATTTGGTTTTAAGGCATGGCAATACAATTGACTCCGATTCTGTTCACATAGCTCTAAACTCCTTTGAAAAATCTAACCTTTCAACTAACCAGTTTCTTGTTTGGTTGTTCTCCCCTGTCCTGTCAGTCATCTTTCATATGATTTCTGCTGTGGTCATGGTACAATGATCATTGTAAACTGAAAATCCTATCATTTAACCTACCGTAAAGTTATTTTAGATTGTTGAATTCGTTTTCGTTTTTGTTTTTATGATAAAATTGTTTACATTGTTCTAATGTAATGATGCTTCTGCTGTTTGAAATTTTGTTTAATTTTGTTCAATTGAAATAAATATGGTAAAATGCAGCCATTTGTCATTCTATTTTCCCTTTATAGCTGTTAAAAACCAAATTCAAAATTATTATATCCTTGTAGTGCAGCTTTTTATAACAATAATATTTGTCAGGCAGTACTTGAATGAGATGACCAAACAACACCACCTTCTAGACCAACCTGCCCTAGTTAATTGGCATACTCTAGCTTGACGAATTCTTAAATTTTCTATGATTATAGTTTTAAACATTATGTGTTTAAAAAAATACTTGAAGTACTGTAATACTTGGGGTTTAAACTGGTATACGCCATATTTGGATTATATTAACACTAACGAGACGACCATAAAAAAAGTGAAAACTGTTGCCAACCAACCCCTTTCTCCCATACAAAATGTCCCCTAAAATGCTTAAATTTTTCATTTATTCGAATTTGTGTATGGTGTAAATTTCTATGTAGTTCCGAAAAACCGAAATTCTTTTTCTTTTTCTATAGTACATATCGAATCTTTTAAGACTATACCTTTCGGAGTTTGTTGAGATACCTTTAGTTATGATTGCC
Organism: Aelia acuminata; assembly: GCA_911387785.2. NCBI lineage: Eukaryota > Metazoa > Arthropoda > Insecta > Hemiptera > Pentatomidae > Aelia > Aelia acuminata. The sequence continues at coordinate 151,145,418 of OU426981.1, read as the reverse complement.
ATTGAATTAGCTAAAATGAATATATAATTAAAAAAAAAATGGTAGGGGAGAAAAGATTGAATTCTCCTGAAAGACTAACATAGAATACTGTCCCAATAATAATCAATATATATTATAAAGCAAAGTGTACAATGTGCGTGCCGAAAAGGCTCAAAAACGACTCCACGTAGGATTAAGGAAGTTATGTCTTCGTTTAGCCATATGACCCCTTATGGAGAAGAAGGTTTCCGTTTTTTTTCTTAAGAGTGTAAAATTGAAGAGAAGAGGACTGGAATTTTAAGCCTCTCGCACCATTTAATTAGCCTCTCTGAGATTGTGATACGAGTTTATGAATGAAATATTTAGTTCGAGCTCCAGGCTACCAGGAAGCGCTAGGGTGCGTTTCACTCAATGTTTATTGTTCATTCATCCAGTTCATTTGTTAAGGTTATATATTTTTTCACCTGTTCTTTTACAATTACTAAAAAATTAAGCGAAAATAATTAGTTTGTTTGTGTGTTTGTTTTTGATTTAAGGCGTATAACATTTCAAGTTATCAACGCCTAATGGTTGGTCTTTTTTTTCCGTATATTAATTAGTTTCTCCTTAGCTTTCAAAATAAAATAATGATTTTACATTTCTGCAATAAATTAGAAAACCAACTGGATTCCTTAAAAAAAATAATTTTCTCATAAGAAGGTTAATTGATCAACACATTAAATTTTATCAATTTATAATATACACTTAAGTAAATTTAATTCAATATGAGTGAACATTTCTTAGTAGTACAGTGAGGGAATAAAATCAGACATAAAAAAAGAAGGGATAAATTGACTGAATATAAATCGAAAATAAAAAGTTTGAAGTGTTCTTATTTTAGTTATGAAAAAGTTGGTTTGATTACCATTCTATTTAATATTTTATGAAATTTTGGTTTTCACTTTGTAATAGTAGTAAGATTCCAGATCTGCAGAAACCGCTCAAAGTACGGGGGTATATCTTAAGGGAGTTTGAAATGGAAAAAAGGTCTTAAAAAAAGTTTCTACGAATCTTCGGTATTTTTTATACTTCTCGATCTAATAGGACCATCACAGTAGTCGGCGCTTAAGTTTTACTCGAAATATAATCTTTTGTTAACTTAGATGTCAGATTTTTCTACTATAATCTAATAACTTATTATTTGCTGACTGCTTAGAATGGGCTTATAGGATTCAGAATCACAGAAACCATCAAAAACGATGCATAACTCGACAAAATTTAATTGCTCATTCACCATTTTCAACCCCCTATAAATTATATAGAGTTCTTTATTTGGGCGGACTTTGCAGATCTCGAATCTTAATATTGATACCAAGTTAAAACTGAAGTTTCAAAAAGGTGCCAATGTTGTTCTCTATTTCCTTTATTTTAAAGTTTTTCTGTTATTAAAACTACCACACAATTACCGGAGCAAAGCCGGGCACCCTAGCTAGTATTTAAATAATTGTTAATCGATTAGAACTGTAAACAGGACTTTACTTAAGCGGCCGGGTTCAAAAGGAATTCTTTAAAATATTTACAGGCTCATTAGAAGTTACCTAACGATAATAGGCGAGGTGCCTCTTCGGAACATGACGATTATAAAAAAATAAATTGGAGCCTGTTGTGATTGCCTATTACCCAATTCTATCGATTCTCATCTAATGTATACGGAGAGAAATACTTCACTAAGCCCATTAATATTTGTCCATCCCGTTTTACACCTAAATTATAAAAAAATAAAAATCTGAAAGACCAATATTTGTCAGAAAAACATTTAAGATCAATGTAAACGTGAATTGAAAATTTTCTGTAACATTTTATATCGAGAAGAAATAGTTAAGCGACAAAACCCGATTATTGGGCTCTCCGATAAATTTTAAATTGTTCAACTATAATTTTATAAAAGCATTGATAATACTGTAACGCTTCTGTGGGTTAAAGAATATTTATTAAACAAAAATATACAATTATCAATGCCAACGAAATAATAAAACTTAAATATTCGGGCAGGTTACAAAAATGATAACGTTATAGCACACTGATCATATGACTTGACCTTCACAGTCAAGACAGAATTGGACTCACTCGTTCAGTCACTCGCTCTTTATATATAATCGTAAATAGTCAGGTCTGGAATGTTCCAGAACAATGTGGACAGTTCTACGTCTTCGTGGACTAGGCCACGGAAAGAACTAGACCCAAACAGTTCGTTCCAACTGCTTATTTTGTTCCAACAAACGGTCTGGCATTTGAAATCATATGTTTTTTTTACTTTCACTAACCTAAATATGAAATATATAGTAAGGGAAGTATTGCGATCGTGGAAAATTTCCACTTCCGGTTTTCAACGGAAATACACGTTTTAGGGTCTCCTGAGTCCAAATAACCAAGTCCCGCAAAAAGGTCTGTGTGTATATGTGTGTGAACAGACTAGCTCCAAAACTATAATCGTACGAACCTCAAATTGGGTATCTGATGTACGAATATGCCCGCGATGTGACAGCAAAAATTTCATTAAAATTGGCCAAACGGAGGGGGTACTTTATTTAAAGAATTTTGTCTAATTTTTCCGTTTTTTAGATTTTCTCAAAAACGGCTCTAACGATTTTGATTAAACTTGATATTTGATGTGTGTATGTGCCCGCAATATGACAGTCAAATTTTCATCAAAATTGATCAATTTGAGGGGGCACTTTACTTAATGAATTTTGTCCCACTTTCACGTGTTTCTTTTTTTTATTTACTCAAAAACGGCTTTAAAGATTTTGATGAAACTGGGTATTTGACGTATAAATATGCCCGCGATGCGACAGCCGAAATTTCATCAAAGTTGGTGAAACAAAAGGGGTACTTTATTTAATAAACTTTTTCTTATGTTCACGTGTTTTTATTTATTTACTTAACAACTGCTGTAATGATTTTGATCAGACTGGATATTTGGTGTATGTATATGCTTACGATATGACAGCCAAAATTTCTTAAAAATTGGTCAAACGCAGGGGGCTCTTTATTTCATAACTTTGTTTCCAATTTTTACATTTTTTTTTTTATTTCTCAAAAACGGCTTTAATTATTTTGATTAAATTAATCATTTTTAATCTAAATCAAGTCATCTTTTTTATATTATTTATAGAAATGGCAATTAAAAAACATGTCAATTTCTAATCCAAGTAAGTTGGTAAGTGAAAGTTGTGTGTTGCGCGCATCGCACCAGATTTTTTATTTAACGATTTAACGTTACAATACATTTCAAACAAGATTATTTTTTTACTTTCACTTACCTATATATGAAATATATAGTAAGGGAAAGTATTGCACGCATGACATATTTCGACTTCCGATCGGATATTATACGTTACAAGTAATGTCTTACAATAGCAATTTATTTTAGACTTAATCTGTCTCTTTTATCGATTGAACTTATGACGTTCGATCTTACTCTAATATATATTATTTTCTTCTTTTTATTAATACGTATTACCTCTACGTAAAATGTAAAATTATGGATGTACAAGTTTGAGGACTTATGTCAAGCTGTAAAACTAAGAAGAACTCCTTGGTAATTTTAGGATTAAAAGAAGAAATAGTTTTGCTCCCCCTAATTTTGCTTTCGTATCATTTAGGAGTATATTTTTAGATATAGAGTAGGTAGTCCAAGCAGAAAACCCCGGACTCTTTCAAATACCGACAAGTAAATAGGTTTTGGTTTTAGTTACTTTTAGCAATGTCATTAACAGTAGTCAAGTTTTCCACAAAAAAAAAAAAAAAAAAAAAAAAATTGATAAAATCTTCCATGAACTTCTGAGAAGCACTAAACATCCATAATTAGCCATTTTCCATGAAGCTTGCCTCTCCAAGCCCCGCGCACCCGAATGACAGTTTCAGGTAGGCCAAGACAGGAGACCACTTATCTTACTATTATTCACCCCCAGACCAGGTAAGTTCTTGGGGTTCTTCAATTCTGGGTGTGTTTCACAAAATTGCGAGTTCGCCTCCTTTGATCGGGTTGGAAACATTTAGTTACCGCAAACATTTATCACACCTGCTTACCTGGGCGTCTTGACAGTAGGGTGGTTTTTTTTTTCTAGTCATTTTTTTTCTTTTTTCCCTTATCGGTATGAAAAACATTTTTTCTACCACAAGTTAATCCTCGAAAGCAGATAATGGTGAGCATTTTGTTTGGAATTTTTCATTTTTAGTAATAGGGAGTCTGGGTTCGAAGAAAAATGACCTAAATTCCAGGTTTTCAGGAGGGGTAAAAGAAATCTTGTGAATGGAGTGACAGTCATTGTAATTTAAAATTACAAGGATACTGCATCTTACAAGTTTCGAACTAATCTTTCTGACCATTTTTAATCGTAACATATTATTTACCAAAGGTGTTTTATAGTCAAATGATGGGCCTTAATTTTGAAGAATGCAGGTTTATGGGGAAAATAAACATCCCCCAATAAAACAACAAACAAAAATTTCGTTCACAATGATTGCAATACTTTGCCCATGGAATTCTCCAGCACCAAATTTCGGGTGGGTGAGGGCTCAATATCATCCTAGATACGGTCGACAGAAATTCGAGAGGATTAAAAGTTGAAATAATAACCCCTAAAACCAACTGTTTGGACATTTATTTATTTATTTATTTATATATAGTTTCGGGCTTTTCGACCACCTGGGTCATTCTCGCCCTACAATACAAATTTACAATTTACATATACAATAAAAAAGAAAATACAAGTGCAATACGATACCAATACAATAAATGAATACAAGAAATATACAATACGAAGACGAGAAATGTACGATTACAGTAACAATTTAAAAAGTAAGTTAAATTTTATCAATTTTAAAGAGATTTCCAGAGTGTCAAGTACAATAGATTCATGTTCTCTGTTTGTGAAGTCAGTGAGTGGAGTAAATACTGTGGAAAGGTGATCAGCAAACAGTTCCGACACTGCCCACGAACCATCTTCTTACGCTACGAACTTACGCTGACAATACAGCAATTTTATCAAGACATCATAACCATAGACTTGCCTCATTGAATATACAGAACCACTTACTTCAATTACAAAAATGGTACTCACTCTGGAAAATGAAATTAAATCACGATAAATCACAACACATAACTTTCACACTCAGACGAGATACTTGTCCCCCAGTTTTCATCGGCGACGACCAAATTCCATAGACAGACACTGTACGTTACCTTGGACTTCTGTTCGACAGAAGGATGACTTGGGGCCCACATGTCAAAATGAAGAAAAAGACACTGAACATACGTTTAAAAATACTTTACTCACTTTTTTCTAAATCTTCTAAATTGAAAATCAGACAAAAACTGAATACATACACCTACTTACTTAAACCCATTTGGACATACGCCTCACAAATTTTCGGCTCAGCTAAAAAGACGCACTTACAAAAATTGCAAACTTTCCAATCAAAAATTTTGAGACTAATTACGGACGCTCCCAGGTACGTAAGTAACCAAACTCTACATACAGACTTACAACAACCGACTATCCAACAACACATACGAACGCTTTACTCACGCTTTTTTGTTAAATTGGAAGGACACAACAACAGATTGATTAACCGCATGGCCACGGCTGACATGCCTGTTAGAAGGCGGCTAAAAAGAAGCTGGATGAGAGACCTCCTCACCTGAATTAGTATCAAGCCCAGAAAGAGGTGCTGCTGAGCACCTTCCCTCCCTCATGTCTTAATGCCATACGTTTTAATGCGTTGCTGCGGACCAAGAATTCGCTGATTGTCGCCGATCGCTGACAGGTGCGAATCAATGTATGAAGAGAACAAAAAAAAAAAAAAAAAATTATCAAATATGTTATTCTGTTGGAGGAACAGCATTAAGTTGCTTACAGCTTTCTGTTCCATTTGAAGAGTTTCGTCAAGGTTTTTTTTAAGAGTTGCTCTCGGGAAGTCTCGTACGCGTAGCATTCAGTGAGGATATGGCTAACTGTGAGTGGAGCCCCGCAGGAACTACATTGAGGAGGAGGTTTCTTGCACATCATGTGCTCGTGGGTAAGTCGAATGTGCCCATCGACCCCCCCAAGTCGGGTTTGGACATTTAACCCGTTAAAAAATTTAATTCTGATTTTATATAAAAATGTGTTAACACTAAAAATACACAATCAATTACAAAGATGATGCAAAATCAATCTAAAGGTACATTATTAGTTTAAAAATGAAACTCTTGATGAAGTTATTGATCTATTTCTACATCAACTAAATCAGGGTCAATATCTTCATCATTATTACATATAAGGTTTCTGTAAAAATCGTGGAAGTAGGGGGGAATTAGTTGTAAAAGATCTAGTACATCTTTTTTCTTTTCCTTGGATATTGGGATTGGCTTACAGTAGATATTTTTCAACGTGAATGAGCGAATGATCCGTATCGCATTCCATCCTCTTATGCCCAGAGACAAGAAACTTGTGATGTATTTCACGAATCGTTCTTTACTCTTTTAATAAATAGGAAAACATTGCTGCAATGTGAGAGTTTTTATTCTGACCCCCGTGTGTCAGAGAACAGGACAACTTTTTTTAATGAGCCTGGTAAATTTTTTATTTCCTTATAATGATACCTATAATTTGATGAATGAAATCTTGATAGTTTGTTAAAAATCTCAATATTTAAATGAAATAATAATAAAAACTGAGTATTTTATTTTTATTTTTTTGTATATAGAGTACAAAATTTAATAAATGCATAATTATCTTAGATCCAAATCGGTTGTTTTTCGATCAAAATTCATCCATACCGCTTAAGAAGAAGAAGGTAGCAGACATATGTTTGTGGATCAAATCCAAAGGGCGTAGAATTGGCATAACTACATAGACCCTTTTGATCTGCACACGTTCTGGTATAAATGATGTAAGTTTTATCAAGTGTCACTTAACCCCTTTGATCATTGCCAAATAGCAAATAATAGTTTTGTCGTTAAAATCAGCTTAAGGATTACAACCCATTTGAAAAGGATGTCTTTTGAATTGGAAAGGGTTTCTTGAGACTTGGAAAGGGTGGCAGTTGACTTAAAAACCATTGGTTTTTTCAAATAGACTTGGAAATGCTATAGTAAAGCACTGTAACTACCGCAAGTAAGCTGCTATTTATCGAACTGACAACAGGTTAATTTTCAGTCGTCGCTAATCACCCAGTCTTGACAATTCTATCACAGGTGATAAATAATCAGCGTTCAAACGAGACTTAAATAGGATAAATAAGTGTAGTCAAATATATTTCTTTCAAACGACTTGTTAATACTAGCATGAACGGCTTGTACAGATTGTATATGTACGTTTTCCTATTAATATAAACGACTTCCAATAAGGAAGATGGTCTTAGTTTTTTTTGTTTATTTCCCCTCGAAGGCGTCGGGGATGGACTGTAATTGCCGGTGCTGCCCTGAGCTAGGAAGTAACGGGACCTCTTCCAACTAGGTGCTTTATCCAGTTCTCCCAGATCCCCTATTTATGGCTTCGTGGCTACCCTAATTGAAATATGTTACTTCAATTAATCCTTTTATTTTTACTTTCAGCTCTCTCAAGACATTCCGAATCATTACGAGCTACATTCCTGGATGATATAGCAGTCTTATCTTGGTCTAGAAGGTACCTACAGTTTAACTCAGTTCGTAAAATAACTTTGATACAGCTGTCAAAAATACAAAAAACCTCAAATAACAGATATCCTTTTCCCAATAGGTGCCAAGTAAATATGTGAAATTCAAGTTGTATATTGAAAGTAAATAGGGTCAACTGTACCATACTCGTAAGTTGACAGTGCTCCAATAGTTGACATATTGTACAAAAAGAGTGAATAATAAGATTCTGGGTTGATTATTTTGGTTCAAAATTTGGCAGTAATTTGCCAAGTTATACTAGTTAGGTGTGCTGCCATCGACATTAGTTTGATAAAAACTCAAGCTTATTTGCGAGAGGTTATAATGGCGAATTTTCTAGTGACCTGTAAACTTGGTTTCTGCTACCCTGTTTCATTAAGGTGGGAGTCAAATTAAATAAGCTTTTTAGTTGATTTATTTGAGTTCAATTACTTTTATGGTATTTTATGGTATTAAGTTCATGAGAATCATTTGATAACCTATTTAATATATTTATACGATGTTTTAGGGCTTAAATGTAGGTGTCAACTATTAGAACAGGAATTAATCCTTAATTTCAATAGTTGACATCAAACTCAACTCACCTACAGAATTAGCAAATAGTGTTCCATCTGGGGATGGTTTATGGAAGTCTGAGTCTGGCTGGATGACAGGTGTCTTATTTTATGAATTTATAGCTAGTGTGCTCTATCCATGGATCATTCAGAGCAAAATTGCATTGCCAATAATCCTATTCCTGAAGGGATTTCAGTCCTTATTACCTACTAAAAATCATACGAAATCAAAAATGAATGCATGTTTCATTGCAATCATGCGTTGCAAGTGCATGAATGCACTTTAGAACCATAAAATCAACTTTCCAAACCTTTACATTTTGATGTGTCAACTATTGGTTTAGAAGTTTCTAAGAAATCATTTTTTTATAAAAACCGTGAATGTAGGCTATAGGATATTGCATTCCTAGTTTTCTAGAGGGATTGGCCTAACTAAATTCATAACAAAGTTTATTCTAACATCAATATATTGGTAAACAGTGTCAATAATATATTTTTTTTTTCTTAAACTGTCAACTATTGGTACAGTTACCGTACATGTAAAATTTAATTTTACATCAGATCATAACAATTTAATAACCAAAATTCTGTTTAAAAAATCACCTTTTGTAATTTTTAAGGCTTGTAAAGTTAAAAAAAAAAAAAAAAAATGAAAAATCGAATCCAGTCTAGCCAGAAATTAAGTCTCTGATTCTTACACTAATCTCAATACTTTTTTTTTCAAATACAATTCAAATAACTCAGCAGCAAAATATAAAAATCTTTTACTACAATTGTGTGATCTCCTAATATGATTTACGTTATTCTGGTTCAGAATTACAGCATTATGTCAACTCCTATTATGTTCAGAAATGCATTGTTCGAATAAATTAATATTGCTTTCAAAATTCGAAAATATTGACATTAAACACAGGGGTTTTATTTATAGCGTTTTATATGTAACCGTGAGATGTGGTAAGACTGATTAATTTGGATGGCTTTGCTCTTGTTGTGCTGTTCAACGAGAATATTATATATTATTGTAAAACTTATGAAGTTTTGAATAATTTTTGTTTAATGAAATTAATTGGGGTCACGTGTGTTATAGTGGTTAGCATAGCAACCTTCAATAATAAAGGTCGCAGGTTCGCGTCCCGTGGTGGCTCTGGGATTTTTCAAAAGGGAGTAAAAAATCCTTGGCTATGCCGTCCCTCGGATAAGACGTAAAATGGAGGTTCTGAGCCTGCACGATGTCAGGTACTCGTAAATGACCCTTATCCTAATTATCCCTGTATAGGCAAAATTTATGACTCCCTCTGTAGCATCGTCTTAGCCTTTGTGGCGTTAAACAAACAAAAACAAAAACAAATTTATAACTTACAATGAAACTTAAAAACAATAAACTCAAATAATCAAGAAGATTACAAAAAGTATTAACCAGTAAAGAAACTTTTGACACAAAGATATTCAGAGAAAGATTAACGATCTTCCGTTCATCTCTATTTATATTTAGTCTGAAATATAACTGTCTTGAAAGCGCAGATTATCCTCAGAACAGTCACTTACCTATATTTTTTTTTCGGTACCCTTTACCTATATATAAAATATATATAAGGGAAAGTATTGCGATCGTGAAAAATTTCGACTTCCGGTTTTCAACGTGGATACACGTTTTGGGGTCCCCTGAGTCGAAATAACCAAGTCCCGCGAAATGGTCTGTGTGTGGTTATAATCTTACATAGAGTATAACACCAGTTTAAGAAAGAAAGCTTTAAATGATTTTGAAAAAGATCAATATAAGCTTTACAACAACGCAGTTTTTGGTAAAACTATCGAATCAATAAGAAAAAGAGTTGATATGTGTTTAATTACAGACCCTAAAAAGCTAGAAAAATTAATATATAAACAAAATTTTAAGGACCGTACAATTTATTCTGAGAATTTGGCTCTCGTTCATATGGAAAGAACTAAAATAAAATTTGATAAACCGATATACGTGGGAATGTCAATATTAGATATATCAAAAAAACATTATGTATAAATATCATTAAGACATAATGTTGGAAAAGTATGGACAAAATGTTATGCTTATGTATATGGATACTGACTCGTTTGTTTATTCTATATGTACTGAAGACCTCTACGAAGATATGGTAAGTATGAATAATTACTTGGATACTTTAGATTATCCTCCAAACCATAAATTATATAATGTTAAGAATAAGAAAGTAATGGGTAAGTTTAAAGATGAGGCAAATGGTGAAATAATTCAAATGTGTGAACAGACTACCTCAAAAACTATAAGCCGTACAAAGCTGAAATATTGGGTATTTCGTATATGTATATGCCCGTGATGTGACGGCAAAAATTTCATAAAAATTAGTCAACCGGAAAGGGTACTTTATTTAAGGAATTTTGTCTAATTTTTACGTTTTTCTATATTTTCTCTCAAAAACGGTTTTTGAGCTCTAACGATTTCGATTAAACTCGGTATTGGGTGTATTTATATGCCCGCTATGTGACAGTCGAAATTTCATCACAATTAATCAATTGGAGGGGGCACTTAACTTAATAAATGTTGTCCCATTTTCTCGTGTTTTTTTTTATTTACTCTAAAAGGGCTTTAACGATTTTGATCAATCTTGGTATTTTGTGTACATATATGCCCAGCCGAAATGTCATCAGATTTGGTCAGAAATTGATCAAAGTAAGTTGGTAAATGAAAGTAGTGTGTCGCGCGCATTGCACCACATTTGATTTTTTTTTCCCGTTAGAGTATGGTATGGTATGGTATGTTTGTCCAAAAAACAGTACATTAAGTAAACTGCTATTTTAGCATAGCTTCGTCATTAAGTTATGAAAAAGCTCTTCTGGTTATATTATTTGGTTCACTTAAATAAAAAGGCTTACCTAATGTAGAAAGTTGAATGTTGAAGAAAAAAAATGAGGTATTTACCTAGCAGTGTAATAAATATTGTTGAATTGTCAAAATTTAAATGGGCCCTAGAGAGCTAAGTGCAGGCCCCGCGACCTGCGGCAGACTTGAACCACTTTTTCTCTTCTTCTCAGCTTGGGCAAAAACAGCACCTACCTGCTCCCTCAATCTCCACACTCTCAGGACAAAAGATCTTCCTCATCCACAGTAACTAACTCGTAGTCTAGGAGTTACCAAGTTATTGTTATGTTAGAACGCCAGTGAGATGTAGCTCAGTATCGAATTCTGGAGGTGCTCGTTCTCGTCAGGGGCGCCACCGGGGGGGGGGGGGGGAACAAGGGGGACGCGTACCCCCCTAATATTTTGACAGGAGGGGACTGTCCCCCCAATATTTCGGTAGGAGAGGACCCAATGTAAAAAATTAAATAAAAATTAGATTTTACGAATTTATCCGAGTTTAACCAATAAAATATAAATATAAGATGTAGACAAGTGTAATGTAGTTTATCGTATCAAGTGCTCCACGCTTAATTGCAACAGTTGCTATATCGGTGAAACCAAAAATTATTTTAAAAAACGTATCTATCAACATAAATACAGTATTTCCACGCGTAATTCGTCTACATCTAAATTAGCAGAACATGCCATTGCCCACAACCATTCCTTCGACTTTGAGAACCCCTCCATAATAGCTACTGTACCTAACCACGATAAACGACTCCTCTCAGAATCCATTTTTATCCATCTAGAAAAAAATAACCCGGTAAATCACAAAACAGATAAAGAGATAATTTCATCCACTTATTCTAACATCTCCCGCATCCTCAAATCCTAGTTTTGATTTCATAGGTACCTTCAATTATCTCTGTACCTCTTGTACTATTATTATTTTTTGTATTGTATGCTTCTTTCTGTATATTCTCCAAATTTTTATGGATTGTTTCATCATCTATTATCTCATTTTTATGTTATTATTGAGTCCAGACACAACTATTTGTATACAGTACTATCTATTTTGTTAGTTTTTATATATTTTTGTTCACTCAGTTGTCATATGCCTTCACTTCAAAAGCGTTGGATTTCCCCGTCATAAACCTTTGAAGTCGGCAAACTAACCCCCTACCACTACCTCTCACCTTATTTTTACCTTTAGTCTTAGTATCCACCTGGACTCAGTAGGTAAATATCAGATCCTATTTTATCTTGTTAACCAGCCTCTTATTTTATATTCATGTATACACCATCTTTTATTGTATTATCAGTTCTGTAATGTATCCATTTATTGTCACCCTCTAGCATAGATACTCATATATTTGTTTTCTTTTAGCCCTGATGAAGATCCACAAGTTGGATCGAAAAAAATATTAAAATCATAATAAAATCATTGTAAACTGTTTTACAATTAGGTTAAATTGTTAACCAATCGTAATTGAAGAACAGTTGACCGTCTCTCACCTCTACTATAAATATAAAATATTAGCTAATTTCAGCACACTCTATTGTTAAAAGCTAGCCAGGCCTATTGTTTATTTGATGAATTATATACTTTTATTTCAGCTTGAACTGTTTTGTTTTATTGCTCTACATTTCCTTTTTAAACCAAACAGCTTGATCCTACTTTCCATCAATTCGATGAAGCTTAAATATGTTAATGGAAAGCAATGAAATTAGTGGGATCTGAATCAGAAGAAAAAGTTAGATAAAATTCTGTCAGCGAGGCCCTTCACCAGCTCTGGAGAATTCTCCAGGACTTCGTACATCGCCGCCAGCGTCTCCGGCGACCAGTGGCTCAGTGAAAACGCTTCCATGAAACCCTGGCCGGGAAGGTTATATAGAGGGTATTCTCTCATTAGACCTTCAGCCATTACATCCAGACTTAACAATACTAACTTAAAAAGTATAATGTATTATCTAACTGTATAATAATAATACAAATTACTATATCTGAAAACCTTTAAACTATTGAAAATCAGCTTGGGCGTAACAGCCGGGGGGAGGGGGACAGGGGGGACGCGTCCCCCCTAATATTTTGACAGTAGGGCACTGTCCCTTCAATATTTTGGCAGGAGAGTACCATTTGTAAAAAATTGAATAAAAATACGATTTTATGAATTTATCCAATTTTAACCAATAAAATATGAATATAAGATATTAGTTAATTATAGCACACTCTAGTGTTAGGTGTATTGTATATTTGATGAATTATATATTTTTTATTTCAGTTTGAATGATTCTGTTTCATTGCTCTTAATTTCTTTTTTAAACCAAGCAGCTTGATCCTACTTTCCATCAATTCGATGAAGCTTATTGAAGTTGATGGAAAGCAATGAAATCAGTGGGATCGGGATCAGAAGAAAAACTTCGATAAAATTCAATCAAGAAATTTTGGCTCACGTACTTTAACATTAGGCCTTAACAATTCCCTATTTAAATGTATAACTGAGGGATAAATTGACAAGTTTTAAGAGACTATAAATACCTTTAAAATAAAGCGTTGGAGGATGAATTTAAATGCCCCTACAGTTGTTTTTAGGGATTATTATTTCAACTGTTAGCCCCTCGAATTTCTACCTACCCTATGTAGGAAATATTGAGCCCCCCCCCCCAATTAATTTGGTGCTGGTGTGACGCCCATGCTTTGTAACTACACAGCAACACAAAAATAACCATACGACTTGAGCTTCAGAATAACTCTCCAGTCCATCACTCCTTATATTTAGTCTGAAGAAGAGCTGCCTGTACGGTTCTAGGACAGTATAGATGGTACTCGAAGTTCGTAGACACAAACATGTAGGGTAGGAGGGGGCAAATACCCACACGGGGCAAAGACACGCAGTAGGGTTTTGGAGGGGAAATTTCGCAGTTGTCATTTTGTCTACTAGGCACCTGGTTTTTCTTGGTATCCCCCAATGCACACCAAAATTGGCGGCAATAGCTTCAATGTTGACCGAGAAAATGCGGTAAGTTTATTTTTCTCTGTTCCCATGTAATGTTTCTTCTTTTTTTGAGTCAATTATTTCAAAGATGGTTCGAGGTATTTTTAAAGACAAACTTACAGCTATTAGCCTCTTAGTTAAGCTTCATGTCCGTGTTTCAAATAACTTCTTAACATTTGTTTACATTGTTGAAGGAGTCGTAATTTTGGAAGAGTGAAAATGGGGCAAAGCTCCGCGCTCTAAAAGGGGCAAGTCCACGCAGTCCTAAAAGTGCGGGGACTTGCCCCTAGTATTCAATGGTGAATTCCTTGTTCATTAAGAGGCAAGAAGGTTAAACGGCTGTCAATGAGAAAATCACGCAAGCAAGTGTTGCCAAAAAAAAATAAAAGACCAGGGTTAAATCTCTTCTGAGTTAGAAGATGCAAAATCCCTACATAACAGTAGTTCGGATTGTTGACTCATTTCTTTCAGATTTAGATAAGGAATCCACAGAAGATGAGGTGACAGCAACTTCACTACTTGCAGTAAAGAACTATGTTCTTGTTAAAGTCGAGGTTAAAACGAAAAATTAGTTCCATTGTTACGTCGGTATGAAATTGTGTTTTATAAACGACTTCGGGATAATTTAAAATTTTCTGAAATGAAAGAAGCTTTGTTTATAATAAAGATGTAATGAAATTATCTACTAAACCGACAGAAAGCAACAGCGCTAGGTTTCACAAAATGATATCGTTCGTCCCATCGACCTGTCCCAGTTCATTATCCACTGATATTTATATAGAACTAGCTGGGGTGCCCGGCTTCGCTCCGGTAATAACAGAAAAACTTTAAAATTAAAGGAAATATAGAACAAAATTAGCACCTTCTTGAAACTTCGGTTTTAACTTGGTATCAATATTAAGATTCGAGAACTGCAGAGTCCGCCCAAATAAGGAACCCTATATACTTTATAGGGGGTTGAAAATGGAAAATGAACAATTAATTTTAATGAAACTTTGCCGAGTTATGCATCGTGTTTTATGGTTTCTGTAATTCTGAATCGAATAAGCCCATTCCAAGCAGTCAGCAGATAATAACTTATTAGATTATAGTTGAAAAATCTAATACCTCTGTTAAAGATATTATATTTCGAGTATAACTTAAGTGCCGAATACTGTGAAGTCCTATTAGATACAGAAGAATAGAAACTACCGAAGATTCTTAGAAACTTTTTTTTAAGACTTTTCCTCCATTTCAATCTCCCTTAAGATATTCCCCCGTAATTTGACTCTGCAGAACTCGAATCTTATTACTATTACAAAATGAAAAGCAAAATTTCATGAAGGCACAATTTTTTCACCATATTTCTTTTTGAAGAACCAAGAGGGATGATAAACACTTATTGAAAAAATGCTGTATTTAGAGTTAGTCATTTTTCAACCGGAATGCCTATCATACATAGTAATCAAAACAACTTCTTTTTCATAACTACAATAGAACACTTTAAACTTTTTATTTTCGATTTATATTTAGTCAATTTATCTCTTTTTTTTTATGTGTTTTTTTATTCGATCACTGTACTATTCAGAAATGTTCACTCATATTGCATTAAATTTAGTTAAGTATACATTATATACTGATTAAACGTAATCTGTTGATCAATTAGTCTTCTTATGAGAAAATTAATTTTTTTATGAATCCAGTTGGTTTTCTAATTGATTGCAGAGATGTTGAATCATTATTTTATTTTGAAAGCAAAGGATAAACTAATTATTATCGCTTAATTTTTTAGTAATTTAAAAAGAACAGCTGAAAAAATATATAACCTTTACAACCTCCCTGGATGAATGAACAATAAACATAGAGTGAAACGCACCCTAGCGCTTTCTGGTAGCCTGAAGCTCGAACTAAATCTTTCATTCATAAACTCGTATCTCAATCTAAGAGAGGCTAATTAAATGGTGCGAGAGCCTTAAAATTCCAGTCCTTTTCTCTTCAATTTCACACCCTTAAGAGAAAAACGGAAACCTTCTTCTCCGTTAGGGGGCATACAGTTACACGCTGACATAAATCTCTTAATCGTCCGTGGAGTCGTTTCTGAGCCTTATCGGCACGCACATTGTACACTTTGCTTTATAATATATATTGATTACTCTGTATTTAGTAAAAGCATTTTTGTACTGTTATTTCATAAAATATATTTTTAATTCAAAAGTTCACAGATGCTTTTTGTTGTATTTTCCCACAAAACCTTTTATCAGGGCAAAGCCACACGCTGCGGGTCTTTGCCCCATTTTTTGGGGCAAAGACCCGCACTTTTTTTTTCAACAAAAAGTTGAATTTCCGGCGACGTATTGGTGCAATCTGGTTTTTATTATCATGGGCATTTAGCTAATTCCGAGATCTAACTAACCTATGCTTAAACTAAGCAAACTAACCTTTCCCCTTTCCTTGAAAAATGAAAAATGCGGGTCTTTGCCCCCACCCACCCTACGTAGTTCCAACTGTCCCTATAACAAGTCTAGAACTATTTAAAATCGCATGTTTTATGTTTTGCTCTGTTTCACGTGACACTATATATCTTTAATATATAACAGTTATTTAAAATAGTCGCTGGCATCCCTCTTTCGAAATAGACCACGTTGTGTAATAAGAGAAGGATTTGTTTGTTTGTGTGTTATAACGTCACTTTATGCCACTAAGGCTAATCGGCTGTGGGAGCCCTAAATTTTGAGTATCCAGGTATAACTAGGATAGGGATCTTTAACGAGTAACTGACATCGTACAGGCTCATAACCTCCATTTTAAGTCCTATCCGAGGGACGGCATAGACAAGGATCTTTTACTCCCACCTCGGACGCGAACTCGCGACCTTAAGTACTGCAAGTTTCTATGCTGACCACTACACCATAGGTGACCCCATAAGGGAAGAGTATTATCTTAATATCTTTGAAATATATAAATAAAATGAAAAAAAAAAAACTAAAGCAAATCGAGTACGCAGAATACGGACGGCCGGATGTTGTGTCTGTGCGCGGGAGGGGAGCGTTGTCCGCCTTCGTCAACATTTGCTGTATCCCCAACGTAAATATCGGCTTTGTATTGATTTTTTAGAAAATGGATATTTTGACCCCGCTAAAGAATTTGCTATCTTTGCTGTTCCTAAGGAATGTGGCCTTAGAGGCTCAGAGTATTAAGTCATTTCCCTGCTAGTGAACGCCGTTCCGGAATACAAAATTTTGGACAATATACAGTATTATCCATTTTTGCTATCTCTTACACCTATTGATGATATAGGGTAAACCATACAGTTATTGGCACTCAGTAAAGTTCTTGGCATCCCAACTTTAACTTAAAGAAATAGGTAAACAAGTCCTAATTTTATTACAAGATATACATGAGTTTAATGTTTGAAGGGTCCTCAAAGACATCTATGAAGTAAGACTCAAACAAACTTACCATACGTAAGATTTCACAATTAAATCCACAGGGTAACAGTAACTAGATTTGGCATTTTTAACAATAAATATTGCCATATTGTAAAACTATTAAACTTTTGACCCAAAAAGAACCTCTTGAGTCTTTATGAGGAGCTATAGGAAGTTTCTATTTGATCCCTTTATAAAAAGTTTTTTTTTTAATTTAACCACAGAAATGTAGTGTTAAGGGTGCAAATAACTGTACTATATAGTAAGGGAAATGGTGTGTGTGTATATGCCTACCTAAGGAACTAAAATTAGGCATTTGAGATAGTGATATGCCCGTGATATGACAGGCTAAATTTCGTCAGTTCGATGATGCGAGAAACGCTTTTCCTACCTAAAATCGTAGTACCATTTCGTGCATCGTGGACATAAGTTCCCTTATGTTACTTCTTAACAAAACCAACATGGCGCCTTTTAGTGAATTTGATCAAAATAATTAAAGCCGTTTTTGATATAATCGAAAAAAAGGTAAAAATTGGGAAAAAAAGTTATGAAATAAAGTGCCCACTCCATTTCACCCATTTTGATGAAATGTTGGCTATCACATCTTTGGCATATACACACATCAAATCCCAAGTATGATCAAAAGCGTTCAAGCCGTTTTTGAGTAAATAACAAAAAACACGTGTATTATACAATTATATTAAATTATGTATATTATACAAAATTTAAAAAGTAAAGCGTCCTGTTTTGATGAATTTTTTACAGTCATATCTCGGGCAAATTAATAGATCGAAATACTCAGTTTAATCAAAATCGTTAGAGCCGTTTTTGAGAAAATAAAAAAAAAATGTAAAAAGTTATTAAATAAAGTTCCCCCTCCGGTTAATCAATTTTGATGAAATTTTTGCTGTCACATCGCGGGCACATACGTACACTAAATACCCAATTTCAAGTTCTCACGGTTTATAGTTTTTGAGTTAGTCTGTTCAAACACACACGCACACACACACACACACAGCATTTCGCGGGACTTTTTATTTGGACTGGATTGGGTTATTTGGACTCAGGGGGCCCCAAAACGTGTACTTCCGTTGAAAACCGGAAGTCGAAATTTTTCACGATCGCAATGCTGCCACTTATATATATTTCATATATAGGAAAGTGAAAGTAACAATATTATTTTCAGAAATATTTAGTGTACCCAGACTTTTTTTTTATTTTGTATAAATAATTTTTATAAATGTCTTAAAACGTTGTTTATGAAATAAAGAAAAAATTAAAAGAATAGTCTGTCATTTTTCCTTGGCTAAAATTTGATTTTTGGCATGATGTACATTTTCTTTTCTTGCTAACTGTATATAGTCGTAATAAGACCGGCGTGGAAGGTTCCAGACCTTCGTGGAAGGTCCCACGCCTGCGTAGATTGGGCTCGAAAAATCTAGTCCCATACACGTGCTCCGACAGTTTGTTCCGTCCGCTAGTTCTTTTCAACAAAAGGTCTGTGATTTCAAACCATATATTTTTATTTAGCGATTCAAAGCAATAATATAAATCTCCGACATGTTCAACATTACATGGCCAATGTCGACATTAGCTGTTGTCAGAAATAAACTTTATTAAATATTTGGTAAATATTTCGGATTTATACAAAGCGACTACGTGAAAGTGTTCATTCACCCGTTGAAGTTGACAATCTCCAGATTTCGGTTTTTCACTTTAACAAACACACTTAACGAGATTGTTCATTAAGGCGAATTACCTCGCTCGCTGAACCTGATCTTGTTCGAATTCTTTTAAAACCTCTGAAGATGAAGCAGTACTTACTTCCTAAGCATTGAATCCACAATAAGAGGTACATTTTTTTTTCTTTTTCTTGTATATAATACTTTTGGCCCCCGTTATCACCGCCATATCTGAGATAGCTGGATATAATTACAGAGGAATCCGGGACACAGAGGCTCATTATGCTTGAAATGAATTATTCCGGCGGCCACCCACTGACGTACACGATCACCCCGGGCTCTACAGTAAAACCCACTTAGTGCCAACCTTATCTAGGCCCTCTGTGTTCTTCGTGTCTTCCGCCGCGGCGATGCATATTCCAAAATAAAAAATATTCCCGGCGAGCTTATGAATAGTTATTGTTTCTTGTTAGAGGGTGCTGTGTATACCGATGGTCTGACTGGCTATCGTGTTAGCTGTGTGCTTGAGAAATGTAGTCGGTTCAAGTATTATTTTTCAAATATAAATCCAAGATGCTTACGAATCGCCAGGACGCGATGCAACCTACCATTTTACTGGTGTCGCCTCATAGTGAAATTTATTTCCTGCTAACCTAACCTGAGAGATTATTCTGATTTTATTTATATGACAACGAAACCTTAGGTAGTCTTCACCAAAAGCAAGATTTGATAGGTTCCTGAAATGTATGCTGTAATTTGATTTAGAAACAATGTCTATGTCCTTGCTCAAAAGGTGACTTTCCAAACTTGTGATTAAGGAATCCTTTCTCTTCTACAGAATATTTAGATCTTGACTCATCCATACATCTTCAGCTCCAATAGAAATCATAATATTTTTTAATTCTGAAGCCCAATTAAATGGAATGTTTCTGTTTTCAGCAAGTTCTAACAGCCTTTTAAAACTAATCAAAGGTAATCTACTTTCCTGCATCCTAAGGATTTTATACCACCAGTTTAATGCCCGTTTAAAGATATCTAGTTTTAAATGTCTGCAGCCAGTTTCTAATCTCATGTATGAATTCGGGGTATTCCTAGGAAGCTGTAGAAGGCATTTCAAGAATTTCAGTTGAACTTTCTCGACCACATCCCTATCATCACATCCCCAGGCAAACCCCAAACTTCACTTCCATAAAGCAATGTTCCTGTAACAATAGACTTAAAAAGTTTAATTTTTGTTTCCCAAGAGTCACTTTTACTTTTTATCATTAGTTTGAAAATCATTGCTATTGCTATATGGCTTTTAGAGGCTGCAGCATCTGCAGCTTTGCTGAACTTAGCCGAACCTGAAACCATAATACCCAGATACTGATACTGCTTTGCATATTCCAATAGTTCATTATTGTAATAAATTTTTTTCATATTTCTCTTACTCATAGAACCCCTGTGAAATGGCATTACAACGGTTTTTTTCGTATTTAATTGCAGAAAATTCTCAGTGCAGTATTTTTGAAGAATGTTTATTTTGAATTGAACATCTTGAACGGAAGTAGCCAGTATAGCAATATCGTCTGCATAAAACAACATAATTCAGACTAAATATAAGGACTGGAGGGTTAGTTTGGCCTGAAGCTCGAATCATATATTATATATCTTATGCATTTTTATGTAACTATGAACTATTTGAAAATCAGAAATCAAATAGGTTTTCTAATTTAAAAAAAAAATATTAGAAAGTGTACAGTTTAAAATTAGAGATGTTTATGATGTACACTTATGGATTATTAGGCCTTATGTTTTTACGTCAGATGTTTTTAACATCTGAGAGAGGAAGAGACTGTATCTCTTATCAGATAGAGAAAACTATTTATTGAAATAAGTAGCAATGCATCATAATGTTAAATTATGTGTGACATAAGGTAGTGCATCCCTGAAAATAGAAAGATTAATGTTTAGAGATATGATAGAGGATGAATAAAAGAGGTGATATTTGATTTGAAGCAGAGCACTGAATAGCTAAGAATAGGTGGTTTTTCGAAAATAATATGGCCGCCATTGGAAAAATAAAAATAAATTAATTGCACTTTTGTACATCTGATGCACTGTTCTTTCTATGGTTTGTTTGTTTGTTTAATATCACTTTATGCCACTAAGGCT
Source organism: Aelia acuminata (assembly GCA_911387785.2). NCBI lineage: Eukaryota > Metazoa > Arthropoda > Insecta > Hemiptera > Pentatomidae > Aelia > Aelia acuminata. Next base: position 151,124,126 of record OU426981.1, on the reverse strand, counting down.
AATCGGACGATGCTACCTACAGTGGGAGTCCTAAATTTTGCCAATCCAGGTATAATTAGGATAGTGATCTTTAACGAGTATCTGACCTATCTCAGTGTAAAAACTCATTTGTAAGGCATCGAATCTTGTTTTCCTTTTGTTGTTCAATTATTACTAGGCTGGCGTCTATTCCTACTCCTTTACTTGCCAAGCTTAGTAGCCTATACTTTCTCGCTAGTTGACCTATGAATAAGTCGTTCTGTCAAGGCTTTTCGTAGGATATTTACAGCTCATTGATCATCTCGTTGTGAAATACATATGATTTTGTTGCACAGTTTTTACTTAGTTCAGTGTCAACGATTCACCCTTAATTAATTCGTTCACTGCTTTAGACTGAGAGGTATTTTCACAAGCTGAGTAGACTGAATATTTTTACAAGCTGCCATTTGCTTATTTTCTTTCTCTTGGCCAACATCTCTTTTTTATTAAGAATATATTTTGCATTATGTCCCAAGTCAATTTTTTCTTTTCACTATTGCTCCTTTCTAAAGCTTCTTAAAATGGCTATATCAAAGAAATGAATCATGTAGGCATGTAAACATAACAATAACAATACTTGCCCACAATTGTTTTTCCGTCACGAGTGTTACGTAACACTCGTGACATTTTCACAAAAAATCTCTATCCTTAGCTAAACCATGAGAGGATGAACTCGAATAAATGTCCCTAACCAACATCTTTTGCCGGTATCATTCGGATTTTTCAATGAACGCTGATACATACAATTAACGTAACTCTCGTGACAACTAATTTTTGTGATATACATTATTTTGCATTGGATATCAAATAACTGCCTATTCGATACTTTCTTCACCAACTTTGCACATCGACTGATAGCCGGTATTATAAACAAAGGTTATCATGGCCATTCCTAACATTTTCAATGAACAGTGTTGCCCAGAACAGCCGACAACACTCGCCATGAATTTATTCTACTAACCTTGGGGACAGATTCATTTTCCTGATTTACATTCGAAGTATTAGAGGTAACTAAATATATCATTCATAACTTGAAACACCACCGTATTACAATGAAATACCTCATTTTTCAAATTAAATCAATTATCAGGGGTTCATTTCAGGGTATGGTGAACTAAGCAAAACCAGCTTGGGGACTGTTACACTCGTTACATTTTCAAACTTCGCATTGAGATATTTTGTTATTTGTGAGGCCTAGGTTCATTTAAATGTTACCATCGTTTTGTTTTAACAGAAGACTATAAAACAAATATCAAAAAAAAAATTTTGGATATAAAAAAATATCTGAAAAACGAATGTTAAGTTCAGGAACACTAAATGGTCAATTCAAATGAGAATAACCCATATATCAATGACAAACCTATTACGGTTTTTTAATTTTTTGCAAAGTTTTAGAATTATCCTAATTGGAAAGTAAACGGACGTCTCAAATTGTGTATTGAAATATTTAATTTAATAGAAATACTAACCTATCAACTACAAATAATTTGTTGAATATTGCTATAATTTAAATGTGCTATAGTTAGTCACTAAGAGAGGTTTAATTGACAGACACATAAGCGACCCTAAATTAAACAAGTCAAGGAGACGACAGAGGGCAATAAATCCAGACATTTTTTTGTTCTATCTCCCGATTCTTTTTTTCGTCTCGTTTTTATACATAAAGTTGCTGCAGTATCACATGTTTAGACTTAACATCATGATTCACTCCATGGTTTTTTATAGTATACAGTTTCTTTTTTTTTTTTTTTTCTTCGGAAAAGGACTTTAATAGACATCATACCGCTCATGGAGCATGTGTCAAGCCCTGTTAGCCAGCCCACATATCCTTCACAGGCCCGTAGAAAACCTGGAACCGATAGAGGAATTAACAATTAATAAACTGGAGGGCTCAAGTTACAGTGGGTGGTCTTCCAATGAATTGTTAACATGCACGAGATCGCTTACCAGTCCATTATTCAATTATTTTATAAAAAATATTGACATTAGGCCTGTATATAGACGGTTATGTTTTTTGGAAAAAAGTTTGGAACTAAACGTCCTTCGCTTTTTGACCATTAGAGGTAATTAAAATGGACCAGGTAGTCCGCTTTAATCGTCTTTTTACTTTCACTTACCTATATATGAAATATATGGTAAGGGGAAGTATTGCGATGGTGAAAAATTTCGACTTCCGTTTTTCAACGGAAATACACATTTTTTGGTCCTCTGACTGTAAATAATTCAAATCCCCCGAAATGGTCTGTGTGTATGTGAACAGACTAGCTATTAGAAATTAGGTATTTGGTATATGTATATGTCAGCGATGTGACAGCAAAAATTTCATCAAAATTGGTCAACTGGAGGGTTTACTTTATATTATAACTTTTTGCCGATTTTTACTCTTTTTTTTTCGAGTTTCTCAAAAACGGCTCTAACGATTTTGATGAAAATGGGTATTTGATGTAATTATGTACCCGCGATATGATAGGAAAAATTTATCAAACGGAGGGGGCACTCTATTTCATAACTTTTTTTCGCCATTTTTTTTCGATTTTCTCAAAAATAGCTCAGTTGCTCGGAGTTAGTGGTGGCAGATATAACAATGTATGACAGATGGATTTAAAAATTACGCCTCCAGCAACAAGTTTTTTATTTACAACCTTAAAAATATTTTTATTCTAAATCACCATAAGATAAATTCCAAAGTATGATGCATGGCTTGAAAATGGCTCTAGAAGCCGAAACGTTGCCATTGTTATTACAGTTTTTTGGTGAAATTGGCCTTTTTTATTAATCTAAAAATAGCTTTGACAATTTTGATTAAACTCGTCATGTTTAATGAGAATCAGGTATTCTTTAATATCAGGCAAGCTTTATCATTATTAAAATGTTCTGAGGGGGCTTAAATCGGGAAGGGGCCTTTTTTGTTTTCCTATAAAGTACCTTTGTTTTTGTTAATATGGAGAAATTATCTGTCTCTCGTTTCGCCTAAAAATAAGAAAGGGCTAAATATGAAAGATGAAAAAATCAAGAAAATATATACAGGAGAAAGAAAGATATTCCGTCAACTCATAAAACACGTTGATCCCAGGCATTGCGCATCCTTGTACGCCTTTAATGACAGACAATTGTTTATAATTAAAGACGTACTGTTCGTTCAATGGGAATTGTTTGTTTCATGGTAAGTATATGATGTTTTCAACAACTATATTGGACTTGGAGTATTACCTATGTTTTCATTGCCGAACTATCAAAAGTAAAAACTTTTATTTAATAATAAAAAAAATTAGTTTACTTTAAAGAGAAAATACAAGCAAAGATAAGTAAATGAATATAGAAATATGTGAGACATCGAGAAATGGCATTTAACAAAACACGTCAATTTCTTATTAAAGCAAGTTGTTAAGTGAAAGTTGTCTGTTGCGCGCATCGCACCAGATTTTTTTATTTTACTTTAAAATCAAATTAGTTACAATTATATATATTCATTATATATATATATATATATATATATATATATATATATATATATATATATATATATATAATGAAAAATATTGTAACGCTTCCGTGGGTAGAACAATTCTTATTCAAAGAAAAATAATAACTTACAATGCCACACAAATTATTGAAACACAAATAATTATATAGGGGAGAGCGGGGTTAGTTGGCATAGGGGGTAGGTTGGCCAGTGGCTTATAGTTTCCGTCACACCTATTGTGAAGGCCCCACCATTGTACCATGTGTCCCGCTCTACCTCGAGAGTCTTGTCCTGAGTTTTCAATCCGATGCAACCACTGTAGAGAAGAGTGTGTTTCATTGATTGATTTTACAACATGTAAGTAAACTTTTATATTTTCAGTAAATTCAGTTTAAAGGTATTGGAAAACATTTGACTCAGATTCTGTTCACTCAGCCACAAACTCCTTTGAAAAACCTAACCTTTCGACTAACAAGTTTCTTGTTTTATTTTTTTCTCCTGTCCTGGCAGCCATCTTTCATATGATCTCTCCTGTGGGGTTAGTTGGCTCTCTTCAACTGGGGTTGGTTTGCGCAGTAGCAATTCACAAAAGCAAGGTAAACATAAACAAAGGTGAAACTACTAATGGTCTTTAGTTCCAGCAAGGAGGATGAGAGCAATTTTTCTTATGCAGAAAGTGATGACAGTCTAAACTTCTATCTTCTTTTATTGTCATTCTACTTTCCCTTAAATGCTGTTAAAAAACGATTCATAATTATTATACCATTATAGTGCAGCTTTTAATAAAAATAATATCTGTCAGGCAGTGCTTGAATAAGATGGCTAAACAACCCCACTTTCTAGGCCAACCTGCCCCACGTAGGGGGCTAAATGGCATGCTCTGGATTGATGATTTCATCAATTTTCTATGATCTTAGTATTAAATATTATGTGGTGAAAAAAATACTTGAAGTACTCTAATACTTGGAGTTTACAGTGGTATCAGCCCTATTGGAATTATATTAACAGGAACGACTCAACAACCAAAAAAGTGAAAACTGTTGCCAACCAACCCCGCTCTCCCCTACCGGTTATAAAAATTATCACTTCGTTACACGTAAATAACCATATGATTTGAGATTGAGAACAAGCTCCCCAGTCCATAGCTCCCTTATACTCTGTCGTAAGAAGAACAGCCTCGAAGGTTTTGGGCCAGCGTAATCTTGAACATCGTAGTCACAAAAATGTACTATGACTGTTAGTTTGTTCCAACAAGTCTAGAACAATTCTAAAACATGTTTTGTCATTTGTTTCACGTTACACTATGACATATTTGGGAAAATTAGATTTTGACTTTATAATTTTACTAGCTGTATGTCCCGGTTTCACCCGGGGAATTTCATTTTTCTAATGAAATGGTCGATTTCGTGAAAAACCAATTGTAGCGATATCATTACGATTTTTATTAGGATAAAGAATATCAGCTAAAGATCGGCTGAAGTTATGCAATTTTAATATGTAAAGGTATTCGCACGTGGTATGAAAGAACCGCTGAGCGAAATTTGGAGAATTTAGGATAAACAGTATGGATTTCTATAAAGAACAAACAAACAGAAATATTGCCTGCAGTTTCAGCTTCTCGCAAATCGGATTGCCTAAGCCTCTGTTGTTCAATCCTATTTTGATGTTCGTCAAGAGTTTCAGCTGCTCGTATTTTACGGTGTTTTTTAGCTTTTGAGCTTACCACTACTATTGAAGCTCGGTTCTTGGGAGGCATTTTTAAAAAATAAATTCACTATATATGTAAATAAACATGTAAATAAACGGATTGTAATGTTAAAAAAAAACATATGGTTTAAAAATCCCAGAACTCGATGCCTGCCAAGGGACGGGCTTACCGGGCCTTGTTGGCCTCTTCAAAATCTATAAAATGATTTTGTAAAACGTTTTTTCGACTCAAACGGTCGATTTCTAAAAAAAACTATTGTAAAGCGAGATCAAAACGAATTTTGTAACAATAAAGAATATACCCAGAGATTGGCTGAAGTTATGCAATTTTAATATGGACAGGTGTTCGCACCTGGTATCAAAGAACCACTGAGCGAAATTTGGAGAATTTAGGACAAACGGTATGGATTTCTATAAAGAACAAATAAACAAACAAACAAAGAGAATTTCATCTTTATTTATATAGATGAAATTGATTTAGCTGTGTTTGTGGGCTAAAATATATCATTGCTAAAATGTTTGTAAATCGGCATTAGTGCAATTTAAACAATCGCAACTGTATTTATGGATGATTCCATTAAAAACAATCGGATTAAATTTTCTTTTGCTATTACTTTAAAATATGAATATTCTCAATTAAAAAAAAATGAAAAATACTAACAATCTATAATTAGGTTATAATGTTTAACTACGACGGTCTGACAATTACATACGGCCTAAAATTTGGACATTTGTCCAGCCCACGGTTATTGCAAAGTTGCGAGAGCTGGGAGTAGAATAGTTGAAGAGAAAACGTTGACATGGCTAGGATAGGACGCATAGTTAGCTCAATAGCTAAGAGCACTGCAACGGCGATACAGAAACACGGTCCGATTCCTGGCCGTGGCTAATATTTTCTCTCCAGAGAAGACATTTAACATAGGAGATATGGGCACTGAAGATTCTGTTGAACCTCCTGATGAAGAGGAAATAAGAGATGCAATAGATAAGCTAAAAACCAATAAGTCCCCAGGAATTGACAATATTCCAGCAGAGCTGTTTAAGAACAGCGGGCATGAAATGATAAAGTTTCTGCAGGAACTTCTAATGGACATATGGAGGGAAGAGAAACTCCCTAGCGAGTGGAAAAAACTATAGTCTGTCCGAGTACTTACGACAAGAGTACTCCGCAGGATATATGGAGGGGTATGTGAGCAGGGATCCTGGAGGAGAAGAACTAATGCAGAATTAAGTGGTACCTATAAAGATGTCAATGTCGTCACGTACATCAAATTTGCACGACTCCGCTGGGCTGGGCACGTCATAAGGATAAACCAGGGCGAGATTCCTATAAAAATTATGTCGGAGCAAGTATATGGAACAAGGCGAGTAGGACGCCCCAAGCTTCGCTGGGAGGATTGTGTGGCTACCGACTCCAGAAATCTGCTTGGCATAAGAAATTGGAAGGCAGTGGCATGCAATAGGGAGGAATGGCAATCCTTGTTGGAGCAGGCTTTGACTCATCCAATGGGTCGTGATGCCAGATAAGAAGAAGAAGAAGAGAAGAATTCAATATTTTAAGTTGTGTCACTGTACTTCCAAAGGTGCCTTTACACCCTACGAACTTTACATTCGAACACCACCCTCGGGCAGCCTTCATGTCGACTGTTCGGGTGTTCTAGGTACTTCATCTGTTCGCCAGTGTTCGGAGTAGTCACCTTTGATTTGGTTTTTCCCAAGTGAAAGGAGTTGTTTGTGATATTAGTGCGCCGTTCTAATTCGGCACCTATTTTTTTATATTTCAAGTCATATAAAATATGTTGATAATGGAAATTTTTTCCTCATCCTAACCAAGGGTTGGGTGCGTCAGCAATATTCGTTTGCTTAACGTCACGTCAAGTATAAATGGCTGTTCGTTTAACGCCGGTACGGCAAGGTTCGAAGGTAGGTTCGTAGAATGTAAAGGCACCTCAGAAAGAACCAAAGAAGCGATACGATTTATATAAGAAATTCTCTTACATTCTTCATCAAAAGAAATCCTTTTTCGAATGTATTTATTTCAAACTTCTTCTTATATACATGGTAAATGTAACTCTGTACTCTGCGTTATAATGTATAGATTAATTCCACTCATCAAAATTACGTTCAACTTAAATTCCTGATATTACAAGATTAGGAAAAAAAAGATCAGTAAAATATCTTAACTTATGTCCAAAAACTTATCTTGTTCGAGATTAGCATTAACTCATACGGAATACTTTTAGATGCCTCCTTTGTGAGAAAATCTCATGGTTATCATAGCCAACACAGGTAGCGGTTTTAAATGATGGTACCGAGCCTGTACGATGTACTCTGCCCCTAAGATCCTAAGATCCCTTTTCTAATTATACCTGGATAGGCACAACATAGTATCCCACTGTTATTTAGAAAAAGATGAAAGAATAACCTTGAGATATCTTGGGCACCATGAGCAAATAAGTATATAAAAAAAAAATGAAAGATTAGAAATAGGATTGAATGCAACAGTTTGATTTAAATATTGTCATAATTGAAATAAATTATTTTAACAAATAAAACATTCGACACGAAAAAGGACAAGCTCCCATATAACACCTATCCATCACAAAAAAAAAAGAACTATGGCCTTGATATATGCATTTCAAATTTTAGTAACTTAAAATAAAACGCAAACATAATACTAATGTACTTTAATAACAAAACATGTGATCACTCTATCACAAGAACTTAACCCCAAAATTATGTACAATAAATAGTGTTTTAATGTCTTCTGAAAAGGTAGAGGTAAGTAATAAGAACTTCATAACGACAAAGGAACTTCTGAAGGCTGTACTGAAGAACCTAAATGGCAAGTGCACACAAGAAGAAGTTCAGAAGAAGATCATCGACTGCGGTCTCTCGCTAGATGGGAAATATCGTCTAGTCGAAGTTGTCAAAAAGATATCTCCCACTTCAGCGGTAAGTCTTGAATTAATATTATATTAGTTTTTTTAAAAATTATTTATATTACATCAGTTACCATTACTCGTAATTACAATTGTAAATAACAGTATATGGGTAACATTTTAAGGCTTAAAATATCCATAATTTACATCTGAACATGTAATTTACGTTTGCTATTTTCAACCATAACATGCGGTCATATCGTCCAAATCTATATAAATAAAGTTGAAATTCTGTTTGTTTGTTTATTTGTTCTTTATAGAAATCCATACCGTTTGTCCTAAATTCTCCAAATTTCGCTCAGTGGTTCTTTGATATCAGGTGCGAACACCTGTCCATATTAAAATTGCATAACTTCAGCCAATCTCTTGGTATATTCTTTATTGTTAAAAAATTCGTCATGATCTCGCTTTACTATGGTTTTTTTTTTTTTTTACGAAATCGACCGTTTGAGTCGAAAAAACGGCCTAAAAAATCATTTTATAGATTTTGATGAGGCCAACAAGCCCCGGTAAGACCGTCCCTTGGTAGGCGTCGAGTTCTGGGATTTTTAAACCATATGTTTTTTTTTAACATTACAATACGTTTATTTACATGCATGGTGAATTTATTTTTAAAAATGCCTCATAAGAAGCGAGCTTCAATAGGAGTAGTGAGCTCGAAAGCTAAAAAACAACGTCAAATACGAGCAGCTGAAACTCTCGACGAACATCAAAATAGGATTGAACAACAGAGGCTTAGACAGGCAGAATCGCGGGAAACTGAGTCTGCCCAGGAATACGAGGCCCGCTTTGCGCCACAGAGGCTTAAGCAAGCTGATTTGCGAGAAGCTGAAACTGCAGGCCAATATTTCTGTTTGTTTGTTTGTTCTTTATAGAAATCCATACTGTTTATCCTAAATTCTCCAAATTTCGCTCAGTGGTTCTTTCATACCAGGTGCGAACACCTGTCCATTTTAAAATTGCTTAACTTCAGCTAATCTCAGGGTATATTCTTTATTGTTATAAAAATCGTAATGATCTCGCTTTACAATAGTTATTTTACGAAATCGACCGTTTCATTAGAAAAATGAAATTCCCTGGGTGAAACCGGGACATACAGCTAGTAAGTAATAAGAATATGTCACACCATTCAAATAAATTAAAAACAAATACCGCTTACTATGAAATTTAAATAAATTAAATTATAGAAATGAAAAAAATCCTTTCCCTTGAATATAAATAATAGAAGTTTTGCTTGTTTGTTTAAGTCACTTCATGCCATTAAGGCTAATCGGACAATGCTATAGCGGTATTCCTAAATTTTGCCTATCTCGATATATGTAATTGGAATAGGATCTTTTTTTTTTCTTTGTTTAAGGATAAGTCGACCATTAAGGTCATTATCGTCCAACTCTTAACGTACTTTTGACAATATTGAATTATACTGGATACTGGATAGAATAATACTAGAACAATTGAGTTTGGATAATACTGGAACAGTTTAGGTTAATTCTTAATTAATGCTGGTTCGGTTTAAATTATCATAATTTGTTTTGTTTTATTTTATTATTTTTTACTTTCACTTACCTATATATGAAATATATAGTAAGTGGAAGTATTGCGATCGTGAAAAATTTCGACTTCCGGTTTTCAACGGAAATACACGTTTTGGGGTCCCCTGAGTCCAATTAACCAAGTCCCGCGAAATGGTCTGTGTCTGTGTGTCTGTGTGTCTGTGTGTGTGTGTGTGAACAGACTAGCTCAAAAACTATAAACCGTGCGAATCTGAAATTGGGTATTTAGTGTAGGTATATGCCCGCGATGTGACAGCAAAAATTTCATGATAATTGCTCAAAGGGAGGGGGTACTTTATTTAATAACTTTTTAAGCTTTTTTCGATTTTCTCAAAAACGGCTCTAACGATTTTGATTAAACTGAGTATTTGATCTATTTATATGCCCGAGATATGACTGTAAAAATTTCATCAAAATTGAACAACCGGAGGGGGGACTTTACAAAATAAATGTTGTCCCATTTTCACGTGTTTTTTTTATTTACTCAAAAAAGGCTTTAACGATCTTGATCAAACTGGGTATTTGATGTAGGTATATGCCAAAGATGTGATTGCCATCATTTGATTAAAATTGGTCAAACGGAGCGGGCACTTTATTTCATATTTTTTTTTCCAATTTTTACCTTTTTTACGATGGTCTCAAAAACGGCTTTAACGATTTTTATCAAATTCGTCATGTTTAATGAAAATTGGGTGTTCTTTAATATCAGGTAAGCTTTAGCATTATTAAAATGTTCTGAGGGGGCTTTTTTTTGTGGGTAGGGTGCCTTTTTTGTTTGTTTGTTTCTATAAAGTACCTTTGTTTTTGTTTATATGGAGAAATTAACCCTCTCTCGTTACGCCTAAAAATTAGAAATGGGTAAATATGAGATATGATAACAATAAAGAAAACATAAAGAGGTGAAAAAAAGAAAAATATTCAGTCAACTCATTAAACTCTTTGAGCCCACGCATGCGGAGTACGCCTTTGATGGCAGACCATTGTTCGTAATTAAAGCCGTCCTGTTCATATGAGAAGTAGCAACTAACAAAACGCAATAATTTCTAATCTAAGTAAGTTGGTAAGTGAAAGTTGTGTGTTGCGCGCACGCACCAGATTTTTTAGAATATATTATTGCTATTAGATAATTACATTGTTATATTATTTTTAAATAAGATTAATGATTTTTGTGGCCCTTAAAAATTGAAGTAACTTTGATTCGATACAAGGATCGTTTCCTAGAAGTTCATCTATTTGCTGTGGCAGTTTATGTTCCTCTCTTTTGTTTCTGATACATCAAGCAATCATTCAACACATGAAATACACTTTTTCTTACTTCACAAGCATCACATATTGAGGAAGGCTCTCCTTTCATTAAATATTCGTAACTGAATCTTGCATGTCCTATCTGCAGTCGGGTTCGAGCCACTTATTCCTTTCTGTTTCCAGAAAATTAAGTGCCCCATGGGTGGACGCTTCTTTTTATTACTCTAAACTTGTTATCGGTTTGAGCATCCCATAATGATTGCCAAAATAGGGATCTTTAACGAGTACCTGGCATCATACAGGATCCATTTTGCTTCCCTTCCGAAGGTCAGCATAGCCAAGGATTTTTTACTCCCTTTCAAAAATTCTAGTGTAGCCTATCGAGCTGCGACCTTCATTATTGTAAGCTACGCTGGCAACTATATTGACTACAATGGTGACCCCTATTGGTGCTTTAACCCTGGGTAGGGCGCGGTGAAGGATCCTCAAGATCGGGTCGCGGTGAGCCTGACAGGCACATTTTACAAAAAGTACACAATATCCATAAAACACCGTATTAAATTAAACCAAAATTTACCAATAATCTTTATAATGCTGACAAAAAGGGAAAAAAGTAAAATATAAAAATATTATGAGTATTTATTTCTCTAAACAAAAACAAACCAAGGGAAATACAAAAAACGCAAAACATGGAAATAGAATATAATACAAAAAGGTCACATTTAAATAGAAAAAATAACTAACATGGTCTAAGATTTACGTAAGGTATGTGGTGACAAATCAGTCAGATTCAACATCCATAACCGTAGAGGGAGGTGCACATGAGCACGCTGAAGAGCAAGCTGTACAAAGAGGTTTCGCATGGGTTAGACATACTCTGTTACATATTACACAAGAATAGTTCGAGACGTATCCCTGTTTCCACCGTGCAGTCACAACATCTGGACCTCTTATGAGATTGGGGTGGAGGTGATTTTGACGATCATCAGCCGGAAGGAATCTGCAACAAAGGCGCGGTGAGCCTAATACGCAAGAGGAAAGAGACCCTTTAAAAGGTTTAAGTAAACTTAAATGAAATAGTTTTTGTAATTTAAAAGACGAAAACACTTAGCTTGGTTTATAACGTAATTGGGCGCGGTGAGCTTTTCAGATCAAGATGGCTATTTCACAACTCTTTGATGACCGGTGACAAACTGACTGAGGGTATTAGATTCACCTCTAAAAGATACCTGATTACAGGCCGTGACGTGCTCTCCTCGACCCGTTGAAGAGAGCAACATCAGGAAAACCAAAGCCTGTGCCTGTCAGATCAGCCGCGCCCTACCCAGGGTTAATTATTTTGGCTTTAAACGGCTTTTTATTTCAGTTTAGAATGGGTTCGGTCACTTTCGAACATTTTCGGAATACTCCCTTTGGTGTGATCATGGGATCTTGTTCCACCTCTCAAGATGGACTTTCATTAATATCTCGATATCCTTCCTATTCTTCACAGACGATGGGCTCCGAGGACGAGGAGTACGAGGCTAACTGGGTGGAGGCGCTGCGGCAGCTCGCGGTGGGCCTGCAGGACGACGAGGCCTTGCAGGTGATCGCGGCTGCAAAGCGGTCCATGCAGGCCGCCCACTCCAAGGGCAGCGCAGAAAAAAGCCACGCCAGAGACCTCAATAACAACCTCGTCAACACTTCCACTGGAGGAGCCTCCTTCGATTCGATAAGGAAGTCAGGTAAGTTACTGTACCTCATCAATGATGTTAGAATATCAATAATGGAGGTAGATGATTGACCGTAGAAGTCTATGTGATGGAAATGGTTGAGGGTCCGGTCAAATAAAACAAAACTCTATGCGCAATAACATATATTGCGAAGACATCTTGACCGGTCTTCATCAGGGCTAAGGTCTTCAAATATTAACAACTAATTTTCACGTAGGGTAAACCATACAATTATTGACACTCAGTACAGTTATTGACACCCCAAATTTAACTTGAAGAAATAAGTAAACAAGTCCTACTTTTATTTCAAGATATACATGAATTTAATGTTTGAAAGGTCCTCTAAGTCATCTATGAAGTAGGACTTTAACTAACCAACCATAGAGAAGATTTCCCAATTAAATTCACAGGGTGTCAATAACTAGTTAGAACGATTTTCACTGTACATACTTGAAAAACATAATCTAACAGCAAAAATAACACCGTACAAGAAGAATATAAACTAACAAAAGAGAAAAAAGAACTATGTTAAAAAAAAAATTATCTGAAGAGAAAAGATTGGGTGTCCGGGATTCGAACCGGGTGTTTGCATAGCCGTTGCAGCGCTTTGGCCAAATCTTTATCTCTTCAGATAAAATTATCAAAAATTAAATTAAAAAAAAAATTTGTTTGCCTCAGAAATTCGAAACATACTAAATCATTAATTACACAGTTCATACAAACAAGTGATAAGAAGGGATAATGTTAGATTAAACGAGGTAACACGAATATTGGATAGGTTTTCCTGGCTCCCTTCAGATACAGAAGTACCCTTGGCAATGTAGTTCTTTAATGATTTCGTAGGATATCAAAAAATAGGTTTGAGTTATGGACGAGACCAGCATATTGTGTCGAAATTAAATTAACATTTAATTTTGTTTGTTTGTTTGTTTAAACGTCACTTTATGCCACTAAGGCTAATCAATCGGACGATGCTACAGTGGGAGTCTTAAATTTTGCCTATCCAGGTATAATTAGGATAGGGATCTTTAACGAGTACCTGGCATCGTACAGGCTCGAGACCTCTATTTTACGTCCTATCCGAGGAACGGTATAGACAGGGATTTTTTACTCCCATTAAAAAATCCTAGGGCCACCTCGAGACGCGAACCCGCGACCTTTAGTATTGTAAGTATAATTTTTTGATAATATTTAATTTTAAAATAGTATTTTGATTAATACTCTTGATATTATTAATAGTTGGTTCACGCATGCGAATCGTGACGATGGTTTATGAACGGCGCCGATGATAACATATCCCGACCAATTGACGTCTGTAGGTCGCCTCTATTTATGGATCCATCAAAATAGGTTAATATAACCCACGTAAAACATTTTTCTCGAATAAAATTTTGTTGGATAGTGCGTTTTAAGTAAAAAAATATGTAGATATTTAAACGAATAAATATTCCTTTTATAAGTAAGAAAAAAAAGTATGATTTTGTATTGTAAAAAAAAAAAACTTTGAACCTGGTTTTCTGTGTATTTTTTTCTTTCACTTACCTATATATAAAATATATAGTAAGAAAAGTATTGCGATCGTGAAAAATGTCGACTTCCGGTTTTCAACGGAAATACACGTTTTGGGATCCCCTGTGTCCAAATAACCAAGTCCCGCGAAATGGTCTGTGTGTGAACAGACTAGCTCAAAAACTATAAACTGTGCGAACCTGAAATTGGGTATTAAGTATGTATATGCCCGCGATGTGACAGCAAAAATTTCATCAAAATTGGTCAAACGGAGGTGGTACATTATTTAATAACTTTTTAGGGTTTTTTCATTTTTGTCAAAAACGGCTCTAACGATTTTGATTAAACTGAGAATTTGATGGATTAATATGCCCGAGATATGACTGCAAATATTCATCAAAATTGGTCAACCGGAGGGGGCACACTCAAACCTGGTATTTGATGTATGCATATATCCGCGATGTTACAGCCAAAATTTCAATAAAAGTGGTCAATTGAAGGGGACACTTCATTTCATAAATGTTGTATCAATTTCACGTGTTTTTTTTATTCACTCAAAAACGGCTTTAACGATTTTGATCAAACTGGGTGTTTGATGTATGTATATGCCAAAGATGTGACAGCCAATATTTCATCAAAATTAGTCTAACGGAGGGGACATTTTATTTCATAACATTTTTTCCAATTTTTACCTTTTTTTCAATTATATCAAAAACGGCTTTAATGATTTTGATCAAATTCGTCATGCTTAATGAAAATAAGGTGTTCTTTAATATCTGGTAAGCTTTATCATTATTAAAATGTTCTGAGGGGGCTTAAATGGGGAAGGTACCTATTTTGTTTTCCTATAACGTACCTTTGTTTTTGTTTATATGGAGAAATTAAGTGTCTCGCTAAGCCTAAAAATAAGATGTGGCTAAATAAGAAATATGAACAAAATCAAGTAAATATATAGAGGAGGAAAAAAGAAAAATATTCCGTCAACTCATAAAACACGTTGAGCCCACGCATGCGGAATACGCCTTTAATGAGTAGGTACGCCATTGTTCATAATTAAAGCCGTACTGTTCATTTAAATTATTATTAAATTATTAAATGGAAATTATTTGTTTCATGGTAACGAAATTGAATTATAAAATCAGACGACTTGGTGTATTATGCTTGCATTGCCGAATTATCACATGTAAAACTTTTATTGAATACAAAAAAAAATAGTGTTTTTTATAGAGCAAATAAAAAAAAAAAAAGAAATGCATGTGGCAAAATGTGTGACTTTAAGAAGTGGCAATTAACAAAGCACATCAATTTCTAATCTAAGTAAGTGAAAGTTGTGTGTTGCGCGCACGCACTAAATTTTTTAATTATTATTTAGTGGTGACTTAAAGCACCCCAAAACTATTTTAAGAAATTTAATATTTTTTTTAACCGATCTTGTTACAGACAAGGAAGAGCAGAAGAAAAGGGAATTGGAATTATTGAAAATTATAAACGACCTTAAAGTGGAAGAAGATCCCCTGACTCCTACCCAATCAGAAGATAGTAAGTTAGGCGGAGAAAAAAAAGAATAAAAAGCAAACAAAAAGATCATTATAACCTAAATAAAATACATTTTCCACAATTTTTTTACTTTCACTTACCTATATATGAAATATATAGTAAGTGGAAGTATTGCGATCGTGAAAATTTTCGACTTCCGGTTTTCAACGGAAATACACGTTTTGGGGTCCCCTGAGTCCAAATGACCAAGTCCCGCGAAATGGTCTGTGTGTGTGTGTGTGTGTGAACAGACTAGCTCAAAAACTATAAACCGTGCGAACCTGAAATTGGGTATTTAGAGTATGTATATGCCCGCGATGTGACAGCAAAAATTTCATCAAATTTGCTCAAAGGTAGGGGGTACTTTATTTAATAACTTTTTAAGTTTTTTGTCGATTTTCTCAAAAACGGCTCTAACGATTTTGATTAAACTTAGTATTTGATCTATTTATATGCCCCAGATATGACTGTAAAAATTTCATCAAAATTGATCAACCGGAGGGGGGACTTTACTTATTAAATTTTGTATCATTTTCACGTGTTTTTTTTATTTACTCAAAAACGGTTTTAACGATTTTGATCAAACTTGGCATTTGATGTATATATATGCCAAAGATGTGATAGTCAACATTCATCAAAATTGGTCAAACGGAGGGAGCACTTTATTTCATAATTTTTTTTCAATTTTTACCTTTTTGATCGATGATCTAAAAAACGGCTTTAACGATTTTTATCAAATTCGTTATGTTTAATGAAAATTAGTTGTTATTTATTACCAGGTAAGCTTTATCATTATTAAAATGTTCTGAGAGGGCTTAAATGGGGAAGGGGCCTTTTTTGTTTTCCTATAAAGTACCTTTGTTTTAGTTTATATTAAGAAATTAACTGCCTGTCATCACACCTAAAAATAAGAAATGGCTAAATATGATATATGAAGAAAATCAAGTAAACATATATAGGAGAAAAAAAGAAAAATAATCCGTCAACTCATAAAACACCTTGAGCTCACGCATGCGCCGTACGCCTTTAATGACAAACCAATGCGTTATTATTACCTATAGATGTTCTGTTCATTTGGGAAGTGGCAATTAACAAAACGCATTAAGTTCTAATCTAAGTAAGTTGGTAAGTGAAAGTTGTGTGTTGCGCGCACGCACCAGATTTTTTTTATTTTATGACGGTGGGAATGAATGTGCATTTTCTTAATTGCATCACAATTTTAATTTATTGTTGGCATTTTTTTGGATTTAAAGGGCTGGGGGTCATATTGCTTATGACCCCCCAAATATTTTGGCTTGTTAGATTTTTTTTTTATAGGTTTTCTGGAGGAATGATGCAAACAAATAATAAAAATAAGCTTTTTTAATATTATAAATAACAGTTTTTGTTGTTTACATCGCAGTCCTTCGTAATGCAAGGAAATAATCTGAAAAATAAATAATAAATAAAGAAGTGCTCTCAGGCAATATAAGCAGCACATGAGTGAGAGGAGAGGGATCCTCGATGTCTTTAATTAAATCAAAAAGATTTTTTGATGATTTGTAATTTTATGTCATGCTTTCGTTTTATGACAGTTTAGTCTTTAGTACCATGGAAACTAACGGTTTTCGTTAAATAATCGTGTAGGGGTCACCTGTGATTTACTGGTTAGCATAGAAATCTACAATTCTAAAGGTCGCGAGTTCGCGTCCCGAGGTGGCCCTAGGTTTTTTATGGCAGTAAAATATCCTCGTCTATGCCGTCCCTCGGATAGGACGTAAAATGGAGGCCCCGAGCCTGTACGATGTCAGGTACTCGTTAAAGATCCCTATCCTAATTATACCTGGATAGGCAAAATTTAGGACTCCCGCTGTAGCATCGTCCGATTAGCCTTCGTGGCATAGAGTGACGTTAAAACAAACAGACAGAAAAAAAAATTGTATAGCGCCTAGCATCTTATAGCATATTAAACTATGTTTGGGGTGGTGATTCCAATATAACACATCCAAAGTAGATGTGTAAATGAATTATTTTAGTACTCTTCTCTCCTTATTTTATAATATTAAACTATAACTATGATTGTATTAAACATAAATGTTTGTAAGAATTTAAGATAACTTGTACGTTGCAAAGTAACTTGCACCAAACGGCAAATCATTTTAATTACTTTTTGTTATGGTATACTTTTGAAATGCTCAACTGGATACCCACATGATGGCAGATTACTGCTGGAACCTAAAACGAGATTGTTTGAATTAGCATTCAAGAAAGTCAAGCAAAAGAAAGCTTGCGAAGTGTAAAAAATAATCTCTTTGAAATATATAATTGGGTATAATTAAGGTAGGGATCTTTAACGAGTACCTGACATCGTACAAGCTCGGGATATCCATTTTAAGTCATATCCGAGGGACGGCATAGACAAGGATTTTTTACTTCCGTTGAATCCTAGGGCCACCTCGGGACGCGAACCCGCGACCTTTAGTATTGTAGGTTTCTATGCTAACCACTACACCACAGGTGACCCCAATTTTTTTATCTGTAGGGCTGTGTTATTTTTCTTTAATGAAAATTATTATGCCCATTCAAGTTTTACATTAATTTCTCTTACTAAACATTTCATGCATAGCTAAGTGTAAGTAAAAATGAAAGAGGAAAACAGTTATTATTTCTCTGCCTTTAAGTGACATATTGGAATGAATGAATGGCGCAACTAGATCAAAAAGATAAATGAAAAAAAAAAAATAACAGTGTCAACATCGCTTCGAGCTGTCTGTAGCAGGCGCCACGTTTCTTCATTGGAACTATGCTCAAAGCAAACACCCAACTAATCAATGTTCCCCAGCACATTGAGGTCCGAGCCTTTGGGTCGACGAACCCGCCTCTAATTTTAAAACCTGAATGAATTACCAGGCTCTGTAAAGAGAGTTATGTTAGTTTTGGAAACAATGACATCTGATTAGAAACGTCAAAAAAACCATCCAAAATTCGTCACGAATTGTTAACTTTAAATACATATTTGTCTGTCTTTAATAATAATACCTAAAAGTAAATTCTTCATGCTATTAAATATAGATATCTATCTATATGCATTAAATGGTCCCGAGACCATATTCTTTTCAGAAACACAGGAGAAGTATCAAAAATAAAGAAGAAAGCAATATTGGAAAAAGGTGGGATCTTATGGGTGTGTAATTCACAATGATGAAATACGAGTATATGGTCGGTCTAAATCCATAGCGCCAAACAATTTTAATAAATAATATAAAATAATCTATTGCATTAATCATGTTTTTTTATTTTCACTTACCTATATATGAAATATATTGTAAGGGACAGTATTGCGATCGTGAAAAATTTCGACTTCCGGTTTTCAACGGAAATACACGTTTTGGGGTCCCCTGAGTCCAAATATCCAAGTCCCGCGAAATGGTCTGTGTGTGTGTGTGTGTGTGTGTGAACAGACTAGCTCAAACACTATAAACCTTACGAACCTGAAATTGGGTATTTGGTGTATGTATATGCCCGTGATGTGACAACAAAAATTTCATCAAAATTGGTCAGACGGAGGGTGTGCTTTATTTAATCAATTTTTAGGGTTTTTTTCCGATTTTCTCAACAACAACTCTAACGACATGGATAAAACTTGGTATTTGATGTATTTATATACCCGAGATATGACTACAAAAATCATCAAAATGGATCAACCGGAGGGGGCATTTTACTTAATTTTGTATCATTTTCACGTGTTTTTTTTTTTTTTTTTTTTTTTTATTTACTCAAAAACGGCTTTAACGATTTTGATAAAATTGGGTATTTGATGTATAGACTATATATGTCAAAGATGTGACAGCCAACATTTCATCAAAATTGGTCAAACGGAGGGGGCACTTTATATCATCACTTTTTTTTCAATTTTTATATTTAAATAATATAAGAGGCAAAGTAAAATATGATGTGAATCAAAAGCAGTGGTGGATTTAGCACGAAATATGGGTGGGGGGGGTATGAACCCCCCGCCTCATAATTACCTGGCTGACAGCACCATTTTTGTATGAGATTATTACCTTTTATTAAGATGTACTGGGATCTGAAAAACCAAAAGTGTTATGTTTAGGGCATAGTAACTACCGATTGCATTATTACAGTAAAAATACGAAAATATTTAAAAGCCAAAATATTTGGGGGGGGGGGGTATGACCCCGTGACACCCCCCCTCTCTGGATCTGTCCATTATAAAAGTGATAAAAGTAAACATAACGCTATTTTACAAAACTCAAACTTTAACTTCAGTTTTCGCAAAACATGGAGTTTGGTGCATAGTTCTCTTTGGCGTAATAACGACCATATGTGAATGAAAATATACTTTTATCTATTATAAAACAAGTCCTTCATTAAAACAGTATATACTTAATTAAAATAATCTGGCAAAAAATATATACAAATAAACTAATATAATTCATATTAATTAACAAAAAGGGAGAGGGGAATCATACTAAGGTAACCATTAAACTGTTGATCTGTATTGTATTTATTCATTATACTAGTTAGTAATCTTTAAATTTACAAGGAATTATGTATATGTATGTTTTTACTAAACGTATTATATTAATCTATTATTGCTCGACCATAAGATATTGTTTTTGTTTTTATTATGAAAAAGATCTTTTTTAATTTTTTCATTTATTTTATGGTAATAATTAATAAAGATACTTTTCGTTTTAATGAAATGTTGAGTAAGAACTATTGTAGAACTAATTTAATATGACAAGTAATCTAAATATTAATAGACATTATTATTTTAATTTAATTATTGTAAACGTATTAAGATAGTTATCATGTATGTGCCATTCTCCATTGTAAATAGCAATTGCTTAAACAATAAATCATTCATTAATTCATTACAAAACAAGAGACATTAAGATTTTTTGCGATCGATTTTCGATTATAAGGATTGGATGCCTTAGGGTTTTGATAGTTTTAGTAGAAGAGACCAAACCTAAATTACATGTGTCGATCGTCATGTAAATTAGCTATTGATGGGGAATTGGAACTTCGTAAAGGTTTTATAGTATGTAATGTATTCCATCATGAATCAATGTGCAATTTCTATAATAATTTTATACCATTTTATATAAAACTTTGAGCTGTTGTTTGATATTGTTATTATTATGCTGCTATTGTTATTCCATATTATTAATATTTTACCTAGTTTTCAAATTTTTAAGTATTACATACATTACTTAATTTTTTGAGGCCAGTTAAGCCTATAGAGAGAAAATGTTATAAATGTAAAAAAAAAAAAAAAAAAAAAAAAGGAATATGAAAAGAAAATTATGCTTCTTTGTAGACATATATTGGTTTTATTAGTATTTAGAGCTTATTAAATAGTCTGTAAAAGATAAATGAGTATGCTGTGTATAAGTAACTCAATATAAATGGGCAGCATCACTATTTTCAATAAAGTGTTTCTCTCTCTGGTCTTGCATGAGAATTCCATGAGACATTTGTCAAAAAGAAAAAATAAATAAACTTGTACCACTACAACCCATGAATTCCCATGGTCATCGGTCCTCCAAGGAGATGATTTGACCCCGATCACGCTCAACCGTTCAGATTCCCCCCCCCCATTATTTTTCAATTAAGAGTACCCAAATTTTAGGCCACCGACACGATCTTTGGCAGAATATTAAAGATATCCTGCGCCAAGCCGGGTTCGAACTCAGGACCTTGAGCACAGGAACTCGATGCCGTATGATATTGAGCTATCACACTCCCGTTAGTCAAAAAGGTTAATGTTAAATATTTAGTTAATTAATTAATCAATGTTAATAAAGTTTATTAATAACTAGCTTTGGGGCCCGGCTTCGCTCAGGGAGTTATGGATTAGATGGAATGAAAGAACAACTTTAAAATGTAATTGTACAGGAAAATAGACCAAAATTAATCATGATTAAAACAAATTTTGTACCATCCTGAACTTCATTTTAGTATTAGTGGGAAGTTTCGAAACCTCAGAGTCCGCCCATATATGGCTTGACTATCAGAGACCCTATTAATGCGGTCCTCTTAATGCGTTTTCTTCCTTTTCCTAGATTAAGGAAATTTATTTTGGCTGCAAATATGTCCTGGTATGTACCATTTTTTATGGTTTCTATGTTCCGATTCCATTGAGACCATGATACCGCATCCTTATCAAGTTGAGTAACTTACGAACAGAACAGAACTATTAAACAGAAATATTATATGAACACTTTATTTTCGATATATATTCCATCAGGTTATATCTTTTATTCATATTATCTATAGGTTATCTATTTTATTCAGTGTTAGTTTTTATTCGCTCACTACACTAATAAGCAATTTTTGTAAATTTACTCTTATATTGTATATTGATTTAAGGCAATGTTTCGACCAATTCTTTCCTCTACTGTAAAACTTAATTCGCTTAGGAATCCAGTTGGTTTTGTTTATTTTTAATTTCAATTCATTGCAAAGATGTAATGACCTTTTTTAAAAATAAAAAGGAAAAAATAATTATTTATACATAATCTCGTGTAATTTAAAGAAAACAGCTGAAGCTAAAACCATAACAAACCGAACTAATGAATGATAACCTTATGAATTGAGTTTAGCTAGCGCTCCTGGCTTCCAAATGTCGAACTAAATTTTTTCATTCTTAACTCACCTGGGCTTATTATATGTAGCGAGAGGCTTAAAATTACAGCCCTTGTCCCTTCCACATTACACACTTAAAATGAAAACTGAGACCTTCTTCATCGTTAGGGGCAATAGGGCAACACGATGACATAACATTCTTGATAGAACGTGTAGTCGTTTTTGAGCCTTTTCGGCACGCATATTGTACACTTTGCTTTATAATATATATTGATTAATTATATTTAGTTAATTGTTAGAGAATACTTTATTAAATTGTGACAGTAATGTTCATAACACACACAATTTTGAGTCATTACTTTCATGTAGATATAAAAATAAAGTAAAAAAAACCTTTGTAGAACTATAAAAAAATGTCTTTGTTTTGATAATGATGTTATACTTCCTAAAAGATACTTAATTATATAATAAACAAATAGCTGGTGCGAGGATTTGACATATTAGGTGCGAAGACCACACGAGAGATTTCGGTATTTAAAATAGAATACCGGAATAATTATTGAATAATAATCAGGGCTCACTTGATCGCTCCTCTAATATTATTCATTTATTCATGACCGAATGCGATCGATCATGGATCTTTGCACTCTTGTAACGAGCCGTTCAAATTGACTGCTTATAATAACCTGTAATGGCTGCCTATTGAGGTTATTTATGGCTTCGGATAGAATTACTTTAAGCTTAGAATGCTTTAGTGAATGAAGAGTTATCTCTGAATAAGTGATTTTTGGATCTTATTTACAATGTTTCATCCCCTGATTTTTTTTTTATTTAAAAGAAACTGTTATTAATAACCCTTCATGAAATCACGGTAAATCATAAGTCACCATAATTCAAACATATAAAACAAATAAATCTAATACATACCGTATACCTAAAACATACATATACATATGCATGCATTTTTGCGGATATATACATACATCAAATACCACGTTTCATCAAATCGTTACAAAAGGAAAATCGTTACAGCCGTTTTTGAGAAAATAAAAAAAAGTCGTATAAATGAGGCAAAATTTATTAAATAAACTGCCCTCTCCGTTTTACCAATTTCGATGAAATTTTTGCTATCACGTCTCGGGCATTACTTACACCAATTTCAGATTCGTAAGGTTTATAGGTTTTGAGCTAGTCTGTTGACACTCACAAAGACACACGCACACACAGACCATTTCGCGAGACTTGGTTATTTGGAATTAGGGGACCCTAAAACGTGTATTCCCGTTGAAAACCGGAAGTCGAAATTTTTACGATCGCAATACTTTCCCTTACTGAAAGAAAATAAATAATAAATAAAATATTATAAATTTATAATAATTGAAATATGCACAAGTAAAAAAAAAAATGCATAAAATGGTTCAATAAATAAATAAAATATAATAACATATACCTACTTACAAGAGCAGAAAAAGGTAAGAAACTGGGGTCACCTGTGGTGTAGTGGTTAGCATATAAACTTACAATACTAAAGTTCGCGGGTTCGCGTCTCGAGGTCGCCCTAAGATTTTTTAATGAAAGGAAAAACTCCTTGTCTATGCCGTCCCTCGGATAGGACGTAAAATGGAGGTCCCGAGCCTGTACGATGTCAGGTACTCGTTAAAGATCCCTATCCTAATTATACCTGGATAGGCAAAATTTAGGACTCCCATTGTAGCATCTTCTTGCTACAACTTCTCTGTAGCATCACTTCCGATTAGACAAGCAAACAGGTAATAAACTTAGTAGTAAAATCCATCTCGTGTCCCGATGTTTGTCTGTGGTAAAATCAGAAACTACTCAACCGATTTTGATGAAATTTAGCTCATTGTGTGTAGTTTTGTCCAACTTAAAAGATAGGATAGTTTTTATCTCGATTATAGGCTTCTTTTGTTACAAATTAATTGTTTTTAATACTCCAAATGAGTGTGCTTATTTGTAAGTTCTATAAATTTCCAACAGGGTAAGCATCCAGTAGCCAAATCTATTTTTTCTGGTTTGGAATTGGAAATTAGGTGTTTTTCCCATAGTCAATTATGTGTCGCCTTTTATTTTATTGAAAAAAGACCGAATCTATTGGTTTTAGCACAAGACATTTTGATAACCTGGTTTTAGCTAGAGCCTACCGCTATATCTAATCTCATATCATCATGTGTTTTATTCCGAATTCAATTAATATGTATCCTGGCAAATGATTAATTTGGTACATTTTCGCGATTTGTCTATTGTGATTGTACAAATGGCCCTAGAGAAAATCCAGGCTATAAGAAAAGTCAATAACTTTTTTTTTTTTTTTTTTTTGGTGAGTTTAGTGGTCTGATAATAGTGGGCTCGAACCTGAGCAATTATGGAGTTAACTAAAGACAGGTATTTTAGTAAATAGGGCATCCTAGGCTAGTTCTGGGATAATCACCGTCAATTGACACCACAAAATCTTTTTATAGTCTATCATTTATCTCTATTGCCAGCCAAATATTTTTGCTCAGTATTTTTTTATAATATATTTATGCTACATAAATATTTATTTTACTTTTTTAAAAATATATGGTTAGCTTCATGGTCTTAAATTTTACAGCCATAGTAGTAAGTGGCTCTTGAACTAAAATTCAAATTCGAAATTAGGTAGGTTTTTAACCGAAGTTCCAAATTTCACAGTGCATCCAGTTTTGCAAATAAAATAGATTTTGTTTTTCACTTTCACTTACCTATATATGAAATAGGGTAAACCAGACAGTTGTTGACACCCCACCTTTAACTTAAAGAAATAAGTAAACAAGTCCTAATTTTATTTCAAGATATACATAAATCTAATTTTTGAAGGATCCTCTATAATAAACATAGGGAAGATTTCACAATTAAATCAACAGGGTGTCAATAACTAGTTTTTGCACTTTTTACAATAAATATTGCCATAGGTTAAAACTATTGAACTTTTGACCAAAAGAACCACTTGAGTCTTAATAAAAATAGATAAAGAGGAGCTGTAGGAAGTTTCAATTTGATCCCTTCATAAAAAGGTTTGGTTTTAATTTCACCATAGAAATATAGTGTCTTAAGGGTGTCAATAACTGTACTGTTTAGTCTATATAGTAAGGGAAAGTATTGCGATCGTAAAAATTTCGACTTCCGGTTTTCAACGGGAATACACGTTTTAGGGTCCCCTGAGTCCAAATAACCAAGTCCCGCGAAATGGTCTATGTGTGCGTGTGTCTTTGTGAGTGTCAACAGACTAGCTCAAAACCTATAAACCGTATGAACCTGAAATTGGTGAACGTAATGCCCGCGACGTGACTGCAAAAATTTCATCAAAATAGGTCAAACGGAGAGGGCAGTTTATTTAATAAATTTTGCCTCATTTATAAGATTTTTTTTATTTTCTCAAAAACGGCTGTAACGATTTTCCTTTTGTAACGATTTGATGAAACGTGGTATTTGATGTATGTATATATCCGCGATGTGAACGACAAAATCTCATCTAAATTAGCCAAACTTTATTAACTAGGAACGGGCACTTTATGATAGTTAAAAGACGTTCTGTTCATGAGAAAGAGTTATCAACTTGCTATGAAACATTTAATGAAATATTTAATGAGAATTATTTGTTTCCATGCTTACTAAATGAAGTTTTCTGCCATTAAACAGATATTATGAAATCAGACGCAATGGAGTATTATGCTTGCCGAATCATCCCAAGTAAAAACTTTTGTTATAAATAAAAATATTTTTTTTTAAAGTGTACTTTAGAGAGCAATTCAAACTAAAATAATTTAATGAATGTGGAACAAAATGTGATTTTGAGTAATGGCGTATACATAGGGTAAACCGTACAATTATTGACACCCTTAAGACTATATTTCTCTGGTGAAATTTAAAAAAATACTTTTTATGAAGGGATCAAATTAAAACTTCCTATAGCTCCTCTTTATCTATCCTTATAAAGACTCAAGAGGTTTGGTTCAAAAGTTCAATAGTTTTACCATATGGCAATATTTATTGTTAAAAGTGCAAAAACTTGTTATTGACACCCTGTGGATTTAATTGTAAATTCTTCCCTATGGTTAGTTTGTTAAAGTCTTACTTCATAGATGACTTAGAGGACCCTTCAAACATTAGACTCATGTATATCTTGTTTTGAAATTAGGACTTGTTTACCTATTTCTTGAAGTTAAAGTTGGGCTGCCAATAACTGTACAGAGTGTCAATAACTGTCTGGTTTACCCTATTTATCAAAACACGTCAATTTCTAGTCTAAGTAATTTCGGAAGTGAAAGTTGTGTGTTGCGCGTATCGCACCAGATTTTTTTTATATATGAATTAATTAACCGACTTTTTTCTTAATTTGGCCCCAGTATCGATTAATTATATTATTGTCTATAATATTAATTAATGATGGGCTCAAAATAATACAATTAATTTATCTGTTAAAATATATTTTTACTAACTATGTATTTTATAATATGATAACAAATTAAAATAACTAAGTATAAGATATAATTTATACTTATAAAGACAAAATTTCAAAATAAGAAATGAATCAGAACACGTTTTTACGTCAATTTTTTTCAACAAGACAGAATCAAGTGTGCTTTGTCCCACTTTAGTTGTAAACTTACGAGCCACATAATCTTTTAAGGGGTGTCTTTCCTTATTTAAAAAAAAAAAAAAAAAAAAATGTGACTTAACTTTTCGATGCAATTTCTTGCTTCTGGTAGAGGAACAGGCGTGAGGTATCAGATTGTTTTGTTACTCAATTAACAGCTTGGCTCATAGAATTTTACATTCTGTTATTGTTTGGCCCAATTATACGATGTTTTGTCCCAATAAAGCGGTGACTTTATATCTTCACATGGACAAACGACTGACTTGGAAAGACCATGTTAAACGCAAAAGAAAAGAACTGAACCAGCGGTATGGACTTCTTTCAAGGCTACTTGACAGACGATCAAAATTATCTGTGACAAACAAATTAACCGTTTACAAAGTACTTCTTAAACCACTTTGGACTTACGGTATTGAGCTATGGGGAACAGCCAAAAAATCTAATATACGACTCATACAGTACTTCCAATCCAAAATACTAAGAAAGATCGTAGATGCCCCCTTTTATGTCACCAATGAGACCTTACACATTGACCTTGACATTCCTTACGTTGAAGAAACAGCCACAGATCGCTACCGTAACTTTCATGACAGACTTACTCTAAATTCCAACCCACTAACACAAGCTCTACACACTCCCACAAACCCTTATAATCCGCCAAGAAGATAGTTGAGGCATTGGCCAAGAGATTTTCTGCATTAAA
Source organism: Aelia acuminata (assembly GCA_911387785.2). NCBI lineage: Eukaryota > Metazoa > Arthropoda > Insecta > Hemiptera > Pentatomidae > Aelia > Aelia acuminata. Next base: position 151,096,508 of record OU426981.1, on the reverse strand, counting down.
CAGTTATCTTACAGTTTTCTTTTACATTTGTCAACTTATTCGATTTTGCTTTGTTCTTGTACCTATTTCTGTTTGTTAATTCCTTTTGTTTTTGTGTGTTTATTTTGTGTTTTGTGTTTGTTTTTTGTATTTAGTGTTTTTGATTCTTCCATATTATAAATCATGTCAGCATATTTGCTTATTACGCAAGTAGAGAGCAAATTTAATAAAAATGTCTCAAGTTAACATATGTAAATAAAAAAAATCTGGTGCGTGCTCGCAACACACAACTTTCACTTACCAACTTACTTAGATTAGAAATTAATGCGTTTTGTTAAGGGCATTAATTATTAACAATGGTCTGTCATTAAAGGCGTACTCTGCATGCGGGGGCTCAACGAGTTTTATGAGTTGACTGAATATTTTTCTTTTTTTCTCCTCTATATGTTTTCTTTATTTTTATCATATCTCATATTTAGCCATTTCCTATTTTTAGGCGTAACGGGAGACAGTTAATTTCTCCATATAAACAAAAACAAAGGTACTTTACAGAAGACAAAAAAACAAACCAACAAAAAAGGTCCTTACCCCATTTAAGCCCCCTCAGAACATTTTAATAATGATAAAGCTTACCTGATATTAAATAACACCTAATTTTCATTAAACATGACGAATTTGATAAAAATCGTTAAAACCGTTTTTGAAATCATCGAAAAAATGTAAAAATTGGAAAAAAGGTTATGAAATAAAGTGCCCCCTCCGTTTGACCAATTTTGATGAAATGTTGGCTATCACATCTTTGGCATATACATACATCAAACACCCAGTTTGATCAAAATCGTTTAAACCGTTTTTGAGTAAATAAAAAAAAAAAACACTGAAAATTATACAAAATTTATTAAGTAAAGTCCCCCTCCGGTTGATCAATTTTGATGAAATTTTCACAGTTATATCTTGGGCATATTACTACATCAAATACTCAGTTTAATCAAAATCGTTAGAGCCGTTTTTGAGAAAATCGAATAAAACTTAAAAAGTTATTAAATAAAGTACCCCCTCCCTTTGAGCAATTTTAATGAAAATTTTGCTGTCACATCGCGAGCATATACATATACTAAATACCAAATTTTAGGTTCGCAGGGTTTATAGTTTTTGAGCTAGTCTGTTCACACACACACACACACACACACACACACACACACACACACACACACACACACACACACACACACACACACACACACACACACACACACACACACACACACACACACACACACACACACACACACACACACACACACACACACACACACACACACACACACACACACCACACACACACACACACACACACACACACACACACACACACACACACACACACACACACACACACACACACACACACACACACACACACACACACACACACACACACACACACACACACACACACACACACACACACACACACACACACACACACACACACACACACACACACACACACACACACACACACACACACACACACACACACACACACACACACACACACACACACACACACACACACACACACACACACACACACACACACACACACACACACACACACACGCACACAGGCCATTTCGCGGGACTTGGTTATTTGGACTCTGGAGACCCCAAAACCCGTAGAAAACCGGAAGTAAAAATTTTTCACGATCGCAATACTTCCACTTACTATATATTTCATATATATGTAAGTGAAAGTAAAAATATCTATATTTGATTCCGTTTTATTAAAAGTGGCTTAATTAAGCGGTGGTCCCGATTATCCGATGACCCAATTAAACGGAGTAGACATGTCGTTCTACGTTTCCCTTTTTAAGATATATTTTTTTTTGTCCAAATCTTAAATAGAAGTTGTATGTAAAGACACGGAAGATGGGCTAGCCACCCCACATGTTTCGCTGGGAACAGCCTCTGAGAGAAGAGCCTTCTGAGAATCGGGTTTTTTCAGGGAGGACTTGATGGGAGGGAGGGTTCGGGTGCGGGAGGAAAAACAGACATTTGTTGAAAGAAGGGTTGCCTACCATTAAGGGTTAGAGCTAGCGACTAAGAACGATGGGTGGTTCACACCGGCACGCACATAGTTTCCGAGTGGCAGGAATAGTTTCTTATGAATGTGGGAATTGTTCTTAGGTACTTAGGTACTTAGCAGGTGCAATGTCATTAGATGGTGTTTAGGTTAACTATCAGGAAGTTTATAGTTAGGGATTCAAAAAAAAAAAAAAAAAAAACAACGAAAAAACAAAGGAATAAGGGAATATTCCTAAAAACGAAAAAAATCTACATTAAGCCTGTCATACCAGTGAACTTACAGTACTCAAATTAAAAATCTGGTGCGTGCGCGCAACACACAACTTTCACTTACCAACTTACTTAGATTAGAAATTAATGCGTTTTGTTAATTGCCACTTCTCAAATGAACAGAACCTCTTTAATTATAACGCATTGGTTTGTCATTAAAGGCGTTGATGCATACCCCCAAGCATGCGTGAGCTCAAGGTGTTTTATGAGTTGACGGAATATTCATCTTTTTTCTCCTGTATATGTTTACTTGATTTTCTTCATATATCATATTTAGCCATTTCTTATTTTTAGGCGTGATGAGAGACAGTTAATTTCTCAATCTATATAAATAAAGTTGAAATTCTGTTTGTTTGTTCTTTATAGAAATCCATACCGTTTGTCCTAAATTCTCCAAATTTCGCTCAGTGGTTCTTTGTTACCAGGTGCGAACACCCGTCCATATTAAAATTGCATAACTTCAGCCAATCTCTGGGTATATTCATTATTGTTATAAAATTCGTCATGATCTCGCTTTACAATGGTTTTTTTTTACGAAATCGACCGTTTGAGTCGAAAAAACGGCCTAAAAAATCATTTTATAGATTTTGAAGAGGCCAACAAGGCCCGTTAAGACCGTCCTTTGGCAGGCGTCGAGTTCTGGGATTTTTAAACCATATGTTTTTTTTTTAACATTACAATACGTTTATTTACATGTATGGTGAATTTATTTTTTAAAAATGCCTTCTAAGAAGCGAGCTTCAATAGGAGTAGTGCTCTCAAAAGCTAAAAAACAACGTCAAATACGAGCAGATGAAACTCTCGACGAACATCAAAATAGGATTGAACAACAGAGGCTTAGACAGGCAGAATCGCGGGAAACTGAGTCTGCCCAGGAATACGAGGCCCGCCTTGCGCCACAGAGGCTTAGGCAAGCCGATTTGCGAGAAGCTGAAACTGCAGGGCAATATTTCTGTTTGTTTGTTTGTTATTTATAGAATTCCATACCGTTATATCCTAAATTCTCCAAATTTCGCTCAGTGGTTCTTTCATACCAGGTGCGTTAACACCTGTCCATATTAAAATTACATAACTTCAGCCGATCTTCAGCTAATATCCTTTATCCTAATAAAAATCTTAATGATCTCGCTTTACAATGTTTTTTTTACGAAATCGACAGTTTCATTAGAAAAATGAAATTCCCCGGGTGAAACCGGGACATACAGCTAGTATAAACTAAAACAAAGTTACTTTATAAGAAAACAAAAAAGGGCCCTTCCCCATTTAAGCCCCCTCAGAACATTTTAATAATGATAAAGCTTACCTGATATTAAATAACAACTAATTTTCATTAAACATAACGAATTTGATAAAAAGCCGTTTTTGAGATAATCCATCAAAAAGGTAAAAATTGGAAAAAATTATGAAATAAAGTGCCCCCTCCGTTTGACCAATTTTGATGAAACGTTGGCTATCACATCTTTGGCATATACATACATCAAATACCAAGTTTGATCAAAATCGTTAAAACCGTTTTTGAGTAAATAAAAAAAACACGTGAAAATGATACAAAATTTATGAAGTAAAGTCCCCCCTCTTGTAGATCAATTTTGATGAAATTTTTACAGTCATATCTCGGGCATATAAATACATCAAATACCAAGTTTGATCAAGATCGATAAAACCGTTTTTGAGTAAATAAAAAAAAAAACACGTGAAAAAGATACAAAATTTATTAAGTAAAGTCCCCCCTCCGGTTGATCAATTTTGATGAAATTTTTACAGTCATATCTCGGGCATATAAATAGATCAAATACTCAGTTTAATCAAAATCGTTAGAGCCGTTTTTGAGAAAATCGAAAAAAACCTAAAAAGTTATTAAATAAAGTACCCCCTCCCTTTGAGCAAATTTGATGAAATTTTTGCTGTCATATCGCGGGCATATACATACTTTAAATACCCAATTTCAGGTTCGCACGGTTTATAGTTTTTGAGCTAGTCTGTTCACACACACACACACACACACACACACACACACACACACACACACACACACACACAGACCATTTCGCGGGACTTGGTTATTTTGACTCAGGGGACCCCAAAACGTGTATTTCCGTTGAAAACCGGAAGTCGATAATTTTCACGATCGCAATACTTCCACTTACTATATATTTCATATATAGGTAAGTGAAAGTAAAAATGAATTGTATTTAAACATTTAACGGGAATGTGCAACGCCAATATGTACTGCTTAGTTTATATTTAGAGCCTTCATTTCTACGACCTTCTGTCCTACAGTATTTTTTAATAACTCTCCTCTTATCTCTGCCGAACAAATCCGCTAATTGGGACTACACTTAGACAAAGGCCTGACTTATAATCCTTACACAAGACTGGAACGACAAGAAAGTGCAATGGGGAAATTGAATTAAATGAGGGTCTCAAGGGCATTATCTCTTGGTAAGGATTGGAACTGGACATAATAGACGGAGGACAGACCCCCGGGGTCCGATACAGGATTTACTCCAAACTTAATCGAAAATCGGATCTCGAAGTCCGATTCTAAAAAAAAACAACAGAATTTCAGCTGTTAGAAACATTTTCTGCACTAAAATGCATTAATCTCATTAAGAATCGACTAAATTGAGTGTTTGAAGTATTCGGAGCTTCGGACATTTTCATGTGATAATCGGCTGTTAAGAGGGGAATGTAAGACATCGGTCCCCTCCCCCCCCCCCCCCCCCGTAAACTTCATATAGTTACCAAGAAACGAATAATTTCCATTCAATGAACAAACATCTTTAATTATAAACAATGATGTGTAATTAAAGGCGTACAGCGTATGCGTGGGCTCAAAGTGTTTTATGAGTTGACGTAATGTTTTTCTTTTTTTGTCCACTATATGTTTACTTGATTTTTTTCATATTTAGCCATTTCTTATTTTTAGGTCAAATGAGAGACAGTTAATTTCTCCATACAAACAAAAACAAAGGTACTTTATAGTAAAACAAAAAAGGCCCCTTCCCGATTTAAGCCCCTTCAGAACATTTTAATAATGATAAAGCTTACCTGGTATTAAGGAATACTTGATTTTCATTAAGCATGACGAGTTTAATCAAAATAGTTAAAGCTATTTTCGAGAAAATCGAAAAAAATACGTAATAATTGGAAAAAAGTTAGGAATTAAAGTGCCCCCTCCGATTGATAAATTTTGATGAAATATTTGCTATCACATCGCGAGTATATACCAAATACCTAATTTCAGGTTCGTAAGGTTTACAGTTTTTGAGCTAGTCTGTTCACACACACAGACCATTTCGTGGGACTTGGTTATTTGGACTCAGGGGACCCAGAATTTTTTTAGGGGAAGTAGAAATTTTTCACGATCGCAATACTTTCCTTCCTATATATTTCATATATACGTAAATGAAAGTAAAAATACAGATGTTGCCAATGACCCTCCAGGGTAGAGGCAACATATTTGTATGTTTCAATAAATTATATATTTTTTTTAAAAAAAAAAAAGGTCTTTCATTACTGATGATATTAAAAAAAAAAAAAAAAGTGGCCCCCCACAGAAAATTTCTGAATCCGCCACTACATATCAGTGGTATATAGCTACTAGCATTCCCGTCGCGGCTTTCCCCATGAGCCTTTAAAATCAATTCTGTGATCATTATCTTGGGATTTAATTTAATATAATATATTAACAAAATCGATTTAAAAAATACCTTGTTCCAACTAACCGAAAAGTTAATTTTTACTTTTCGTAGAAGAGTGGGAGACGCGCAATGGACAGAGTTCACTAAAACCGCCAAAACAAAAATTGCTTACCCGTCGTGAACGCTTCATTTTCCGACTTTAATACATCAATAACAAACGCCCCGTAATGGCTTTCGAGTTAAACTCATCGTGTCGAGATCTTTAAAATGAGTCCAAATTAGACATTTTTTCTCGAAGTGCAAAAATAGGTGTCCGTTAGAATTTAACGAAAATTTCGCCATTTAAACCCCTTAAGGGTTACATTTTTGAAATTCCTTTCTTAGTGGTTACCTACATCGCGTTTAAAATTGCGTTCAAGTTTCTATCATTAGTATTTTTTGCTCTGCGTTGATTCTGTCAGTCAGGACAAAGCCTCTTATATATAGAGAGATGATATATTGCAGAAAATCAAAGTGGAATTCCTGAGTAGAAGGAGGTGAATAGGATTGGAATGGTAATGAGCTTGTGGCCGAAGGGGAAGAGGTTGAGGCCCATTTTTTACCAGCTATCTTAGCGCCCTAAAATTAAAACAAATTAAAATCACCTCTCACCATCAACCTCCGACCCTCCACCCGCCCACTAACTTTTTTGTAATTTTACAGATTATCCTTGCCTTTTACTTATGTCCATCTCAGGAAGGGTAAAAAGAAAAAAAGGACACTCAAAAGCTTATTAGAAGATCCTTCTTTAAAAAAACCCACAAAGGATTCAAATGCCGACAACTCAATCCCTAATCGATTATAATCAGCTTCTAATGGCCCTGAGAACATATCAATTACATGAAGTCAAACATAAAGTATACATAGACAAAAATACTCTCTTGTTTTTTCTTATGTCTTGATCATTTTAATTTCAATTCCTACTGTAGCAATTAAGTGTATTTTTTTAGAGAATTAGTTCACAAAATTTTACGATTTGAACAATTTCACGGAATTATTTAAAGATTTATAAAGTTATTTTTCATTTGAATAGGTGAGATGCAAAACTCGTTCGTTCCACCTGAACATATTTTTCAGTAAACTCAAAAAACTAACCACGTCTTGTACAGTAGCCAGATAAAGACGAATTTTTTTGCCTATGAAAAGTGCAGCTACCCTGTGGAAGTGAGCTTGAAATGAAAAAAATCCTGATTTAGAGGTAACAAAATATGATGAAATGCGAAAGTTTTGCAACAAAATGTTTAAAGGAAAGACTTTTGCTGCACTCCACATTGGTACGAACGAGTTTTAATCAGAGTTGGGCAAATTTTGATCAGAATAATGATTCATGACTATGAATAATTGGTAATCATAAAACAAATGAAAAATGAATAACCATTATTCATAATCATTACGGAGTATTTTTAATGATTATTGAGTGTTTATGGTATTCATTTGAAATGAATAATGAATAACTGGTATTTTGTATTTATTATTCATTTCAAATGAATACCATAAACACTCAATAATCATTAAAAATACTCCGTAATGATTATGAATAATGGTTATTCATTTTTCATTTGTTTTATGATTACCAATTATTCATATTCATGAATCATTGTTCTGATTACAATTTGCCCAACTCTGGTTTTAATTCACATAACGTAAGTTGATCTTCTTAATAAGCAATATTTATTTAGGTTCACAACCATTTTATGAATGAATTCGATACCATTTTACAAAATAATATCACCCATTGACATTTTGAACATTTACTAAACATTTTTTTTTTTTGACGAATTTTTCAAAAATATCAGCGTACTGATATAAAACATCTGACTACAAAAAGTTACAGAAAGACTAGAACCTAAAGCTATCGTCTTATTCAACATTAGCGACTTCATCATCATGTTGTTCTTTGTTTCCTCGTCTGTGGAAGATACATATATTGAAAACTCCTGTGTAATACTTCAATGAATTATTGACCTTCCACTCGTCACCAAAATGCTTTTTCAGCAAATTATCAACGTCTTTCAGCTTGTTGGAGCCATTGAAAAATCAGTTATTAATATAGCTCGGTAAGAAGAATCGAGTACGTACAAACTGAAATAAAACAGGCAAGTTTAAGGAGGTTTCGATATTTTGTTCAGAATGAGTAACAGAAACTGTTGAAGTGAACGAATGGGATGGGTGCAAAGTGATAAGTGTTTATTGGAACCAAAGAGTTTTGAAACACAATGGGCTATGGAACGAATAGGTTCTGCAACAAACCGCTATTTTCTAAAGCGAAAATACATAAGAAATAATAAGTTTTGCTCCAATCTGATAAGATATGTTGAAAGAACATTAAAATAGCTTTTGGAATCCACAATCATCTCAATTTTTCAAAAAAATGGAACCTCACCTTCTCATTTATAGTATTTAAAGTTGTCCTTTACAATGCGAAGGTGGGTTTGACGAGCAAAAGTGAAGCACAGCTCCGTAATTTAACCAAGTACTGAGGGCACACTACCGGTACTAATAATTTACATTTTTATTAGTAATCGCTCTACTAAAATGAAAAAAAAAATTATATGAATAATGATTTGAATAAACATTTAATTATAGATATCAGTTTAGTGAGACGTATCGGGGACAAAATTATAATTTTTTAGTATTTTACTTTCGTAAACAAGTTTTTAGGAAGAGACTATTGGATTATAGATATAGAATGCAAGGCCTCAAAGTCTCGTATAATTTCAATAATTCACTTAATCATGCAGATTAAGTGAATTATTGAAATTATACGAGACTTTGAGGCCTTGCATTCTATATTTTACTTTCTTAAAACTTTTCTCTCTCATATTCTCTTGAAGGCAGATCGTTTACGACTTCAAATGTACAATAAATAACTTCTGTTTTGAAGTTTATCTTAAACCTCGTGTCATCGGGGAGTAAATTAAAATGCAAAAAATATCATTATAAAAATACATAACATTAACCAGAAACGGAAACCGATGAATATGATGATGTAGAATGCTTATCGTTTCCCTAAAACAATAACACTGGTCAACAACAATTTTGCCACAAAGGTTTTCTTAGCAAAAAGTAATTAGTATTGAACTACCATTAAAGTACATAAGCAACATTCTTAAATGTTAGCGCTAGTTTTCAAGATTTTTCCTTATTTAATATTTACCCTTCTTCTGTTAAGATTTGTTTACTTGAATAAAAGTAATCCTATTCTTATCTTATTCTTTGCATTTTTCTCACCCTCCTTGGAATTAAAAAGGACAAAATGTGATTACCTAGGCAATAATAAGCTGTATTCCTGGTATAACAAGGTTTAAGATAAATCGACAACATTAACAGACAGTGTAGATAGCCGTGCTAGGGATTTACATTACAAAAAAAGAGACTGGCCAGTTAGACAAAATTTCATACCAGGAACGAAAAATGTAAAGTTTATTCCTTTGATAAATCCTGAGAAAGTGATCCTTCCGTCTTTGCATATAATTCACTTTCTCCACTCACACATTGACTTTTTCCCCTCAAATTGTGGGTCAGTGAGTGATGAACATGGCGAGCGGTTTCACCAGGAAATCTCATCAATGGAAAAACGTTATCAAGGAAAGTGGACATCATCTACGTTGCCGGATTATTGCTGGACAACTCTCAGAGATTGTCCTGGTGTTCATTATAATAGAGCATTGAAGAAACGAAGCAAAACTTAAGTATTAAAGTTATTACAATGATATTTTTTTAATTTATCGTAAAGTTAATTTTATATTTAATGTTTGAATATAGATCTGAAAATCTAGCCCTAATTTTGTATGGAAAACTAGACCTAATTAAATGTTTTGAATATATAAATCAGTTTTAGCAGTCATTATGTTTGTGCCAAAAAAAATTGTGATTTTGTTGACCAGTGTAATAGTCGATTTAAGTTATACATAATAATACGCTTCGATGTACCGAGCAAGACTTCAGACTCAGCCCATTGCTTCTTTAATTCAGTCCAAATAGAACATTCTGGAAGGATATATCTACAACACCTATTCAAACAGTCACATTGCTACAGTCAGGTAGCAACTGTAGAAACAAATAGTCTTGAATTGTTTTCAATGTAACGAACAAAATCATATGATATTTCTTAACAATATTATCGTTACAATATTATCGATTTTTTATTTATACTTTAAACATTCACCATATACAAGAGAGTTAGTTACTTCATCTATAGATACCCTTGAAGAAAGTTAAGGGATGTTAATCCACTAAATGGCATTATTGGTGTTAATAAAATTGGTCAGAGTTCTTGGTGACGGACCCCTCCGAGGTAATAGGCTCCAATTGTCTCAGGAAGACTAAATCCAGGATATGGGGGCTCTTAACAGCATCACCAATTAGTGGTGGATTGGGCACAATTCGGGGGTGAAACCACCACCCCCTACTCTCTCCCCTCACCCACCCCCTCCAATAACCCTCGACCAATTTACGGAATGAATCACATCTCGAAGCTATTCTCAAGATCGATTTTGAAAAGGAAAAAAACAAAGAAAAAACATCGATTACATAAAAACAAGTTTCAGTTTCCAGTCGGGCCAGTCCTCTCCCATTGAGGGCAAATAGAAAAGAAAACTCTGGTCCTCGACGTGTAATAAATTATTATTTATTTCCCTTAAACTGTCCGTGCTAAATCCATCGGACCTTTTTATGTTTTTATTATAAAATTTTAATGCAGTTCGGGTTTTCCTGTAGGATTAGTCTGATCTGATGCGCTAAAAACAATCATTCTAAATAATATACTAATAGGGTGCTAAATGCATTCGAAAATTATCTATTCAGCAAATATGTTAATTTTACTCTGAATAGTCGTTACAACACAATCTTTCGGAAGATTTCAAGTTTCTCATATTCCTGCGAACCATATTTAATGTTCATTGCTCACATCAATATATTAAGATTAGTGGCTTAAATAGTTAATAAAAAATGTTCAACGATTTATTTAAATAGGAATAAAATAAAATTTGATTCCAGTCACTCCTGTAAGCTCTGTGCTTTGAATGAGCCTGATGAGTTAGCGCGCAGTATTTTAATCTGTTTCTTTAACTTAGAATTTAAATAAAATATTTAAACAAATATTTATCAGAGTCTGCTCATGAAGAACAGCATTTAGCGAATTTACTTAGTTTCTCGGAGCAGGAGGATTTAAATAAATTGAATGATTTTCATGTATTTTTATTAAGCTAGTTGAGGAGAGAAAATAGATTCTATTAGTTAACAATTACAAAATATTTTTTTTTGTTTTGTTACTTTCACTTACCTATATATGAAATATATAATAAGTGGAAGTATTGCGATCGTGAAAAATTTCGACTTCCGGTTTTCAACGGAAATACACGTTTTGGGACCCCCTGAGTCGAAATAACCAAGTCCCGCGAAATGGTCTGTGTGTGTGTATGTGTGTGTGTGTGTGTGTGTGTGTGTGTGTGTGTGTGTGTGTGTGTGTGTGTGTGTGTGTGTGTGTGTGTGTGTGTGTGTGTGTGTGTGTGTGTGTGTGGGTGTGAACAGACCAGCTCAAAAACTATAAACCGTGGGAACCTGAAATTGGGTATTTAGTGTAGGTATATGCCCGCGATGTGACAGCAAAAATTTCATCAAAATTGCTCAAAGGGAGGGGGTACTTTATTTAATAACTTTTTTTCGATTTTCTCAAAAACGGCTCTAACGATTTTGATTAAACTGAGTATTTAATCTATTTATATGTCCGAGATATGACTGTAAAAATTTCATCAAAATTGATCAACTGGAGGGGGGACGTTACTTAATAAATTTTGTATCATTTTCACGTGGTTTTTTTATTTACTCAAAAACGGCTGTAACGATTTTGATCAAACTGGGTATATGCGAACTGGGTATATGATGTATGTATATGCCCGAGATACGACTGTAAAAATTTCAACAAAATTGATCAACCGGAGGGGGGACTTTACTTAATAAATTTTGTACCAATTTCATGTGTACATATTTTTTACTTTCACTTATTTATATATGAAATATATAGTGAGTGGAAGTATTGCGATCGTGAAAAATTTCGACTTCCGGTTTTCAACGGAAATACACGTTTTGGGGTCCCCTGAGTCCAATTAACCAAGTCCCGCGAAATGGTCTGTGTGTGTGTGTGTGTGTGTGTGTGTGTGTGTGTGTGTGTGTGTGTGTGTGTGAACAGACTAGCTCAAAAACTATAAACCCTGCGAACCTGAAATTGGGCATTTAGTGTATGTATATGCCCGCGATGTGACAGCGAAAATTTCATCAAAATTGCCCAAAGGGAGAGGGTACTTTATTTAATAACTTTTTAAGTTTTTTTCGATTTTCTCAAAAACGGCTCTAACGATTTTGATTAAACTGAGTATTTAATCTATTTATATGTCCGAGATATGACTGTAAAAATTTCAACAAAATTGATCAACCGGGGGGGGGGACTTTACTTAATAAATTTTGTACCAATTTCACGTGTACATATTTTTTATTTACTCACAAACGGCTTTAACGATTTTGAAAAAAACTTGGTATTTGATGTATGTATATACCAAATATGTAATAGCCAACATTTCATCAAAATTGGTCCAACTGAGGGGGCACTTTATTTCATGACTTTTTTCCAATTTTTACCTTTTTTTCGATTATCTCAAAAACGGCTTTAACGATTTTTATCAAATTCGTTATGTTTTTGAAAATTAGGTTTTCTTTAATATCAGGTAAGCTTTATCATTATTAAAATGTTCTGAGGGGGCTTTTTTTTGGGGGGGGGGGGGCTTTTTTGTTTGTTTCTTTCTTTCTTGTAAAGTACCTTTGTTTTTGTTTACATGGAGTAATTACCTGTCTCTCGTTACGCCTAAAAATAAGAAATGGCTAAATATGAGATATGATAAAAATAAATAAAACATAAAGAGGAGAAAAAAAGAAAAATATTCAGTCAACTCATATCATATAACTCACGGAGTACGCCTTTAATGACAGACCATTGTTCATAATTAAAGCCGTTCTGTTCATTTGAGAAGTGGCAATTAACAAAACGCATTAATTTCTAATCTAAGTAAGTTGGTAAGTGAAAGTAGTGTGTTGCGAGCACGCACCAAATTTTTTTATATATATTTTTAAGGTTTACAATTAAATCTATCCTCAGTTGGAGGATTATTATTGTATTGATTTTTAGTTATGTTCATAGTTATTATTGTAATTACGTATGTATGTATGTTATGTATTGTACTTATTATTTTTTATAACACATGATGTCCTTTTGTTTATTTTTTAAATGATATTTATTTTTTTTAAGTTCAATATTTTTTATAGCTTTGGTGATATTTTATTTTATGCATATGTTATAAATATGCCAACTCCCTCTGCATAGTCTCTGACTGATAACAGATGTAAATATAAATAAATTAAAATAAAATATACTAATAGGGAAAATGTAAATTCAGTCCTACCTGAAAATATGAATTTATGACTTAAAAACGGGAAAACAATATTCTATAAATATAAATAAATATATGTTCGTTAATTTTTTTCTTACAAAACTAGAACGCATCTTTTCCAAATCAACATGAAAAAATTTTTCCTGCGATCCGCCGACTTTATTTTTAGCACTTTGTAGTAATTTACGGATGGAAATTACGATTCGCTACCCCTCCGTCATTTTATACCTCATTCATAAAAAATTCATTCAGCTATGCTACCAGGTAAATATACCACAGGGGGAGTCCCCCTCATAGATTCGTTGGTGTTTCATTCCGATTAACGGATCTGTTCAACACAATAAACTGGAGAATTATTATTGTTAGTAAGACACGAGTTGCTAGGTTTACGACGAAGGTTATTTGATGTGATTGATTTCGATTTTCATTTTTTCAAGTTTTATGATGTGGGTTTGCAGGTTTGGGAAGCAGTAAGTGGATCATTATTAACTGATTGCAGACAAGTGTCATAAGCAATGAAACGGTTGGGATATAAGGAGTATAAAATGTTTAGAGGATGGGTCCGAGGATACTACCTTGAGGAACCCCCGTCACTGGATATTAATTAATTAAAAACAGGGTCTTTGAAAGAATTAAAAATTGCAGAAATAATATGGCTGAAGCAAGGAAATTCATTGAAAGGTTTTCTCTGGCTTGGTGATGGAGCTGAGTGTTATTTTATTGGCGATGGCCGTGTCCAGGGAAAGGTCTCGCTCATTCGATTCTCTCCTGGAGTCCGATCAAACTGGAAAATTGCTTAGCTCAGGCAAACTTAACCGCACTTCCTCTAAAACTCGGTCATTATAAACCATGATTGATAATATAAACAGGCCTAGCGTCGAATCATTGAGGGAAAATTCGAGGTATATATCGTATTGACAAATTTTGAAATACGTGGAAACAATAGAGTTTGATGGCTACAAATAAAATATGTAATTTAGAATTTAGAATTTAGAATTCGATAAAATAAACCCTTGCAGATAAAATAAACAAAATTTTACCAATAAACAAAATTTTTAAACATATATACATATTAACTTCTGATCAAAAACAAAATGCATATTTCAATAACAAACTAAAATACACTAGCACTAACTTATACCTAATACAATAATCAATATTTAACAAAATAAAGTACACGCTTAGATCTGTACCACTGTACTAATAAATGTATTCTAAAACAAACAAAACACTTTAGAACGAATACACAGTATTCTAAAACACTTTAAAACCAAAACACAAACATTTTAGAAATTGAATTCATTTATGAAATATGTTCTATATGTAGTTGCCCTTTCATCATAATCATAGAGGGAATTCCAGTTTTCACCATTCAACACCTGTATGAATTGTGACAACTTACTTTTTCCCATGTATACTTTTCTAAATTCTGTTAGAATGAACATATCAACTGTCTTTAATCTGTCTATTGAAAGCATAATTAAGTCTTAGCATTTCCCCCCTAGCTTTTAGAATCGTAGAGATAAAACGTGTATTATTCTTATCTGTTACATATTTTTTAACTCCTAAATCTGAATCTAATTGTTTGTAAATTACATGGAATGTAGCCTTTGTATGTATATGTTTGTTTGTTTGTATAACGTCCATTTTTATGCTACTTAGGCTAATCGGACGATGCTACAGTGGGAGTCCTAAATTTTGCCTATCCAGGTATAATTAGGATAGGGATCTTTAACGAGTACCTGACATCGTACAGGCTCGGGACCTCCATTTTACGTCCTATCCGAGGGACGGCATAGCTAAGGATTTTTTACTCCCATTAAAAAATCCTAGGGCCACCGCTGGAATTGAACCCGCGATCTTTAGTATTGGAGGTTGCCATGCTAACCACAACACCACAGGTGACCCCTGTATGTATATGTAATATGTATGTAATTGATGTAAATATGTAATTGATAATAGAACATGTATAATAGCATGAACATGCTTCTAGAAAAACCGCCCTTCAACGATATTGTCACAATAATTCCAAATTAAAAGTTAAAAACTAGGGCAACTTATTTTCAAACGAGTCAAGGTTTCTTACGAATAGAGGAAAAGAAAAGTTGGAACCGAGTAGGTTGAATCGACCTATACAATTTTAATAAAAAATGATAGGAAACTAGATTCGGATGATTCGTGAAAACAATTATGGCTAAATATGTTCAGGCAAATGAAAAATCACGAACAAAATAAATTAATATTGTAACGTGGAACACAAAAAATATGATCGAATAAGAATTCAAGACTTTTTGTTGGAATAATTACAAACTGTTCTAGTTCCTGTTCATGACTGTTCGAGAATCTTCTACGCTTCTCAGGAACCTTCTAGATTGTTCTAATTGAGACTATATATAAGGAGCTATGGACTGGAGAGTTAGTCTTGCTCTGAAGATGGAATCATATGGTTACTTATGTGTTACTATGCCGTTACAAGTTGATACTTTTCGAAACCTTGTTGATTATTTCAGTTTTTATTGGTTTGTCTGACAATGTGATTTATTATTTTCATTTAATAAAAATTATTTGAATCGAAATAATAAGTGTCAGAATACCTTGGAACTTTGTATTATATATTTATGGTAAGGTTTTTGTGCAAATTTCATATTGAGTTGAAAGTAAGGGCCTTATAGAAAATTGAGTCCTTAAAACTACCGAAATATTTCTATTCTGGAAAACTCAAAATCCTCCTAAAATCCATATAGTGCCTTCCTATTTAAAAAAATATAGGTCTTTTTTACTTTAACCATACCAGTTACTTTTTGATACTACTACCGAAAAAAGGAGGTGACTTTGTGACTAATGGGGTGACTTTGTGACAAGCCTATTTTTCTACAGTTTTTGAATTTTCCTCCTTAAAAAGAATCAGGTTAGGCAATTTAGTGTACTTTTCAGTTGGTCAGTAATGTGCTGCAACCTACTGGCCACATATAACTTCTTTCATTCCATTTACCATGGTACTTTATTTCAAATTTTCAAGTAAATGAAATGAATCAAACATATCCATATAAATAAAGATGAAATTCTGTTTGTTTGTTAGTTTATTTGTTTGTTCTTTATAAAAATCCAAACCGTTTGTCCTAAATTCTCCAACTTTCAATCAATTGTTCTTTGATACCAGGTGGGAACACCTGTCCAGATTAAAATTGTATAACTTCAGCCAATCTTCAGCTGATATTCTTTATTTTTATAAAAATCTTAATAATCTCGCTTTACAATGATTTTTTACGAAATCGAGCGTTTTATTAGAAAAATGAAATTCCCCGGGTGAAACCGGATTATACAGCTATCTGTATAAATAAAGATGAAATTCTGTTTGTTCTTCATAGAAATCCATACCGTTTTCCATTAACTCTCCAAGTTTCGCTCAGTGGTTGTTTGATACCAGGTGCGAACACCCGTCCATAATAAAATTGCATAACTTCAGCCAGTTTCTGTGTATATTCTTTATTGTTATAAAAATCGTCCTATCTCGCTTTACGTTGGTTTTTACGAAATCGACCGTTTGAGTCGATAAAAGTCTCACTTTATAAATTTAAAAAATGAAATTCTCCGGGTGAAATCGGTATATACAGCTAGTATGAAATAAAGCACCACGGTAAATGGAATGAAAGAAGTTCTATGTGGCCAGTAGGTTGCAGAACATTACTGACCAACTGACAAGTACACTGAATTGCCTAACCTGATTCTTTTTAAGGAAGGAAATTCAAAAACTGTAGAAAAATAGGCTTGTCACAAAGTCACCCCATCAGTCACAAAGTCACCTCGTTTTACGGTAGTGATTTATTTAACGTTATTTAATAACATACGCTATATCGTTTTTTAATTAAATACGTCTATTTTAAGAGAAAAAAAAAAAAGAAATATATGAAGGAGGTTACCTACCTAATACCTCCTAGGTTTTAAGAAACATTGAAGTTGTTTTTGTTAATAATGAATCTGGTGCGAATGAGTCGTGTTCTTAAATCGGAAGAAGAGGCATTTAAGACATTTCAAAGGTCGGGAAAATTGCATAAAACACGGAAATGCAGAAAAGGATGATACTTTATAAAGTTTGTTTTTCACCAAAGAAGATCTCTAGCATTTAAATGCAGTTTGAGAAGTTGGAGATGCAGTATATTAAACTATCAGTTTTGTTTTCATTTTAATCTTTTTAACTACACTACTTTAATCATCTGTTCTTATTTAATATTAAGATAAATCACTCTTTTTGAAATAAGTAATTGGTGCGGGTAAAGAAGAAACAAAACAAAAATATATAGATCCTTAACCCTTTAACGCCTGTAGACTGATATATCAGTTCCGCCCGCCTCAGCCTTAGAAGACTGAAACTGCGGACCATATTTTAATTGATTTCTTAAATTTTTCCATTTTACTATTGCAGTAGGATAACACCCCCAGTAGTCAGCACCTAAAGAGACTTTTTGTGGCTTCTTTTAAAACAAAAATTGAAATTTTTCTCTTCACTTTCGGATTTATCTTATCATTATATAGGAATGCAACATTCATAAATCGTAGGTAACACTCGTAAAAAAATATAGTATATAATTTAATAAAAAACATTTTATAAAAAAATATTAAACCGACTTCGAAACCTAGGAACCATTAAAAATAAATTCACTGAAAAGTATGAAATAATTACCTTCTGATTTTTATGAATACACAGCAAAATTGAAAATGGTATAAAAAGTGGAAAAGTGCAATAATACGAATAATTTTATTTTGATTTGTACAAATACACACTAATTGTTAATAAAAATTATTAAATTTAAATATTTAAATACTATGTTCAATACAACACAATCTTTTCGGAGGCGGGGCAAAATAGAAATAACATGTTACTGATACAATTCCATTTTGGTAGGCATTGAAATCAATAGCTGGGAAGAGAAGATCCATTTAGAAGATTTTCATAATGTCTAGTGTAAAAAATTTTAAATTTTGCGCCGCCTCCGAAAAGATCGTGTTGTATTAAACATAGTATTTAATAATTTTTATTAACAATTAGTGTGTATTCGTACAAATCAAAATAAAATTATTCGTATTATTGCACTTTTCCACTTTTTATACCATTTTCAATTTTGCTGTGTATTCATAAAAATCAGAAGGTAATTATTTCATACTTTTCAGTGAATTTATTTTTACTAGTTCCTAGGTTTCGAAGTCGGTTTAATATTTTTTTATAAAATGTTTTTTATTTCACAATTTTTAGTTGGAGAAGATAACAAATGTAGAAAACCGTACGTTGGTATAAAAATTTCGTGGGTAATTAGTCGTTGATAAAATAAACGTTGGTTTAAAAATTTCGAAATCTTTTTACGCTCTACCACGTTTGTCTTTCCCAGGTCTTTTTATTATACAATAATTGTATAAAATTATTATGAAATACACTTTACCTTATCAATTTTATGAGTACACACAGAAAAGTGCGGGAAAGCGGTGCGTGTATTATACAACTTTCAACACACTACGTTTAATGATTATAAATGGATTTTTTTTTTTTTTTTTAAAGATCAATGTTCAATTGGGAAAGGAACACATAAAATGTTTTTCCACAATGACAATATTTTGCCTTTGCTAAATGTCGTCAGTACTTGTCATTTACGTAGAGAATCAGTGTTCCGAGATGTGTTCAGTTAAATATACATAAGTACATGAATCCGGCCATTCCAAGATGAAGTAGATAAGTCACTGAACAATTAAGATTTTGGCCGGTTTTAGACAAGATATCGTTAATGGAGAATCAATGAGGATGCTAATATGACATATAGTAAATTTGAAAGTAATTTTTAAATTTTGATTGCTTGAATATCCTTCTGAAAACTATGGCGATATTATACACGACTTCATTGGATTACATCATTGGATAGAAATCCCTGCAAAAAAAGGGGCAACCATAAAATTATCGATATCAAAAAGACTGCCCCGCTAGGATAGAAGCAACAGGGTTTGGGACTCACATATGGTTAATTTATTATTACGAAGGATATTATTATTCTAGATTGAGTCAAAAGATTGAATCAATTATGTTCGTAATTCTTTTCGATGAATTATTGACTAAATTTATTACCAAATTACTATGAATTATATCCTTCGTAAAACATTATTCAGAAAATAAATTGCTAAATAATGTTGCTTCAATTCTAGTGGCGTAGCATTTATCATCATTTTTAACAATCATTTCCATGACTGCCAAATTTTTGCTGAGGGGACTTTCATACAATGAGGTTGTTTTCGGGTAGTTATCAAGTTTTATTTTGCAGTTTTTATTGATGGATAAACACCAGCAAAAGCCTCGATAGTTGTAAAAACAAATTTAAAAACCGATACTAGTAATCCGGATAACATAAAAGAAGTGTCACCCATAAAGGATCGGCACAAGACCTCCGGCAAGATATTCAACAGTAACCGAGCGTATCCGGAAGAAGACAGAGGTATCTGAATCCTTTATTAAGTCAACTGAAAATGAGCTTTTCCAGGAATTATTAATCTTTTTTAATGTCCATAGTCAATAAAAGATAGAAATCAAAATCTAATTTAAATCAATAATAGCTACGATTTTAAATTTAAACGATGCTTCGGGAACTTGAAGAAGTCTTAAATTCTGCTTTAAAACGATTACCAATACTCAGTCTTTCTTGGAATTCCACGAATTTTGTTGTCTTATGATTATGGTGTCCAACCGTTGATTAGATCTAAATTAAGAAGGTTTACTGTTATCGGTGAATATACATCTATCTATTATTTATGCTAATATCGCTACAGAAAACGACAGCGATATTATATTCTGCTGATATTTATATCTTCATTTAAATCTAATGTTGAAAAATTAGTTAAGGTTATGTATAGGTTTGTTCCAACAAGCACGTAAAACACATCGATAACTGACAGACTGCTCATGTTCTCCCCCCACTCTTTTGATTCTGAATTTGATTGGTTGGTTTTCCCATTTGATTCATCCAGCAGTAATACAATATTTGGATTTATTAGTTATCATTTAGTTTTAATAGCTTGTTGGAGCATACCTTATGTTATATATGCCATATGTTTTTCCAATAAGTAAACAATTTGAGCGATAAGTAAATAATTATTTTCATGTTTTTTCCCGATAACTTCTTAAATAAATTAGGAACCCCAAAAAGGTTTAAATGGGACCACCTTGGGAAAATACTCTACAAGATGCAAAAGGTTTCGTTCCAATTGGTCCACCCATCTCTGAGTAATCGGTGAACATACATAGAAAAAAAAAAAAAAAAAAAAAAAAAAAGGCACAAAAAAGTCACATACGTATCGAATTGAGTAACCTCCTCTTTCGTTCGAAGTCGGTTAAAAAATATTGTAAAATAAACAGATATATAAAACATTTAATATAACAGTTCTAAAAATTATATGTAAGTACGTCTACTTAAGTACGTCTAGGTAAGTTCCTACACGTATTTTTTTTAATTTCATGAATATTAGAGGAGAATGGCGGGCAGACAAAATAGTCATCATTTCCTTATTCATATTTAGGACGAGTGCAGGACATATGAAAATTATTTTTACATAATTGGCATTCGCGTTTCTCCAACCCTGTTTCCAGCCCGTCCGGTATTTCCCAGTGACGAGGTTTATGGTTTCCTCAAAGATTTCCGAGGGTTGTAAATTAATTGACATGGGGTTCTTTTCGGGTTTTTTTTTCCAAATTAATTTTACCTGCATCTTATTCTTTAGTCAAATAGGGCGATTGTAGAAGAAATATGTGAATAAGGAGATGTGAATGTGGCAAAAAGTATTGGTCAGTCGAAGATTTGGTCCGAAACATATATTCTCATCTCAGCTCAAAATCTTCCAGCAAATCATATAATCTTTGGTTTCATACATATTTGTCATGCTACATGTTCTTAAAGCGAATTCGTATGAGTTTGTATTTCATTAAACCAAAAATAGAGTGTTAAAAGTTTTAATTCATATTTATACTTACTGAAATCAATATGGACTTACACTTCACAGATAAACGGTACAGCCAAAAAGACCCACTTACAAATAATTCAGACCTTTCAATCAAAAATATTAAGACTCATATTAAAGCACCATGGTACGTGACCAACATTACCGTACATACTGACTTCCAAATACAAACAGTAGGCCAACATATAAAGACACTTTACAAACGTTTCCATACACACTTACACGGTCATCTCAACCAACCGATTAGAGGCAAGGCAACAACTGATATGCCCATACCTAGGAGATTAAAAAGGCGTTGGATGAGAGATCTCCTTCGTTAACAAATCAGATTAACTGACACAAGGCAGACAAGAGGTACCGCTGGGTGCCATCCTTCCCCATGCCTAACATGCCTTTATTTAAATTAGTACAGCTCACATTTGCTGATTGTCGATGTTTAATGATAGGTGCAAATTAATATTATGAAGCCAAATAGGAAGTTTTAATAACTTTATATTAAACTAGCTAGGGTGCCCGGCTTCGCTCCGGTAGTTGTGTGGTAGTTTACATACCAGAAAAACTTTAAAATTAAAGGAAATAGGGAACAAAATTAGCACCTTCTTGAAAATTGGTTTTAACTTGGGTATCAATATTCTGCAGACTTGAGATCTGCAGAGTCCGCCCAAATAAGGAGCCCTGTATAATTTACAGGGTGTTGAAAATGGTAAGTGAACAATTAATTTTGCTGCAACTTTGTCGAGTTATGCATCGTTTTTGATGGTTTCTGTGATTCTGAATACTATAAGCCCATTCCACGTAGTCAACAGATAATAAGTTATGAGATTATAGTTGAAAAACCTGGTATCTCAGTTAAAAAAATTATATTTTGAGTAAAACTTAAGCGCCGACTACTATGATGGTCCTATTTGATCCAGACGTATAGAAACTATCGAAGATTCATAGAAACTTTGTTTTAAGACCTTTCTTCCATTTCAACCTCCCTTAAGATATCCCCCCGTAATTTGGACGGTTTCTGCATATCTCGATATCTTACTACTATTACAAAGTGAAAACCAAAATTTCTTGAAGGCACAATTTTTTCATCATATTTCTTTTTATCTTGAACTATGAGGGATGATAAAATCTTGAATGCTGTTATTGGATTTGGCGTTTTGTCAACTGGAATGCTCATCATACGTAGTAACCAAACCAACTTCTTTTTCATAAATACAATAAAAACACTTCAAATTTTCACTTTCGATTCATACTCAGTCAATTCATCTCTTTTTTTTTTTTATGTTTGATTTTATCGCTCACTGTACTACTAAGAAATGTTCACTCATATTGCATTAAATTTACTTAGGTATATATTATGTATAGATTAAATGTAATGTGCTGATCAGTGAATACTTCTATACTTCCTTCTTATGAGAAAACTAATTTTTTAAGGAATCCAGTTGGTTTTCTAATTTATTGCAGAGATGTAAAATCATTATTTTATTTTGAAAGCAAAGGAGAAACTAATTATTTTCGCTTAATTTTTTAGTGATTTAAAATGAACAGCTGAACAAATATATAACCTCTACAATTTGAACTGGATGAATGAACAATAAACGTTGAGTGAAACCCTAGCGCTTCCTGGTAGTCTGAAGCTCGAACTAAATTTTTCATTCATAAACTCGTATCTAAATCAATTAAATGGTGCGAGAGGCGTAAAATTTCTGTCCTTTTCTGTTCAATTTTGCACTCTTAAGAGAAAAACGGAAACCTTCTTCTCTCTTAGGGGTTATGTGGCTAAAATATGACATAACTTCCTTAATCCTACGTGGAGTCGTTTTAGAGCCTTTTCGGCACGCACATTGTACACTTTGCTTTATAATATATATTGATAAGAAATTATCTTAATTAGGCGAGTGAACATTTTTAAGAGGTCGCTAACATGGCGATGATTGACAAAGTAGGCAAAGAAAATAAAATGCTGAAAACAGTTTCTCATCGCTACCTTTTTAAAAACAAAGCTAATTTGCATACTAAAGGGCTACAGGTGCCCAACTACATCAAAAGCGTTACCTCAGACCAAGTCTAGGAGGACCTTCCTTTTGTCTGCTTGGCGGATGATGGACTGTGTGCCTCAAATCGATTTGACGGCGCTATTTATTAACCATGTCGCGAAGCTCACGATGTTCTAGAGAGACTGTCAAATGAACAAATCAAAAGTAGGGGAGCAGCTCTGATTGAGAAGCTAACAGAAATTAACGAACGAAATCCTATCATAGACCGACTTAAGTATTTAAATGTTAAAATCTGTTAAATATTACTGTTAAATGAAAACAATTAAGATAAACATTTATGTTGGCAAGCAGCTTGCAGCAGAAAAAATATGCGGCCTATAGCATTTGTATTAAAATAAATATTAATAATTAGGATAGGTTAAATGATAGTCAGGATTTTCAGTTTACAATGATTTTATTGTGGTAAGCCAACGTTTCGATCCAACTTGTGAATCTTCATCAGGGCTACTGAGCTTAGGTAGATACTCAATAAAATCCAGGTTGGCTTACCACAATAAAATCATTGTAAACTGGAAATCCTGATTATCATTTAACCTATCGTTAAATAGGTTAAATTAATATTAATAATTAGGTATAATAAGCGATTGAATTTTTTTTCTCTTTTCAATTATAGTATATTTTCCTTAACCCTTTAGCGTCTGAGCAGTGCGAGTTTATTGCGGGTCCAGAGGCCTGAGACCTTAGACCGGCTGCTCAATACTTTTTTAAGCCAGAAAACAGGCTAAAAAATTCGCCCTATTTGACTAAGTAATAAGGTGCAGGTAAAATTAATTAGGGAAACCCCGAAAAGAACCCCATGTCAATTAGTTTACAATCCTTGGAAATTTTTTAGGAAACCATAAACCTCGTCACTGGGAAATACCGGACGGGCTGGAAACAGGGTTGCAGAAGCGCGAATGCCAATTATGTAAAAATAATTTTCATATGTCCTGCACTCGTCCTAAATATGAATAAGGAAATGATGACTATTTTGTCTGCTTGCCATGCTCCTCTAATATTCATGAAATTAAAAAAAAAATCTGGTGCGTGCGCGCAACACACAACTTTCACTTACCAACTTACTTAGATTAGAAATTGACGTGTTTTGCTAAATATCATTTCCAAGAGTCACACATTTTTCTACATTCAAATCTTATTTTTGTTAATCGTTATAGCCGTTTTTGAGTAAATAAAAAAAACACGTGAAAATGATAGAATATTTATTAAGTAAAGTCCCCCCTCCGGTTGATCAATTGTGATGAAATGTTGGTTATCACATCTTTGGCATATAAATACATCAAATACCAAGTTTGATCAAAATCGTTATAACCGTTTTTGAGTAAATAAAAAAAACATGTGAAAATGATACAAAATTTATTAAGTAAAGTTCCCCCTCCGGTTGATCAATTTTAATGAAATTTTTACAGTCATATTTCAGGCATATAAATAGATCAAATACTCAGTTTAATCAAAATCGTTGGAGCCGTTTTTGAGAAAATCGAAAAAAAATTAAAAAGTTATTAAATAAAGTACCCCCTCCCTTTGAGCAAATTTCATGAAATTTTTGCTGTCACATCGCGGGCTTATACATACTCTAAATCCCCAATTTCAGATTCGCACGGTTTATAGTTTTTGAGCTAGTCTGTTCACACACACACACACACACACACACACACACACACACACACACACACACACACACACAGACCATTTCGCGGGACTTGGTTATTTTGACTCAGGGGACACCAAAACGTGTATTTCCGTTGAAAACCGGAAGTCGAAAATTTTCACGATCGCAATACTTGCACTTACTATATATTTCATATATAGGTAAGTGAAAGTAAAAATACGTGTTGGAACTTACCTAAGTAGACATACTTACCTACATATAATTTTTAGAACTGTTATATTAAATGTTTTAATCTGTTGTTTCTTTTATTTTTTTTTTTTTTTTTTTTTTTTTTTTTTTTTTTTTTTTTTAGTTGTTGCATTTCTAAATAATAATACGATTAATCCGAAAGCGAAGAATAAAAATTCAATTTTTGTTTTAAAATAAGCCACAAAAACATCTCTTAAGATGTTGACTACTGGGGGTTTTATCCTAGTGCAATAGTAAAATGGAAATGGTTAATAAATCAATTAAAATGAGTTCCGCAGTATCTGTCTTCCTATAATTCCTTAGCAGGGACTTTCTCATGTCCCCTGGTTAAATATAGTTTAGATTGTAAAGTGAGTATGTGTGTGTGTATATATACAATTACTTTTCTTAAAATTTATAAAAATGCTACTAATATTTCTCTATTGAATTGGGCTAACTTGTTGAGGGGAGAGTGAATTATATTGAGACAGATGAGGACCATATGCCACCGTGAAATGTGACTAAACAACTATCGCCAGCGCCTTCTGAATCACCCCTTAAGGAGAATTAATTGTTGTCCACACCGCCACTCTATTCCACACCCATACCGCACGTAGCTGCTTAATATATGGTATTAAGATTGATATTAACGGGGATAAACATCTGAAGTATATTATAGTATAAGGGTGATCCTCAAACTACTGTCTAAGTTTGGGCTGTTAATACGACCAATAACTCCGCGGGACGGGGAAATAATATTGAGTCACGGAAAACCCTACTTGACTTGTAGTACATGCTCGAAAGAGGAGACAATGTTTTGTTTGTTTGTTTAACGTCGCTTTATGCTACTAAGGCTAATGCTACAGTAGGAGTCCTAAAATTTGCCTATCCAGGTGGAATTAGGGTAGGGAACTTTAACGAGTACCTGACATACAGGCTGGGGAGACCTCTATTTTACGTCCTATCCGAGGGACGACATTAACTAGGATTTTTGAGTACCTTTAAAAAATCCTGGAGCCACCGCGGGACACGAACCCACGAACTTTACTGTTGTTGCTATTGTATTGTAGGTTTCCAAGCTAACCACTACACCAAGGTGAACCCCAGAGATAATGTTTTTCTAAAATAAATTAAAAATAAAATATATATATTATATTTTATAAATAGGTATTATATAATATTAATAGATATTAAGAGCCCAAATCCGAATGGCGAGTAATAAAATTACACGCATTAGCTTTAATGGAACAATCATTAAATTTACCTTATTTATCTGAAGCCCAGTGTAAATATTGTGAATTAGGATGCAATGAATGCAATATAGTATTATTCATTTTCTTTTGAGCTGCAAAATATTTAAACAGAAAGGCAATCGCTTTTACGTAAATATATTCAAACAGACGATATAAGGGGTTACCCGTGGTATAGCGGTTAGCATGGCAGCCTACAATACTAAAGGTCGCAGGTTCGCGCACAGCGGTGGCCCTCGGATTTTTTAAAGGGAGTAAAAAATGGAGGTCCCGAGCCTTTGCGATGTCAGGTACTCGTTAAAGATCCCTGTCCTAATTATACCTGGATAGGCAAAATTTAGGACTCCCACTGTAGCATCGTCCGATTAGCCTTAGTGGCATAAAGTTAAACATACACCTAAACAGACGATATCAAAAATCAAACTAGTAAATTATTAGATATTAATGTCACATGAATAGTATCGATCTTATCATTCTCAATAGTATGTTTTCAAAGAGCCTACGATAAAAATTAAATGTTTTTTTTTCTCTTTGTACGTTCTCTTTTGTATTACTGTACTATTGTTGGCTACTAGTTACCGTACTATTTCATCAATTATTGTTTAGTTCTCCTACTATTGACTTCTTTTAATTTTGTCTTCCAAGATTATGTTTAATATTGCCTTATTTATTATTGAACCTAATTTATTTATGAATTGAAATATACAACATAGTTTGGTCTGTTAATTTAATTTAATTTATTTATTTTGTGTATATTGTAACGTGAAACGAAACTACAAACATATTATTTAAAATAGTTCTAGACTTTTTGTTAGGACATTTTCAAACTGTTCTAGTACATGTTAGTGACTGTTTGAGTACCTTCTACGCTTGTCGAGAACATCCCAGACAGTTCAATTTCACACTAAAGTAGCAGTGGACTGAAGAGTTAGTTTTGCTCTGAAGATCAATCATATGGTTACTTTTGCCTTCAAAGTGTCGTTACAAGTTGAAAAACAAAAACATAAGATTGTTTTTCGAGTTCGAGCTTTGTAGTTGGAACAAACTTTTCGAGTACCTTCTACAATTGTCTAGAACGTGTTGGAATGTTCTGATTGAGAATAAATAGGAGCGATGGACTGCAGAGACAGTCTCGCTTTGAAGCTCGAACCATATAGTTATTTTTGTGTTACTATATCGTTACAAGCTGATACATTTTGTAACCTTCTTGATTATTTGTGTGTTATTGTAAAATTTTATTTTATTTTAAACCCACATAAGAGTTACAATATAATAGATTGAGCCAGACCTCCTGTAATTGTAAATTTTAAAAAAGTACATAATAAAGAAAATGTAGTGTGTAGGATATAATGGATTAGATCTAGAAAAAATGGTTGCATACTTAAACTTCAAGATCGGGGTCACCTGTGGTGTAGTGGTTAGCATAGCAACCTACAATACTAAAGGTCGCAGGTTCGCGCCCAGCATTGGCCCTAGGATTTTTTAATGGGAGTAAAAAAATCCTTAGCTATGCCTTCCCTCGGATAGGACGTAAAGTAGAGGTCCCGAGCCTGTACGATGTCAGGTACTCGTTAATGATCCCTATCCTAATTATACCTGGATAGGCAAAATTTAGGACTCCCAATGTAGCTTCGTCCGATTAGCCTTAGTGGCATAAAGTGACGTTAAACAAACAAACTTCAAGATCTGATAATGATATGAATCTTAAAAAATCAAAACATTTTTAAATTTTATTTCATAATTAGATATGATATGTGTTTATAACGTAAAAATTGACTATGTTGATGGTTGTAGACAAGTCAAGAATCTAACTCCCAAGAAACCATAACGGGTAAAAAGCCCCAAATAATTAAAAAAACTAAATATGGAAGAGTTTACTTTTATTTTAAATATAAAAAAAAATCTGATTACTATTAATCCTCTACATATTTTATATACCTGATATTCCAACCCATCCTTGCCTATGACTCTTGTGGACTATCAGTTAATGATGGTCCATTTACTGCTTCCCAAAGCATGGAAGCTCATATCACAAAACTTCAAGGGGTCACCTGTGGTGAAGTGGTTAGCATGGCAGCTTACAATACTGAAGGTCGTGGGTTCGCATCCCGTAGTGGCCCTAGGATTTTTTAAAGGGAGTAAAAAATCAGTAGCTATGCCATCCCTACGATATGACGTAAAATAGAGTTCCCGATCCTGTACGATGTCAGGTACCCGTTAAAGATCCCTATCCTAATTATACCTGGATAGTCAAAATTTAGGAATCCCACTGTAGCATCGTCCGATTAGCCTTAGTAGCATGAAAATATACGTTAAACAAACAAACAAAACTTCAAAAATCAAAATCAAACCCATCAAATACCCTGTGCTTTTCGTCGTAAACCTAGGGAAAACGATAAGAGTCTACTAAAATATACCTATATACAACATAAAATTTTTCGAAATGTTCAAAGAAAAATATTATCAAAATTGCTTTCCTGAAAAATTTTAAAATTGGGGTTAAGTCTTTACTTCGACTGAAAGGCATTTATAGGGTGTTATACTGAGCCTGTTCAAAGTAACTTAAATTGAGGATATTTTGTCATGCGGAATGGTATACTTGAAGCGCCGTTATTTAATGTCTTAGTTATTTAATCATAATTTGTTTTTAGGGAGGTACCCCGTACAAATAGGGTCTATCTACAAATACTTCATACAATATATAAATACCAATACAGTTTTTCTAATCAATAATTAATTTTTGGCTTTGCAAATAAATATTTAAAAACTTGAAAATTTATTAAATACAAATAAGTTTTTTTTCATTTATCATAAAATTTACTAATACATCAGGTATAGGATATTGGATTTATCCTGCCAAGTCCTTGAATTTTATAATATTAGCCATCAAGTAATACAAAATTCTTAACTAGCTTAGACTTTGCGGTTTTAGTAATTCGAGTCTATTAACGTTTTTCATTTCTTTGAAGAAACTTTTCCTTAAATTAGTATATATAGGACGTCAAAAAAAATATATGGTACACAGTTTCATTATTTTTACTATTGCACATTAGGCACTCTTGCTGCGGGTTAATGATTATTATTTTATTCTGTATTTTCTCAAAAGTCGAATTTGCATCATCAATCTAGTATATTTAAAGTTGGCCGGAAGTAATAAATAATCGGAGATTTTATTGCTGTTGGAAAAAATATTTAAATGCTCGCTATAGCTTTTTTTTTTAACTAAAAAATTTATTGTATTTGCACCTGTACAATTACAATAAGCAAAGTGCTAAAATAATTCACTATCAACTTGAATATGATAACTGTTCCATGTCTTTATCCAATAAGCAACGTTTTTTTAAAGGGTTATTTTAGAGGTATAACCAACCTATTCTAACCATGGTAGGAAGGTCGAGATTTATTCCGTGGGGCCTCCACGAAATGAAAGTCAACCATCCCAGGACGTATAGGAACCGCTACCGTTCGGATCGTGCGTACTAAAGCGGGTCGCGCTCCAACACGCTCGGCCATGCCGGCCCAATAAGTAACGTTTGTTTTTTTTTTTCCGTTACTGTTAGCTTTTATCTTGGTTATGCCAGTTTCGAATAGTAGTAGTTTATTGTCCTCACCCCGACCCCCTCGTAATAAAATATTCTAGGAAGGAATATGCACTGTATCAATCCATAAATGAATCTAAAAAAATAATCGGGGAAACAATGTAATGGGGGGGGGGGGGTTGGCCTACCGGGATAACGCAAAAAGCTTTGAACCTGATTACATGATATGCTTCCAATGAAGCCCTATACTGCCCATACTAACACCCATGGCACTGGGTGATACTTCTCCTACGAAAGAAAAGCACCACCCAGGGCGGGACTCGAACCCGCAGCTCCGGCATGGGAGTACGGCGCTTTACCGCACAGCCACACCGGGCCCCCGCCCGAATGTTTATTGACTACTCAGCATTTATTGAAAAAAAAAAATCTGGTGCGTGCGCGCAACACACAACTTTCACTTACCAACTTACTTAGATTAGAAATTAATGCGTTTTGTTAATTGCCACTTCTCAAATGAACAGAACGGCTTTAATTATGCACAATGGTCTGTCATTAAAGGCGTACTCCGCATGCGTGGGCTCAAGGTGTTATATGTGTTGACGGACTATTTTTCTTTTTTTCTCCTCCTTGTTTTTTCTTTATTTTTATCATATCTCATATTTAGCCATTTCTTATTTTTAGGCGTAACAAGAGACAGATAATTTCACCATATTAACAAATACAAAGGTACTTTATAGGAGAACAAAAAAGACCCCTTCTCCATTTAAGACCCCTCAGAACATTTTAATAATAATAAAGTTTACCTGATATAGAAGAACACCTAATTTTCATTAAACACAACGAATTTGATGAAAATCGTTAAAGCCGTTTTTGAGATAATCGAAAAAACGGTAAAAATTGGTAAAAAAGTTATTAAGTAAAGTCCTCCCTCCGGTTGATCAATTTTGATGAAATTTTTACAGTCATATCTCGGTTATATACATTCATCAAATACCCAGTTTGATCAAAATCTTTGATGCCGTTTTTGAGTAAATAAAAAAAAAACGTGAAAATGATACAAAATTTATTAAGTAAAGTCCCCCCTCCGGTTAATCAATTTTGATGAAATTTTTACGGTCATATCTCGGGCATATAAATAGATCAAATACTTAGTTTAATCAAAATCGTTAGAGCCGTTTTTGAGAAAATCGAAAAAAACTTAAAAAGTTATTAAATAAAGTACCCCCTCCCTTTGAGCAATTTTAATGAAATTTTCGCTGTCACATCGCGGGCTTATACATACACTAAATACCCAATTTCAGGTTCGCACGGTTTATAGTTTTTTAGCTAGTCTGATCACACACACACACACACACACACACACACACACACACACACACACACACACACACACACACACACACACACACACACACACACACACACACACACACACACACACACACACACACAGACCATTTCGCGGGACTTGGTTAATTAGACTCAGGGGACCCCAAAACGTGTATTTCCGTTGAAAACCGGAAGTAGAAATTTTTCACGATCGCAATACTTCCACTTATATATATTTCATATATATTGGTAAGTGAAAGTAAAAACGAACATACAGCCCAAAAATTTGGGAAGCAAAGGAAGGAAAAAATATCATGAAAACTAAATAGATTTTTCCGAAGTGACCCATTTAATTCTTAAACGTACATAAACTTTTAAATTGACGAGTTAACTATAATCATTGAAGATGAAGATATAAAGAGGTCGCCGCTGATAGGTCGTCATGAATATTTAACAGGACCGAAAAAACTGTTAATTACCGCCATGAGCTTAGAGTCGGTAAATAATTTATGACTACTAGTAATTAAAACAATTTAATGCTAACTAAATACCCTTATCACGGACCTGTATAAGGAATATAATTAAACTTGACATATTTCATATATATTTTATTTCTTCATAGCCTTAATAAGTTTCAATCAATTTTTTTAATTCTTGAAAAAAAGAAAAAAAAAAGGCAATCAGGACATGATTAATTTTTTTACGGGATTAATTCCAACATACTTTACTTATTTATTTAATAACATATATGACATTTAACAAATATAAATTTGCGATCTGCAATTTACTTGCAATGAGCAAATTGTGCTGACTGCTGCATGAGCGTTCCTTGTGGAAATGACTAATTAGCTCAGCAAGTCTCTTGGCCACCACCTGCGCAGTCGACGTGGTGGGCTGTAAGGGGTGTGTGAGCATCTTAAGGGTTCCGTAAGAGGGTTTGTATTGTAGGTCAGTCTTAGGTGAAAGCTATTATAATTTTCTTTGGCTGTTTCCGAAATTGTTCGCGTGTCTAAGTATTTGTGTATTATATCGTTGCAAACAAAAAATTGTGCTTCAACTATTCTTCGCAACACTTTTGACTGAAAAGACTGTATTCTTTGGATGCTGGACGATTTTGCAGAGCCCCACAACTCTATCCCGTAA
This sequence comes from Aelia acuminata, assembly GCA_911387785.2. Lineage (NCBI taxonomy): Eukaryota > Metazoa > Arthropoda > Insecta > Hemiptera > Pentatomidae > Aelia > Aelia acuminata. Next base: position 151,063,908 of record OU426981.1, on the reverse strand, counting down.
GTCCATAGAGGTTTTAGCAGGACTTTGTATAATGGGAGTTTATTTGTCAAAGATAATTTTGAAGGTCTGTCAAGTAGCCTGGATAAAAAACCGTATCGTTTGTTTAATTCTTTACGTTTTAGTCTGATGTGAGTTTTCCAACTCATTCTTTTGTCCTAATAAAAACCTAAATATCTAACCTCATCAGATGGCGGTATGCAGATATTATTAAAATATATTCCTGGACAGGGGCCACGATTAAGTCTGAAAATTACATGAACACTCTTTTTTTCATTCATTCTTATTTTCCATCTAGTGGCCCAATCTGCAATATCATCCAAATGATTTTGTAGAGTATTAAAGGCTTGAATAGGGTTTTTATCTGAGCAAAGTATAGCTGTGTCGTCAGCGAAAGTAGCCAATAGAGTGTTAGTCTGTTCCGGTAGATCTGACATGTATATGTTAAATAATATTGGACCAAGGACGCTGCCCTGAGGCACTCCTACTTTGATGCATTTAATGTCTGAGAGGTCAGTTCCTACTTTCACCGCAAAATGTCTGTCTGTTAAGTATGATAGCATTATTAGAAAATAGGTCGGAGGAAGTAAGATTTTAAGTTTGGAAAGCAATCCTTCATGCCAAACTTTATCGAACGCTTGACTAATGTCAAGAAAGACGCTGGGACAATAATGTTTGGACTCTAGAGAATTGGAAATATAATCAACTTAACGATGGTATTGTTGGACGAACTTTCAGAAAGTAAATATATATGTGTTTAAGGCTGTCGTGTGATTTTGAAATTATAGGTTTACCTTTAGTTGTAGGGTCACTTCAATGCTAACATGTGACTAATTTTTTACATGGTGGGAGGAATATTAAACAGATATCATAACTTTTCTAGGAAGGAAAAAATAGAATTGATATAACTAAATAAGATAATTTTTGTTAAAAATTTTCTGCAGGCATATATTTAATTGTTAGTGCCAAAATGAGGCTAGTGTCTATAGACAAATGCGTCCAATTTTTACATTTTTTTTTCATTATGTAGGAAATACAGAGACATTTAATTTCGCCTATCTACATCACAATAAAAAAATCGATAGTTTCAGTGTTATACTTTTCCTATTGTGATGATACATTCACCAATACGCAGTCTGTTGCGTATTTTCCAGTGTTTTTCCGTTCTCCAGTTCACATGAGGGTCATTACACCGTGGTTACAATCCAGAGTTCTCCGTCCAACCCTGCCTGGATACGAACCGTGGAGATAAGATACTCTTCGTTAGCGGTGTTTTATGACTTAACTAGCGATGCTCAGCTGAGCAGAACAGAAAGGTGTCCTTTAAAAAAAAAAAAAAAAAAAAATGAGAGATATTTAAAACGCGACGGAAGTTGCTCTTTCAACTTGCATTGTCAGCGACATATTTTTCCACCGACAGGACGATATTCAAATGATGTCCTTTAAGGACTGCCCCTATGGGAATGCTCTAATAGGTCCTTCGTTTGCATCGCTATCTCTGCTTAAATGGGTTCGATTAACTCCTAATCTCGGAACGGTTGCATGGTCGGTATTGGCTGCCCGTGGAGAAACAAGTTGTAGTTATACAAACATAGCAATAAAACATGGTATTAGTTTTATGAGACAGACATTCAAACTCATTGGAAATAAAAAAGTGAGGTCATTGAAGAATCGAAGCGAATTAGTTAGAACATACTAGTTCTAAAAAATCTGGTGGGATGCGCGCAACACACAACTTTCACTTACGAACTTACTTAGATTAGAAATTGACGGGTTTCGTTAAGTGTCATTTCTAAAAGTCACACATTTTTCCACAATAATTTCTTTTGTTTTTATTTGCTCTCTAAAGTACACTAAATTTGTTTATTATTAAATGAAAGGTTTTACTTGTGATAATTCGGCAATGCAAGTATAATACTCCAAGTCGTCTGATTTTATAAATCTCTATGTAGTTGTTGAAAACTTCATTTCGTTACCATGAAACAAATAATTTCCATTAAATTAACATAATGTCTTTAATTATAAAGAATTGTCTGTCATTAAAGGCGTACTGCCCATACGTGGGCTCAACGTGTTTTATGAGTTGACGGAATATTTTTCTTTTTTTCTCCTCTAAATGTTTATTCGATTTTTTTCATATTTCGTATTTAGACATTTCTAATTTATAGGCATTACGGGAGACAGTTTATTTCTCCATACGAAAAATCTTTATAAGTCCCCCCAATATAAGCCCCCTCAGAACATTTCAATAATGATGATGCTTACTTGATATTTAAGAAATATTGATTATTTTTAATATGACGAATTTGATCAAAATCATTAATGCCGTTTGTGAGATAATCGAAAAAAAGTTTTTAAATAAAGTGCCCCCTCCGTTTGACCAATTTTGATGAAACATTGGCTGTCACATCGCGGGCATATACATACACCAAATACCCAATTTCAAACTCGTACATTTTATAGTTTTTGAGCTAGTCTGTTCACACTCCGAGACCATTTCGCGGGACTTGGTTATTAGGACACAGGGGACCCTAAAACTCTTAATTCCGTTGAAAAACGGAAGTCGACTTTTTTCACGATCGCAATACTTTCTCTTACTATATATTTCATATAGAGGTAAGTGAAAGTAAAAATAAATAAATTTTGATTTTTAACTATCTTGTTGCCGATCTGCGATATACTTCTAATTTTCTTTATAGATACCTTGTATTTTATACTGATATACTTGATTAGCCCTAATGAAGACCTACATGTTTTGGTCGAAACGTATGCTGTATAAACTGTTTTGTGACTATCAATCACCCCTGTAAATAATTAAAGTTGTAATAAATGTACTCAACATAAACTCTTTTTATATTGATTCCGTACAATAAAATAAAAAAAGTAGTAATAAAATGAAATATAAAAATAAAATACAAGTGGCCTAACTAGTTTCAATTGATGCCCGACCGCGCGCTGGAAGGCATGTTTAAGTTTTTATACCAGACTGAGTTATTGTCTTCACAACCAACCTTACCACGTGTCTTGTAATCCTTTGGAATGTACACATGTCTGGTAATATAAGAGATATTGCTTATACTAGGTTGTTACAAAAGTCCTTGTTCACAAAATTAATTTTATTCAAATGTGAGTACAAAATTTACAAATCAAATTTATTCTTCAAAATACAGGCCATCATTTTCAACTACTTTAACCCATCTTTCAGCCAAAAGTTGTATTTGATGTTGATACCACTCTGCACTTTTCGAGGCAAAGAATTCCTCGCATCCAGATTTGACATCATCGAAGTTTTCGAAGCGCCGACCTTTCAAAAAATGCGCCATTGACCTGAAAAGTCCATAGTCAGACGGTGCGACGTCTGGGCTGTAAGGAGGGTGGGGCAAGACGCTAATCCCGTTCATTTCTGAAAAATTTTCTTTAACTAATCGTGAGCGACGAGCAGGGGCGTTGTCTTGCTGAAATAACGCTTGATTCCTATTAATCAAAGCGGGGTATTTCACTTTTAAAACTTCATATACCCTATCGAGCTGTTCACAGTGTAGCTCAGCGTTGATAGCCCTGCCCTCTGGAACCAGCTCGAAGTGCAAAATGCCTTCATAATTCCACCAAACACAAAGCATAATCTTCAAGGCTTGTATTCCCAGAATTAAACCGCCTAAACCAAAATGCGGCCGTGTTTCGATGCACCACACTTTCCCCTTCCACTGCACAAATTTCCTCGGCTGAGGCCTTTGCACTAAAACCTTTTTTCCAATAATGCCTAAGAAGGCCGCGGATGACAAATTTTTCTTCCGACATTTCTAGTGAAATTTAATAAACTGAATGAAAGGCAGGGACAGTTGGCGTACATAGATAATTAGAGGATTAATTAATGTAAACATTGACATAAGAATTGTATTCGTCAGAGATTAAATAAGGATTAAATTAGAGACCTCAATGTAAACAACTTGATATGCACAAGGACTTTTGTAACAACCTTGTATTTATGTATTTACTAGCATTCCCCGTCGCGGCTTTGCCCGCGAGCCTTTAAAATCAATTCTGTAGTCATTATATAGGTATTGATTTAATATAATATGTTATCTGATGTTAAGGAGATTTAGTAGAATCGGAGCTTCCGGCAGGTGGAATGTTGGAGGGGAAAGCTGCCGGCTCGGTAGAAGAGAGGGAGACGTGCAATAGAGGGAGTTCACTAAAACCGCCGAAACAAAAAATTGCTAACTCTTAGTGAACGCTTCATTTTTCGGCTTTTAAACATGGTTTTCGACACCCCATAAGTCAAAATTAGACATATTTTCTCGAAGTGTGTAAAAATAGGTGTCTGTTAGAGTTAAACGAAAATTTCGCCATTTAAACCCCTTGTGGGTTACATTTTTGAAATTCCTTTCTTAGTGGTCACCAAAATCGCTCTGCGTTGATTCTGTCAGCCAGGACAAAGTCTCTTATATATATATATATGGAGAAGAGATCGAAATAAACACGCACCATCCCCAATGTGTACATAATTTGATTACCACTAATATTTAAATAATCAGTAGCCATATTTTATGTGAATGTCTATTTTAATAATATTCTAACATTTAATCGACATTCAAATAAAAACCATATGGTTTAAAATATCAAAAATAGATTTCCGTTAGAGTTAAACGACCATTTCGCCATTTAAGCCCCTTAGGGGTTACACTTTTGAAATTCCTTTCTTAGTGGTTACCTACATCGCGTTTAAAATCTAAATCCTGAACTTCAAGTCTCTATCATTAGTATTTTTTACTCTGCGTTGATTCTGTCAGTCAGGCCAAAGCCTCTTATATATATACAGATTTACGAAAAATAAAATTATTTTTGAATTAAGAAGAACTAATGTAAACATACGATCTGACTGACTCCCATTCTCCGCCATTTAGTCAAATGGTTCATAAATGCTGAATGTTTCTTATTACATATACGGCAGGAATGCCGAGAAACTTACCCCAGCTACCAACGAGGAAGTATTTAAAAATACGAGAAAAACAGCGAAATTTGGGACTCTAGTACAAACAAATTCAGAGTAGAACAATAGAGAACTGCATAGATTGGGGAAAACCGGACAAAGTGAATTTGTTAAGAGAGGAAGATTTCTTTAAAATACTTGGAACCATAAGAATACAACTTAATACATAAATTAGAGTAAGAGACATATTATCAACTTATTGGAAAAATATCAGTTATGTTAAGCCAATCCTACATATTGAAAACTATTTTTTTTTCTTTTGTCAATTTATCCACTTTGCCAGGACTAACCGGCAAAGTGAATATAGTACTCCAACTTAGGAATAAAATCTGAAAAATGAAAAAAAAAATTAAGAAGATATTGTATAATTACAGATACATATTTTTATGCTATACATGTGCCGTTTTCATGATTATGATTCATGGCAAATGTCATAGAAAAAGGATCCGACACCAGAGTACGATGAACATCCTTCATGCACCCAAACCTTGTTTTCAACACTGTTCGTGCATGCAATCGTCCGTCAAAAGGAGGCTCCCCGTAGGATCTTAGACAGATAAAACAAATGCATGTACCATGGCAATAGCTGCTATCCACTTTGCCCTTATTCACTTTGCCCGGCGCGCACTATTTTAACTAAACACTAAATTAGACTACGACCATACAATCTAAAAATCGCCAGTTCCCGCCAAAACTATCTGCTTATACTACAGTAACTAAACCATGCAATAGATGTTACACTTGTATTGGTTAACAATAAAAATATAAAAACTTATCTTACAAATTTTAAGAACAGTAGGGGGAGAGCGGGGTTGGTTGGCATAGGGGGTAGGTTGGCCATTGGCTTATAGTTTCCATCACACCTGTTGTGAAGACCCCACCATTGTACCATGTGACACGCTCGACCTCGGGATTCTAGTCCTGAGTTTTCTATCCGATGCTGACAGTGTAGGTAAGAGTGTGCTTCATTGATTGATTTTACAACAAGTAAGTAAATTTTTATATTTTCAGTAAAGTTGGTTTAAAGGCATAGCAAAACATTTGACTCCGATTTTGTTCACATAGCCCCAAACTCCTTTGAAAAACCTAACCTTTCGACTAACCAGTTTCTTGTTTGATTGTTCTCCCCTGTCCTGGAAGTCATCTTTCATGATCTCTCCTGTGGGGTTAGTTGGCTCTCATCAACTTTTTTTTTGGCGCAGTAGCAATTTACGAAAACAAGGTAAACATAATCAAAGGTGAAACTACCAATTGTCATTAGTTCTAACGAGGAAGATGAGAGCAATTTCTCTTTTACAAAAAGTGACGACAGTCTAAACTTCTATCTTCTTCTATTGTCATTCTATTTTCCCTTAAAACCTGTTAAAAACCGATTCAAAATTATAATACCATTATAGTGCAGCGTTTAATAACAATAATATGTGTCAGGCAGTACTTGAATGAGATAGCTAAAAAAACCAACTTCTAGGCCAACCTGCCCCACATAGGGGGTTAATTAGCATAATCTGGATTGACGAATTCTTCAATTTTCTATGATCTTAGTATTAAATATTATGTGGTGAAAAAAAATACTTGAAGTACTATAATACTTGAAGTTTACAGTGGTATCAGCTGGGGATTAAATTAACAGGAACGACTAAACAATCAAAAAAGTGAAAACTGTTGCCAACCAACCCCACTCTCCCCAACCACTTTTCGTTTTAAACAATAAAAAAACTAAAATGAAACACAACCAATATCTCTCCTTCCTGTGGAGCAACTTCTACCCTTAGTTCTCGCATTAGCCACCCTAGCGCAAGCACTAGCGTTGTTAATCTGTCTATGAATGTGCTTATTCGCTTAGCCCGACCTATTCACTTTGCCCGGGCCTCCCCTACATTTTATATAAAATTATTTTACGATCTGAACATAGGCGTCACCAACACCGAATTATTGGGGGTTACGGTTAGATAGATAGAGCTTTCGCTCAAGTCATTAAGACAATATAAATATCCCCTGCGACTTCAGGACCGTGTGTGACTGCAATAGATCACCCCCTGACTCTAGTATAATTTACAATGCACACATACCATAAGGAACCTCCTACCATGGAGAGACGGCTCCCCAATTAACATAAAGCCGGTGGGGAAGATGACTGGGGGCAATAACAATAAAATATGAACAACTACCTGAAGCCTCTGTAAAAAGTGGGCGAGAGGGCGCTTCGAGAGGTAGGCTCCATTGACGAAGAGTGATGGACTAAGGACTCGAGGGAAAACCCGCCTTTTTTATTCCCGCCGGCGCGGTATTATTCTCCCGCGCTAATGGATGAGCGCCTCATCGTCAGCGTCACTCCTTTCTGTTGTAGTAGTCGATATAATCACTTCTAGGAGGCTCTGACGGGCTGCCGATCTAATAGGCTGCAGGTCTTGTATTTTATATAACCCTATGATGAAATATCTATTGAACTTATACATAATAGAGAAAAAAACGGCCTCAAATAGTCTCAAAAATTACATATATATATTTTCATATATATACAAGCAAAATTTTCGCCCATTCGGGCATCATCAGGGCTGTAACATTCTTAGATAGTAGGGGTAGTTATAGGGTATAGTATAGTATAGGGTAGTTAGATAGGGTAGTTAACTTTAAAACTGACGCGGGTGATTTAAATAAATTTTTCTCGGAAACTATTGCAATTTTGAATAAATAATGTGAGGAACCTGACTCTGAAACATCGTGATTCTCTCTATATATATATTTTTTTTTTTTTTTTAAGATGGATATTCTGGTTATATATTTATGTTTTTATGTTTTTATTTTTGGACAATACTGTTTTTAATATTTTGTTATATATAAAAATAAAATAAAAAATTGTAAAATTTAATGGTTTTTATGTGATATGACTTTTTACTTATATTTGTATTTTGAATAGTTATTTATTTATATATCTAATTTTTATAGTTTTGTTGTTCTGATATTGTCTTAAAAAAATTTTTAATTTCTTTGTTATGGTTGGTAAATTCATGTAACCCTTGTACTTAATTTATGTAATGTTGGGAGTACTGATACTAAATGTTAGACTAAGGTAACCCCAGTTGATGAAGTGTTCTTACACAGATTGTTTCAGGATAGTTGTTTTTATAAGAATTTTAACTTTTCATTTATATGTGAAATATTTTATATATATATATTCAATTCTGATGGTGAGTCCCCCAACATTTATTTTACTTTATTTCTACTTATTAAAACAAATTTAGAATAATTATAATTGTACCTTTATACATAATTTTACAGCCCTGATGATGCCCGAATGGGCGAAATTTTGTCTTGTATATATATATGAAAATATATATATGTAATTTTTGAGACTATTTGAGGCCGTTTTTTTCTATATTAGTGATTAGTCTCCTTCCTGCTATTGGAAAATCTTAATATATACTTATACATAATGGTAAAATATCTCCCCACTATTTGTGTCGAATAAACAAGAAAAAGGAGTGTTTATTGTCAATTGGTTATTTCGAAATTCGTAAAATACAACATTTGGGGTTTGAAACAAATTTGTTTTTCATAATTAGATAGACATGACATGAGTTCATTACGTATAAAATGGCTGATTATGTTGATGGTTGTGGACAAGTGAAGAATGTATTGGGTTGTAAAAAAAGTTCGTAGCGTTTTTTAAGAATATATTTAATTAAAAATTTCAGATATATGTAAATATTTTTAATCAATGATATATGACCCATTTTGATCTATAACTTGTTTCCATCTTTCAGGTAATTTTGTAATTCCGTCCTCCCAGAACTGTTCAGTTTTCTGCGCGATGAACTCGTCTATGTGCTTTTTACAGTCCTCGAGCGAGTTATATTGTTTCCCGTTGAGGGAGTTTCGGAGAGACCGGAATAAGTGGTAATCTGTTGGGGCAAGATCTGGTGAATAGGGTGGGTGGGTTATCACATCCCATGCGGATATGCAGTCCAATAAATTCTTTTCCGTCAAAATGTGAGGAACCCATACATCGCTTCGAGAAACATATCCCGCAGCTCCCAAATGATTTGAAACACTTGTATGCGATATCCCGGGTCGTATAGTGAGGGTTATCGGTCACTAATTGTTAAATTTGTTCGTCATCAACAGTTGAAGGACGACCAGAGCGCTTGGCGTCTTCCAACTCAAAATTTCCGGTTCTGAACCGAGCAAACCACTTACGGACGGTGCTTTCCCCTACGGCGTCATCTCCATACACGCTGCAAATTTTGTTGACCGTCTGTGCAGCGGATTTTCCTTTTCGGAAATAAAATAGCATTATATGGCGAAAATGCATTTTGGACTAACACAATACACTTGAACAATAGAAGATCCCGGTTGAAACTGATGCATAAAAGTACGTTATCTAATCCCTTTTTAGGATATGTAAACATTATTGACCATGTAAACAGGATTAACAAACACAGAAAGGATTAAATTAAAATAATGAAAAACGCTACGAACTTTTTTTACAACCCAATAACTCCAAAAATGATTATCGAGGACGGGTAAAAAGCCCCAAACAATTACAAAAACTAAGTATTGAAGAGGTTACTTTTATTTTATAAAAAAAAATCAATACAAAAAATCTGATTTCTATTAATCTTCTAAATATTTTATACACCTGATATTCCAACCCATCCTTGCTTATGAGTCTTGTGGACGATCAGCTAATGATTATCCATTTACTTCTTCCCAAAACCTGGAAGCTCACATCACAAAACATCAAGGTGTGATATACCGCTAACCAGTCACCTGTGGTTACACAGTGGGATATAGTGGTTAGCATGGCAACCTACAATACTAAAAGTCGCAGGTTCGCGTCCCTCTGTAGTCCTATATTTTTTATAAAGGGAGTAAAAAATCCTTGGCTATGCCGTGCCTTGGATAGGACTATCATAATTATACCTGGATAGGACTCCCACTGTAGCATCGTTCGAATAGCCTTAGTGGCATAAAGTGGCGTTAAACAAGCTAACAGCTAACGGCAACAAATATAACATATTTACATAGTAGCGCTGAACATGAAATTTATAAAGTGCTCCCTGCGTTTAATATATTTTCGCGAAATCTTCACGGTCACCGATATACCGCAAATACGGTAGTCCGTCCCCCCCGCCATTGTTTTGGCAGGGGAGAACTACCTACAATCTAACTGAAACACAATTTGGCAAGTTTTGGGAGACCAAATATCTTTAAATTAAATCTTTGTACGAGGAATTAAATTTCCTAACAGTTGTCTTTATGCGTTCTAATTTAAACTTTTAGCCTCTTTTAATTTTGGTACACTTTGGTACTCCCGTACTGCCGTGGATGGCTTGCTCTACGGAAGACAGGCTGTATGCTCGTAGCCATCAGGTTTTCCAAAATTTTGCTCAATTCAAAAGGAACAAAAACTAAAAAAACTTTACTAAAAAAAAAAAAACATAGTAATTAGTTTATGAAAATTTACCTGTGCAAGAGCTAACTCGAGCGCGAGGGCAACGAGTTGGCAATTTTAGTGGTTCTTAGTGGGGTCGGAGAAAACCCTCCTCCCTCCCTAATCTATAGTCTTACCTAATAAAGATTTTTGGACTAATTACCTATGCGAGAGGTAATTAGTCAAGAAAAAAAAAAAATCTGGTGCGATGCGCACAACACACAACTTTCACTTACGAACTTACTTAGATTAGAAATCGACGTGTTTCGATAATATGTAAACGCCATTTTTCCACATTTAAGTATATACTTACATTTGTATATCTCCATAAGTTATAGAGTATCTGTATAGCAAAATTTGTTAGTTCTCAGCACTTTTCGATTCATTATTGCTAATTTATTTATGAAGGGTCTAATTTCATCAAAAAACGAGTTTTCTTTTATTGCTTGCTTATTTTTTACTACGAGTTGCTTCTTGCAAATACATCGTGAAGGTGAATCGATAAGTGTATTTACGTCTCTTATGCCTTTCTGGAAATCAAGAACGATTACTATCCCTCTAAAATCGCTTTATGTTGTTTTCAAAAATTTATTATGGAACTAAAGTTTCTAAACTAAAATATAATTAATTAAACAACATCGTTACACCCGTTTTTGAGTAAATAAAAAAAAAAAACTCGTGAAAATAGGGTAAAATGTATTAAGTAAAGTGCCCCCTCCAATTGATCAATTTTGATGAAATTTTGACTGCCACATCGTGGGCATATACATACACTAAATATCGAGTTTGGTCAAAATCTTTAAAGAAGTTTTTGAGTAAACAAAAAAAAAAACACCTGATAATGAGACAACATTTATTAAGTAAAGTGCCACCTCCGTTTAACCAATTTTGATAAAATTTCGGCTGTCGCATTACGGTCATATACGTACATCAAATACCAAGTTTGATCAAAATTGTTGAAGCCATTTTTGAGTAAACAAAAAAAAAAAAACACGTGATAATGAGACAACATTTATTAAGTAAATTGCCCCCTCAAATTAATCAATTTTGATAAAAAATTTACTGTCGCATCGCGGGCATATAAATACACCAAATACCGAGTTTAATCAAAATCGTTAGAGCCGTTTTTGAGAAAATCGAAAAAACCCTAAAAATTAGACAAAATTCTTTAAATAAAGTACCCCCACCCTTTGACCAATTTTGATGAAATTTTTGCTGTCACATCGCGGGCATATACATACACCAAATACCCAATATCAGGTCTGTGCGGTATATAGTTTTTGAGCTAGTCTGTTCACACACGCACACATACACACACACACACACACACACAGACACACAGACCATTTCGCGGGACTTGATTAATTGGATTCAGGGGACCCCAAAACGTGTATTTCCGTTGAAAACCGGAAGTCGAAATTTTTCACGATCGCAATACTTCCACTTACTATATATTTCATATATAGGTAAGTGAAAGTAAAAAAACCGTATTAATTACTGTTTGAAATTTTAAGTTCGCGAGAGCTAAGTAGAGTGCGCGGGGTATCAGTCGGGGAATGTTTACATTATTTCTTCTTAATTCAAAAATAATTTTATTTTTCGTAAATCTGTATATATATAAGAGGCTTTGTCCTGACTGACAGAATCAACGCAGAGCAAAAACTACTTATAATAGAAACTTGAAGTTCGGAATTTAGATTTTAAACGCGACATAGGTAACCACTAAGAAAAGAATTTCAAAAATGTATCCCCTAAAGGGCTTAAATGGCGAAATTGTCGTTTAACTCTAACGGAAATCTATTGTTGAGATTTTAAACCATATGTTTTTTATTTGAATATCGATTTAACGTTACAATAGTATTAAAATAGACATTCACATAAAATATGGCTACTGATTATTTAAATATTAGTGGTAATCAAATTATGCACACTGTGATATTCCCATTATTGGGGATGGTGCGTGTTTATTTCGATCTCTTCTCTCTATATATAAGAGGCTTTGTCCTGGCTGACAGAATCAACGCAGAGCCAAAACTACTAATGATAGAAACTTGAAGTTCGGAATTTAGATTTTAGGTAACCGCTAAGAAAGGAATTTCAAAAATGTAACCCCCAAGGTGTTTAACTGGCGAAATTGTCGTTTAAATCTAACGGACACCTATTTTTACACTTCGAGAAAATATGTCTAATTTTGACTTATGGGGTGTCGAAAACCATGTTTTAAAGCCGAAAAATGAAGCGTTCACGAAGAGTAAGCAATTCTTTGTTTCGGCGGTTTTAGTGAACTCTCTCCATTGCGCGTCTCCCTCTCTTCTACCGAGCCGGCAGCTTTCCCCTCCAACATTCCACTTACCGGAAGCTCCGATTCTACTAAGCCTCCTTAACATCAGATAACATATTATATTAAATCAATACCTAGATAATGACAACAGAATTGATTTTAAAGGCTCGCGGGCAAAGCCGCGACGGGGAATGCTAGTTTCATATATAGGTAAGTGAAAGTAAAAAAAAATACAAATGATACACAAAGTTTACAAATATAATAACAATTTTAATGTTTCTTTCCACATTATCAAGTATCAGCGACGAAATATAGGTAAAGTGATAATCAAAAATGCTTACAGTCATTGGTCCTATCCTTATTCAATATTTGTAAAGATTTTTTTTTTTTTTTAATCTAGGCTAGCATAATAAATCTTCCGGCAATATATTAGGAAAAAAAATAAAGAAGGGTCCTGAAAATACGGAAGAGGAAAACTCCAGGTTCTGGTTTGTGTGCCGGAAACAAGAGGTATTCGATCCCAAGGAGAAATATCAAGGCAACACTTTCTGTATTGGCCTGTGCCTTTGTAATCAGGCCGTCATAAACTGTGAAAGAATTCCTTTCCCAAAAAGAAAAAAAAGCGGAAGAAATTTAAATTGGTAAAACATAACACGCGAATTCTTCTCGGAAATCGCATCAAACTGAAAGAATACTCTTAATTCGAATCTGACTAATGAGTTACCTGGCTCACTCATAGCAGCGGAACTGGAATTGTTTTTTTTTTTTGTTTTTTCGATTCTTTTATGTTTTTTTTTTTGTTTTTTTTTATCTCTTCGGTTGGCAAAAGTTAGGACAGAAGTTGGAGTTGGTAAGGAATGCCGATGGGACACGTGGACGGAATCCGATTATATCGAGTTCTAAGACCTTTTGAGTTTAAATTGACATTGATAGAATTTGAAAAAGTTTTCTGCCTTTTAAATGGACGCATTAAGAGCTGAAAACACGTCGCCCTGCAGAATAAACAATTCGACATTTTATTTGTGTGTAACAACTAATACTCCACATTAATAAGTTATTAAATAAAATATCCCGGTTGCGAATAACAAGTAGATTTCATTATAAATTATATTTGTTGACTATTATTATCATTATATTAATCTAATCTTAATCTGTGGGTGACCACCTTTTTAAATTATTTTTAAATAATTTATCTTTTGAAGAGAAAAGATTTGGCTCCGCCGGGAGTCGAACCCGGGTCTCCCGCGTGACATGCGCGGATGCTAACCACTACACCTCAGAGCTCGGCTCCAAGTAGAGCCAATCCTTCCTCTTCACTGATACCTACTACCCGATCACGCAATTTTGCGAATAAGTTGTCCACCTCCCGTTACTCGCAAAATTTGCGTGATCGGGTAGTAGGTATCATTGAAGAGGAAGGATTGGCTCTACTTGGAGCCTGCTCTGTGGTGTTGTGGTTAGCATCCGCGCATGTCACGAGGGAGACCCGGGTTCGACTCCCGGCGGAGCCAAATCTTTTCTCTTCAAAAGATAAATTATTTAAAAATATTATTATCATTATTTAATTTGCATTAATTATCAGAACAAAGGCATCCACGAGATTTCGACTGGGGTGGGGGGGTTTATAATTCTTATTCGTGGGGGGTCTTATTGACCTTTTAAGGTTTCATTTATTTTCCAATAAAATATGGGTCATTCACACCAAAGTGGGCACTTTTTACGGAGTTTTTATTTGAAATTTTATGGTTACAAATAATCGTTTTTTAGATAAATAAAAAAAAGGCCAATGTTCACCAAAAAACAATAGTAAAATTTATTTTGGCAATGTTTCGGCTTCTAGGGCCATTTTCAAGCCTGTAAGCACATTTACAAAAATTATTAATTTATAACAATATATAGAACTTTTTTCTTTTATAACATTTTGCCATTTTGTTATTAGGTACCTACCATCATCATAGTTGGGATTGTTCTTACAGTGATTTAGAATAAAAATATTTTTAAGGATGTAAATAAAACATTGTTGCTGGAGGCGTCATTTTAACATCTAAAAAAACTCATAAATAAAATTATCTTGTGTTCAGAAAAGTTATTTGCTATAGATTGATAAAAATTATATTTACCAATCGGTCCACTACTAACTCCGAACAACACGCTGCGAACAACAACTACTAGCGCCGAACAAACGGCACCAAATCCTTCCTCTTCACTGACACCTCACTGAAGAGGAAGGATTTGGCCCGTTTGGAAGCGACTCCGTGGTGTAATGGATAACATACCGCGCATGTCACGCGGAAGACCCGGGTTCGATTCCCGGCGGAGCAAAATCTTTTCTCTTAATAATTTCTTTAATTATTCTTCTTTCTTAATCTTCTTAATAATTTAAAAAATAGGTGGTAACTCCACAATAATGGTTGAATCAATATAAAAAAGCAAAATGTTATAAAAGAAAAAAATTCTATATATTGTTATAAATTAATAATTTATCAAAATATGCTTACAGGCTTGAAAATGGGCGTAGAAGCCGAAACGTTGCTAAAATAAATTTTACTATTGTTTTTTTATAGATATAGAATGCAAGGCCTCAAAGTCTCGTATTATTTCAATAATGCACTTAATCATGCAGATTACATGCCACAAAATAAAAATAAAGGAATAAAAGAACCTAAAACTGCCCTAGCAAAACACACTTCCGAGCATAAGCATAGCTTCGATTATGACAAAACTATAATTTTGCATAAAGAAAATTCTGAGCAAAAATTAAAATATCTTGAAGTACTATATATAGCTGCAAACATTAATTAGGTTGTCAATTTTAAAACTGATGCGAGAAATCTTAACAACTTTTTTGCTGAAACTATTAACATTTTAAACCAACAGTGAATTATTTATTCTTGATTTGCCTTTGCTTTTCATATGTTTTTAATATATATTTATAATTCTAGTGCATGATGTTATGTGTGTAATGGGTGTGAGTGTGTATGTATATATGTGTAGATGTAAAATTAAAATTACTTTATTTGAACCTTCTTCAACTTTAATATTGTGTTTATTTTCTATAGACCTTATTCTGTTATTATCTCTGTTATCTAAATTTGTTTGAATGTTGGCAACACTGTATATTTCCCTGTTAGCCCTCCTTCCATATGGGAAGGATTCAGTCTGTTTCTAGCTTGCTTGCGAAACTGTAGTAGTCCTGAAGATGCCTGAATAGGCGAAAATTTAAAAAAGGCATGTAATCTGCATGATTAAGTGCATTATTGAAATAATACGAGACTTTGAGGCCTTGCATTCTATATCTATAATTCAATAGTCTCTTCTTAGAACTTGTTTATTGTTTTTTATCTAATTATATTAATAACCAAACCTGAAAAAAAAAATGATAAGATTCCTATTCCTTTGGCTATCAGAAGCAAGGAGTCGACGTGGCAGATCACAAATTCACTTTAAACTTGATATACAGATGACTATAAAAAATTATGGAAGGGGTTGCATTTGATTTGGGATGGGTTACATTTGAATTGGAATGGGTTTCTTGTGACTTGGAAAGGGTTACAGTAGACTTGGAAATGCTATAACTCGTTCAGTCACTCGCTCCTTATATATAATCGTAAATGGTCAGGCCTGGAATGTTCCAGCACAATGTGGACAGTTTGATTCTCTTTCCACGAATAATTTGATCATCTTCCTTTTTTGATAACGAAATCTTTCAAACACTTCCTCCCTTGTATGTACTTTATTGGGGACATTTTTTTAACTATCTGAAATAGTGATAAATTTATAGGAAAAATTCTTTCCAAAAGTTTTTTTTTTTTATTAATTTAATCATTATCGTGGATGACCACTCTTGTTTTTAAATTATTTTAAATAATTTATTTTTGAAGAGAAAAGATTTGGGTCCGCCGGGAATCGAAACCGGGTCTTCCGCGTTCGAAGGTGTCAGTGAATAGGAAGGATTTGGCACCGTTTGGAAGCGACTCCGTGGTGTAATGGATAAGCATACCGCGCATGTCACACGGAATTCCCGGGTTCGATTCCCGGCGGAGCCAAATCTTTTCTCTTCAAAAATAAATGTTTTTTTACTTTATTTTTTTTTTATTTCTCGTTATTAAGTACCTATGATGCTTTAAAAACGTTGAGCAGCAAACGAAAGCTTCATCCCACTTCGTTATCTTCATTGCCCGTATTTGATTTACAGTGAGACAGGGGAATGAATTTTTATGGTTTGTGTTTTAACCGTTGAAAGGGAAAAAAGATATAAAAATGCCACTTGCCAAAACAATATCAGTGCTACAAAATCATTTTTCTGATTTATAGATTTATTCATTTAAGCAAGGAAAACGGTAAGACGTAATTTATTAAATTTAATTAAAAAAAAAAAAGTTAATTTAAATACCATGACTCCTTGATAAAAGCTAGTGAATTACTGAAACATGCACAATATGCATGTAAATACTTCAGCATTGAAGAAAAAAAAATCCTAAATTAACTTTGCTCCAATGATTATTAATAACATTCTTCATTTTTTTTTTTTTTTTTTTAATCAGTTGATATAACATGAATCAGCAGCGGTTTTCATATCTCCTTTGAATATTACGAACGGAAATGCTTTTGCGATTTGAAACATATGCATATTAAGATACAGCATAATTGATGACATTGCTTCAGCGAAAACCAGTTGCCGGTGACAGAAATTTAAGAAGAAAAAAATGCTTTGCAAGGACACTGAAATGATTATTACTAACCACGCAATGCATTTACTGCAACTCGTGAAGGTATATGTAACTGCCTCTGTATGTATGGCATGGTTCTTTACGGATGTTAAACATTGCGGCATAAAATAAAGTAATGAGTAAAATATTTGGCCCGAAAAATGATGACTCAAAAGGATAATTTAGACGACGACATAATGCAGAATCGCTTGAAATTTACACGCTAAATGTAATCGAAGTCGGTTAAAGTGGGCGTGCAATATTGCAATTCTTAGTTGCGAACGAGTACCTAAAAGATTGATAAACGCTTTGCCGACTGGAAAACGTCCGATAAGTAGGCCAAGGCGAAAGTGGGAGGATTCTTTGAAGGCTAATCTTGTGGATTGGTGGAGACGGGCCTTCGGGTTCCTTAAGCCTTATTATATTCTATTTTTCAATTAATGGAGAAGTCAACTGCTTAAGTGGGGGGTGGGGTATGAATGAAAATCAGGAGATACCCATAATCTTATATCCAAAGTCCAGACAAATTTAAAAAAAAAAATCTTTAAAAAGTATAAAGACTCGGGGGATGACCGAGAGGGCGAAAGCGTAACGAAAATATTATAAATCGTTTGTTTGTTTCTTTCAACGTCACTTTATGCCACTAAGACTAATCGGACGATGCTACAGTGGGAGTCCTAAATTTTGTCTATCCAGGTATAATTAGGGCAGGGATCTTTAACGAGTACCTGACATCTTACAGGCTCGGGACCTCCATTTTACTAGTCCTATCCGAGGGACGGCATAGATAAGGATTTTTTAATGGGAGTAAAAAATCCTAGGGCCACCTCGGGACGCGTACTCACTCACTACCTTTAGTATTGTAGGTTTCTTAGATAACCACTGCATTACAAGTGACCCCTTATAAATCCTTGATCTGCACAATTGCTTCATGAACAAAAAAAATATTCATAAATATTACCAAAAATACCCAACACTAAATAAAAATATAAATATATTTAGAATATTCATGGGCTGATTTGGCTCCAAATTAGGGGGGCTTTTAAACTCGAAACGATAAAATTTAAAGTTTTAAATTTCCTAGAATGAATGAAAACAATAATACTTTTGAAAACTCGGTAATAAAGAAAGTCTTTTGGATGAAAACAAACAGGTTAAGATAAAGGTTTCAGATTATAAACGGCTATAAAAAGTTAGATGATCTTCTAGATTTCCAGCAAATTTCCAGCCTCTTCAAAGAATTAACCGGCCCACAACGGCGGTTTATGTTGAAATCTTGGATTTTTTTGGACCTTTTTTTAAACAATAATCTTATTGTCAGCCAATCCTTGGATCTCAATCGTAGCATTTCATTGGCCAATATCCAATATCTATTCTACTGATTTAGATATTATTATATAAGGAATAAAAAATAAAAAAAACGAAATACTTTACAATATCTAGAAATCACATTGTTTTGTATTTTTTCTTTTTTTTATCCGGACCATGATGATTTTATATTTTGGATCAGTGTGACCGAAACCGTGGACCTCAAATCGCCTCTGTGGGTAGCCTTTGGTGCATAGTCAAACACTCTAGTCCCATCCTTCAGAAGGGACTTGCAATGGAGGTCCCGAGCCTGTACGATGCCAGCTACTCCTTTATGACCTCTATCCTAATTATAACTGGATAGGCACTTTAGCCTTTAGCCTTAGTGGCATAAAAGAGACGTTAAGCAAACAAAGCACCTATGTATATCTATAGTTATCATAACTAACCTATGATAGTATTTACAATGAATGTTTCTCCAGACCAAAATCGTTTAGGCTTGATTTTTTATTGAATATGCGAATCACTGTAATAAGTAATGAAATAACTATAAAAAGAAAGATAGAAACAAAACTTTTTATGATTTATGTAAAATAAAAACACTTTTCCAAAATTAAAATTTTTCTTCATAAATATGGTTAATAAATTTAGGAATTAATTGCATTTTCGGAAGCTCCTTTGTAGTTCTCCTGAGCTCATCATAGCTGATCTTTACAAAACAGTAAATCCCCAAGATTCTTTGTAAGCATCGGCTAAGTTAGTTAGTTTGATATGGGCCATCAACTGATCGGTCAGCAAGCCATTTTTTGCTCTTTGAAATTATTGCAATATGTACGATTATTTTTTTTTTTTTTTTGTAATATTTACTATTAATTATATATTTATTTATTTGTTTTTTGATTTTATTTATGCCTCTACCTGCAGGGTCATTGGCAACGCCTATATTTTAAGACTATGAGGTATAGTACTGAGATAGCTTTAAATATATACATATATTTCGTTACTGTTATCTCATCATCTCATCAAATTTACCCCTTCAGATCTTTATTAACCATTGCTGACATGAGAACTGTCCATGTGGTCTCAACTCCCTCTCACTAATAAGCTCAAATCCATTAAGCCTGAAACGAGAGAATGGATTAGCTCCCTAAGAGCGAACCGAAGAGAAGAGGTAGCACGGACAAGGCTTCGGATAGGTCATACGAACCTCGTCCTTCGTAATTACCAAAGAACCACTACCAGAATGTGAAATCTGCAAAACACCACTTAAAATTGAAGATATCATCGCGGCGGATATGAAAGAGAATTCATAAAAATTAACATTGTCGTTAAGACGATAATACTTAAAATCCATTAAATATGGCAGGTCAAATGGAACCAAACTAAAGGCCCTGAAGAAGAACCCGAGCAAATGGAGCATTTTTTGGAGCCCAACAGAAAATCACGTAGAGAGGAAACTGCCCTTTGTCGGCCATGAATAAGGCACTGTGAGTACTCACACACATTTTTGTTAAAAAGTCTTAAAAACTCCCCACATGTGAAATATTGCAAGTAGAATATTGTTATTTAGTCATTATTTATCGTTAGATAATTAAGTTATAATTTTTAAACTATTCAATTAGAAGATAAAAGATTCGACCACGGCCGGGAATCGAACCCAGATCCTCTGCATCTAATACCTCTGCAATGCTCCATACCTCTGCAGGGTGGGGTCATAGAGGAGAAAGATACGATCACTGTTGGGACGGCCCCACGGTTAGCTCAGTAATAAGAGCGCTGCAACATAGAGGAGAGGAGAGCAGAGGACCTGGGTTCGATTCCCGGCCGTGGTCGCATCTTTTATCGTCTAATTAAATAGTTTAAAGATTAAAGTAGAATAGTATAACAGCTACTAGAAGATTGCAAAAACTTCGAAACCTGAGAAGAAAATTGGATTCGGGATCATCCTTAGAGATAAATCTTGAAGATGATGAGAAAACAGTAAAGAAATATCTGTATATATTTAAAGCTATCTCAGTAGTACCACAAAGTCTTAAAATATGGATGTTGCCAATGACCCTGCAGGGTAGAGGCAACAAATAAAATTAAAAAAACAAGTATATAATTAATCTATATAAATAAAGATGAAATTCTGTTTGTTTATTTGTTTGTTTGTTTGTTCCTTATAGAAACCCAAACCGTTTGTCCTAAATTCTCCCAATTTTGCACAGTGGTTCTTTCATACCTGGTGCGAACAGCTGCCCTTACTAAAATTGTATAACTTCAGCCAATATCTGGGTATATTCTTTATTTTTATAAACATCGTTATGATGTCGCTTTACATTGGATTTTTAAGTAATCGACCGTTTCATTAGAAAAATGAAATTCCCCGGGTGCAACCGGAATATACAGCTAATAGTATATATTACAAAAATAAAATCGTACTTGTTGTAATAACATCATATAGCAAAAAAATGGCGTACTGACGGATCAGTTGATGGCCCATACCAAACTAACTTAGCCGATGCTTACGAAGAATCTTGGAGATTTACTGTTTTGAAAAGGTAAGCTATGATGAGCTCTGGAGAACTTCCTATAAACTGGAAACAATGACACACTTTATAGGACACGCTTTAAGAAAATCGGATTGTGCATCGAAAAAGATGAAGACAAAGAGAGAAATTGCAGATGAGTCCTAAAGGATCTGAACTTGATTTGATTGATTTGGCCAGAGGCAAAAAAAGCGGGATGGAAAGGACTTGCAGATGATCTATGTTCCTCCTCGAGTAAATGGTGTTATTATTAATAGGAAAAGAAAACAGAATAAGTTAAGGGATAATATAATATTAGGTTGCAATAAGCATCTACTTAACTCCTCAAGAACTGTAAGAGGATATTTGAGGCGTTTGCTATCAAAACCAGCTCATTCCATTTTTGAAAATTTTACAGGAGAGACAAAAAACTTCTCACGTCCACAGTACTAAAGCTAAATTTTCTAATTGTAGGTATAACCGCCTAGAATTTGATTAGTTTTTCATTTTCATTCCAGGTGCATTACTTTAGGCGTAATTACACTAATTAGGTTGGAATAAGCTGATTATGATGCAAAAAGCTCAATTAAGCTGTGTGAAATTGTTTTTTTCCAGTTTACCAGTTATTATTTGTGTCTTTACGAGGTTTAATCAATGGCATCCACATAACTTTTCCGAATTATATGAAATTCAACAGTTGAGACGTAAACTGTGGTACAATGTGAAAAAAGTCATAAATTACAACGCCAAACGGAACAGAATGTTTTTTTTTTTATTTATAAAAGAAAAATAATATTGTAAATAAAATGCTGGCCTTCCTACCTGGAATGAGCTGGATTTGAGCTATATCCCTTCATCAGGTTATGAAGGACCCTCTAAACATTCAAAATATGCAAAAAAGTGGATTTAAGAAAAATATGGAATGAGCTGGTTTTGATAGCAAACGCCTCATTTAGAAACAGGTCAATGCATGACTGGACCCAGATTCCAGGACACATTTCCGGGCTATAGAATGTATTTAAGGTTGTTTATAATTATTTAAGTACACCTGTTCTGCATCTCAATGGGAGAGTTTTGACGTCTTTAAAAATGGGCGGTGTAGAGCTCCTTTTAAAAAACTTCCCTATATTTATAACAAGGCATTGTGACAACCCTTTTGAAGGATGTCACAACGAAAAGGTTTGTGCCTCTACCACCAAAGAGACAAAGGGCCCGGCGGCTTTGTGATGACCGCAACCAGACTCACGCCGACTCAGACCTCACCCAATCAGCCCGGATTGAGCCTCGACTCCTCTCTCCACCCAGGCCATGAATAGTTATGTTTCGTCCGGATAACGGGGAGGGGGCCTCCTTGGATAACGGGGAGCCGCCTGGTATAGGCTCTTACCAAGTAGGAGTAACGTAATTTTACCGACTGAAACTCGAAAGGTGGCAGCCGTCATAACTGGAGGTAACATATTATCGCTTGTTGCAAGCAATCGATGCTTAAAGTTATTAAGGGCGTACACAAGATTTCGTCGAGGGGGGCTGATAAAATTATCGTGATCTGGGGGGCGACTGTTTGAATGTTGAAGGCTCAATTTATGTTTCAAATATAGCTAATTGATATTTTTTTTTAACTTTAATTAATAATTCACACCTGTCAGCAAGGTGCTGACAATCAGCGAATGAGATGATGGCAATAGGAAATACTGACATGTGAGGCATGAGGAGGGAAAGCACCCAGCAGCACCCCCCTTCCTGGCTTGATTAAATTACCTTGGCTGTCTAAGAGATCCGATCTCTCATCCAGCGCCTTTTTATTCTTCTCGTATTCATGCGTATGTCAGCCATATTACTGATTAAACTGTTAGGATGTCCGTACAAGTTAATAAAAAATCTATTGTAAAGAGTCATTATATGCTGGTCGTCAGTAGGTACATGGAGGTCTGTGTGTAAAGTTTTGCTAGTCACGTACCAGGGTGCCTTTGTGATAAGTCGTAATAATTTTAATTGATATTTTTAAAGATTTTGTAAGTGAGACTTTTTAGATAAGCCGAATATCTGTGAAGTGTATGTCCTTATGGGCTTCGGTAAGTATCTGTAGGTATTTAGTTTTGGTTTTGAAGATTTAGAAAATAGTGAATAGGGAAGTTTGAGTCTTTTGGTAAGCGTTCTTTTATTGATTTTGACATGGAGGCCCCATGTCATCCTGTAGAAAGTGAGTCCCAGATAGTGTACTGTGTCCGTCCGTAGAATTTGGTTATTGCCAATATATATGGGTGGACAAGTATGTTTTCTAAGTGTAAATGCGATGTTTTGATTTGTCATGATTGAGTCTAATTTTCCATTGTTGGAATCAGTCGTGTAGTATGTAAAAGTGATGTAAAGTTAATGATGCCAGTGTTGCGTCCTGATGTTTAGTTATAATTTACGTGTGCGATAGCTATCATGTGTGCAGACATGATATTAAAATCGATAGGATAATAATATGAAATTGTAATGTTTATATAAACAAACACAATAAGTTATCTATCTACTATTCTAAGAAATAATAAAGTAATAATAATAAAAATAATCCTAATAGCTAATGCCTTAAGAAGAAATTATGTCTTTAAATTTGTCAGGTTCATTTCCTTTCCTTTAGGTCAAGAAAGGGGATATCATTGACCTGATGATACTTGGTGTCAAATGGTACAGAAATAAAAAAAAAAAAAAACAGAAAAAACTAAGAAGGCCCCGAAACCCTCTAAGAGTGATGTGCCGGTGGGTTGAAAGGGTCCGAGAGAAAGTTGTAAAAGGGAAGATCGTAAAAGTTCAAAGTGGGCAACTTCCCATTCACCTTAACCCCGCTCAATGGGTTTTGAGAGAACTACTTTTCGAACGATCTGCCTTTTATATATATATATATGGTAAACTATAAAGTTATTGACACTCAGTACAGTTACTGACACCCCAACTTTAACTTAAAGAAATAAGTAAACAAGTCCTAATTTTATTTCAAGATGTACACGAATCTAATATCTGAAGGGTCCTCTAAGTCATCTATGATTTAAGACTTTATCGAACTAACCATAGGGAACATTTCACAATTAAATCCACAGGGTGTCAATAACTAGTTTTTGCACTTTTAACAATAAATGTTGCCATATGGTAAAACTATTGAACTTTTGACCCAAAAAAACCTCTTGATTCTTTATGAAGATAGTTAAAGAGGAGCTGTAGGAAGTTTCAATTTGATCCCTTCATAAAAAGTATTTTTCTTAATTTCACGACTGAAATTTAGTCTTAAGGGTATCAATAACTATATGGTTTACCCTATATGTATATATAATTTATTTAAATATTTTATTTTGAAGAGAAAAGCTCCTGGCCGGGACTCGAACCCCTCTCTTCTTTGTAAAATTACACCCCTAGTGTCGCCATATCAATCCTCCCACTTCACTTATCCCTTTCTATTGTTCTTGAATATTTATGCAAATTTATTATGGACTATTCATTCGAATCTATTCACGCTTCGTTATTTTTAATATTTATATATTAGATTAAGGGTTTTATTTTTCGTAGGTAAAATATATAAATATAAGCGATATTTCTTATATTACCAGACATGTGTACATTCCAAAGGATTACAAGACACGTGGTAAGGTTGGTTGTGAAGACAATAACTCAGTCTGGTATAAAAACTTAAACATGCCTTCCAGCGCGCGGTCGGGCATCAATTGAATCTAGTTAGGCCACTTGTATATTATTTTTATATTTCATTTTATTACTATTTTTTTATTTTATTGTACGGGATCAATATAAAAAGAGTTGATGTTGAGTACATTTTTTACAACTTTAATGATTTACAGATGATTTAGCCTCCTGTCAAAATAATGGGGGGATGCGTCCCCCCTGTACCAACCCCGGCGATGACGCGTGAGAGCAAAAGCCAGAACAGCCGCCAGTTCCAAGTCAGCCGTCTTTGTAATGAAAATTATTGTATTAACCCATTTCATCCCAACTTTTCAAAAATTAATATTTCAGGTTTAAACTCAGTATGCAATGAAGCTAGCCCATTAGTAGTGTATGCGCTAAGTATCAACTCAAAAACATTGCCTGGGGGGTTTTGCCCCCCGCCACAAAATTGGGGCAGTGGGAACGAAAGGGTACATGTCCATTATAAATTAATAATCATTTTTAAAAATTACTTTCTATTCACAAACTAGAAAAAGAACATTATAATTTCCATAATAAAACACATTTGCATGACATGAAGTAATATCTAAGAGATAAAACTAGGAATGAAAAATTTCAAAGCAACTTGCATGATAACCAACATTACATTTTTTTGTTGTAATTTTTTTACAACTGATTTGTTGTACAACACCTAATTTGGGTTGGACTTGAAATCAATATATGACCATGTCCCTCGAGCCTAACATCATTAGGAACTCTCTTCGAAACACTGGTGTGAAGCTTCGGTCGTTTGGTTGGTGCTGGTTCTCTTTATTGGATTTTTTTGATTGTATGTAGACTCGGAATTTTTAAAGATTTTCATCCAGCATCATTACTGGGCCACAAAAAAAGGTTGATCAATAAGTATCTTCATTTTTTTTTCGCAGCAATCCACCTATTGGCCAGCAGGAAGGGTTCGATGCCATGCTGAGTGGAAGATATAGTCACCACATTGTTGTCATTTACTGGTATTTCTGCAATATGTCAACAAATACAGGCCCTCCAATTATGGTTCGCACTGAACTTCCTGGTATGGTTCGCACTGAACCATATGCACTACATTTTGTACCCAAATCTAATGGGATTTCCATGGATGTGTTGCTTTGCCGACCGAAATAAGGCATCATAGCCTCATCAATGGCCAAATCAGGATCATGGTTATAAAAGTTCAGAAAGTTAACATTTAGGTGGATATCTGGCCCTTCTATGTACATTGTTGCTCTAAATGCTTCATCACTAAGTCATTAGCAAAAGAGCTCATTCAACTGTGAATATTCTCAAAAATAAGGTAAAAAAAGAATGTTCAGATAAACGGACCCGGCCGATCCCACTGCCCCAAAAAATGGGCACCCAATAAAACCTGTGATAAATCTCCTAAATTACAAATGTTTGATATACTGGGTATTATTAATCATAATTACATACATTGTAAAGTAATATTATAGTCAGAAGACTAAAACACAATAATCACTGCTCTTGAAAACAAAAATACTTACTTTTTATTGCACTTCATGCTAATAATCGATTGTTTAATGGAAAACTATAAATCACATAAGGAATGTTATACTGTGGCATTCACAACAATCGATACTCTGTGGTTCCGATATAGTGTGAAACTAGTTTTGAATGCAAAAAATCGCTTACATTAAACTTAAAGCATGATTACATCACTGCCCCATTTTTGGGGCAGTGGGATAAAACGGGTTAAGGTGCACAGGTCAGACATCATTGTTTGCTCGACTTCACGTTTAAGTGTAAACAGCTGTTCGTTGTACGCCGGTACGGCAGATTATCTGTTCGAAGGTTAGGTTCGCACAGTGTAAAGGACACCTTAATATGATCGTGTTAACGCAGTTATATATTCATTCAAGTGCGGCAATACTGGACTGGATGACTAGCGAGAGAGGGAGTGCAAAAAAAAAAGTGCATAAAAATCGTTGAGGAAAATGGCTTTGATTAAACAACGGATTTACGACATAGCTTACAATGCGGGCCTCACCTTGCAAATATGAAATTTCATTTTTATTAAGCATATCGCCCCATATATCGATTCTTTATCGACCTTACATCGATTCTGACCCCTTTGTGGCCCTGGTGACATTTCAACGTCCCGCATAGCATCGTTAAAGCAGCGCAATCTTGTTTATATCTTTTATCATCATATTTTTACTTTCACTTACCTATATATGAAATATATAGTAAGTGGAAGTATTGCGATCGTGAAAAATTTCGACTTCCGGTTTTCAACGGATATACACGTTTTGGGGTCCCCTGAGTCCAATTAACCAAGTCCCGCGAAATGGTCTGTGTGTGTGTGTGTGTGTCTGTGTGTGTGTGTGTGTGTGAACAGACTAGCTCGAAAACTATAAACCGTGCGAACCTGAAATTAGGTATTTAGTGTATGTATATGTCCGCGATGTGACAGCAAAAATTTCATCAAAATTGCTCAATGGGAGGGAGTACTTTATTTAATAACTTTTTAGGTTTTTTTCGATTTTCTCAAAAACGGCTCTAACGATTTTGATTAAACTGAGTATTTCATCTATTTATATGCCCATGATATGACTGTAAAAATTTCATCAAAATTGATCAACCGGAGGGGGGACTTTACTTAATAAATTTTGCATCATTTTCACGTGTTTTTTTTATTTACTCAAAATCGGCCTTAACGATTTTGATCAAACTGGGTATTTGATGTATGTATATGCCCGAGATATTACTGTAAAAATTTCATCAAAATTGATCAACCGGAGGGGGGACTTTACTTAATAAATTTTGCATCATTTTCACGTGTTTTTTTTATTTACTCAAAATCGGCTTTAACGATTTTGATCAAACTGGGTATTTGATGTAGGTATATGTCTGAGATATTACTGTAAAAGTTTCATCAAAATTGATTAACCGGAGGGGGACTTTACTTAATAAATTTCGTATCATTTTCACGTGTTGTTTTTATTTACTCAAAAACGGCTCTAACGATTTTGATCAAACTGGGTATTTGAAGTATGTATATGCCAAAGATGAGACAGCCCGAATTTAATCAAAATTGGTCAAACGGAGGGGCACTTTATTTCATAACTTTTTCTGCAATTTTAACATTTTTTTCGATTTTCTCAAAAACGGCTTTAACGATTTTCATAAAATTCGTCATGTTTAATGAAAATTAGGCGTTCTTTAATATCAGGTAAGCTTTATCATTATTGAAATGTTCTGGGGGGCTTAAATGGGGTAGGGGTCTTTTTTGTTTGTTTGTTTTTGTTTCCTATGAAGTATCTTTGTTTTTGTTTATATGGAGAAATTAACTGTCTCTCATTACGCCTAAAAATAAGAAATGGCTAAATATGATATATATGATATATATATGATAAAAACCTAGTAAACATATAGAGGAGAAAAAAAGAAAAATATTCAGTCAACTCATAAAACACGTTGAGCCCACGCATGCCTAGTACGCTTTAATGACAGATCATTGTTCCTAATTAAAGCCGTTCTGTTCATTTAATTGAAATTATTGGTTTCATGGTAACTAAATGAAATTTTCAAGAACAACTTAGAGAATTATAAAATCAGTAGACCTGGAGTATTATGCTTGCATTGCCGAATTATCTCAAGTAAAAACTTTTATTTAATAATAAAAGAAATTAGTGTTTGTTATAGAGCAAATGAAAACAAAAATAAGAAATGAATTTGGAAAAATGTGTAACTGAGTGAGAAGTGGCATTAACACAACGGCTTAATTTCTAATCTATGTTGGTAAGTGAAAGTTGTGTGTTGCGCGCACGCACCAGATTTTTTGTTAATATGTCTTTGCATCATTAAATTTTTTTAAACCTAATAAGGTAGTAATTTTTTTAATATATAAATGTAAAATAGAATATCTCGTCTTAAAAATTTCAATTTTATATGTTTAGTTCATATTTATTTTTAAATACACTCTCATTTTTCAAACTAATAAAAAAAAAAAAAAAAAAAAAAAAATCACCACAAAAAATTGCCTCTAGACTTCCTCAACTGTATAAGGTCAAGTCTTTAGACCACCCAGTAATGATAAGCAGCCCTACACATCGTTTGCTTGGTTTCGAATCCCGGCCAATCTTTTCTCTTCATAATAAAATGTTTAAAAATTATTAAAATAATTATAAAGCAGACCTGGGCATTATTTTAAATAAAAGTATTTTAAATACAAATGAAAATACTTTTTTTTAATTTTAGTATTTTAGAATTAAAATAAAATAAATCACATGTTTATTTTCATTTTAATTCTAAAATACTAAAATAAAATAAAAAAGTATTTTCATTTGTATTTTAAATAATAAAATAAAATAAATCTTAAGTAGGTTGTTTGAAATTGAACAATATTCGTAATAGTAAAGTGTAGTCCTTTGCACTAGAGCTGTCACTCCTAAATATTGAGCAAGTATATTTATTTCAGTTTGACGTTGCTGTTTTTTTTTTGTTTTTTTATAGGGGGGGGGCGCAATTATTAAGATTGTACCGCTTCATCCGATTTCAACAAATTTTGTCACATTGGTGGTTTTTGATTATCTAAGTAGACGTCTAATGAATTCATTTCACATAAATGGTTTTATGCATAGATTTTGGGGTAGAGAGTTAAATATTTACTTTTGACCCCCATATCCGATTGTCACGAAATATTTAACAAAGATTGTTCATAAGTCAAATAACAAGGCCAATTCCTCATCATTTTTATAAATAATAATAATTTTATAAATAAATAGGTTTTTTATAGGAGGGGGGGAGTTAATTGTAGACTTTTTACCGGTTTATTCGAACGTGAAAAAATCGAAAATTTTGTTAGAGCCATAAACGAAGGCATAAACAGGATCCCAATTTGGAAACAACACCAAAAGATCAAAAGAAAGTAAACTTAGTAAAGATGTGTATGAATGATACATTCAATAAAGTCAGTGATTATTTTTCCGGTTGAGGTTCGTTCGAAATTGGAGAGGAAATTCAGGCAAGATTTGAGGTAAGAAATTCTAGCGATTACGAAATTACTTGGCTCATGGCTTCTTCCTTAAAACTTATAATATAATAATAATATTTTGTAAACACGAATTCTTATTATTCCTCTTGCGGTTCTTTCAGAATGCAAAACGTGCTCGCTAACATTGAATGATGAGCAAGTGAGGTGATAGCAGACATATGAATAAAATTGAAGTGTGAAATTGCAAAACAGTGGTGAACGAATTCCATAGAAATTAATGGCAATGACTAATGGAAAACGTCCGAAAGAAGTAAGGGCTGAGAAACAGTAGTTCGCATTAGGGCTGATTTGCTGAAATTCGTATTACACGGAGGTCGTTGGATGGTGTATGGGTAGCGAATAGTCTAAGGGGTAGCCCAATTAGTTTAAATAGGTTCCGAATCAGATTGGTTCTTTAGAAAAAGAAATTTAATTTAATAATTTCAACAAAATGAAAGCCAAGATGATCTGAGTATCAGATACATTACACCAAGCAAAGACTACCAAAAAATAAATAAATAAAAACTGTCGATTTATTAATCAATTGCAATATTGAAAAAAAAAATGTATTTATTAATCAATCGCAATGCACTAGCTAATAGGTTTTAAAAGTATTTTGTATTTTCATTTTAATTTTTTTTATTTAAAATACAAAATACTTTTTTTATTTTGCATTTGAAATAATTTTATCGAAAAGTATTTTAAATGATTTGAGTTTAAAATGCATTTTATTGAAATTTATTTTAAATACTTGCTATTTAAAATAAAGTATTTTAAAATAAAAATTAAAATACCTTTTGCCCAGCTGTGTTATAAAGTGATCAGCACAAGAAAACATTTTATATATTAGCCGTTTGGTTTCAAAACCAGTTACATCCATTTTCAACAATTTTTCAGGACTAATCAAAAAAGGATCAAATGGAACCGCTTTTGATAGGAAATGGAATCTTTTAGAATTGATTTTCGAAGGATCTAGACTTTTTAAGACAAACGCGTCTAACACATTTTTTAACATTAAAAACTTGACAAAAAAAGAAGAAAAAAACATTGTTTGGGAAAAATAGGATTTTACCGGTTTTGAAACCAAACGCCTCATATAATGTGAAATATTTTCTGAAGTTTGAAAATAATATCCAATCATGATGTATATCGAAGAAAACACACGTAAATAAAAGAAACATTATAGAATGAAAGAGTTTTAAACATAAAATGTAACTATATAAAATGCAAGGCCTCAAAGTCTCGTATTATTTCAATAATTTATTTAAACGGGCAGATTACATGCCAAATTTTCGCCTATTCAGGCATCTTCAGGGCTACAAGGGTGCAAGCAAGCTAGAAACACTCTTTTTTTTGTTATCTTCACTTCAAGTAATGATATCATTTTCTGCTCATATGCATCTTTCTTCATTAGTATCAAACGTTTAGTTTTGTCTGCTTTTAAAATGTATAGGTTAGGGTTATTTTTCTTTAGTTTCTTCAAGTGTAAAAAATCTTTCTAGAAAAATAACCCTAACCTTTGTTAACATTGTTAAAGCAGACAAAACTAAACGTGTGATACTAATGAAAAAAGAAGCATATGAGCAGAAAATGATATCATTACTTGAAGATAACAAAAAAAAAGAGTCTTTTTCTAGCTTGCTTGCGAAACCCTTGTAGCCCTGAAGATGCCTGAATAGGCGAAAATTTGGCATGTAATCTGCACGATTAAGTGAATTATTGAAATAATACGAGACTTTGAGGCCTTGCATTCTATATCTATAATTAAATAGTCTCTTCCTGCAAACTTATTAATAAAATGTAACATCAAATATCAAATAGAAACAGTTTTGCTTATTTTAATACCAAAAACGCAGCGGTATCCCTTATTTGATATATGACTTTCATAATGTTTGTTTTGTTCATCTATGTTTTCTTCTATTTTAGCCCTGAAGATGTCTACAATAGGCGAAAAGTTGGCTATTAACAAATAATCCTTATTTTATTTTCAAGAACTCTAACGAAAGATTCCACATTATTAAACTGTTCAAGAATTTCATATTTCTTATATTTACTAAATGTATAGTGTTCATATATGTATAGGATTGATCGTTTAAACTCACACGTTCATCACTATTATTATTAATCTTCCACTAATTTAACAATAATTCATTTTCTATACTTGTAAGAGACTTATTCTAAAACCTGTCTTTTGTTCAATGACGCCAGATTGTAAATCTAAGTCTGACATACTTTACATAGAACCAATATTTGACACAAGATATTTTGAAAATAATTTTTTAAATTGAAACCTTTTCATTCTAAAATGTCAAAAAGTTGAATAGTCTTAAAATCGTATAATAATAATTGTAATGCAAATAAAAAAACAAGGCTTATTGACTCCTCAGTTTGTAAGCATCGCAAGAAAATACACGAGCTCATAACAAACAGCCGTACGTGCTCAAACGTTTAAATATTTACAGTTGCTCGGAGAGTTGGAAATTGAGAAGGTAAAGGATGTTTGAATGAGTCTAGAGGACAAACTTGAGAAAGGAATTCCAAAAGGACGGACGGGAAAGCTGTTCTGTGTTCAGGTTGGGGTGTCTTGTGTTCATTGAGTACTAGGAGGAACTCAAGTATTTTATCTTGTGTATATGAGGAACCGCAGGTAATATAGAGTATCAGCTAGTAAAGTGGCCCCTAGACGATCAATATATTCGTCAACATGACAGAATGAATATCTTTATTGCTTTTAAGTAGTGACCGACCGAAGTTTCGGTTTCGGATTAGGTTTCGGCCAGAAATTCCCTATTAAATCACACCAAATCTTAACAGGTAATGAAAGCATGCTCTTCATACAGAATCCTTTACATTAAGTGTAAAGAATAGTATTAATTCTTTACCAGGAGCGTTAAGAACCTTTTTGTGCTTTTAATCATCTCCTCATTAATACTGAAATTTGTTTTCTAAAAAAAGAAGATTAACATAAATAAGAATATATATTCTAAATACTTAAACTTAAATTAGTCGACATGTCCACAGATTCAATTCAAAATTGAAAAAAATATTTTAGTCAGTAACCTTGTCATTAAAATTTGCATCAAATGGTGGTAGTAGGTTTTGGTCTTTGTTCTAGTATGGAATGGGAATCAGTTGCAAAACCAATTTGGCAGCCCCCTTCCCCCAGCGGTTCACCAATAACATCCCCAAAACTTATTTCAATTTTTACCATTTTTTCGACCAAAAACTATTCTATGAATTTTCAAACTAGATTAAATCCACTAACATTTGAGACCAAAACTGACTCAGTAGACTAAATAGCTTCTGACATAGAGCTTTACGTATTCCATAGGCCGTCATTATGTAATCTATGGGCTTTATTAGGGACAGATTTACTATATTATTTATTATTTATACATAATAATATGAATTTGTATTAATATCAGCCTTTTATTTCAACTTTTATTACTGTACTAGTTAAGGGGGTATGGTCTAACATCCCACGGGGACCAGCCGTACTAGGATTGGATCCTATAACTTAACAACAAACAAGGTTTGATCTACTTTTTTAAACACTTATAGCCTACTGAAATGATCAGAGCAAAGCATCTTCCTAGGCTTTGAAAATTATTGCAAAACATCGAGTGTGTTAGTATAGTCGGTGTCCCAGACCTAGTGTAAAAAAAAAATTGGGTAATGTTACACGTTAAACGGGGTAGAATGGCGCAGAAACGAGTTTCCTATCTCAATCTGTTGAGTAGATAGAACTTTTTTGTTTTTATTTTTAAAATCTTACTTTTTTCTGAAAAATGACAGTTTTCTCTTCTTTGGATTAGCTTTGAAACAATATTTATATAACGATATTTTCTTAATTAAATTTTCTAAAAGCTGAAATGGGTCTAGTTATTTTAAATCCACTTTCAGTGGGAATTTTAACGCGCTGAAGACAAAACATTTATTAAAACTTAAATTTTTAATAGTTTTTGAAAATTCCTCAATCCCCACTGGAGCATCCTAGAATCTGTCAAATTTTCTAAAAACTGCTGAATTTAGTTAGCTTTTTAGTGGTGTAACCTATGATACAATTGCACTTCACCTCTTGAGCCTAAAAGAAATTTTTCTGATGAAAAACACGCTAGAGAATGTCACTGCTGGGGCAATGAGGAAGCGCGCTAGTGCCTGCATCCAAAGTAATGGATGCCGAACTTCCCATGAGTTAGATTTAGTTTTACTTTTTTAAGACTAGAAAGAACAATGTATGAATTCTAAATAAGTAATATAAAAAGGGTAATAATTATCTAAAATTATTACCTTAGTTTAAATTTAAAAAATACTTTCTTTTAAATAAATTAAACTTTTTTCTTCTCTTCTACTAAAATTTGAAAAATCCTACATAAAAAATGTTGAAGATAAAAAATAATATTATTATTGTAGAACCAATTTTTTTACACTAGGTCTGGGACACCCAGTATATCTTGGAGTACAATACACCGAAGCTATGATTATTATATGATGTTTCATGTGTAGTGATATGTCTGTAGTTTGAATGTCAGGTGTCGTAGGTAAGTATAGAGGGTGATAAAGACCTCACTCTCACATAACACTTTATACTTACTGAATTTTAAAGCATGAAGTTTTTATCTATTTTTAAAAATAAACTATTTAAATCGACCGATTATAACAAATGCATTAATTACCATAAAAATATATAATAATTATGCCAATTATTAGTAGAGATTTTTTACCCTTATTTGTGATCCCCAGCAAACATGTTCTTTCATATTCTAGGGAGACGTTGGGTAAGCATTACATTCCCTCAGGACCTGGAGAATGAGAAAACAGTGAGCGGACAAAGAGAGAACCGGAGAACTGAAGAAGATAAAAAGCAGACTGGAAACAGTGACTGGAAGGAATGCCGCGAAGGCAAATATTTTGGGAGGGGGCGCCCAGTCCCACGCCTTGGGTCTCAACCGACACCTTTACTTACAGATTATACATGTGTGCGTGTGTATAGTTTATATATATATATATATATATATATATATATATATATATTTATTAATCTAATCTTAATCTGTGGGTGACCACCTTTTTTAAATTATTTTTAAATAATCTATTTTTTGAAGAGAAAAGATTTGGCTCCGCTGGGAGTCGAACCCGGGTCTCCCGCGTGACATGTGCGGATGCTAACCACTACACCACAGAGCTCGGCTCTAAGTAGAGCCAATCCTTCTCTTACTGATACCTACTACCCGATCACGCAAATTTTGTGAGTAACGGGAGGTGGACAAAGTCCAATTTATGGTATTTGTTGACGTACGTCAATTTTAAATTATTTTATATTAATCTAATCTTAATCTGTGGCTGACCACCTTTTTTAAATAATTTCTTTATTTATTTTTTGAAGAGAAAAGCTCTGTGGTGTAGTGATTAGCATCCGCGCATATCACGCGGGAGACCCGGGTTCGACTCCCGGCGGAGCCAAATCTTTTCTCTTCAAAAAATAAATTATATATATATATATAAACTTGATTTTTGGCATGATGATAGACCTATCTAATTAGTTTGTATAAAAAATACTGTTAACCCTGATATTTGTGACCTTATTTTTTTATAATTTTTATTTTCACTTACCTATATATGAATAAGGGAAAGTATTGCGATAATGAAAAATTTCGACTTCCGGTTTTCAACTGTGTGTGTATGAAAAGAATAGCTCAAAAACTATAAACCATAAGAAGCTGAAATATGGTATTTAGTGTATGCCTTTTATTCCTTATATGCCCGCGATATGACAGCAGAAATTTCATCAAAACTGATCAAACAGAGGGGGTACTTTATTTAATAACTTTTTACGTTTTTTTTTTTTTTTCGATTTTCTCACAAACGGCTCTAACGATTTTGATATAACCCGGCATTTAATGTATTCATATGCCCGCGATGTATCAGTCAAAATTTCATCAAAATTTATCAATTAAAGGGCCCTTTACATAATAAATTTTGTCTCATTTTCACGTTTTTTACTTTCATTTACCTATATACGAAATATGTAGTAAGGGTTAGTATTGCGATTAAGTGTATATGCTCGCGATGTGACAGCAAAAATTTCATCAAAATTGGTCAAACGGAGGGGGTACTTTATTTAAAGATTTTTGTCTAATTTTTTAAACTTGAAATGTTCTAATTTTTTTTTAACTTTAGGCTTTAATAACTCTCGTGAGTGACATGGTAAATATCTCCTCTTTTATATGCTATGCTTACATGCAACATAAAGGTATGTAAACATTTCAACCTGAATATTTGAGTACTTCACTAGCTACGAATTTTATAATAGTAGGTGAAAATAGCTAATGAAACACCTAGAATAATAACGCTTGTTGTCATGTTCATTATTACATAACTTTATATGTTTACAATACAGATAGTATATAAAATAAAATTTACCTAAATATTACATAGAGGCATATGTTTATAACAAAATTATACACAAAAATAGCAAATTTTTCTATAGTTTCTAACAGGGACCACCTGATTATGGATTGAACCCACCCATATTTTGTTTCTATTTTTTTACGTAATTTTCCACACGTTTGCCCTGATTTTCAATCGATCTGTTAAAGTGAAATATACGGGTAATTACTCGTAACCACAGATTTTGTTCGACATATTCGACTTATCGAAGTTCGACATATTTTATAAAGGTTTTTCTTGTTATTGATCAGGTAGATAATCGCTTCTTTGCACAAATTTAACTTATAGAAAGCAGTAAAATTGTTCAAACCAAGATCAATGACAAGTAAACATCATTTTTAACTAGGCATCGTCATCTTTTACTGGAGATTCTACTTTTCCTTTAAGCTATAGTTACAGTGTTATAGTTTTGCCGAGAATACACTTAGGCACTAAAGATTAGGCAACCACATTCTGTGAGAAACCTTCACCACAGCCTAAAGGGATACTCTTGACCCAGATTCTGAGTCTTAGGTTTATAGGTCACTGCGTGCTATATGTAGTAATAAAATATTTTTTCAAAATATTAAATATAAATAAAAATCAATTTCATTCAAATAAAAAAAATAAAATAAATAAAACCATATTTTTTGTAAACTATTTAATTAGAAGATAAAATTATATCTTAAAAATAATAATAGTTTAAAAATAATAGTTTAATAAATAAATAGTTAATAAATAAATAAATAATAGTTAATAAATAGTTAATAAATAATAGTTTAAAAATTATATCTTAATTGTATAACCAACGATCATGAATAAATAACATCATTACATATTTTTTGTAATTTTATAATATTAGGGTATAACTGGAGAATGATATTAGAGCTAACAAAATAAAGGTAAGCAAATCAACCTCTCAACATTTCTTCACTTCAGGGGAGTAAAAAATCCTTAACAATGCCGTCCCTCGGATAGGACGTAAAATGGAGGTCCCGAGCTTGTACGATGTCAGGTGCTTGTTAAAAATTCTAATCCTAATTATACCTAGATAGGCAAAATTTAGGACTCCCACTGTAGCATCGTCCGATTAGCCTTAGGGGAATAAAGTGACGTTAAGCAAACAAACAATATAACCAAGTAGTAATTATACAATTGTAATGGTAAATTATAATTATTTTACTAAGAATAATTAACAATAAGTTATCGAAACTTATAGGTTAACAAAAATATTCGCGAATTTACCTTAAATATTGTCGACAATTCAGTTGGAACACTATTCTAGATAAGTTTGTGTGACTATCATCTGGGATAACTAAGTCAAAATATGTTGCTTATGAAAGGGTTTGAATTTACTTTATTCAACAGTAACTTGGGAGCCACCATTGAATAGCATTAATCAGTTAAAAACTCATTCCACTTGTTTAAAGAAGAGTTTTAAAATAAGTTAATAACGTTTTATTATCTTTTTTTTTTACTTTCAATTACCTAAAAATGAAATATATAGTAAGGAAGTATTGCGATCGTGAAAAATTTCCACTTTCGGTTTTCAACGGAAATACACGTTTTAGGGTCCCCTGAGTCTAAATAACCAAGTCCCGCGAAATGGTCTGTTTGCGTGTGAACAAACTAGCTCAAAAACTATAAACCGTGCGAACTTGAAATTGGGTATTAGCAGACGTATATGCCCGCAATGTGGCGGCAAAAATTTCATCAAAATTGGTCCAACGGAAGGGGTACTTTCTTTAAAGGAGTTTTTCTAATTTTTACGTAACGACTACCGGTATTCAACGGAAATTCACGTTTTGGGGTCCCCTGAGTCCAAATAACCAAGTCCCGCGAAATGGTCTGTTTGCGTGTGAACAAACTAGCTCAAAAACTATAAACCGTGCGAACTTGAAAATGGGTACTTAGTGTATCTACATACCCGCAATGACGAGGGGGTACTTTATTTCATACCTTTTTTTTTTTATTATTTTTTTTTTTTTCGATTATCTCAAAAACGACTTTAATGTTTTTGATCCAATTCGTCATTTTTTATGATAATTAGGTCTTCTTTTATATCAGGTAAGCTTTATCATTATTAAAATGTTCTGAGGGGACTTAAATGGGGAAGGGGCCTTTTTTGGTTTCCTATAAAGTACCTTTGTTTTTGTTAATATGGAGAAAATCTCACGTTGCGCCTAAAAATAAGAAATGGCTAAATATGAAATATGGAAAAAATCAAGTAAACATATAGAAGAGAAAAAAAGAAAAACTATTCCGTCAACTCATAAAACACGTTGAGCCCACGCAATCCATTGTTCATAATTAATGCCGTTCTGTTTATTTAATGCAAATTAATCGTTTCATGGTAACTAAATGAAGTTTTCAACAACTAAATAGAGAATTATAAAATCAGACGACATGGAATATTATGCTTGCATTGCCGAATTATGGCAAGGAAAAACTTTTATTTAATGATAAAATATTGAGTGTATTTTAAAGAGCAAATACAAACCAAAATAAGTAAATGAATGAGGAAAAATGTGTGGCTTTGAGCAGTGACAATTAACAAAACACGTCAATTTCATTTCATTTCATTCACATCAAACATGTCAAGTAAGTTGGTAAGGGAAAGTTGTGTGTTGCGCGCATCGCACCAGATTTTTTTTTTGCATAACTGAATAGCCGAGCAGTCAGAGCGGTAGCAGAGGCCCACCAAGGCGCTGGTATAACACATCTCACCCTACTTCAAGTGAAGACAAGTTAATGAAACGGGTGCCATGTTTTCCTGCCCGTTAGGTTTACAAACAAACATCGATTTTAAACAGAGATTTTGTGAATGAGTCTTACAAGAACTAGCGGTTCCAGTTGGCAGCATGTTTGTTGCCCTAGCTGTTTACCAACCGGGAAATATGTAATTTTTTATCTATTTAACTTGTTTAATTTTCGGTTCTAGAAAGTGTGAGGAGGGGGCGCCAGGGGATTTATGCTATTTGGAAGAGGGTGAGAATAACCAAGCCACCCCAGCGGAACCCCTTTGAACCTAGCCCAGACAAATATTCCTATCTCATTGGTGACTTCCTTTCCTGGTTAGCTGTTTTTCATCCATTTTTTCCCTTTGCGCCTCGCCTCCTCTGCTTCTGGTGGTTCGGTACCGTTAGAGGTAAACTGTAACACAATTCGAAAATCTAGTTTGGTACTCTTTGACCGGATATACAACATTGGATAAACATTATCTGAAGCCATAATTTTCACGAAACGACGGACTACAGTTCCATCTAACATAATTTTAAACTATACTTCGATTTCTATTGCTAAACAAGGGGTCACGTTAGACAGCAGGCTATTATTTAAACACCATATAAATACGAAATTGGAAAACGCGAAGAAAAACATGTTCAAAATGTATCCGTATTTTAAAAAAAAATCAAAATGATCCAGCAAAAATAAATTTATTCTATATAAAACGGTACTCCGACCTATCATTACTTATGTC
Organism: Aelia acuminata; assembly: GCA_911387785.2. Lineage (NCBI taxonomy): Eukaryota > Metazoa > Arthropoda > Insecta > Hemiptera > Pentatomidae > Aelia > Aelia acuminata. The sequence continues at coordinate 151,024,083 of OU426981.1, read as the reverse complement.
TGTCCCATATGGAGCTTCACTAACAGAACGAACATCAATAAACTACCAGTATACCAGAACAAATGCCTCAGAATTGTTAAAAACTACCTATAATACACTGGAATAACTAAAATACACTCAGAACTAAATATAGACAGCATACAGGAATACATATATAAACTGACCGACAATTTCTTCCGATCTTGCACAAACTACTTAAACCCACTAATAACAGAAATAAGAAATTATACAAAAACAACAATCCGTCGATACAAACATAAAAGAACGAAACATATATTATTGTAAAAATTATTTATATTTTATTTAATGATTTGTATTTTTTTTTACCAATTGTATAAAACAGTTTTAAATTAAATTGACAACAAGAAAATGAATTGTATAAGGGAGTGCCCCAAATCAATTATAAACATGTATATTTTGTAAATATGAAATAAAACAATTATAAAAAAAAAAAAAATGATATACGGTCTGGATATAAAAATAGTTCTAAGGAGGGAATTAATATAAATGACTAATCCCTGATCATGTTTACCTATTCAATAGTTATATCTACGCAAACTTTTATAATCCTACTGTCTCTTGCCTATTTTTTATAATACTTTTTCAATACTCGGTTAGAGTCCGTAAAGTAGTACATTTCGGGCCTAGACTGAAAAATCTTTTTGGTGCGCTAACCTTACCTGCTACTAATATATATTAATAAACATGTGTTTGAAGGAGGTTACTTGTAGCTATACTGTGCTTCATTCTAATATAGGTAGTATGTTTGAAGTGCAAAATAACATGGATATTCCAGAAGATGTTTTAGAAAAAGCCCAAGAAGCTTTTAACGAACTACTTCAAGCTAAATCCCGCGCTTTATATGAAAGCGAATACAACATATTTTGTTACTGGTTAGAAAGAAGAAATGTTCGGGTTGTGTGTGATCAAGTTATGCTTGTTTATCTCTCAGAAATGGCATAAATCTTACAGCCACCTACTTTATGGTCAAAATATTCGATGATCAAAAGTAATTAATTAATGCACCCTGCTCTGTAGTTCAATCAGTACTATGTTAAATGCACCCCTAAATATTTTCCAGAAGTTAATTCGTCATTTTCAATGACAAGAATTCCTAAGTTCAGATTCGCCCTTTCTGGGCGAAATGACTCATATAGTGTATTATTAGCGAAAAAAATCTTAGCAGACTATTCAGAGGATGTTTTGGAAGGTTTAATTTTGGCTACATGGAAAATATTTTTTTATAAGTTTTATAAATATAAATTTTACAGGGATATACTCCCGGCGAAGGAGTATATGTAGGAGTATATATTCCTTATGACATTTTTCATTCGATGCTCCTTAGAAAAACACTACTAAGTCAGCAATAAGTGGCGGGATGGCCGAGTGGGCAAACGCGTCAGAAAATACGCGTTGCCCGTGGCAACGTATGATTGAGAACCGAAAGATAGCAAGTTCAAAACCCGGAGCCAGGGGACATTTAATAATATTCGGCCTCAATCCCCCACCCTCTCCCCTGGCCCGGGAAACCCCGTATAGCCTAAGAGGCGAGGAAGGGGAGGAAAAAAAAAGTCTGCAATAAAGAAATTAAGGAAAGCGTAAACTAAAATAAGGTGTTTGCTGCTGTTTTATGGATGGAAAATTTCACAACGAATCCATCATTTCACAATTTTTGTTTTAGTTACTGCTTTTCTCCTTCGCGGGGAAGTTTGTTTTATGTCACAGTATGCTTCTATGAGTAATCGGACGGTGATACAAATCTCATAAAACATAAGAATCCTAGACATTCAGCTAAAGAATTCATAAACAGAGCTTTCGGAGCGCATTAATGTCTCTCTCCACCCTGTTTTACAACTAAATTAGCAAATAAAATATATGAAAAAATTATTAGTTGTCAGAAAAACATTCAAGATTAATGTAATAACATTTTAAATCCAGAAGAGATAGTTAAAAACAAAAAAAAAACACTTGTATGTTCGAAGGTATAATTTAAAATTACTAAACTATAATTTTATAAAAGAATTGATAATAAATTCCAAACAATCATTTTTTTATTTTTATTTAATATACCAGAAAACACAATTTTTTTAGTCTGCTAAGGATCTTTTTCCTCACTTAGAGGGGAAGAGTGCTGTAAATTGTAGTATTTCTTTAATGAAGGAGCTCTTCCGTATTTAATAATTATTTATTATTATTAGCTTCCCAACGTTTCGAGCTTGTGGCTCATCTTCTGGGGTTATCTTATCTTAGTTGTTACATTTCATTCAAGCCATTTGTCAAAACTTCTCTTTTTTTAAACAGTATAAAAATACTTTTGTCTTTTTTTTATTTTGTCATACATTTTATGGCCTGTTACACTGTCTTATATTTCCATTGTCACATTATAGTTTAAATCACAATTTTTTTAAAGTTTAAATTAGTTAAATATCTTTCATATATATATATATATATATATATATATATATATATATATATATATATATATATATATATATATTTATATATGAATGGTGAGTTTTAGCAAACCCTTAAAAGACATTCTAAATACAGTCGGCTCCGTTTTATCGGGACGTAAAGGGAAAATTTGTTTTGTCCCAATTAAGGTCTGGCCACACATGTCCGCACCGGATCCGCACCGTAGCAATAATATAGGTTATGTTCAGAATATTTTTAATTTAACTTACATATTACCTTTAGTTATGCCTAAAGTGGCCTGTGTCTGACATCTGTGGCCTGAACTTTAGGCATAACAAAAGGAAATATGTAAGTTAAATTAAAAATATTCTGAACATAACCTATATTATTGCTACGGTGCGGACATGTGTGGCCAGACCCTTAGTCGCAGGACCCAATAAAGCGGAGGTCATGAATCCACGTGTAAATGCAAATAAAAAATGCCTAAATTCCCTTAATCAATGGGCAATCGTACGAGTATAATAACTGATGCCCATATATTAGACAAATTTGTGAGAAAAGCAAGCTAATAAGTGCATTCAGAGGGATGTATTTACGTCTATTAATTTAATGATGGGGTCAAAATAATACGATTAATTCAACTATTAAAATCTATTTTTATTAGATAGGTCTTTAATAATATGACAAAATATACAAAATTACACAAATTAAAATAAATATTTGCTTATAATATAGATTACACTTATAAAAAAAAAAAATTGAAATAAGAAATGAATCACAACAGGTAAGCGATTAAGCGACTAAACGTTTTGATTGAGTTTCTTGCTTCTGATAGAGAAACAGGCAAAATTCTCAGGTACTTAGGTTATTCGATTGACACTGGGTCTCAGAGGTTTTTACATTAAGTTCCAGAATGTTTTGTCACAATAAAGCGGTGATCTATTACCTGTATTTGATTCCGTTTTATAAAAAATGGTTCAATCAAGCGGTGGTCCCAATTATTCGATGACCCAATTAAACGGAGTCGAATGTATCTAGAAAAATGGTTTTCATTTTCCTCTAAATTATTTTTTTTACCTCCACAGTTTAATAAGTATGTAAATATCGTAATCTCGTAATCGTGAAATAAATTATAAAAAGTTATTTAGAGTTAAATAACAATAAAAGAAAGCTATGGGTTCGTAGAGCCCCCCTTGGTTAAACTGAGAAGTCACATACCCCTCTGTAATACTAGGGTTAAGGCTATCTAAGCTTCATTCATTTTAGAATATATCATATACTGGGTGTCCCAGACCTAGTGTAAAAAAATGGGTAATACTGCATGCTGAACGGGGTAGAATGGCGCAGAAACGAGTTTCCTATCTCAATCTGTTGAGGAGATAGTTTTTTTTTTTGTTTTTTTTTGAAATCTTACTTTTTTCTTTAAAAAGACAGTTTTCTCTGCTTCCGTTTAGCGTAGAAACAAAAACAATAATATTTTCTTAATCAGCATTAAATTTCCTATAAGATGAGTTAGGTTTATTTAAAATCTACTTTCAGTGGGACTTTTAACGCTAAACACAAAACATTTATTAAAACTTATATTTTTAAGAGTTTTTGGAAATTCCTCACTCCCCACTGGAGCACCCTAGAAGCCGTCAAATTTCCTAATAACTGCGGAATTTAGTTAGCTTTATATTGGTGTAACCCATAATAGAATTGCACTTCACCTATTGAGTCTAAAAGAAGTTTTTCTGATGAAAAACACGCTAGAGATGTCACTGCTGTGACAATGAGGAAGCGCGCTAGAGCCTGCATCCAAAGTAGTGGATGCCGAACTTCCCATGAGTTAGAGTTGATTTTACTTTTTTAAGACTAGAAAGAACAATATATGAATTCTAAAAATGGTAATAATAATCTAAAATTAAGAAAAAAGACAAGCCTGCATCCAAAGTAATGGATGACATTTTGAACACGCGCTGCAATAATCCATTGTAGTATGGTTCTACAATAATAATATTATTTTTTATCTTCAACGTTTTTTATGTAGGATTTTTCAAATTTTAGTAGGAGTGAAGAAAAAAGTTTAATTTATTTTAAAGGAAGTATTTTTAAAATTTAAACTAAGCAGTTTTTTTTATTATTACCCTTTTTATATTATTTAGAATTCATACATTGTTGTACATGGGTTACACCACTAAAAAGCTAACTAAATTCCGCAGTTTTTAGGAAATTTTACAGCTTTTAGGGTGCTCCAGTGGGGAGAGAGGAGTTTTCAAAAACTATTAAAAATTGATATGAAACCTAACTCATCTTTTAGGAAATTTAATGCTGATTAAGAAAATATCATCGTTTTTGTTTCTACGCTAAATCAAAGTAGAGAAAACTGCCATTTTTTAGAAATAAAAGTAAGATATTAAAAATAAAACAAAAAAAAATCTATCTCCTCAGCAGATTGAGGTAGGAAACTCGTTTCTGCGCCATTCTACTCCGTTTAGCATGCAGTATTACCCATTTTTGTTTACACTAGGTCTGGGACACACTATAGATGTTTTTTTCTTTAAAAAAAGATAAAGAATTTATACTGCATATTTCTCTGGATATATAAGACATTCACGATCTACAGTTTTTCCTGTTCATCCAAGAATCAAGATCCAATTTTTCTTATCGACATTCCTCCTGGATCCATAGCGCCAGAGAACTCCTCCGCCTCCTCCTGTTCGGCATCGGAATGTCCTTTGTCACCATTTGCTGTTGCAGAAGATTTGTGAAGACAGGGCCATAAGGTTACCAGCAATCGTCAGCCTCGAGCCGCCCCGTTCTGAGAAGAGGTGCCATTCATAAGGGAGCCCATTGACTGGTTGGCGCACATGTTTTGGGGGCCTGGGAACTTGGGGGTGGTTGCGCCCCTCTTTTTTAGGGGCCCATGTGAGGGTAACAAGTGCACCTCCCTACGGATCATTGTTCTCATCTGTTCCGAGCTAATGTTTATCTTTTCCATTCCTTGCCTTCCTCCAGTTCCATGGAAGGGAGTGAGCAATTGTATTCATGTGGATGCGGTCATATAATGTGTAACAGGCTGGTAGCAATACAAATTTCAAATTCACTACTACAGTATTCACATAAAAAGTTATATAAATAAAGATGAAATTCTTTTTGTTTGTTTGTTCTTTATAGAAATCCATGCAGCTTGTCCTAAATTCTCAAAAATTCCCTCAGTGGTTCTTTCATACCAGGTGCGAACACCTGACCATATTAAAATTGCATAACTTGAGCCGACCTTGAGCTGATATTCTTTATCGTTATAAAAATCGTATTGATCTCACTCTGTTTTTTTTACGAAATCGACCGTTTCATTAGCAAAATGAAAATCCACGGGTAAAATCAGGATATACAGCAATAATCTACGTAAATAAAGTTAAAATCTGTTAGTTCTTTACAGAAATCCACACCGTTTGTCCTAAATTCTCCAAATTTCGCTTCATGGTTATTCTATACCAGGTGCGAACACCTGTCCATTATTAAATTGCATAACTTCAGCCAATCTCTGGGTATATTCGAAATTAACCGTTTGAGTCGAAAAAAGTGTCATTTTATAGATTTTGAAGAGGTCAACAAGGCCCGGTAAGGTCGTTCCTCCAGAATGGACCGGGGTACACGTTTTAAGGCTGAACGAGTCCTATTCGAGTTATTGGCCGATGAGTGCGCGTCTCCCCGCTACTCGCTTCTCGCTCTGGCTCTCTCTGCTGTCACAATGAACTTTTCTTGACCCTCGCTTTTCTCATTGTTTTTTGCGACTGGATTTCTTCTTTGTTCTTTGATATTTGGAACCTGATTGATTTAAGGAAACTACCCGGACTGTTTATGTAGTTAATTGAAATCTATCACCTCCTTGCTCATCCCCTTCTGCCCTTACGGCTTTCCATGCCTCGAATCCCCATTGTCCCCAGCGATATACCCTTTGATTTCTATGGAGACAATTCCCAGCCCAGTTCGGATCGCATTTGCCATGACTATAAATGAAGCTCAAGGGCTGCTTGGGTCAGCCACTCACCAATCACTGAGGGTAGCTTGGTATCAACTTTGATTACCCATGTTTTTCTCATGGTCAGCTTTAGGTTGCATGCTTTAGAGTAGGTTCATCTAAAGACCTAATTATATATGCCCCAGAGAATTGTTCACGTTTATTAGAAAAGTGAAATTCCACGCGTGAAACCGGTATGTACCAGCTAGTAGGAAATATTTTTGAAAACGAAGCTTGCCCTACCGGCGAACTACAAACGTGAAATTTAAGGATTTATAAGGATGCTTTAATGTTTAGGATTCGACGGAAGTCCGGAAGTGAAGCATTAGGACTAAGTGACAAGTAATAACATTTCTTCACTGGTAATGCGGATAATCCTACAATTTGCAGAAATGGCCATGTGGTCCATTTCAAGTATGGGTCAATCCATATGAAGTGGTCCAATCTAGCTGCTTCGGCATTTATATTTTTTTAAATATTTTTACCATTGAAAGAACAATGATTCAGAAGTATAATTCCAATAGCGACGAAAAACCGCGTATTTTTAGCTATTTGAGTGCTCTGCTTCAAATCAAATGAAGAGTCCACGGAAGAAAGGGGGAGAGTCAATTTTTTCCGAATTTTAGTTATATACATATAATTGTTCGTCTAGATGAGTAGAATATGTTGGTGAAAAGAAATAGTCAGAAAAAATGACAGTAGGTTGGTTACAAGCGATGGAAAGAACCACGTACTCGGAAGAAAGGGGGAATGTCCACGCGGAAAAACCTAGAATGGGGGAGAGTCATGTTAGAAGTTATATGGATTGTGTAATAATATCACCATTTCATCAATAAAACAGGGAAGAAAGGGGGAGCGTCCAGGACTATCCCCCTTTCTTTTATGTTTAAAATGTTTTTTTTACTAAAACATTTTTTTTTAGAGCTTGAATAGTCTGTTTCGGGCAAATTTATTATTTTGACTCACAAAACAAAAAGGAAAAGGACTTATAAAAAAATTGAAGAAAAATGATAAAAGATACGTAAGTAATTAAAGATCCAAACCTAATAACTCGATTTTCTCGAAAAGCACTCCAAATGACATCCCCCCTTTCTTCCGTGGACTCTTCATATATCTCCTCCTTTACTCATCCTAGAATATTTAAATAAAGACCAATCTCTTTGGGAAGGTCTGATCTTTAATGAAGGTCATTACAACTATGAACTTAAAACTGATTGTGAGTATTACGGTCCATGTATCCCTTCAAAGTTTCAAGCGGTAATTTAAAAAAAAAAAAAAAAAACGGGTCTTCAAAAATTATTTTTTACAAGAAGGCAAATGACTAAGTGTTTGTTATTTTTTTATTTGATGGATAAAGGTATGCAATATATATTCACAAAGTTTCAATCTGTGGACATGCACAGTTTTTTTAATACAAATTTTTGAACTCTTGAAATTTCAAAAGTTTAAAGCTTTATATCTCTGTTGGGCAAGAAAATAAATATTTGAAATTGACACCAGACTGAGTCGCATGGATATAAATTTTATATCTATATATTAATAAACTCTATGATCGAGTACCGAGAAGAGAGACAGACGAGAGATCTACGAGAGCGACAAAGAGAGAAGAGGCTAAAATAACTCTACGGAGCTAATTCCGGCTAGAGAGTGACTGACCTTAGATAGCCATTCAGCGTAGCCTCTTTCAGCAATAATCTTTTTATTTTTTTTTTCATTCTATCAGAAGCTATCTGGAACCTATGAACTGTTCACTGGCAACTATCTTTATATTTAGAACACAGCTGCCCGCTATCATATCTTCATGATGCATTTGCTAATTTTGGATCAATAATGTAAGCGGGTCCATTCCTTCCATTCAATGAATAACGCAATACATAAGTAGTTTTGTTGCCAGAGTATTTGAAGCTGATTTCTTATGAATTCGCTGCCCTGATATCGTTATAAATATGGAATTAGTTTTGCCTATGAGGTCATATTATGATGTACGGATCTGAACCGAAAATTTAAAGTATCTAAACATGTTAAAAAATAATATCACATTAGCATTGAAATAACAAAACTTGCGGGGTCACCTGTGGCGTAGTGGTTAGCATGTCAACCTACAATACTAAAGGTCGCAGGTTCGCGTCCTGAGGTGGCCCTAGGATTTTTTAATGGGAGTAAAAAATCCTTGTCTATGCCATCCCTCGGATAGGACTTAAAATGGAGGTCCCGAACCTGTACGATGCCAGGTACTCGTTAAAGATCTCTATCCTAATTATAACTGGACAGGCAAAATTTATCAACCGATCGACCGATTAACCTTGATGGCATAAAGTGACGTTAAAACAAACAAAATTTGCCATATCAACACGAGATTGAAATTTAGTAAGCAGTGGATTCCTATAGTATTTTTCGAGATCTTAGATCCAATGATGATCAGGATTTTCAGTTTGAAAACTTTTTTACTTTCACTTACCTATATATGAAATATATAGTAAGTGGAAGTATTGCGATCGTGAAAATTTTCGACTTCCGGTTTTCAACGGAAATACACGTTTTGGGGTCCCCTGAGTCAAAATAATCAAGTCCCGCGAAATGGTCTGTGTGTGTGTGTGTGTGTGTGTGTGTGTGTGTGTGTGTGTGTGTGTGTGTGTGTGTGTGTGTGTGTGTGTGTGTGTGTGTGTGTGTGTGTGTGTGTGTGTGTGTGTGAACAGACTATCTCAAAAACTATAAACCGTGCGAACCTGAAATTGGGTATTTAGAGTATGTATAAGCCCGCGATGTGACAGCGAAAATTTCATCAAATTTGCTCAAAGGGAGGGGGTACTTTACTTAATAACTTTTTAAGTTTTTTTCGATTTTCTCAAAAACGGCTCTAACGATTTTGATTAAACTGAGTATTTGATATATTTATATGCCTGCAATATGACTGTAAGAATTTCATCAAAATTGATCAACCGGATGGGGGACTTTACTTAATAAATTTTGTATCATTTTCACATGTTTTTATTATTTACTCAAAAACAGTTTTAACGATTTTGATCAAACTTGGTATTTGATGTATTTATATGCCCGAGATATGACTGTAGAAATGTCATCAAAATTGATCAACAGGAGGGGGGACTTTACTTAATAAATTTTGTCCAATTTTTACCTTTTTGATCGATTATCTCAAAAACGGCTTTAACGATTTTTATCAAATTCGTAATGTTTAATGAAAATTAGTTGTTATTTAATATCAGGTAAGCTTTATCATTATTAAAATGTTCTGAGGGGGCTTAAATGGGGAAGGGGCTTTTTTTGTTTTTCTATAAACTGCCTTTGTTTTAGTTTATATTGGGAAATTATCTGTCTCTCATCACGCTTAAAAATAAGAAACGGCTAAATATGATATATGAAGAAAATCAAGTAAACATATACAGGAGAAAAAAAGAAAAATATTCCGTCAACTCATAAAACACCTTGAGCTCACGCACGCGCCGTACGCCTTTAATGACAAACCAATGCATTATAATTAAACTGTTCTGTTCATTTGAGAAGTGGAAATTAACAAAACGCATTAATTTCTAATCTAAGTAAGTTGGTAAGTGAAAGTTGTGTGTTGCGCGCACGCACCAGATTTTTCATAATTAAAGCCGTTCTCTTCATTTGAGAAGTGGCAATTAACAAAACGCATTAATTTCTAATCTAAGTAAGTTGGTAAGTGAAAGTTGTGTGTTGCGCGCGCACCAGATTTTTTTTTATTTTCGAAAGCCAAAGTTTCGATTCAACTTGTGGATCTTTATTAGGGCTTCTGAATCAAGGTTGATACAAAGACTGGACACCATGGTGAGAGGTGAGAGATAGTCAACTGTTAATCTGTACGATAGGTTAAATGATGATCAGGATTTTCACTTTGAATTGTTTTTTTTTGTTTTTTTCGAAAGCCAACGTTTCGATCCAACTTTGTGGATCTTCATCAGGGCTTCTGAATCAAGGTAGACTGAGTCTTTGTATCTACCTTGATTCAGAAGCCCTTATGAAGATCCACAAGTTGGATCGAAACGTTGGCTTTCGAAAAAAATAAATTTCAAACTGAATCTCCTGATCATCATTTAACCTATCGTAAATATTATTTCTTAATAGACTCCAAGGTGGGCTCTGACCAAAGCGAGATCTTTTTTTTTTTTTTATTCTTCTTTTCTTCAATGACCTGTTTATACAGAACCTTTGTTCCGCGTTAGATGTCTTATCGTTATTAAATAACAAAATCTGCTACAAAAAAAATAAAAGGTTACGAAAAAAGAAACATTTGTTGCCAACCGAAGATATCTGTTTCGTAAAAGGAAACATTAAACTATCTCATGAATTTATCTAAAAGAAAAAAATGCTGAGATAGAACGATCATTAAAGAAAATAACTCATTTAGAGGTTTTTTAATTGAAATGGGAAACAGTTACCATTAAAAAAAATGTTTTTTTTTTTAGATTATAAAAAAAATTAGCTTTAATAAGATAGGTCCAATTTAAATATCCGTCGTTGATCAACAAACTGTAATTTTTTATGCATTTTTTTTTAATGTCAGTAGAAAGTAAATATTTTCCTAAAATTTTTTTTTTTTTTTTCTTGACCTAGTAAACAATGATATTGTTAATTTTTTTGTTGTTGTAAATTTCACTAATTTTATAAATAACGCTCGGCCTTTTTATACAATGATACCAATATTAAATTTACATTCAATTTGGATCTGATTATAATAACACGTCCACAACCTTTTGTTTGAATAAATATAACCCTTTTATTTAATTAGCTGTCTTCATTCCATGTTGTCGACGTTTCGGGCTACCTCGCCCATCTTCAAAGATTCTTTTTTGATAATTAATTTGGCTATATCTCTTACATTTTTCAATTTTTTTTTATCCTTTACATTGCAAAATATAACCATAATTGAAACGTCGAATAAAGACAGCTAATTTAATAAAAGGGTTATGTTCCTTCAAACAACAGGTTGTGCAAGAGTTATTATAGTGAGACCAAAATTGAATGAAAATTTAATATACAGAAGATTTGGAGAAGTACCATTTAGATAATTTTAGGGACATTTTGAAAGTACTTACGGTTATATTTGTATTTTGCAACAAAAAGGGTGAAAAAAAATCGAAAAATGTAAGAGATATTGCCAAATTAATTATCAAAAAAGGATCTTTGAAAATGGGCAGATAGCCCGAAACGTCGATAAGTTGGGACAAAGACAGTTAATTTAATAAAAGGGTCATATTTCTTCAAACAACAGGATGTGCAAGACCAATTTTTCATTTTCAGACGATCTTAAATGGCAAAAAATAATTATAAAAATATTTTGGCAAATCAAATATCACAAAAAGAAATTGTTAGGAAATGTTTCTTTACTTATCTAGGAGATAGGTTTCTATCACTATTTTTTTTTTTTTTTTTTTAATGTTGAATAATATTTGCTATTGATATGAAAGTTTGTATTTATTTCTAAATGAGATAAACGCGAAAATGTGAAAACTTCTCAATATTATTTATTTCTTAATGTGTAATTGATTTAATGTGTAAATCAATAAAGTTTTGTTTTTGTTTAGTGATTCCTAGTAACTCATATTTAATCATATTAATGTCGTAATATGACTTCTTTATTGTATAGCTCCTCTATTTCAAGGGCGAGCAATGGGGCAAGCGAAGAAGAAAACCCAATATTCATTTTTGGAGTTAATTTTTATACATTAATAGTCTACATTTAAAAAAACGTTAGTTTCTTTCATACCAAAAATATTGTTTAAGCTTAAATTATAGTTTTTCTTAAATTTTATATAATACTAGCTAGGGTGCCCGGCTTCGCTCCGGTAGTTGTGTGGTAGCTTTAATACCAGAAAAACTTTAAAATTAAAGGAAATAGGGAACAAAATTAGCACCTTCTTGAAAATTCGGTTTTAACTTGGTATCAATATTCTGCAGACTTGAGATCTGCAGAGTGAGCCTAAATAAGGAACCCTGTATAATTTACAGGGGGTTAAAAATGGTAAATGCAATTATTTTTGCTGCAACTTTGTCGAGTTATGCATCGTTTTTGATCGTTTCTGTGATTCTGAATCCTATAAGCCCATTCCAAGTAGTCAGCAGATAATAAGTTATTAGATTTTAGTTGAAAAATCTGGTATCTCAGTTAAAAAAGTTATATTTCGAGTAAAACTTAAGCTCCGACTACTATGATGGTCCTATTTGATTCAGAAGTATAGAAACTACCGAAGATTCATAGAAATGTTTTTTAAGACCTTGCTTCCATTTCAACCTCCCTAAAATATCCCCCCGTATACGTTCTGCATACCTCCAATCTTACTACTATTAAAAAGTGAAAACCAAAATTTCTTGAAGGCACAATTTTTTCATCATATTTCTTTTTATCTTGAACTATGAGGGATGATAAAATCTTGAATGCTGTTATTGGAGTTAGTCGTTTTGTCAACTGGAATGCTCATCATACATAGTAATCAAACCAAATTCTTTTTCATAAATACAATAAGAACACTTCAAACTTTTTATTTTCGATTTATATTCAGTCAATTCATCTCTTTTTTTATGTCTGATTTTATTCGCTCACGGTACTGCTAAGAAATCTTCACTCATATTGCATTAAATTTACTTAATGCACATTAAAATAAACATTAAAATCATTATTTTATTTTGAAAGCAAAGGAGAAACTAATTATTTTCGCTTAATTTTTTAGTGATTTAAAATGAACAGCTGAACAAATATATAACCTCTACTATTTGAACTGGATGAATGAACAATAAACGTTGAGTGAAACGAACCCTAGCGCTTCCTGGTAGCCTGGAGCTCGAACTAAAGTTTTCATTCATAAACTCGTATCTCAAACTCAGAGACGCTAATTAAATGGTGCGAGAGGCATAACATTCCAGTCTTTTTCTCTTCAATTTTACACTCTTAAGAGAAAAACAGAAACCTTCTTTTCCGTTAGGAGTCATATGGCTAAGAGACGACATAACATCCTTAATCCTACGTGGAGTCGTTTTTGAGCCTTTTCGGCACGCACATTGTACACTTTGCTTTATAATATATATTGATTTAAGCGGCTTGTCCTATGGAGATGGAAATACTTAAACTTATAAATGTCAAAAAGTTTAATTCTGAAATTAATAGAGCCTAAAAAGGTCAAAATACCTAGAACCCTTACCTCAGGCATAAGATTTTAATCAGCCCCCCCTAGACGAAATTTTTACTTTAATTTTATTCAGCTAATGTCATATAACTTTTTATGGGAAACTATTGAAACCCCTGTCTTTAATGTCTTTCTATTCACCTCATACTGATTAGAACAGTCAATAAGGTTCCCGACAAACTTAGAAGGTACTCGAACAGTCACGAACATCTACTTGAACAGTCATAATTATATGACTTGGAACAGTTTGTGGAACAGTGTGTGTGACTGTGGAACAGACTTATTGGAACAGTTTGTTCCAAAACACAGTGGTCAATAATTGCTTTTTGGCGGACATAAATCTGCTATTTCCACAATTTTATAGATAAATTGATGGGATCTTTTTTATTACCTTCTTAATAAAATTCAAAAACCAAGGAAACAATTCCCGTTTAGATTGCTTCGGTATAAGTGTCCTTTTTGCTTACCCAAAACCAGGTTTCTTGTGTGTCAATAGATAGGTTTCGTTAGTATGAAAAAAAACATGGAAGAACTCAATATTTTTCAGAATTTTCTTTTTTATTTTTTTAGTCTGAGGGTGGGCTTTCTACCACCGAGTATCCAAAGAAGAAAAGAAAATTCAAATCGCATAAAGTTATGGATATTTTAAAAACAACTAAAAATTCAACATTAAAATTTATTTTCTCCTTTAAGAAATAAGATATCAATATACCGATTTCACTGAATATTTACATTCAACAGCTAATATATTACGTATGAGCAACATGAATTTGGTTCGCTTATTAGGGTACAAAAGCAATTTATATACTACTTTTTTTCAATAAAAACCATTTTTTCTCGGTTTCAAAGGAGTGCTCCCCGGACTCTGCAACAAATGTATATTGCGGTATAAAATTCTCAGTTAATTCGTCATATCAATTTACACTCGTTAAAACGTTTGGACTATACTTCAGGGTGGACATTGCCATTTTTCTCGTCTCAAAACAAGAAGGACTGAGTGAATTTAACTGATCTTTTTATGTGGTCGTAGTACAAGTAAGACTAGAAATTACCCATGTGATAACTCCGGGGAGCACCCCTTTAAAACCGAGAACAACGAATTTTATTGAAAAAAAGTAGTATATAAATTGCTTTTTTACCCTAATAAGCAAAGCAAATTCATGTTGCTCATGGGTAATATACTAGCCGTTGAATGTAAACTTTCAGTGAAATTGGTATATTGATATCTTATTTCTAAAAGGAGAAAATCAAGTTCAATGTTGAATTTTTAGTTGTTTTTAAAATATCCATAACCTCTATGCGATTTGAATTTTCTTTTGGATAATCGGTGGTATGAAAGCCCACCCTCAGACTAAAAAATTAAAAAAGAAAATTCTGAAAAATAGTTCATGGAGTTCTTCCATGTTTTTTTACATACTAACGAAAACTATCTATTAACACACAAGAAACCTGGTTTTGGGTAAGCCCAAAAGGACACTTATACCGAAGCAATCTTAACGGAAATTGTTTCCTTGGTTTTCGAATTTTATTAAGAAGGTAATAAAAAAGATCCTATCAATTTATCTGTAAAATTGTGGATATGGCAGATTTATGTCCGCCAAAAACCAATTATTGACCACTGTGCAACAGCATGTCTAACTCTTTTAAGTCACATGTAGTGTATCTTTTTTTTACTTTCACTTACCTATATATGTAATATATAGTAAGTGGAAGTATTGCGATCGTGAAAAATTTCGACTTCCGGTTTTCAACGGAAATACACGTTTTGGGGTCCCCTGAGTCGAAATGACCAAGTCCCGCGAAATGGTCTGTGTCTGTGTGTGTGTGTGTGTGTGTGTGTGTGTGTGTGTGTGTGTGTGTGTGTGTGTGTGTGTGTGTGTGTGTCTGTGTGTGTGTGTGTGTGTGTGTGTGTGTGTGTGTGTGTGTGTGTGTGTGTGTGTGTGTGTGTGTGTGTGTGTGTGTGTGTGTGTGTGTGTGTGTGTGTGTGTGTGTGTGTGTGTGTGTGTGTGTGTGTGTGTGTGTGTGTGTGTGTGTGTGTGTGTGTGTGTGTGTGTGTGTGTGTGTGTGTGTGTGTGTGTGTGAACAGACTAGCTCAAAAACTATAAACCGTGGGAACCTGAAATTGGGTATTTAGTGTAGGTATGTGCCCGCGATGTGACAGCAAAAATTTCATCAAAATTGCTCAAAGGGAGGGGGTACTTTATTTAATAACTTTATACGTTTTTTTTTCGATTTTCTCAAAAACCGCTCTAACGATTTTGATTAAACTGAGTATTTGATATATTAATATGCCCGAGATATGACTGTAAAAATTTCATCAAAATTGATTAACCGGATGGGGGACTTTACTTAAAAAATTTTGGATCATTTTCACGTGTTTTTTTTATTTACTCAAAAACGGCGCTAGCTATTTTGATTAAACTGAGTATTTGATCGATTTATATGCCCGAAATATGACTGTAAAAATTTCATCAAAATTGATTACCCGAGGGGGGACTTTACTTAATAAATTTTGTATCATTTTCACGTGTTTTTTTTATTTACTCAAAAACGGTTTTAACGATTTTGATCAAACTTGGTATTTAATGTATATATATGCCCGAGATGTGACTGTAAAAATTTCATCAAAATTGATCTACGGGAGGGGGGACTTTACTTAATAAATTTTGTACCATTTTCACATGTTTTTTTTATTTACTCGAAAACGGTTTTAACGATTTTGATCAAACTTGGTATTTATTTTATTTTATCAAACTTGGTATGTATATGCCAAAGATGTGATAGCCAACATTTCATCAAAATTGATGAACCGGAGGGGGGACTTTACTTAATAAATTTTGTATTATTTTCACGTGTTTTTTTTTATTTACTCAAAAACGGCTTTAACGATTTTGAAGAAACTGTGTATTTGATGTATGTATATATCAAATATGTAAAAGCCAACATTTCATCGAAATTGGTCCAACTGAGGGGGCACTTTATTTAATAACTTTTTTCCAATTTTTACCTTTTTTTCGATTATCTCAAAAACGGCTTTAAGGATTTTTATCAAATTCGTCATGTTCAATGAAAATTAGGTTTTCTTTAATATCAGGTAAGCTTTATAATTATTAAAATGTTCTGAGGGGTCTTTTTGGGGGGGGCCTTTTTTGTTTGTTTGTTTCTTTCTTATAAAGTACCTTTGTTTTTATTTGCATGGAGGAATTAACTGTCTCTCGTTACGCCTAAAAATAAGAAATGGATAAATATGAGATATGATAAAAATAAAGAAAACATAAAGAGGAGAAAAAAAGAAAAATATTCAGTCAACTCATAAAACTCGTTGAGCCCACGCATGCGGAGTACGCCTTTAATGACAGACCATTCTTCATAATCAAAGCCGTTCTGTTCATTTGAGAAGTGGCAACTAACAAAACGCATTAATTTCTAATCTAAGTAAGTTGGTAAGTGAAAGTTGTGTGTTGCGAGGACGCACCAGATTTTTTTTTTTTGTTTCACGCTGCAATTTGTTAATTATGTTTCTGTTTCGATACATAAATAATTCATTTAAGAAATAAGGGCTAATATTTCATTTTTAAATTAAGATAATTCTTTGCAAATATAATCATTATTATAATTTTCGCTTCCTAAAGTACATTCGACAACAATCATTACCCTCTGTTATTGTTATCAGTTTCTCCGTTATCAACGACAAAATAATTTCGCCCATATCAGCGACCAGCTGGTTCTAACAGGACGGCTTTTGATAAGGATGAATGACGTGTTATCAGTCCTGATAAAGATATTGTGAAAGAAGCAGACAACTACACCATTCAGATTTTGGCGGAGCTGTAAAACCTTAATGGCCAGTTTTATGTAGTAAGATAGAAGGCGGAAATATGAATGAATTTTATTGACATTGAATCAATGAACCCAATAAAATCGGAAGAATTTTCACCCATTCATAAGTATTAAAATTTATTTTTTCCTTATAATTAAATAATGCTTCACTAGTTGTCTTGGAGAGGACATCGACCTTTCTAATCTCAAGAAATCTGAAGATGAAAAAGTGATATTTATTTATATATATGTACTTATAATTTAGTTTCAACAACTCCCTACAAAATCTCAATTATCTTATTTAGTTTTATCATTTATGTTCCCGAATAGCAACACCTTATCAATCGTTTATCACACGTTAATTCGAATTCATTCATATAGAAAAATATGATTTTTCATAGAGTGAATTTAAAGTTTAGAATTACAATACAATTTGTCCAGAATATATGTGAATATACATATATTATACGGTTTACCTTTTTACTATGCAGCAGAGTACTGAAGATGGTAATAACTAACATTTTTTTATTGTTTAGCTTTGAAAAAATTTTGAATTTGAAAATGTTTGAAATGACTCAACAGATCGAGTTAAAACCTTATAGATCTTACAGTGCATTCAGAAAATAATCGTGTCTGAATATAGCATATTTTTGAGAAAAGACGTTGCCGTAAGGACTGAGCAATGTACGATTTATTTTATTTTTTGCTTTACTTCTGCGTATAATCCTGTCACATTAATTATTATTGCCTTCTCGCTGTTTGCCACTTGTCCTGGAACATTTGCAATGCTTTCTTATCATCATTTACGAGATATGAATACAATTCAAATCCATTCATTATTAACTTTTAAACAATAAATGAGAAATATATGCACTTAACCTTTTGACTTTTTTACAATAAATTCATATTTATTGATCTTGTGTTATAATTTGAAAGAAACCTCCAAGGTATATTATTATTATCTATGAAGGAGATTTTCGGAATTATAATTTATTAATTTTCTTGATTTTTTTTTTATTTATTAATTTATTAGAAAGGTTACATGCTTTTAGTTAATCGACTATTGTAATTAAGTATTATTATGAGTAAGTATTAAATGTATAATTAGGGATCAATTATATATGATTAATACTATAATTTGTGTTGAAAGAGAAACATCATAAGTCAATTGTTTTTGCTGAAACACAAAAAATTCTGTTCATCTAGAAAATATCAGAGCTAATGACATTTTTTTTTTTGTTTGTGTTTATTTTATTTTTGTGTTATTTCATTTTATTTTATTTTTTATTATCATTTTTAGTTCTAAGGAAATTAGTAATTTGATTTAATATTGTTTACCACCTATAATTGGACAATTTGTCTGTTGGTGGAATCTTATATGTATAAATAAATAAATAAAAGTGACCGTAATGGATCACACATTTGCATTAAGCAAGAGTTTGCGTATGGCAAATCAGAAAACTACGAGAAGCATAATGTCATGTATGATTATAAATTAAAGTTACGTTCATTTCAGTAAATGGCCATAGTAATCATGGGTGGATCCAGGGAAGGGGGGGCAGATTCACGAGCCCCCTCAAATATTTTGGCTTTTCAATTTTGTTTGTATTTTATGACCCTAGGTATGTCTATGGTTATAATATTGTTGAGCGCCTGGATTTTAGCCATATTTTTAAATTCAAAATAAAGGTAAAAGGAAATAATATACCCAGGTATATGTATATAACCTAAGTTAAAAAAGCTCCATGCAATGCTCAGGGAGATAGGGCTGGTTCTTTCAATAAGCGGAAAATACTATTTACATGCAATCTATTTACATAAATATGTACAGTTAAAATTATTATAGAATCAGAAAATTAAGAAACAAAGACAATAATAATAACCTAACTTAAAACTAGGGAATACAATTATATACAAACTACATATATTTAACCAATTTACGTGCGTAGCGATAGTCCATGAATCCATAACAGTCCACAACATATAAAGGCATTAACTCAAGGTACAGAGTAAAGCAGAACATGCTAGCATGCCTCTAAACTCAAAATTACAGATTTTTTTTTTTTCAGTCAATGTTATTATAGCGTTGCCATGGTAACTAGCAGTGTTGGTCACAATTTTCAAACAATAATGCACGTAGGTAGTTAATTTAGCCTAAACATATGAAGCGTGGAAATGCATAAGGGTCTAAGTGCTATAAAAATAAAAAGTTTTTTTTTTTGCCAAATTGTTATATGTGCCAAAGCCATACTTCAGAAATGGATATAAGTAATGTTTTATTGTTAGAAAAGAGTTCATTGAACGTATGAAAGATGGCATGGGTGTAAGCACTGAACGTAGTTCACCCTAGAGGGTATAAGTCACATCATTTCTGTAAAAATTTCCTAACCCTCGAAAGGCACACTAATATTTTTTTTCATACATACCACACCGGGGTCCTACAGACCCCAAAAGTTAATCCTTTATATAAATTATAGTTTTAAAATATTTTTGGAAGCTTTTATTTAGACAATTTAAAAAAAAACGTACAAGATCAAGAAAACAATAAATTGGATTAAAAATATTTAATTTAATTACGTTATATAAAAAAATACATATAAAATGCACATTTTTCAAGTAGTTTTTACAGTTTTTAAAAAACGTATTAAGAAATTTCAAATTTTATACAAATCAAGATTTATTATTTTTCTATTGTTACTTAGAATATTCTAAATATAAAAAATATGTTTTACAAAATTTATTGCCGACTACTTTTCTTACATGAAGCCATCATTGACTGCATTCTATGCACAAGTGTGTGGCTGTGGGATTCCCTACAAACTAGTTTTGTTTTCCTATCTTTTTGTCTAGAACAATAAGAGCATCTTCCTTTTTAAACTGTCTTAGGGCCTTTGGACCCATGCCATTGACTCCTAATTCCTTAATTAATATTTTTAAGCCATTATGGCTAAATATTTAAGCCAAGGCCTAAGCCATTCTGAAAAAATTCACATTTATCAGAAAGTTAAGCAATAAATGAAAAATAAAACATAACCCACAAAAAAAATATAAACCACACAATAAAACACTTTGAAAGAAATATTTGTTACACTTACCTCACTTACAAAGCAAATTGTAATAAAAGTGTAATAACAAAAAGAAGAACTTAGATACCACACTGGGGTGTACAGGACCCCAAGTTATTAATCCATCATAGTGTACAAGTTATTAATCAATATATATTATAAAGCAAAGTGTACAATGTGCGTGCCGAAAAGGCTCAAAAACGACTCCACGTAGGATTAAGGAAGTTATGTCGTCTCTTAGCCATATGAATCCTAACGGAAAAGAAGGTTTCCGTTTTTCTCTTAAGAGTGTAGAATGGAGAAAAAGACTGGAATTGTATGCCTCTCGCACCATTTAATTAGCGTCTCTGAGATTGAGATACGAGTTTATGAATGAAAAATTTAGTTCGAGCTCCAGACTACCAGGAAGCGCTAGGGTTCGTTTCACTCAACGTTTATTGTTCATTCATCCAGTTCAAATAGTAGAGGTTATATATTTGTTCAGCTGTTCATTTTAAATCACTAAAAAATTAAGCGAAAATAATTAGTTTCTCCTTTGCTTTCAAAATAAAATAATGATTTTACGTCTCTGCAATCAATTAGAAAACCAACTGGATTCCTTAAAGAATTAGTTTTCTCATAAGAAGGCTAATATATGATCAGCAAATTACATTCAATCTATTTATAATATATACTTAAGTAAATTTAATGCAATATGAGTGAAGATTTCTTAGTAGTACCGTGAGCGAATAAAATCAGACATAAAAAAAGAGATGAATTGACTGAATATAAATCGAAAATAAAAAGTTTGAAGTGTTCTTAATGTATTTATGAAAAAGAAGTTGGTTTGATTACTATGTATGATGAGCATTCCAGTTGACAAAACGACTAACTCCATTAACAGCATTCAAGATTTTATCAACCCTCATAGGTCAAGATAAAAAGAAATATGATGAAAAAATTGTGCCTCCAAGAAATTTTGGTTTTCACTTTGTAATAGTAATAAGATTCGAGGTATGCAGAAACCGTTCAAATTACGGGGGGATATCTTAAGGGAGGTTAAAATGGAAAAAAGGTCTTAAAAAAAAGTTTCTATGAATCTTCGGTAGTTTCTATACTTCTGGATCAAATAGGACCATCATAGTAGTCGGAGCTTAAGTTTTACTCGAAATATAATTTTTTTAACTGAGATACCAGATTTTTCAACTATAATCTAATAACTTATTATCTGCTGACTACTTGGAATGGGCTTATAGGATTCAGAATCACAGAAGCCATAAAAAACGATGCATAACTCGACAAAGTTGCAGCAAAATTAATTGTTCATTTACCATTTTTAACCCCCTGTAAATTATACAGGGTTCCTTATTTGGGCTCACTCTGCAGATCTCAAGTCTGCAGAATATTGATACCAAATTAAAACCGAATTTTCAAGAAGGTGCTAATTTTGTTCCCTATTTCCTTTAATTTTAAAGTTTTTCTGGTATTAAAGCTACCACACAACTACCGGAGCGAAGCCGGGCACCCAGCTAGTTTTCTATAAAAACAACAGAATGAACTACAACTATTCCAACATAGGCGCTAAGGCGGTAGGTTTACCAACTTCGAATACACAGAAGTCACAGCCATTAGAATAATTTTATCAATTAGATATTCGTACATAATATGTTCTTGGGGTCTGTCAGACCCCAGTAAAGTGCCTTGCGAGGGTTAAGGCACTTATACCCTCATGCATTTCCACGCTTCATATCACTCGCGGGTGTTTAGAATAGTCCTTCTTAATAAAAGGTAATGAATAATCTCATAAAAAAATGGTGCTGCAAGCCACGTGATTATGAAACAGGGAGGTCATGGCCCCGACAAATTTCGTGCTGAATCCGCCCCTGATTGCAATAAAGAACGTGAAGGTCAAATAATTGAAGATCATATGGAAGTTTAGAATCTCAACTTTTCACTGATCTGATCTAGCTATCCACCAAAAAAAAACCAGAACCAAACAAACACGATATTAGCATTCTGTAATGTTGTAAAGTTTCGGCAGATAAATTGCCTTCATCAATCAAATTGTAAATAAATAAGGAGAAAGACAAACATTAATGCTCTAGGACATTCATCAGGGACATCATCATCATTCAAGAAAATTATTCCTCTTGTGGGTCGGCCTACAGATCACGGCGGATGAAAAAAACGCCTACTGCTGAGTTAACAAATGAGCGATGAATATCTGATGATTCCTTGCGCAAACGAATAACTTCAAAGATAAAACCTTGGGCAATCTCGGCTTTTTGATCTCAGATATTCTTTGTCGGTTCAAAAGGAATAAAGGCATAACAGCATTGTTCTCATGAATACTCGATTATAAATCGATTTTATTTTAAACTAACGAAGGGTCAGCGAGACGGTCAGACTCTATGGATCTTGAAGAAAGTTATTTTCGAGCTTCCAGGTCATAAAATATTTGACAAGTATTTTGCAGTTAGCGCCGAAGGGTCCTACAATCAGAGAAAAAATTAACATTAACCTACTTTACTTTAATTAGTCTGCAATCTACTTTTATATATTAGTTTATAGCACCCTAAAAAAGTTTATTAAATAAAAATAAAAAATATCACTTTTTCACCATCATCGAGGATTATTAAATTTTTCATAGATTTTTTGCAAATTTTCTTTTAACCTCTATTAATTTCCTTTAGTTTACCTGAAGATCTAATTTTTTTTTTATTGCAATTTCATTGATCTAAAACAGAATGTAAGGAACGGTAGCTTTTTTTAATCTACAATAAAAAATTTTGCAGAAAGAATCCTGTCGTTATCACTTTTCAAACTCAAGATATTATATAAAGTAGTTCAAATTTTATTTAAACTATTTTTTACCATTTACTACTTACTGTAAATTATTTTTTTTTTTTTAATATTCATATTTATTATATTGTATAAAGTAGGTTAACTTAATTTTATTTTTTTCTTGGCTTCTTGGGCTCAATATAATAATGTTTTACAAAAACATTTTCTAGAAGATTCGTGATAGACTTACCTCTCCTTAGTAAGTGTACAATAGGTTATAAAAGTATTAATTATGAACGTTGTTAACAACATTGTATGTTCTGTGGGTAGCTCAATGAGGTACGCACTGTTACTATGCTCAAGTTTAGAATTTCGTTCCGGCTGTAGCAGATCGTTATCTGCTAAACGGTAAATCGGTCCGGGGTCGGTATACCTTCCTGGGGCACACTCAGCCTCCAATGTACTCCAATGAAACCATTAATTAACAAACCATGGGAAAAACCTGTCATTTGAGCATTATTGCAGTCAAATCACCTCCTTGTATGACAATTACCAAATTATTTCTTTACACAGTATTAATAGAGGTAACTTATAGCTGATGTGTTCAAGGTCCTCAGTTTGAATCTGAATTAGTAGCATATATATATATATATATATATATATATATATATATATATACAGGTCGCCTCTATGACCGACAGACCCTCCTGTGGCGAACGTAGCGTCTATAAATTGGGTAACCTTAATTGAAAAATCAAGGAGAAAAATCTGGTGATAAAGCATGATGCCGGAAAAATCACCTCCTTTCACGACCGCTGACCAAGAAACAGTACTTCTTTACACATTACTGTAAAACCCATTTCAGAAATAAAGTTCAAGACCTTACCTCAATTTAGTGGTATAGGTTTTTATTTATTTACAGTACTGATCCTAAGGTTGTAGTTCCACAGGATTTCTTCTATACATTCTTTTTTTTTACGTAAAGGATAAAAGAGCAGGGAGGCTACAAAAGTCAACGTATAGACAATGTTTACTATCATAATATTTTGCCAAAACGCAAGGGAACCCTCACAATCCACCCTTCGGCCATGCCTGGAACGCTGCGGTAGATCGCAAAAACACCGAAGATATTTCCAGCACTGGCCTAGGTCCGAACAGCGAAGGATTTTCCCACAAAGTAAAAAACTGGAATTCCAGGATCAAGCCTAAGCGGTCGGCTGGAGAATGTCCTCCACCCTGGCCGGAAGCTGCCCTCACACGTGGGCCTCTCTGGCGCCGACCAATTAGATCTTGTTTCAGCCTCTTCTGCGGCTTCCTCTGACACGGAGGTAGTGTCCCAAAAGGTAGTAAGATATGGGGTGTTGTATTTCGAGGCTATCAAACACATCGTAAGCAATAACATTTACTCGGGAACAAGGAGACTGATATGGATTTCTGTGCAATTGACCGGTTAATTTTTACAAAAAAAATCTGGTGCGATGCGCGCAACACACAACTTTCACTTACCAACTTACATTAGAAATTGACAGGTTTTTTAATTTCCATTTCTATATAAAATATAAAAAAAAGACTTGTTTTTGATTAAAAATGATTAATTTAATCAAAATCATTAAAGCCGTTTTTGAGATATTCCAAAAAAATTTAAAAATTGGAAAAAAAGTTATGAAATAAAGAGCCCCCTGCATTTGACCAATTTTGATGAAATTTTGTCTGTCACATTGTGAGCATATACATACACCAAATATCCAGTCTTATCAAAATCATTACAGCCGTTGTTGAGTATATAAAAAAAAACCTATACCTTAGATAAAATTCTTTAAGTAAAGTACCCCCTCCGTTTCACCAATTTTGATGAAATTTCGGCTGTTGCATCGCAGGCATATACAAACATCAAATACCCAGTTTGATCAAAATCGTGAAAGCCCGTTTTGAGTAAATAAAAAAAAAACACGTGAACATAAGACAAAATTTATTAAGTAAAGTACCCCCTCATATTAATCAATTTTGATGTAATTTTGACTGTCATACCGCAGGCACATACATGCATCAAATATCAAGTTTAATCAAAATCGTTAGAGCGGTTTTTGAGAAAATCGAAAAAAACGTAAAAATTAGATAAAATTCTTTAAGTAAAGTACCCCCTCTGATTCACCAATTTTGATGAAATTTTTGCTGTCACATCGCGGGTATATCCATACACCAAAGACCCGATTTCAGGTTCGTGCGGTTTATAGTTTTTGAGCTAGTCTGTTCACATACACACACACAGACACACATACACACAGACCATTTCGCGGGACTTGGTTAATTGGACTCAGGGGACCCCAAAACGTGTATTTCCGTTGAAAACCGGAAGTCGAAATTTTTCACGATCGCAATACTTTCCTTACTATATATTTCATATATAAGTAAGTGAAAGTAAAAATTCAAAAAAATTACAAAATAGAAACGATTTTCCTGTTTATCCATCCACTAAAATATGGGAAACAATTTCATATAAACATATTCAGATTTAGATGTGTGTAATGGTCAACTATTTTCTTTAAGATAGAATGATAATCCTTTATAATTATTTAACCTATCGTATAATAGTATATTATTGATATGTATAATGTGTAATATTGATAAGATTAAACCAGTCCTGCAACTTAGGCAGGAGCATTTGGTATACTATACCGCATGACAGGCTCTGAATTTTGAAGCACCAAGCTTCAATATTCAATTCCTCAGGTTTTCTAATGAATTTCTTGTAATGTTCTTCGAAAGTTTCTTACATTTAGATGGATTTTCACACGCACATGTTATAATATGGGTCTTGAAGTTCAGTCTCTATACATATACAGTCAAAATCGTTTATAACGAACTTCAAGGGACTGGAGGTTTTTGTACGTTATAGCCGATGTTCTCTTTAAGCGGTATTATCGGCTATAACGAACATTTCGCAGTAAACGGTGTTAAACTGGTCCCTATAGTCACTTCGTCTTAATTTTGGGTCTGTTAATAAATATTGAGCATTATCGATACATATTTTCATCTTACGTAATTTAAGTACATAATTAATCTTACGTCAATCTAAGTGCATAATAACTAATAACAATTAAAGTACATAATAAGGTACTAAATAAACAATACTCATAATACAAAATGTCAAAATCTTGGTATTAAAAAAATATACATTTAACATTTTATAAAAAATTGAATAAAAAAATATATAAAGAAAAAAGGGTGAAAATACATATTATCACATCCAAAACTACATATAAATAAGTAAGTTAAATAAAAAATCTGTCATTCTTGCCTGTCGCCTTCCTCGTAGTTCGGCAAAAAAAAATTTTCGATTGAAGTGGAGACAACCGAGAAAGATTCTTTGACAATTACTGGAGTTTCATATCCAGTTGAACAAGATGTTTTTAATTCACGGGCAATCGTACTCGCGGAATCGACTCGGCAAACTATCCCTAACTGTTCCTCAATCGTACATATACTGTTGTCATAGCATCTTCCCGTGTATAAAGACAAGAGAGAACTGAATTGAGACACTGTCGAGTGCATTGATGTAAAGTAAACAAAACTTTTTTTCTTCATTTCGTAGAACTCTACGCTGTAAGCGATATTTCAAATGCTACTGTTCCAAGAAAAGTGTTGGCTCTAACCGAACTGTTCACTATAACCGATGTCCGTTGTAAGCGACATTAATGTTTTTTTCTGTATGTTATTTCATGGCGCCGATTATTTTGTTTTGTTATATCCGATTGTACGTTATAGCCGGTGTCGTTATAAACGATTTTGACTGTATGTGGTTTATACTCGTATAGCAATATCCACCATATTATTATATAATATGTACATCATTATATAGCAGCTAGTATATTCATATCAACCTACTATGCCAAAGGTCGCAGGTTCGCGTCCCAGGATTTTTTTATGGGACTAAAAAATCATTGGCTGTTCAGTTCCTCGGATTGGACGTAAAATGGAGGTCCCAAGCCTGTGCGATGTCAGGTACTCGTTGAAAAAAAATGAGTAATACTACATGTTAAACGGGGTATAATGGCTCAGAAACGAAATTCCTATCTCAGAGTTGAGGAGATATAATATTTTTTTATTTTTTTTTTAAATCTTACTTTTTTCTGAAAAATGAAAGTTTCCTCTACTTTGGTTTAGCGTAGAAACAAAACGATGATATTTCCTTAATCAGCATTAAGTTTTCTAAAAGATGAGATGGGTCTAGTTATTCTATATATCTACTTACACTTTTAGTGGGACTTTTAACGCGCTAAACACAAAACATTTATTAAAACTTAAATTTTTAATAGTTTTTGAAAATTCCTCATTCCCTATTGGAGCACCCTAGAAGTTCTTAAATTTACTAAAGTGGAATTTTAGATATATGTGGTGTGACCCATGATACAATTGCAACCAAAGTAATGGATGCCGAACTTCCCATGAGTTAGTATATTATTTATTTATTTATTTCGGATTTTGCAACAAATGTCACATTCCGGTCCTCATCACAGAATGTCTCCAGACGTCCCTGTCTCTGCTGTCCTCCTCAGTGAGGCCTCTGGCAGCCGGGTCCTCTCTGATATCTTCTATCCACTCTTTGCGTGGTCTTCCACGTTTACGACGCTTCTCAGGGACATATCTTAGCAATCGAAGGGGCCAACGTGCTTCGTCCATTCGCAAAACATGCCCATACCACATCAGTCTTTTTTCACTAATGTCGTTGAGGATGTTCAATTCGGCCCCTACTTTATTCCTTATCACCTGGTTTTGTACCTTTTGCAGCATGGATATGGCACAGCTCCTTCTCCAATAGTCCATCTCCAGGGCCATTAATTTGTTTGCATGGGTCTTAGTCACTGTCCATGATTCTGCCCCGTACAAAGTTGTGGCAATGAGGAAAGAATTGTATATTCTTTTCTTTATGTGGAGAGACACTTTTTTCTTCCACAATATGCCATTTAATATACCAATAATTTTCTTTGCTATGGTGATTTTCTTTTCAATGTCCCTTTCTACTGTGCCATAGCAGTCTATGGTGACACCAAGGTACTTGAAATCAGAACATTGAGGGATCGTCCAATCCTCTATGGAGAGCGAAGAAACAGAAGAGTTAACCGCCATGTATTCCGTTTTGTCACTATTTATTACTAAACCCCATTCTTTATATGCTTCAATGAGCCTCCTCATCATGAATTCCATATCATATTCATCTGAAGATATGACAGTTAGTATAAATAATATAAAAAGGGTAATAATAATCTAAAAATAAAATTAAAATTTTTTTTTTTCTAACCAAACGAAAGACGCTAAACCAAAGTAGAGAAAACTTTAATTTTTCAGAAAAAAAGTAAGATTTAAAAAAAATAAAATAAAAAATTATATCTCCTCAACAGATTGAGATAGGAAACTCGTTTCTGAGCCATTCTACCCCGTTTAACATGCAGTATTACCCTTCTTTTTTTTTACTCTATGAAGTACCCAGTATATGAAGAAATGAAGAAGACCTAAAAGCTATGAAGGAGATTTGATCAGATTTAGCAATGCAATAAAAATATTAATAATAATGATAATAATAAACTAAGGAAAGATAATAGTGAAGAAGTATTAAGAAACGTGAGAGGGCATTTTTATACACGTGCTCACTAAATCAAAGGAGTAGGGCTTGGTTCTAATTAGAGTTTCTAGTTTTTAGCTCAGCTTCGAGATGAAATATTTACAGTTCGGCCCTCTCATAAATTACACAATCCGTTTGCCTCCGTTCGTAAAAGAACAATTCTTAAATATTAGGTTATGTCAAAATGTCAACAGGGCTTGGACATATTTTTTCTTGTTTCATCTATTTGAGATGAAAAGATTAGGTGCGTATTGTAGTTTTTAGTAGAATAATCTTACGTAAGTCTCTTAAACGTATTTTTGATTCTTATTCCATATAACTCCATCTTAGCATCGTCCGACTAGCCTTAGTAGCATAAAGTGGCGTTAAGGAAACAAAGAAGTTGTGATATTATATTAATTTATTTTAACTATGATAATCTTATTTACGCCTTTCATTATTATTATGATTAGATAAATTCACAGGGAAGTGTGGCTGTATTTTGGTAATATTATTTTTTGATAGCTTATAACTTATTGGAAGAATTGGTCTATATTATTCCAATTTTGTAAAACAGTGTAGTGAGAGGTGTAATTTGACATATTATCTATTTTTAAGATTTTTAAGAAATCGATGTATTGTTTAACTAAATTATAAACAAAAATATTGTTAATGTGGATTATAGAGGATTACACCTAAAGATGAGGCATTAAAGCCTCGAAACGTTGCTTGATATATATATATGTATATTGTATACAAACACACACACACACACACACACACACACACACACACACACACACACACACACACACATACATATATATATATATATATATATATATATATATCATAATTTCAGATTTCCAAAACTTTAATAAAAAATAAAAATGTACAGTAGAACCGCGCATAAATAACCCAAGATGTTTCTTTGCCCCTAAACAACAAACAAACAAAATTTGTAATACTACGTATAATAAAAAATGAGCTAGTAACGGTTGAATTTTAAGTTGTTTTTTTTTTTTAGATTATTTTACAATCATACGTAGTCTGCCTATTTTATTTTCCCAAACATCTTGGTCCGAAGATTTTATTAATATACCACTTTAACTTGAATGGAAGTATTAAAAATTTCACTAAGGACCTTACATAGCTGACATTTCATAGCTGAGTTTCTCACTACTCATTGGCTACTACATACTTCCTAAGTCAAAACCAGTAATCTCTATCCTGTGCTGCAGCCTTTAAATTTCTGATATCAAGCGAAGTTCTTGCACAGCAGCCAAGCAGTCTTCCCAGCTAAGGTTCAGTCGTCCATTACCATCGTGACATATCCCTGTTCCTGGAAAGAATCCTGGACGATATTTCGTTGGGGTCCATTCTCGCAATATGGCCAGCCCACCGAAGTCTTGATGTCCTTACAATAGTTAGCACATTCACTGAGCTCAGTATTAGCTCTTCCTACCCACTCCTTCTTCACCAAGTGTTCTGCTCATAAATACTGAATCAGTTCTTGTGCTTTAGTCCAGCATTCTGAACCCTCACTAAGAACGGGCCGGTGAGTTTCTCACATAACGATTAAAGTATTACTCTAGTTCTGACCATTCAAGCAAACTGAGAACAAATTGCTATGTTTTCGTACTTAATTAGACGTCTGTTGTACTCGGTAATTATAGATAGAAATGTGGGAATCTATAAAGTAGTAAAACGGTGTTGACTTAGGGATAAGTCTTAGCAATTACCTCGGATAATTACCAGGCTGCAGGGCCCCTGTTTTTCTCTCAAGGAAACTGTCAAATTAGAGGCTGTTTGGCCTTTGACCGGGGGTGTTCGGGTGTTTTTTGTCCGGAAGGGCGACTCATCACTCAGCAAGAGCCCAATTCCCTTCAGAAAGGAGGGACACATGTTTTGTCTTCCACCTACAATTATATAGTTAATATTCCTTCGCGGGGTGTTAATTGTAGTAAATCAGTCAAATTAGGATCTTGTCGATGCCTTATTAAGGGAGTTAACGATTCAGAACAAGTTCAGAATACGGATGAGACATTAACGTTGTTAGTGAAGCATTTAATTTTTTTTTTTTTTTTTGCTAATTCAAAAAGTACCTACTATAATGAAAACTACAAAACATAAAAATTATTCTCCAAGCATAATTTTACTTTCACTTACTTAAACTTCACGAGAGCATCTCTTAAAAGAAAACCTCGACGAAACTCTCCAAATGTAACAAAAAGCTCTAAGCAACTTAATGCTGTTCCTCAAGCAGAACAATATATTTAATAAAACATAACATACCTTTTTAAATTGTAGTTGTATTTGTGTTGTATTTTCATTGTATTGTGTTTTTGTATTGTATTTGTAAATTGTAATTCTATGGTAATTTTATTGCATTGTATTTAACTGCATTTTATTTTTATTGCTAAATATTTTATAACAGGGCGAAAATGACCCAGGTGGTCGAAAATCCCGAAATTGTATAAAAAAAAAAAAAAAAAAAAAATAGAAAATTTTTAATATCAATCAATTCATTTACACTGTCTATTAAAATAGTATGGATGATGTAATTTATAATGAAGAACGATGGGGAGTTCTGATTTGGACAGAATATAATAACAACGTAAAACTAAAAAAATCTGGTGCGTGCGCGCAACACACAACTTTCACTTAACAACTTACTTAGATTAGAAATTGACGTGTTTTGCTAAATATCATTTCCCAAAGTCACACATTTTTCTACATTCATATCTTATTTTTGTTAATCGTTAAAGCCGTTTTTGAGTAAATAAAAAAAAACCCGTGAAAATGATACAAAATTTATGAAGTAAAGTCCCCCTTCCCGTAGATCAATTTTGATGAAATTTTTACAGTCATATCTCGGGCATATAAATACATCAAATACCAAGTTTGATCAAAATCGTTAAAACCATTTTTGAGTAAATAAAAAAAACACGTGAAAATGATACAAAACTTATTAAGTAAAGTCCCCCCTCCGGTTGATCAATTGTGATGAAATGTTGGTTATCACATCTTTGGCATATAAATACATCAAATACCAAGTTTGATCAAAATCGTTAAAACCGTTTATGAGTAAATAAAAAGACATGTGAAAATGATACAAAATTTATTAAGTAAAGTCCCCCCTCTGGTTGATCAAATTTGATGAAATTTTTGCTGTCACATCGCGGGCTTATACATACTCTAAATAACCAATTTCAGGTTCGCACGGTTTATAGTTTTTGAGCTAGACTGTTCACACAAACACACACACACAAACACACAAACACACACACACACAAACACACACACACAGACCATTTCGCGGGACTTGGTTATTTTGACTCAGGGGACCCCAAAACGTGTATTTCCGTTGAAAACCGGAAGTCGAAAATTTTCACGATCGCAATACTTCCACTTACTATATATTTCATATATAGGTAAGTGAAAGTAAAAAAAAAAAAAAGGTGCTACCTACTTTTGCTGTGTTACTTCTCGGCTTGGCCAGTCTCACGCATCTTCACAGAAAAGGATTCATGAGTCAAATGCTGGATTCTAAAAAAGCTAATCAAATACATTTTTAACTGAAAATGACTCGTGGGGGTTCACTTTCAAAACTGTAACATGACTTGGTGAGATATGCCTCGTCAGAAGTGAGTTAACAGTAGCATTACCAATAAAAGTTCCAAATAAACTGAAAGTAGGATAGAGGTTGTCTAGCGATAAATTCTATCGGGAAGATTATTAGCACCCCTTGGGTCTTATTAAGCTAGACCAGTTACTTTTTACTTTCACTTACCTACATATGAAATAAATACTAAGAGGAAGTATTACGATGCTGAAAAATTTCGACTTTTTGGGGACGTTTTGGGATTCCCTGAGTCAAAATAACCAAGTCCCGCGAAATGGTCTGTGTGTGAATAGACTAGCTCGTAAATTTACAAAAAGTAACTCGCGGTAAATGACAGCTCAATATTTTCCTAGATAGGGTAGGTAGAAATTCGAGGGGCTAAAAGTTGAAATAATAACCCCTAAAAACAACTGTTGTGGCATTTAAATTCATCTTCCAGCGTTGTATTTTAAAGGTATTTATAGTCTCTTAAAACTTGTCAATTGAGGCCTCAGGTGTAAAATAGGAAGTTGTTGAGGCTTAATGTTGAAGGACGTGGGCCAAAATTTCTTGAATGAATTTGATCCAAGTTTTTCTTCTGATCCTGATCTCATTAATTTAATTGCTTTCCATTAACTTCTATAAGCTTCATCAAATTGAGGGAAAGTAGGATCAAGCTGCTTGGTTTAAAAAATAAATGTAGAGCAATAAAACAAAACAGTTCCAGCTGAAATAAAAAATATATAATTCATCAAATATACAATACGCCTTGACTAGCTTTTAACACTAGATTGTGCTAAAATTAACTAATATTTCATATTTGTATTTTATTGGTCAAACTAGGATAAATTCGCAAAATCGCATTTTTATTTAATTTTTTACATTGGGTCTTCTCCTGTCAAAAAAATGGGGGGGCAGTCCCCTCCAGTCAAAATATTGAGGGGGGACGCTTCCCCGCCCCCCGGCGGTGAAGCCCGTGAATAGATGTGGAAAATGTGAGTTGGAGCTGAATAGCGTTAACATATATTATCAAAATACGTCGATTTCTAATCAAAGTAGGTTGGTAAGTGAAAGTCGAGTGTTGCGCGCATCAAAACAGATTTTTTAAGTTAGTACCCAGTAAATGTAAGGTTGAATAGGATAAATATAAAAGGGAAAACGAGATTAAGGGATGATACCAAACAACCAATCATAGAGCTTTGAATCTTGGCGTACTTGAACCTTGAGTTTTCATTTATCCAACATAAACTATATTTTGATGTCGGCTTCTTGGTTAATAAAGAGTGCTGATTATGGAAATGATATAGATTTTTCGATTATGGGCTCATGTATCGATTTATTACAACTTACGCGATATAAACGATATTTATATTTATTTATTTGAACTATAAAAGCCCGGATTTGACTTTTACTATCTTTCCGAGAAAATAAGAGTTAATTTCAAACCGTGACACTATGAGGATGATCCAATCAATATTAAGATAAAAGCAGATTTTTTTTTGTTTGTTTGTTTAACGTCCATTTTTATGCTACTTAGGCTAATCGGACGATGCTACAGTGGGAGTCCTAAATTTTGCCTATCCAGGTATAATTAGGATAGGGATCTTTAACGAGTACCTGACATCGTACAGGCTCGGGACCTCCATTTTACGTCCTATCCGAGGGACGGCATAGCTAAGGATTTTTTACTCCCATTAAAAAATCCTAGGGCCACCGCTGGAATTGAACCCGCGATCTTTAGTATTGTAGGTTACCATGCTAACCACAACACCACAGGTGACCCCAGATTTTTTTTTTTTTTAAAGTTTCATCACCAACTGTCTTTTTGTTTGTTTTAACGTCACTTTATGCCACTAAGGCTAATCGGACGATGCTACAGTGGGAGTCCTAAATTTTGCCTATCCAGGTATAATTAGTATTGGGATCTTTAACGAGTACCTGACATCGTACAGGCTCGGGACCTCCATTCTACGTCCTACCCGAGGGATGGCATAGCTAAGGATTTTTTACTCCCATAAAAAAAATCCTAAAGCCACCGCTAGAATTGAACCCGCGATCTTTAGTATTGTAGGTTGCCATGCTAACCACACCACAGGTGACCCCAAATTTTTTTTTTTTTTTAAAGTTTCTTAAACAACTGTCTGTTTGTTTTATAGGTCACTTTATGCCACTAAGACTAATCGGACGATGCTACAGTGGGAGTCCTAAATTTTGCCTATCCAGGTATAATTAGGACAGGGGTCTTTAACGAGTACCCGACATCATACATGCTCAGGACTTCCATTTTACGTCCTTTCCGAGGGAAGGCATAGAGAAGGATTTTTATCTAAAAATCCTAGGACCACCTCGGGACGCGAACCCGCGGCCTTTAATATTGTAGGTTTCTATGCTAACCACTACACCGCAGGTGACCCCAACTGTCTTTTTAATTAAACGATTTAAACATAATGTAAATGAAATATATAAAATGCAGAAATAAACTACAGTTTCATTCACATAAGACTTCTGGTCCTTTGAAGTTTTTAAAAGTCCCGTTTTAATTTAATTGGAATTCCTAGTTTCCGATCAAAAAAAAGAAAATAAAAATAGTTGTATTGATAGCCTATAGAGCTCAGTTCCGTCACGACACATGGCGATTAGAATATTCAAGAAAATTTACAACTTCCTAGTTCCCCTTCTAGCTTCACCTGTCTCCTCGGAATATGATTTTTTTTTTAAAGTTTGAATCAATAATTAATTACTTTAATAGTTATAATTAGGATAACTCTGAAATTCTCGATGGCAAAATTATAAACTAGCTTACTTATCTTCAGTATCAGCTATTCGTGCACTGTCAACTTATAGTACAGTTACCCTACATATTTCAACTAAACTAATTTTATTGTACGAACGAAACTATGGTTATTGTATGGTGTTTTTTATCCGTCGTTTCAATTTCTCCAATGTCAAGCTTCGGGAGTAAGTATAAATGGTTATGTACAAAGACCACCAATTAGTTATTTACTATACTAGCTAGGGTGCCCGGCTTCGCTCCGGTAGTTGTATGGTAGTTTTAATACCAAAAAAACTTTAAAATTAAAGGAAATATAGAACAAAATTAGCACCTTATTGAAAATTCGGTTTTAACTTGGTATCAATATTCTGCAGACTTGAGATCTACAGAGTCTGCCCAAATAAGGAACCCTGTATAATTCACAGGGGGTTGAAAATGGTAAATGAACAATTAATTTTCCTGCAACTTTGTCGAGTTATGCTTCGTTTTGATGATATCTGTTATTCTGAATTCTATAAGCCCATTCCAAGTAGCCAGAAGATGATAAGTTATTAGATTATTGTTAATAATATTAATAACATATCTCAGTTAAAAAAATTATATCTCGAGTAAAACTTAAGCACTGACTACTATGATGGTCCTATTTGATCCAGAAGTATAGAAACTACCGAAGATTCATAGAAACTTTTTTTTAAGATTTTTCTTCCATTTCAACCTCCCTTAAGATATCCCTCCGTAATTTGAACGGTTTCTGCATATCTCGAATCTTACCACTATTACAAAGTGAAAACCAAAATTTCTTGAAGGCACAATTTTTTCATCATATTTCTTTTTATCTTGAACTATGAGGGATGATAAAATCTTGAATGCTGTTATTGGAGTTAGTCGTTTTGTCAACTGGAATGCTCATCATACGTAGTAACCAAACCAACTTCTTTTTCATAAATACAATAAGAACACTTCAAACTTTTTATTTTCGATTTATATTTAGTCAATTCATCTATTTTTTATGTCTAATTTTATTCGCTCACTGTACTATTAAGAAATGTTCACTCATATTGCATTAGATTTACTTAAGTATATATTATAAATAGATTAAATATACCTAATGTGCTGAGCATATATTACACTGCTTATGAGAAAACTAATTTTTTAAGGAATCCAGTTAAGTTTGAAGAAGTTGGTTTTCTAATTGATTGCTGAGATGTAAAGTACTTATTTTATTTTTCTCTTAATTTTTTAGTAATTTGAAAAGAACAGCTGAAAAAAATATTGAACGATTACATACTGAATGAATGGACAATAAACATTGAGTGAAACGCACCCTAGCGCTTCCTGGTAGCCTGGAGCTCGAACTAAATTTTGCATTCATAAACTCGTATCTCAATCTCAGAGAGGCTAATTAAATGGTGCGTGAGGCTTAAAATTCCCGGCCATTTCTCTTCAATTTTACACTCTTAAGAGAAAAACGGAAACCTTCTTCTTCGTTAGGGGACATATAGTTACACGCTGACATAAATCTCTTAATCGTATGTGGAGTCGTTTCTGAGCCTTTTCTGCACGCACATTGTACACTTTGCTTTATAATATATATTGACAAGTGACGAAAGTAGATCATTTTACAACTCGAGTGAAACGTTTACCCACACGAGCGAAGCGAGTGTGGTAATTTCAGGAGAGTTGTAAATTCTACTTTTTTCACGAGTGTAATATTAAATTTTTTCTGTAATCGTGTAATACATGATCAGATCTAACCAGAATATGAACAAAATTAGGATGTTGTGAAGATTATGGTATGTTGTTGGTAGGTTATAAGCATGGTTATAAACAAGTTATTATGTAAGTATTGTTATAACACTTTATTTATAACAATAAATTGAAAATGTTTAATTAAATAAAAAATAATATAATAATAATAATATTTAATCAAACAGTGTTTTTTGAAGTGTTTTAGTAATATCAAAGATGTCTGTTTAAATTAAAATGATTGTGAAGTAGAGCAGTTATAAACAAGTGCAGGTTATAAACAAGGAAGGTAATTATTATTATATTTAAATTTTAAAATATATTGATTATTTCCACCAATAATTCATTCACATTTCAATTTATTTTGTTAAAATAAATTCTTACAATGTTAAGAAACATTTAAAAGCATTTAATTTCCAACTTCAAATTATTTTTTAATTTATACTTATTTCTAATTAAGAAGGCATTTCACTTTCTTCACTCTATTGCAAAATGTTTCACTTTCTTCACTCATTTCAGTTTAATAACGTTACCATAATTCAACGATTACAGAAAAACTAATTTATAGCACGATTTTCTGCCGTATTAATTTTAATATCCGCCCAAAATCAGTTCAAAAGCACCTGCATATAAAGGATGAAATATAATCTTTATTGTTTTATTATGAATTAACTTTATTCATTCAAGTATAAACTTCTAAGGTATGCATGATGTTTATTCACACCTTGGAAGTTTATACTTATATCCGAAGTGTTATTATTGTTGTACCGCAAAATAATTAATTATATAACATGTGTATACATAACAAGTATACAAGAGAAAGAACATGATGTATATATCATAATGTCCCTTAGATAGTATTATATTTCAGTTTAGTGGAGGTACAAGGCGAGCTGGTGGGGTACCTCGCCTGCCATGTAAATGAAGAATCGTACCCGCATTCCGTCACGACCTAGGCGCAACCAGCCCAGAGACCCAGTTCCTTCAAAGAACTACCAGGATACCGAATTCAGTTAGAACTGAAAGGTGGTGATCTCGATCAAATCTCATCCTTCCACTACCGTAGTGCAAACCAAATAGTGCTTTATACAGCCTACTGACCCCATACTTCTCCAAGAGTTTTAATGATAATTCTTTTTTCCTTTGACACCTACTTTGATACCTACCCCTTACTTCTGGAACAAGACAAAAGAGGATGCAGGTTGCTAACTTGCAATAAACAGCCTCAGACTAGCCAAGGTCGTTCGCAAGCATCAATCATATCCAAAATACAGGTTTGGATGAGTGGTTCGTGAGCTTTTATCGAATGGGCTGTGGTGGGCACTCATCCGACTGTGGGAAAAGTAGTTTAAATTCAGATATGGTAGCTATTAATATTTCAGTGAGGTCATTTAAATCTCTAAGTTTCTTTTCTAGTTCACTAATGATTTATTAAACTATCGACTAAGCTATGAACACTTGAAACCATTTTTTTTAAATAACTTTTTTAAGTTATTGCAGATCAATATGTACTGAACCAGCATTTTGGAAGTATGTATTATACTTTTGTAATTTTTTTTTTTTTTTTAGGTTTTCTACAGAAGGTTTTTCAATTTCTTTTTTTGTCTAGTATTCCTAGAACCTAAATATCTAAATTTCTCAACGGCTTCAAATGTTTTCTTTTTTTACCTAAATATCGCGAATAATGTCACATACACTTTGTTTCTGCGAGTCTTTAGTACAGTGGGAGTCTTTTGGCTATCTAGGGATATTTAGGATAGTGGATCTTTAACGAGTACCTGGCATCGTACAGGCTAGGGGCTCTCATTTTACATGCCATCCGAGGGACGGAATAGCCAAGAATTTTACACTCCCTTTAAAAAAATCCTAAGGCTACCGCAGGACGCGAACGGGCGTCCTTTAGTATTGTAGGTTGCTATGCTAACTACTACACCACAGGTGACCCCCTAGAAGTGTTGGTTAGAATATAAAACACTAAAATTATATAGAAAGCTAAGTAAATAATTGTAATGGATCGTGAGTGATCGCCCAAGTTCTTAATTATGCTAAAGGCTACTTAAATCTGATTTATCAGTGATTACAGTTTTATATATACTTTTATTATTATTTTATTATTTAATCTTATTATTTTATTTAAGTATAATTATTTTTTTATTCACTTTTTATCAAAAAGATTTTTATTTCATGATCAGTGGTAAACAAGTGAAGTGCTATCTTCAGTGCAATCTTAGCAAACAAATGAAGTGTTAATATTGTTGGTTAGAAAAAAAGTCAGTTGTTAGTTGTGAGTTATTTGTCCTTAGTAAAGTGTTATTTCTTGTATATCGTAATTATAATTTATAGAAAAAAAAAAGAGCCTCTAATAGTCTCAAATTCAAATATATATATATATATATATAAAAGCCAAATTTTCGCCCCTTCGGGCATCATCAGGGCTGTAAAATTATGTATTATGGTATAATTATAAGTATTTTAAAATTATTTCACTAAACATTGATATTAGTCTCCTTCGTTCTATTGGTATTACTGATACTAAATGATAGACCAACGTAGCCCCAGTTGATGAAGTGTTCTTGCACAGATTACTTAAGTCAGTGTTAGTATATAATTTTTAAAAGAATTTTTAACTTTTCATTTATATGAAACATTTTATATATTTATTTTATCTGATGGTGAGTCCCCCAATATTAATTTTATGAATGTTTAGTGAAATAATTTTAGAATATTTATAATTATACCTTGGTAGATAATGTTACAGCCCTGATGATGCCCGAAGGGGCGAAAATTTGGCTCATATATGTATACATATATATATATATATATATATATATATATATATATATATATATATATAAATTTAAATTTGAGACTATTTGATGCCCTTTTTTTCCATATAATTGATTAGTTTCCTTCCTTCTATTGAAAAATCTTCATGTAATCATAATTGTTATTGACCCGGACTTTGTGTATGGAATTTGTTTTGATTGTGCTATTTGTTTATTTCTTGTTTATCTTTTTGTTCATATTTAATAAAGCTCTAAATAATTCAACATTTAAACAAAGATATTTACAAAATTAAACTTCTAATCTGCCCCATCATCAAATTCTTTACTGCGGTGATTTGCCTCCTGAGACGCTAACCTCCCCCCAGGGGATGGAACTGATGGGAGTCATTTACAACTGGGTTTATAATTGTTGACTTTCTAGGTATCAAGGAGCCCGAGGCACCCTCAGGGACAACACTCAACGGAATGAATGACTAAACACATTTCCACACAATAACTCCTCAGTAAGCCATTCTGTTAGCTATAAACCGACTCCTCGGCGGAACCGAACTAAAAAGAAATAAAATCCATTACAAGGAATAAAATAAAAAAAAGAACCAAATCATCTCTAGAGCGATAAGAGTTGTAGTATACTTATTTTAAACTATAATTCGAAATTCGATAAATGAAATTTATCGATAGTAAGAAGGTAACAATTGGTCCAATGAGAAATTATCGATTAATCGAAAAAAAAAAAACCTTCGTATTCAGGAACGCTAGGTTATTCGAACCCTTTTTATAATAAAAAAATCTGGTGCGTGCGCGCAACACACAACTTTCACTTACCAACTTACTTAGATTAGAAATTAATGCGTTTTGTAATTGCCTCTTCTAAAATTAGCAGAACGGCTTTAATTATAAACAATTGTCTGTCACTAAAGGCGTACTCCGTATGCTTGCATGCTCAACGAGGTTTATGAGTTGCTGAATATTTTTCTTTTTTTCTCCTCTTTATGTTTTCTTTATTTTTATCATATCTCATATTTAGCCGTTTCTTATTTTTAGGGATTACGAGAGACAGTTAATTTCTTCATATAAACAAAAACAAAGGTACTTTATAGGAAACAAACACACAAAAAAGGCCCCAACCCCCCCGCCAAAAAAGGGCCTTAAGAACATTTTAATAATGATAAAGCGTACCTGTTATTAAAGATCACCTAATTTTCATAAACATGACGAATTTGATAAAAATCGTTAAAGCCGTTTTTGAGATTATCGAAAAAAACGTAAAAATTGGAAAAAATTATGAAATAAAGTTCCCGCTCCGTTTGACCAATTTTGATGAAATGTTGGCTATCACATCTTTAGCATATAATTTCATCAAATACCCAGTTTCATCGTTATAGCCTTTTTTCGTTATACCCTCAAAATCGTTATAGCCTTTTTTGAGCAAATAAAAAAACCACGTGAAAATGATACAAAATTTATTAAGTAAAGTCCCCCCTCCGGTTGATCAATTTTGATATAATGTTGGCTATCGCATCTTTGGCATATATATACATCAAATACCCAGTTTGATCAAAATCGTTAAAACCGTTTTTGAGTAAATAAAAAAAAACACGTGAAAATGATACAAAATTTATTAAGTAAAGTCCCCCCTCCGGTTGATCAATTTTAATGAAATGTTTACAGTCATATATGGTGCATATAAATAGATCAAATACTGAGTTTAATCAAAATCGTTAGAGCCGTTTTTGAGAAAATCGAAAAAAACATAAAAAGTTATTAAATAAAGTACCCCCTCCCTTTGAGCAATTTCGATGAAATTTTTGCTGTCACATCGCGGGCATATACATACACTAAATATTCAATTTCAGGTTCGCACGGTTTATAGTTTTTGAGCTAGTCTTTTCACACACAAACACACAGACACACACACACACACACATACAGACCATTTCGCGGGACTTGGTTAATTGGACTCAGGGGACCCCGTAACATGTATTTCCGTTGAAAACCGGAAGTCGAAGTTTTTCACTATCGCAATACTTCCACTTACTATATATTTCATATATAGGTAACACCCGTGTTGCCGAGAGGCAAGGTAGGGTGGATATAAAAATAAAAAATAAAAAAAAATAAAAATATAGGTAAGTGAAAGTAAAAATTAGAAAAATAAATGTTCGCACTGTTTTCCAGGCTAACGCTATATAACTCAAAGTTTCAAGGACCTAACTATGTATCATTCGATTAAATGGTATTGTAGTGGTCAGCTGTGGTTCAGTGGTTGGCATAGCAACCTTCAATGCTGATGGGCGCGGGTTCGCGTCCCACAGTACCCATAGGAGATTTTAAAGAGAGTGAAAAATCCTTGGCTATGCCGTCCATCGGATAAGACGTAAAATTAAAGTCCCGAGCCTGTACGGGCGTCACCCCCGTGTAGGGACGCGCCCCCCCCCCCCCAATATTTTGACAAGAGGGAACTGTCCCCCCCCCAATATTTTGACAGGAGCGGACCCAATGTAAAAAATTAAATAAAAATGCGATTTCACGAATTTATCCGAGTTGAACCAATAAAATATAAATATAAAATATTAGTTATTAGTTAATTTCAACTAGTCAGGCCTATTGTATACCTATTTGATGAATTATATATTTTTTATTTCAGCTCTAACTGTTTTTTTTTATTTCTCTACATTTCTTTTTTAAACCAAGCAGCTTGATTCTAATTTCCATCAATTTGGTGAAGCTTATAGAAGTTGATGGAAAGCAATGAAATTAGTGGGATCAAAACTAGAAGAAAAACTTGGATGAAATTCAATCTAAGAAATTTTGGCCCTTACATTAAGCCTTAACTATCCCCCCTATTTTAATGTATACAGGTCCCGACCTTTCGTATTGTAGGTTGCCATGCTAACCACTACTCCACAGGTGACCCCAATCTATTCCATTACATAGTTGTGACTGTTCTAATACATATTGGTGACTGTTCGATACTACTTTACGCTTGCTTGGAACCTTCGAGACTATTCCAATTCAGACTAAATATAAGGAGCGATGGACTGGAGAGTTAATCTCGATCTGAAGGACGATCATACGATTCCGTTTGTGTTCAAATTTTGTTTCAAGTTGATACTTTATGTAACCTTTTTTGATTATTTGAGTTCATTTTGTTTGTGTGCCATTTTTGGCAAATTATAATTTTCTTCGAATAAAAATTATTCCAACCCTAAATATGTATGTGTATTATTAAAAAAAATAGGTTTTCATGAGTTGTTTATTTTAAAACTTCAATGTCAAGCAAACACATTTAACACTAGGGGAGAGCTGGGTTGGTTGGCATAGGCGGTAGGTTGCCCATTGATTGGCTTATAGTTTCCGTGACACCTGTTGTGAAGGCCCCACCATTGTACCATGTGACCCGCTCGACCTCGGGAGTCTTGTCCAGAGTTTACAATCTGATGCTAACAGTGTAGAGAAGATTGTACTTCATTGATTGATTTTACAACATGTAAGTACATTTTTATATTTTCAGTGAATTTGGTTTAAAGGCATGGCAAAACATCTGACTCCGATTCCGTTCACATAGCCCCAACCTCCTTTGAAAAACCTAACCTTTCGACTAATCAGTTTCTTGTTTAATTGTTCTCCCCTGTCCTGGCAGCCATCTTCCATATGATCTCTCCTGTGGGGCTAGTTGGTTCTCTTCAAGTCGGGTTTGATGGCGCAGTAGCAATTCACAAAAGCAAGGTAATCATAATCAAAGGTGAAACTACCAATTGTCTTAAGTTCCAGCAAGGAGGATGAGAGCAATTTTTCTTACGCAGAAAGTGAAGTCAGTCTAAACTTCTATATTCTTCTATTCAAAATTATTATACCATTATAGTGCAGCTTTTAATAACAATAATATGTGTCAGGCAGTACTTGAATGAGATGGCTAAATAACCCCACCTTCTAGGCCAACCTGCCCCACATAGGGGGGTTAATTGGCATACTCTGGATTATCGAATTCTTCAATTTTCAATGATCTTAGTATTAAATATTACGTGTTGAAAAAAATACTTGAAGAACTTTAATAATTAGAGTTTACAGTGGTACCAGCCCTATTGGGATTATATTACCAGGAACGATTCAACAATCAAAAAAGTGAAAACTGTTGCCAACCAACCCCGCTCTCCACTACGCTACGAGCTTAACATCAATGGGATGATAACAGCCTTTTTTATTCCTGTTAACAACACGGACAGAGGACATTAAGATAAATCACCGATCATAAAGCTGAGGGTGTTGTGGGCAGACAGTCCAGTTAGACTCAACAGACTGGACTAAATGAAGTTGGATTGGCGAGGACACGCTTCAGTGAATGAATGGATAAGGTTCCTTATATTTTTACTCTTATCTAATTTATACATCCTGCCTTCCTCGCTCGCTCTGATAGAGCTTTGGAAACGTTTTGACACTTTTCCATTTTTTTTTTCTGCTTTTAAATTTATTTTAAGAGGTATTCCACGAATTGCTTTAGTCTCAGAGGAATCTGGCGAGATCCCATGCGAATAGTGTACACAGAATATCGTTTCTTTGCAAATGCGATAGGTTGCTGAAAAAATAAATTATGGATTATATGAAAATATGGACTAAGCGAATTTACTTACCCTAATTAAAGGCCCTTAAAACTCAGGTCATGAATTATTTAAAAAGTTATTATTTAAAATTTCGCCATTTATACTTGTTGTTATTTCTATAATTATATTGATGCATGCATTATATATTGATATTGATAATTACATTGTATTGAACCATACAGTTATTGGCACTCAGTAGGGGAGAGCGGGGTTGGTTGGCATAGGGGGTAGGTTGGCCATCGGCTTATAGTTTCTGTCACACCTGTTGTGAAGGCCCCACCATTGTACCATGTCACACGCTCGACCTCGGGAGTCTTGTCCTGAGTTTTCAATCCGATGCTAACCGTGTAGAGAAGATTGTGCTTCATTGATTGATTTTACAACATGTAAGTAAATTTTTATATGTTCAGTAAATTTGGTTTAAAGGCATGGTAAAACATTTGACTCCGATTCTGTTCACATAACCACGAACTCCTT
Source organism: Aelia acuminata (assembly GCA_911387785.2). NCBI lineage: Eukaryota > Metazoa > Arthropoda > Insecta > Hemiptera > Pentatomidae > Aelia > Aelia acuminata. The sequence goes on along the minus strand of OU426981.1, from coordinate 150,979,269 downwards.
TGAAAAACCTAACCTTTCGATTAATCAATTTCTTGTTTGATTATTCTCCTCTGTCCTGGCTGCCATATTTCATATGATCTCTCCTGTGGGGTTAGATGGCTCTCTTCAACTGGGGTTTACTGGCGCAGTAGCAATTCACAAAAGTAGGGTAAACATAAACAAAGGTGAAACTACCAATTGTCTTTAGTTCCAGCAAGGAGGATGAGAGCAATTTGTCTTATGCAGGAAGTGACGACAGTCTACAAGTAAACTTCTATTGTCATTCTATTTTCCCTTAAAAGCTCTTGAAATCCGATTCAAAATTATTATACCATTATAATGCAGCTTTTAATAACAATAATATGTGTCAGGCAGTTCTTGAATGAGATGGCTAAACAACCCTACCTTCTAAGCCAACCTGCCCCACCTTCGGGGTTAATTGGCATACTCTGGATTGAAGAATTCTTGAATTTTCTATGATCTTAGTATAAATATTATGCACTGAAAAAAATACTTGAAGTACTCAAATACTTGGAGTTTACAGTGGTATCAGCCCTATTGGGATTATATTAACAGGAACGACTCAACAATAAAAAAAGTGAAAACTGTTGCCAACCAACCCCGCTCTCCCCTACAGTTATTGGCACCCCAACTTTAACTTAAAGAAATAAAACAAGTCCTAATTTTATTACATGATATACATGAGTCTAATGTTTGAAGGGTCCTCTAAGTCATCTATGAAGTAAGACTTTAACAAACTAACCATAGGGAAGATTTCAAAATTAAATCCACAGCGTGCCAATAACTAGATTTGGCACTTTTAAAAATAAATATTGCCATATTATATAACTATTGAACTATTTACCCAAGAAAACCTCTTGAGTCTTTATGAGGATAGATAAAGAGGATCTATAGGAAGTTTCAATTTGATCCCTTCGTAAAAAGTATTTTTTCACTACAGATATGTGGGTCATTCTCCCAATACATACAAATTTATGTCCCAAAGAGATTATACTATTTGTGTGAAATTGCTAATAATTGCATCCACTGGATAATAGAAAACCTCAGCTTGTTGTTCACGAATTTTTATCTCAGAAACAATTTGTATATAGGCCTAAATTTAAACTTAAATTGTCAATATCCATCTCCCTCACCTGTCCCAAAGCTCAAGTTGCTGACTTTGATGACGGAAAAAAGATATATATTCTTTTATTTATAACCTAGTTTTTTTTTTTTTTTTCAAACTTGTTAGAAGGTCTTAATTATTTGGCTTTACGGTATATTGCTATTTTCGTATTATAGAAAAAAAGTTATGATCCATAATCTACCTGCCCCATAGGTGCCCCTCACATTGTTTTGAAATCGGGCCTCAAAACTTTGGAAACCTTTATTTAATATTTATTTAATTTACTTTTAATTATAATGTGAATTTAAATTATTTAAATTAATTCATTATAATTTACTTTATTTAAAGAATTTTTTCTAATTTTACATTTTTTTTTTCAATTTTATCCAGAACAGATCAAACGATTTTGATCAAATTCGTCATGTTTAATGAAAATTAGGTGTTCTTTAATATCAGGTAAGCTTCATCATTATTAAAATGTTCTGAGGGGCCTTTAATGGGGAAGGGCCTTTTTTTGTTTTCCTATAAAGTACCTTTGTTTTTGTTTATATGGAGAAATTAACTGTCTCTCGTTACGCATAAAAATTAGAAATGACTAAATATGAAATATGAAAAAAAATCAAGTGAACCTATAGAGGATAAAAAAAGAAAAATATTGCGTCAACTCATAAAACACGTTGAGCCCGCATGCGGAGTACACTCATTGTTCTTAATTAAATCCTTTCTGTTCATTGGATGGAAATTATTTGTTTCATGGTAACTAAATGAAGTTTTAACAAACTATATAGAGAATTATAAAATCAGACGACTTGGATAGTTATGCTTGCATTGCCGAAGTATCACAAGTAAAAACTTTTATTCAATAATAAAAAAATGTGTTGTTTTTTTATAGAGAAAATAAAAACAAAAATAGGAAATGAATGTGGAAAAATGTGTGACTTTGAGAAGTGGCAATTAACAAAACAGTGAGTTGCAAGTGAAAGTTGCGTGTTGCGCGCATTTTTTTGTATAGGCTTGCTGTACGTGTAAATCTTGTCCTGAGAGAATTACTCTTAGAAGATAGAAGAGAGTTCTTTTATCCAAGTTCTTGGGCCAGTGTTATCCCAGACATGAAAGAGGTGAGCTCCGATAGGTTGGGAGATTGTGGCCTACCTGACTCTAATCAGTGAGCGCCGGTTTGGAGGCCGGTCCCTCCAGGCTAATGAATCAGGGACGGTTCCATTCACCGAGCTCTGGGAACAGGGAACAGGTTGGGTGGGGAGTGTGCCTGAGGCTCAGGGCGAGGCGGGTACTTATCGGAACTAGATACATCCGATTAACGGTTATTTATATCTATATTGATACTTTGTAACTGAATGCTACATCATGTCTCTAAATTGAATTTTTTTTCTTCTTCATTTTATACAGGCTCCAAAACGACTCTACCTACGATTAAGTAAATTATATTGTCGTGTAGCCATATAACCCATAACGGAGAAGGTTTCCGTTTTTCTCTTGTTGAGGAGAAAAGGATTGGAATTTTAAGCCTTTTGCACCATGTAGTTAGCCTATCTGAAAATGACATACGAATTTAAGAATGAAAAATTTAGTTCAAGCTCCAGACTACCAGGCAGCACTAGGTTGCGTTTCACTCAATGTTTATTGTTCATTCATCCAGTTAATTTTGTAAAGGTTATAAATTTTTCAGCTGTTCTTTTTACATTACTAAAAAATTAAGCGATAATAATTAGTTTATCCTTTCCTTTCAAAATAAAATAATGATTTTACATCTCTGCGATCTACTAGAAAACCAACTGGATTCCTTAAAAAATCAAATTTCTCATAAGAAGGCTAATTGATCAAAACATTACATTTAATCCATATATAATATATACTTAGGTAAATTTAATGCAATATGAGTGAACTTTCTTAACAGTACAGTGAGCGAATAAAAACAGACAAAAAAAAAAAGAGATAAATTGACTGAATATAAATCAAAAATAAAAAGTTTGAAGTGTTCTTATTGTAGTTATGAAAAAAAAAATTGGTTTGATTAATATGTATTATGGGCATTCCAGTTGAAAAATTTATCTTCCCTCATAGTTCAGGATAAAAAGAAATATGGTGAAAAAATTATGCCTTCATGAAATGTTGGTTTTCACTTTGTAATAGTAGTAAGATTCGAGATCTGCTGAGTCCGCTCAAATTACGGAGGGATATCTTAAGGGAGGTTGAAACGGAAAGTCTTAAAAAAAAGTTTCTATGAATCTGCGGTAGTTTCTATACTTCTGGATCTAATAGGACCATCACAGTAGTCGCCGCTAAAGTTGTACTCGAAATATAATTTTAACTGAGATATCAGATCTTTTAACTATAATCTAATAACTAATCTGCTGACTGCTTGGAATGGGCTTATACCATTCAGAATCACAGAAACCATCAAAAACGATGCATAAATCGATAAAGTTGCATTAAAATTAATTGCTCATTTACCATTTTCAACCACCTATAAAATATACAGGGTTCCTTATTTGGGCGGACACAGCAGTTCTCGAATCTTAATATTGATATCAAGTTAAAACCGAAGGTTCAAGAAGATGCTAATTTTATTCTATATTTCCTTAAATTTTAAAGTTTTTCTGTTATTAAAACTACCACACAACTACCGGAGCGAAGCCGGCACCCTAGCTAGTTATAAATAAAACTTACTGATATATCCTTTATTTATTTTATATAAATTCATTTCATTAAAAATAAAAGTTTTTTCAACGTAGAGTGAATGGTTGTAAAGCAGTAAAATACTCAAAAAAATCGTTTTAACATTGCAAAAATTACCTGTTCCCTTCATCGCTCACGTTTATCCTAGCTTGTTATTATTACCTTTTCTTATTGTTCTCTCCCTTTCACACACCCGTAGACGTAAACCCTTCTACGAAATGAGTTATGAGTCATTTCATGATGACAATAGTATTCACCGCCGGGAGGGGGGGGGGGGGCAGAGGGGACGCGTCCCCCCAATATTTTGGCATGAGAGCACCAAATATAAAAAATGAAATAAAAATGCGATTTTACGAATTTATCCGATTTTAACCAATAAAATATAAATTTTAACCGATAAAATATTAGTTAACTTCACCACACTGTATAGTTAAAATCATAGTTAGGTGTATTGTATATTTGTTGAATTATATATTTTACTTTAACTTACCTATATATGAAATATATAGTAAGTGGAAGTTCTGCGTTCGTGAAAAATTTCGACTTTTCAACGGAAATACACGTTTTGGGGCCCCCTGAGTCCAAATAACCAAGTCCCGCGAAATGGTCTGTGTGTGTGTGTGTGTGTGTGTGTGTGTGAACAGACTAGCTCAAAAACTAAAAACCGTGCGAACCTGAAATTAGGTATTTAGTGTATGTATATGCCCGCGATGTGACAGCAAAAATATCATCAAAATTGCTCAAAGGGAGGGGGTACTTCATTTAATAACTTTTTAGGTTTTTTTTCGATTTTGTCAAAAACGGCTCTAACGATTTTGATTAAACTGAGAATTTGATGGATTAATATGCCCGAGATATGACTGCAAATATTCATCAAAGTTGATTAACCGGAGGGGGGACTTTACTTAATAAATTTTGCATCATTTTCACGTGTTTTTTTTTATTTACTTAAAAACGGCTTTAACGATATTGATCAAACTGGGTATTTGATGTACGTATATGCCAAAGATGTGATAGCCAACACTTCATCAAAATTGGTCAAACGGAGGGGGCACTTTATTTCATAACTTTTTTTCCGATTTTTACCTTTTTTTCGATTATCTCAAAAATGGCTTTAACGATTTTCATAAAATTCGCCATGTTTAATGAAAATTAGGTGTTCTTTAATATCAGGTAAGAAATGAATGTTGAAAAATGTGTATTTTTGAGAAGTGGCATTAACACAACGAATTAATTTCTAATCTAAGTAAGTGGGTATGTGAAAGTTGTGTGTTGCGAGCACGCGCCAGATTTTTTTATTTTAGCTTGAACTGTTTTGTTTTATTGCTCTCCATTTCTCCTTTATAAACCAATATCCATGGATTTTTCCGTTTCTTTTTCTAAACCATTGATGGAAAGTAGGATTTCCATCAATTCAATGAAGCTGATGAAAAGCAATGAAATTAGTGGGAATGGGATCAGAAAATAAACTTGGATAAAATTCAATCGAGAAATTTTGGCCCACATCCTTCAACATTAAGCCTTAACAATTCCCTATTGTAATGTATAACTGAGGCATAAATTGACAAGTTTTAAGATACTATAATTACCTTTAAAATACAGTCTTGGAGGGTGAATGAAATGCCCCAACAGTTGTATTTAGGCGTTATTATTTCAACTTTTAGCCCCTCGAATTTCTACCTCCCCTATCTCGGAAAACATTGAGCCGTTTCCCCAATAATTTGGTGTTGGTGACGCCCATGGTAAGTACGATGTTTTCTGTCAAGGTAGTTACTCCCTGCTACTAATATCGTTTTACTGATTTGACCAACACTGTGATAATCTAGACTGGAATAGGAGGAAAATTCATGTTATCTTTCGGTTGCGAAATTACTTAGCTCACGTCTTCTGTCCCGAAATTTAAAAACTAGAATTTACAAAACTATTATTTTTTCGACGGATGTGAAACATGGCCGATTATATTAAGGGATGAGAACGCCTTAACGCCTTATTTAATTTTTTACATTTGGTGCTCTCGTGCCAAAATATTGGGGAGGCAGTCCCCCCCTGTCAAAATATTGGGGGGGACGCGTCGCCCCTCCCCCCCCAGCGGTGACCCCTGTGGTATTGTTATCATGAAATGACTCATAACTCATTTCAACCACAGTTCAGACATGCAGAAGAATATAAGACCACACAAATGCAGACAGGTTAGGAGAGGTGTACAGCTAGGGATGTGTGAAAGAGAGAGAACAATAAGAAGAGGAAATAATAACAAGCTAGGATAAACGTGAGCGATAAAGGGAACAGGTTTACTGACCTACCGGAGGGAGAGTCTGGATGATCCCTTTGGGGGGCCTAAATTGTAGCCCCGTCTGTCGGCGAGGAAACCGCAGCAGACATCTGGGTTCCCGATGAGGGGCGTCTGGCGGAGGATCCTGTCTCTAACATGCTTGTTGTAGTGCTAGAGTATGATTTTAGTTATTGATATGCATAAATAGATTTGGGGACCCTAAAATAGTAGGGGCATGTTTAAAAAAAAATCGAATTATATGGGAAAACTGTTAGTAAAAATGCAACTCAATTAAGGAGTAAACAGATCTAAGTGGATTTAATATAATTTATGTATATACAGAGTGACATGCTACTCGTGCGACAAACGTCACCAGTAGATTTTCCACCATAAAACGAATAAAAAAGTTCATATTGACCATGGTCCGATTCTCAACCATTTCGGAATAATTTCGCTTTTTATCGACCCTGAAAGATATCACGACCTGGCATCGGAAAACCGTGATATCTTTAAATCTGAAAATTTCTCCGAAAAGCTGATAGCACCGTTGAAATCTACATTAATTGTTCAATAATAAAATAGTCATTTCAAAAATTTTGGGCCAATTTTTCGTGTTTTATTTCAGCCAGAACAACAAAATAAGTGAAAAATTTTATAAATCGGAAAGTGTTTAACATAATGCAGAGTTTCTAATTTTAGTTTCAGAAGGCAGCGAATTTGAGGGAAAATATCCCATTCAATAACGCTTCTAACGCACTCTTCATTTTTTAATTTGGTGTTTTTAAGACCACGATATCGATGACAAAAAGAGAAAGACTGTATTCCCAAAAGGCGTTTTTCAATCAGTGTTTGGGCGGTACTCATCGGTCCCTACTTAGATTTTCCGGCGAGATTAACTGGCCCAATTTATTGAAATTTTATCGAAAACACTCTGCCCACCTTGCTGGAGGACTTTCTTTTACAATTGAGGAGAAACATAATTTTTCATAGACCAGTTCCTTGAGATATCCACAGACAAAATATTCCATGGGGTTGAGATTAAGAGATCTTGGTGGCCACAGAACTGTCCATTCACGGCCGATCTACGTTTCGAATGTTCTGTCAAATACGCCTGAACTATTCTAGACGAATGAGAAGACGCACCATCGTGCTGAAAAATTATGTTTCTCCTCAATTTTAAAAGAAGGTCCTCTCGCAAGGTGGGCAGAGTGTTTTCGATAAACTTTCAATAAAGTGGGCCAGTTAATCTCGCCGGAAAATCTAAATAGGGACCGATGAGTACATCACCAATAACTTCCGCCCAAACACTGATTGAAAAACGCCTTAGGGAATACAGTTTTTCTCTTTTTGTCATCCATATCGTGGTCTTAGAAACACCAAATTAAAAAATGGAGAGTGCGTTAGAAGCATTATTAAATGAGGTATTTTTCTTCAAATTTGCTGCCTTCTGAAACTAAAATTAGAAACTTTGGATTACGTTAAACACTTTCCGATTTATAAATTTTTTCACTTATTTTATTGTTCTGGCTGAAATAAAACACAAAAAATTGGCCAAAAAATTTTGAAATGGCCATTTTATTTTTGAACAATTAATGTAGATTTCAACGGTGCTATCAGCTTTTCGGAGAAATTTTCAGTTTTAAAGATATCAAATACCTAGAAGTTGTCAGAAAAACATTAAAGATTAATGCAAATGTGAAATGAAATGTTTTTGTAACATTTTAAAATCTGTAACTGCTCGTGAGATCGCGAATATAATTTAAATTTATTAAAACTCGCACTCTAACCTTCTTAAGTCCCACTGAATTAAAGTACACAACGTATATTTAGTCTAGCATTATGCGTATTTAGTGCCTCATGGGCATAAGTGAGATTTGAAGTAAAGATTAGAGATGTGTTTAAATTGTGGATTATTTATTTTTAAAACATAAGTTTAAGGTATTTACATAGTATTTACGTCTTTACAGGACTTCTATCACATTATGTTTGAAGTTACGATATGGTCATCTGTGATTGTCTGTAGGTGGGTTTGTTTTACACAGCCATAGATGTCACTGATAGATTGCACCCTAATACATACTTACACACTAACTACAGTTCCGCGGAAAGCGATGTTTTCGCTTACTAATAACTCTAGTAACTCGCAAAAGACGGTGAAAATCAGAAAATTATATATAATCAAAAATGTTCGTCTCGGAAAACTGTAAGAATGGCACCTTCGACAAAGCCCTGCGACCATTTTGAATTTTTCGCTAAGAATTACAGTTTTTCGCTTACAAATCGCAAACGAAGAGTTTAATCGAAAAATAAAAAAAATGTATTTCACCGAAAATGTTTTTCTTGAAAATCTGAAAATAATGACACCATTTAGAAACCTGTAAGACCATTTTGATTTTTGAATTGAACCGCGGTTTTGTGCTTATAACTCACAATCAAAGGCGAAATGAGAGATTTGTATATTTTTCAGGTGTAGAGGTTAAGGAAAGCTTTAAAATGATCCCTCATTCATGAAATTTGATGAAGTATTAAGGAAGTTATGGCGTTCAGACAAAAAAAAAAGGCCTTGAGAACACAGCAATATGTGTAATATGTGATACACAGCAGCCTCAAATGGCTTTAACCATAATATATATCGTATAAAATAAGTCAGATACTCCTTCATAATTCTAGGGTAATTGCTTATTTGTCTTGAGAAAGAGACTAAAAATAAAGTAAGGAACAATATTCGTTAAACAAGGTGTTATATATGATAATAAATAATAATAAATCAACGAAACCGTATGAGTTTAACGCTAATAAAAAACTAAACTAGCGTCACTCTTGTGAACAGACTAAATGTTCGTCTCGTTTTTACAAACATTTGTTCGCCAATATTCTGCGTCAGTGTAAATGCACCTTGACAGTGAACAAGGAACCCACTCAAACACCGAAGCTTAGCCGAAACAAAATACTTAAAGACTTGATCCGCCCGAACAAAGCCGGATACATCGGGTCCGAAGCTGCTTAGCTCTGGCTCGTGACCTGGCCTCCTAACAGGCTCCAGTTCCAAAAAGGATGCACGCGAATCACCTGGCACGAAGATGATATTAGTCCTCCGCGGTAACGATCGATGAATAATAATCGATAAATCGTCGGATCGAAAATGCCTCACTGCATCTTGTCTTGGAAGAAAGAAAATAAAGAAGGTTAGATTACACGCTTCTGGCGTTCGATAAGTTTCCACAACCTTCTGGAGATGACTATTATTAAAAACCTTCTTCAGACATTGAAGGGAAATAGATTTTCTTCCAGTTTTATTGGCATACTCAAAAGTCGGCAAGTTTGCAAGATTCGTTTTACAATCGAATCGGTCGTTCAACTATAAACCGACATGTCCACAAATTCAAATTATTGGAAAGTGAAGAAACGTTTCTAATTTTGAATTAAGAGATTTCCTTAACTTGAATTATTTTCTCCGACACATATTTCTATTTAGAATAAATTTTTTTCGATATTTTAAATGTATTTTTATTCAATAGAACTGAAAAATAAATGTGTCCTTGGACATTTAGGGTTTCTCTTCATTATGGAAGACAAAAGATTGTTAAGAATCATATAAACTCAACAGCAAAAAAAACCGGACACTCACATTATCCCTCATAATTCCAGTAAATTCTATTTGATTCTTAATTTGTGGTTAGGGTTACTTTCTTTATAGGTCACTTCAACAAATTCTACCAGAAATTAAAAAAAATTATTAATAAATGCGTACAATTTACAAAAATAAATTTTTTTTCACTTTTCCAGAAACTCATAAGTGTTCATTTTTTTAACATTTATTAAAGGTATGGCCTCCTAATATCTCGTATTGCCCCCTCTTGAACGGGTGAATGCTCTCATCCTGTTAGGCTTAGAAGAAATCAAATTTTGGATTAGTTCCTCTGGCACAGCATCCCATTTTTCTCGAAGAACAATTTTGGGTTCATTTACATTACTAGGGGGTGGATAACGATTCCTAACACGTCTCCCTAAATTATCCCACAAGTATTCTATTGGATTCATATCGGGAGATCGTGCAGGCCAGCCCAAAACTGAAATTCCCACCTGCTCTAAGTATTCGGTGACTATACTAGCAGTATGCGGGCGAGCATTATCCTGCATTAAAATGAATTGATCGCCAATAAATGGGGAGAATGGGAGAACAGCCTCGATGTGAAATTCCTCAATGTACCTGTGTGCAGTCATTGTCCCATTTTCAATAAAAATCAGTTCAGTACGGGCGTGGAAATTTATTCCTCCCCAAACTATACCTGATTGCCTTTAGAAAGGCTGTGACTCGCGCAGGGTGCATTTAGCAAATTGGTCCCTTGGTCTCTCCACACTCTGTCACGAACGTCTGAGCGGCACAGACCAAACTGAGACTTATTAGTAAACACAGCCCCCTTTGCACGAAAGACCAGTTTAGATGCCGGCTAGCGAATAATCGGCGTTCTCTCCTATGTCTTTCCAGGAGTAGGCACCCTACCTCGCTGCAAGCCCTTGCTCCCTCGGTCTCCGCCGTACAGTATCTGTGCTAATATGGGTATTCCACACCATTTCAAGTCTGTCCCGGACTTCGGAAGCAGTCAAATGACGATTTCTCAATACTGAGTGGTTAGGAATTTCAGTTTTGGACTGGCCTGCACGATCTCCCAATATGAATCCAATAGAACATTTGTGGGTAATTTAGGGAGACGTGTTAGGAATCGTCATCCATCCCCTAGTAATGTAAATGAGCTCAAAATTGTTCTTCGAGAAGAATGGGATGCTGTGCCAGAGGAACTATTCCAAAATTTGATTTCTTCTAAGCCTAACAGGATGAGGGCACTCACCCGTGCAAGAGGTGGCAATACGAGATATTAGGATACCTTTAATAAATATTTAAAAAATGAACACTTATGAGTTTCTGAAAAAGTGAAAAAAAATTATTTTTGTAAATTGTATGCATTTATTAATATTTTTTTACTTTCACTTACCTATATATGAAATATATAGTAAGTGGAAGTATTGCAATCGTGAAAAATTTCGACTTCCGGTTTTCAACGGAAATACACGTTTTGGGGTCCCCTGAGTCGAAATGACCAATTCCTGCGAAATGGTCTGTGTGTGTGTGTGTGTGTGTGTGTGAACAGACTAGCTCAAAAACTATAAACCGTGGGAATCTGAAATTGCGTATTTAGTGCATGTATATGCCCGCGATGTGACAGCAAAATTTCATCAAAATTGCTCAAAGGGAGGGGGTACTTTACTTAATAACTTTTAAAGTTTGTTTTGATTTTATAGAAAACGGCTCTAACGATTTTAATTAAACTGAGTATTTGATCTATTTATATGCCCGAGATATGACTGTAAAAATTTCATCAAAATTGATCAAACGGAGGGGGGACTTTACTGAATATATTTTGTATCATTTTAACGTTTTTTTTTTATTTACTCAAAAACGGCTTTCATGATTTTGATCAAACTGGGTATTTGATGTATGTTTATGCCGAAGATGTGATAGCCAACATTTCATCAAAATTGATCAACCGGAGGGGGGACTTAACTTAATAAATTTTGTACAATTTTCACGTGTTTTTTTTTATTTACTCAAAAAAGGTTTTCACGATTTTGATTAAACTGAGTATTTGATCTGTTTATATGCCCGACATATGACTGTAAAAATTTCATCGAAATTGATCAACCGTAGGGGGGACTTTACTTAATAAATTTTGTATAATTTTCACGCGTTTTTTTTTTTATTTACTCAAAAAAGATTTTCACGATTTTGATCAAATTGGGTATTTGATGTATGTATATGCCGAAGATGTGATAGCCAACATTTCATCAAAATTGATCCACCGGAGGGGGGACTTTACCTAATAAATTTTGTATAATTTTCACGTGTTTTTTTTATTTACTCAAAAAAGGCTTTCACGATTTTGATCAAACTGGGTATTTTATGTATGTATATGCCAAAGGTGTGATAGCCAACATTTCATCAAAATTGGTCAAACGAAGAGGGCACTTTATTTCATAATTTGTTTCCAATTTTTAACTTTTTTCGATGATCTCAAAGACGGCTTTAATGATCTTTATCAAATTCGTCATGTTTAATGAAAATTAGGTTTTCTTTAATATCATGTAAGCTTTATCATTATTAAAATGTTCTGAGTTAAGTAAGTTGGTAAGTGAAAGTTGTGTGTTGCGCGCACGCACCAGATTTTTTTAATTTCTGGTAGAATTTGTTGAAGTGACCTATAAAGAAAGTAACCCTAACCACAAATTAAAAATCAAATAGAATTTACTAGAATTATGAGGGATAATGTGAGTGTCCGGTTTTTTTGCTGTTGAGTTTATTTAGGAAATTATTATACAAAACACTTACAAGCTTATATATGTAGTTTTCTTATAAATAACCACCCCAAGTTCCTTACCTCAGAACTGAAACAGGCTGTAGACTATTGCACTTACAAGTGCACGTATTTAAACGAACGCTTAACTGGTGGCAAAAAGTACTCTCAATGTCAGAAAGCAGACTGTCACTACAATGTTATAAAAGACTGAGAGAGTTGGAAAAAATTAAGGCTATACCATATACAGTAAACCCTCGATATAGCGAACTGGTAGGGGTTTTGATTTTCATAGTTTGCTATAACGAGATTCGTTATAACCAAGGATTCTTTTTTTTTTAGCCGATGACCGCACTAATTTGGTCATATTTCGAAGGAAATTCACTCATTAGAACTAGTTAAATTAAAACGCATGTATGTAATTTATTTTTAGATAAACTACATATTAATTAAACAATGAGATTCATTAATTTACCTGCCAAGTTCACTTGAGAGTTCTTTAGCCTTAGCTTTAATAAGAGGGTCTGAGATTGGTATTTGAGATCTCATTTGTTTAAAGCAATTTATACATTTTTTTCCAAATATTCATGAGCCACAGAGCGCAGTCGTTTGTTCGATGCTGAAGTTAATCCTTGGACTGCGGTTGAATCCATTTTATCTTTGTTTTTTATGATGGTTGACAATGTTTATTTTGGAATTCCATATTTTTCTGCGATGGTTTTCTTACTAAGAATTCCCGATTCAATATCCTGGAGTATTTTTAATTTTTCCTCGATTGATAAGGATTTACGTTTGTGACAGACGTTTACCAACGAACTCATTGAGTATTTTAAAAAACACTATAAACGAATACAGAGCAAAAGCAAATCGGATTAGTTAAGAGTAAAAAAACACCTCCTTTCTAGAAACTGGAGCTACTTCGTCTTCCCGCACTCATTTTAAGTAATACAGTAATAAAAAATAATAATAAAAACTCTAGTAGTTCGTTATAACAGAATATAATAATTCTCAGGCATCAAATTTAGTTCGTAGTTCGCACTAACCGAGGGTTTTCGCTATAACGAGGGGTTCAGCAGAAATATAATGGTAATTTTGGGGGGATAGTATTTTGGTTCGCTATATCGAGGTGTTCGTTATATCCGAGTTCGTAATAATGATGGCTTACTGTACCTGGGCTACTGAAGTCAAAAATACCTTATTCTCGATAAGAGCCAAGGAAATATGGGAGGTTCAAAATACAAACGTCCTTCAGAAAGAGATGAAAAGTTTGGTACTAACGATGGATAACCAGCTTTTAAGCAAAGATATTGATAAAGCAATACAATCATCATTTACACGATACATATCAACGATTGCCTTAGGTGAAGATCATGTAAAATGCCACCTAAATAAAATAAGACTAATCTCTAAAGTACGATTAGCTGGTTCCAAATTTCAGAAACTCGTAATGTACTCAATCCTCTATGATTTTGATCCGAAATCCTCATGTCCTTTCTGCAACTAGAATGAACCAGACAATTTTCAACACTGTTTCACATCATGTCCCATTTTAAATCCGTCAAGAAACCAATTTCTTGGAAAATACTCTAACATTAAGAAAACAAATAAAGAAGTCTTCCAAATAATCCAAGTGGACATCCAAATAATCACAGACTACTTATATATAATAAACTTAGAGATATTTTTATTTTCATTGTAGAAAGTTTAAAAATAAGAAGTTTTTTTTTACAGTTTTTTTTTACATTTTTTCTTATTTAAAAATAAGAAGACTGATTAGAAAAGTGTCTTACTTGACAAACTTTCAAAACTTCCAATCAATTATATAAGGCTAATTTACATGACAATAGTAAGACCTATATGGACTTCTGGCATCGAGCTTTGTGGCTCTACTAAACCATCAAACTCCTCACGAATCCAATCCTTGCAATCCAAAATCCTTCGTAAAATCCTTAACGTTCCTTATTTCGTCACAAATAAACTCATCCATAAAGACCTTAATGTTTCATATGTTGCCGATTTGGCCCGATCCAGATACCAGTCCTTTTACAATAAACTCCCAAACCCTCTTGTTTCCAACCTTGCTTGCTCCTCTATTCCAGACAATCCTTCTAGGTGTCTGAAAAGAAGATGGCCTCGGTAGCTTCTATGTTGAGTGTATTAGTTGAGTGCTACCAATGGGTAGCTTCTCTTCATGCTTATTCCTGCCAATTTCATTTTTTATTGTGATCTCATTTACTGGATGTATTATATGTAAATACAGTTGTAAATTTCAATTAATAAATAAAAAAAAAAAAAAAATTGTAAATAAAATTATTTAAATCCTTATCAGTGTTACAATATGTACCTACACCTCTATACTTCAATAGGATGTTCACCACTAAACACCAAGTAAGGTTCAATTTTTAAAAAATAATAATTCTAGCCGAGCGTAAGACATTTCTCTGAAGTTATCAACCCTATCAGCTTCATAAGGGACTCTGTATCAGCCTAATTTTAGCAACTTGCATCTTGCACTGATAACTTATCATTCACTCTTCCTGAGAAAAATGGGGAATCACATGACTCAAACTGGGCCAGCACTTAAGATATTCAATTATTTTATAATGTTAAACTTTTTTTTTTTTGTAGCAACAATATTGTAGTTAACCTCTTATTTGATCCTTTATTGAAGCTCAAATGTTTCTTTGTTTGTTTGCTTAACGTTTTGTTTAACCATTTTTATGCTACTAATAATGACGATGCTACAGTGGGAGTCCTAAATTTTGCCTATCCAGGTATAATTAGTATTGGGATCTTTAAAGAGTACCTGACATCGTACAGGCTCGAGACCTCCATTTTACGTCCTATCCGAGGGACGGCATAGCTAAGGACTTTACTCCCTTCAAAAAATCCTATGGCCACCACGGGACGCGAACCCGCGACCTTTAGTATTGTAGGTTGCCATGCTAACCGCTACACCACAGGTGACCCCTTGAAGCTCAATTAGATTACATTATTTTTAGATTCAAAATTCAGAATTATTCCTTTTGCAACTAAACTCCAGCAGACGATTTGCCATGCCTTAATAGTTTATTATAACTATATATACGTTGTATAATTTTGTATACTTTGTCAAATAAATTTATTATTATTATATTTTAACAATTAGGTATGTGGGTTAAACGATTTTTATTCAAAGAAAAATAATAATTTACAATGAAAAACCACAATTACCTAGACAGGTTACAAAAATTATTACTTCGTAAAACAGAAAAAAAGATTTTCTCAATTTAGGTTTTAACGCTTTTGATTAAACTGAGTATTTGATGTATTCATTCATGTATTCACTCATATGACTGCAAAAATTCATCAAAATCGATCTACCGGAGGGGGCACTTTACTTAATAAATGTTGCCCATTTTCACATGTGTTTTTTATTTTCACAAAAACGACTTTAACAATTTTGATCAAACTTGGTATTTGATGTATGTATATGCCCGCAATGTGACACCCCAAATTTCATCAAAATTGGTCCAACTGAGGGGGCACTTTATTTCAAAACTTGTTTTCCAATTTTTCCTTTTTTTCGATTATTTCAAAACGGCTTTAATGATTTTGATCAAATTCGT
Source organism: Aelia acuminata (assembly GCA_911387785.2). Lineage (NCBI taxonomy): Eukaryota > Metazoa > Arthropoda > Insecta > Hemiptera > Pentatomidae > Aelia > Aelia acuminata. The sequence goes on along the minus strand of OU426981.1, from coordinate 150,963,237 downwards.
CATGTTTAATGAAAATAAGGCGTTCTTTAATATCAGGTAATCTTTACCATTGTGAAAACGTTCTGAGGGAGCTTAAATGGGGAAGGGGCCTTTTTTGTTTTCCTATAAAGTACCTTTGTTTTTGTTTATATGGAGAAATTAACTGTCTCTCGCTACGCCTGAATATGACTAAATATGAAATATGATAAAAATCAAGTAAACATATAGAGGAGAAAAAAATAAAAAAATACTGCAACTCATAAAACACGTTGAACCCACGCATGCGGAGTACGCCTTTAATGACAGACCATTGTTCATAATTATAGCCGTTCTGTTCATTTGATGGAAATTATTTGTTTCATGGTAACTAAATAAAGTTAAATAGATATTTTCAGTAACGGGATATTATAGTTGTATAAGTTTTCACCGACAAATCCCAACAGATTTTGTGGAAATTACAATAACTAAATTTTAAATCAACGCCTGACATATAAACTTATTTCACCATAAAAACAAACCACCTCCAGGCTTCTCTTTAAGCACTTAACACATTTTGGGCTTAATTAGAGCTAAACAATTATTTAGTGAGATGACAGATACATTTTGCGCAATCGCAATGATCTTTTTGTATCAATAATTTGAGGGGAACGAAATTATCTTATGATCATTAATATCATCAAACCAAAAAAATTAGAACCCCGCGAAGCATGGAGACTAAATCAAGAAGAGCTACAAGATATTACACTAATAACAGCCGCTAATGGGAAATGAATAAGCTTATTGAAATGCTCTCAGCGGGGATCGGACCTGAGCAGAGCTTTATGAGCTAGGTCCCTCGTAACTCGGCCCAGGTCATTAAGTGTACCACCCAGCGGAGATATTTCTCTTCAATAACTAAGACATCTGTTACCGAATCTGGTTCTACAGGTATTGACGCTGCGTGTTTCTAATGCTCAGGTAAATAACAGTTGTTGTAATCTGAGCTTTATTCGGGGCATTAAAAGTTATTTTATTTATGGGCCTGATATATTTTAATAATAGTCATCTCTTATTACAGATTGAAACTATACTTTAATTATATTCGTATGGGTCCGACCGGGACCAGTTTTATCACAAAGTTATTTCAGCATCTCTCTACAGTAGAATCCCGATGAATCTTATATCCTGATAATTCGTAAGGATTCGTCTGTCCCATGATATTCTTCCTCAACTTCGTATAAAAACAACGTAGTTCGGTCCCCTCCATAATTCGTAATTATTTTCGTCGACATAATGTTTTAAATATCTAATTGTGAGTCATAACCCTCGAACAAAGACAGAATATACTCACTGGCTATGAGCAGTAAGATGGGTGAATGCGAATGACAAGATCATTTAAATCTATGACTGAAAGAAGAAGGTAAGGGGTCACGTGTGGTATGGTGGTTAGCATGGCAATCTACTGTACCAAAGGTCGCGGGTTCGCGTCCCGTGGCGGCCATAGGATTTTTTAATGGGAATAAAAGATCCTTGGCTATGCCTTCCCTCGGATAGGGCGTAAAATGGAGGTCCCGAGCCTATACGATGTCCGGTACTCGTTAAAGATCCATTTCCTGATTATACCCGGATAGGTAAAATTTAGAACTCACAGTGTAGCATCGTGCGATTAGCCTTAGTAACATAAAGGTACGTTAAACAAACAAACCGATCGAAGGTTAAATTTTAAAGGATATAGGGAAAGTTTTAGCAATAAGAATTGGAATTAAATCTTTTTAAGCAAGTGTTGTTTGGTTTTATCTTTTTATTTTCGTTTTGCGTATTTTTGTTTTGCGAATTTAACTAAATTATGGAAGAAAGTACGACTTCGACCAGTGAAGTTCGTTGGCGACTTGATGTGTTGGAAGATATGATCGTACCTTGTTCATTCAGCAGTTTTATGTTTTAAAATGACTTCCTGATCATGTTATGTTTTTTATTGAAGAACAATGTCATGGTGGAAACGAATGAACAAGTAACCAAATTGTTGGTCACCAACGTAGATGGGACTGAATGATACATTATAAGATAGATTAAGCTGAAGACAGATGTTTTACAAAAGTAAAATCTTTTCCAATGATAAATTAACCGTCGAGTATTCCTAAAATGCAAAGCTAGTTGCGTGCATAATTTTTACTTTCACTTACCTATATATGAAATATATAGTAAGTGGAAGTATTGCGATCGTGAAAATTTTCGACTTCCGGTTTTCAACGGAAATACACGTTTTGGGGTCCCCTGAGTCGAAATAACCAAGTCCCGCGAAATGGTCTGTGTGTGTGTGTGTTTGTGTATGTGTGTGTGTGTGTGTGTGTGTGTGTGTGTGTGTGTGTGTGTGTGTGTGTGTGTGTGTGTGTGTGTGTGTGTGTGTATGTGAACAGACTATTTCAAAAACTATTAACCGTGCGAACCTGAAATTTGGTATTTAGAGTATGTATATGCCCGCGATGTGACAGCAAAAATTTCATCAAATTTACTCAAAGGGAGGGGGTACTTTATTTAATAACTTTTTACGTTTTTTTCGATTTTCTCAAAAACGGCTCTAACGATTTTGATTAAACTGAGTATTTGATCTATTTATATGCCCGAGATATGGCTGTAAAAATTTCATCAAAATTGATAAACCGGAGGGGGGACTTTACTTGATAAATTCTGTATCATTTTTACGTGTTTTTTTTTTATTTACTCAAAAAACGGCTTTAAAGATTTTGATCAAACTGGGTATTTGACGTATGTATATGCCAAAGATGTGACAGCCAACATTTCATCGAAATTGGTTCAACGGAGGGGGCACTTTATTTCATAACTTTTTAACCAATTTTTAACTTTTTCTCGATTATCTCAAAAACGGCTTTAACGATTATCATCAAATTCGTATTGTTTAATGAAAATTAGGTGTTATTTAATATCAGGTAAGCTTTATCATTATTAAAATGTTCTGAGGGGGCTTAAATGGGGAAGGGGCCTTTTTTGTTTTCCTATAAAGTACCTTTGTTTTAGTTAATATTGAGAAATGAACTGTCTTTCATCACGCCTAAAAATAAGAAATGGCTAAATATGATATATGAAGAAAATCAAGTAAACATATACAAGAGAAAAAAAGAAAAATAATCCGTCAACTCATAAAGCACCTTGAGCTCACGCATGCGCCGTACGCCTTTAATGACAAACCAATGCGTTATAATTAAAGATGCTCTGTTCATTTAATGAAAATTATTTGTTTCACCGGAACTAAATGAAATATTCAACAAGTACATAGAGAATTATAAAATCAGACGACTTGGAGTATTATGCTTGCATTGTCGAATTATCACAAGTAAAACCTTTTATTTATTAATAAAAGAAATTTGTGTTTTTTTTTTGTTTTTTTTTTGAGCCAATGAAAACAAAAATAAGAAATGAATGTGGAAAAATGTATAACTTTGAGAAGTGACAATTAACAAAAGACAATAATTTCTAATCTAAGAAAGTTGGTAAGTGAAAGTTGTGTGTTGCGAGCACGCACCAGATTTTTTTTAGTCAAATCAGATGTTGATTTAGACGTATTCCTGGCTCTAAGCATGCTTGACAAAGCTATAGGCAGAACCCGTGTTGTAGTTCATGTCTTATTTAGATTAGCCAAAAGGGTTTAAGACAGGCTGATCGAGGGCGAAGTTGGCAAATGCAGCTTTATGTCAGGGCAATCCCTTTACAAAATCCTAGGGCTACGAACTCGATGTGTTTTGTAGTTGGCAGTGCTAACCACAGGTGACCCCTCTTTTAATGGTCCATGATTTCTTTTTAATTCGGGAAAGGTAGCGTTCGACTTATCGACGAAGAGACCGCACATTTCTGTTAATTACAGATGAACCCCAAGCCTAGCTGGTCCACCTTCCGGGAGTTCCATCTCCACTTCGTAGTAGAACAGATGTAGGGAGAATGTCGATCGATTTAGCTAAGTCAATCATTTAATTTATTTTTCTCAAGTAACTACGTCGGCAAAACGAAGCGCTTACCCTTCGTTAAGGTATGTCAGGGTACCTTATTTTAGTATTTTAGGGTTAGGGTATCTAAGAGTACCTTCGCTAACCCTAAGTTACCTCACAGGTAACTTTGTGTCATGCTTGGAAACGAAGTGCTACCTAATGTTCGTCTTGAAAGCTAATTATATCTGTAGGTGGTTATGTTTTGTCCTTGGCAGAAGAGAAGAATGTCAAAATCTTATTGTATTTGTGAAAAGTGCATTTGTGGAAAGCATGCGGTCAAGTTATGTCCAATTTGTAAACCCAGGCTGTGACTTATATCTTATCAACTAGCATTCCCCTTCGCGGCTTTGCCCGTGAGCTTTTAAAATCAATTCTGTGATCATTATCTTGGTACTGATTTAATATAATATTTTATATATTTACAACATATGTTAAACATTAACAACATAACAGGGATCGGAGCTTACGGTAGGTGGAATGTTGGAGGGGGAAGCTGCCGGCTCGGTAGAAGAGATGGAGACGCGCAATGGAGAGAGTTCACTAAAACCGCCATAACAAAGAATTGCTTACTCGTCATGAACGCTTCATTTTTCGGCTTTAAAACATAGTTTTCGACGCACCATAGGGCTTTCGAGTTAAACTCGTCGTATCAATATCTTTAAAATGAGTCCAAATTAGAAATTTTTTCTCGAAGTGCAAAAATAGGTGACCGTTAGAGTTAAAAGATAATTTCGCCATTTAAACCCCTTAGGGAATCACCCTTAATCATGGGAATCACAGTGTGCATAATTTGATTACCACTAATATTTAAATAATCAGTAGCCATTTTTTATGTAAATGTCTATTTTAATAATATTGTAACGTTAAATCGTTATTCAAATAAAAAACATATGGTTTAAAATCTCAAAAATAGATTTCCGTTAGAGTTAAACGACAATTTCGCCATTTAAGCCTCTTAGGGGTTACATTTTTGAAATTCCTTTCTTAGTGGTTACCTACATCGCGTTTGAAATCTAAATTCCGAACTTCCAGTTTCTATCATTAGTAGTTTTTGCTCTGCTTTGATTCTGTCAGTCAGGACAAAGCCTCTTATATATATATATAGAGATAATTACTGAGAAAATTTATTAACTATAAATCCAATGTAAATTTTCCTATTATTTGTAACTCATTGTTCCTGTTTAGTTGGTAGTTTAGTGTATTCCTATTGCTATGCTTTCTTAGTTTATTTATTCTATTTACTATTTCATTATTTCTTTGGCAATTTTACTTTTGTGACATTTTCTTTTTGGTTTTTTATACGAAATAATTATTCTTTCCAATATCTTAAAAAAGAAAGTGTTTTGCGTATATTGAATCTTAACTTTTAGTAAGTAAATTACACCATTCTTAGTTTCTTATCGACAAAATGCACAATGAGTGTAAATTTAAATAAGGTATGTTTTAAAGTATTATAAATACCGCATTTAGATGATGATTTGGCATCCATGAAATGATAATAAGGTTACTTCGTCTCATCGACGAGGCGCTACCTTAATCAACCCTTCGAGTAGCGCTACCTTTCCCGGGTTAAGAAACAATTCTATTCCAAACTCGTATCATAATAATGGTATGCATTACCTGCATGGATGTATGCTGTAGAAAAGACAAAGGGTGATCTGTAACTGTACAAATGATCCAAGGGTGATAATAGTTAAATATTATTGCAACATAAGGAACCATGTTCTGCCTCGTGGCGAAAGTTCCCTTAGCTAATAGAGGTTACGTTACATCGGAGATCACTGCTTTGTGTATTCAGTAACGACTCCTTGTGGTTCGGATCCATACAGAACAGTGCCTTGTCCTCGATCAAGTAGCCAGTGGCACGTGTCTTCAATGGCCCGCCGTGTCCCCGAAATAGCGTTACCTTCATCGTTATCGAATCTTCTCCGGGTCATTATATAATGACTAAGTAAGTGGGGAAAATATAAGACCTAAAACCATTAGATGTGGCTTATTTAGTTTAGTAAATAAACAAATGAAATTCATCCCGTTGTTCTTTTCTCAAATCGTATCTAAAACAAAGAAGTAACTTCCTTTGCATGTAACAAAAAATACTACTAATTAATTTATTTATATATGCAGTTGACTAACATTGATCAAAACCGGAATTAGACAAAAATCGGGTCACCTTCTAATTACAACACTACAACTTAACTATTTGTTAAATATTAATTTTTTATTATTTTTAAATAATTATGAAATAAATAAGAATGTTTTTGTAAACGATTTAAGTGTTTTGAAGACGTTCCTTTATCTGCAAGTAATAAAATATTATCTAATTTTAATAATACGTTGCTAAGAGATGAGCAAAACGCCTTCCTTAGCGGTCTCATTACTGTTATACCAATCCAAAGTCGTCGTCCCACACGGTTCATAGATATACGGTCGAAGCATTCTATTTAGAGTGGGGGGTGGTTTCAAGTCGTGACGTCATTGCAGACCTCTACTAACGATGCCGTACTTTCATTAGTTGCAAAATATATTGTCTCTTAACTACTAACTTGTTATGTTTCATTAAGAATAAACAAATTACAGCTTTTTGTAATACAATCTGTTAGTTTATTGTTCTACGTGAAGAAGTTAGACTAACATGTTTTACAGGTCTACTGTGACGTCACAGATCAGAGCTTGGTTTTGATTGGCTAGCGCTGCTATTCTTCGACCGTATATCTATTAACCGTGGTCGTCCTAGAACAAATTCTGAGGTACCCATACTAAATAAATCTTCTTATGTTTATAAAGTTACAGTGAAAAATGAGAACAAAAGTTATCAATACCGTGATATACAGGTTTTTTGTCAATTCATGGCATTGATGAAACTGGAGTCCGGTTCATTTATAAAAGTTTAATTAATACTGGGATGGGGCCAAAAGATCAAACATAGCAATCGATGTCAGGTACTCGTTAAAGATCCCTATCCTAATTATACCTGGATAGGCAAAATTTTGGACTCCCACTGTAGCATCGTCCGATTAGCCTTAGAAGCAAAAAATGGGCGTTAAACAAAGAAACAAGGTTGTGGAGTTAAGATATAATTTGAATATACGCTTCTTTTAAAGACAGGACTTTAGTATTGCCGCTAAGGGTACAACTTTTCAGGCTCCAGAAAATAATTAAGTGTTCCTCATATTTTCTGTCAAAGCATTTCAGTCTCAGTCAAGTTTAAAATCTTCTTAAAATTCTTACTAAAATCGACTCCTAGAAAAACATTCCATTTGTAACTGTGACCCAGTGAACCTGTCGGAACGGCGCCTTAAGAAGAAAAGAAGGTGGACTCAGTGAAGCGTCACTTTTGACACAAAGGCTCCCCAAGATGACACAAAGAACGAGCAACAAGACGTGGCGCCACAGGATTTCACAGCCAGGTACACGCTCAGGACATCTTCCCCTCTTCCTCCTTAATGGCCGGTTTATTCCTTTATTGTCGTAGTCCTGAAGATCCTCTAGGTCGGGAGGATCATGTCGGCGAAGTGACTGGGTGGAACGGCAGGTGGAGTTGAACAAGTAGAAACAAGAAAGGTTTTAAGTCATCATATGTTAAAATGTACAAGGTTTATGTTGATTATGTGCAATGAGCGTTGAATTTAGATTAAACATGTCTGTACATACAGTTCCAGTCAAAAGTTTAGACTTGTATTTAATTCACAATCTTCAATTTTAGAGACAGTAACATTTCAAACATTATATGATTAAGTTTAGAATAAATTTATAAATAGGGGTCACCTGTGGTGTTTTAGTTAGCATGGCAACCTAATATACTAAAGGTCGCGGGTTCGAGTCCCGAGGTGGCCCTAGAAATTTTTTATGGGAGTAAAAAAATCCTTGGCTATGCCGTCTCTAGGATAGGACGTGAAATGGAGATCCCGAGCCTGTACGATGTCAGATACTCGTTAAAGATCCCAATCATCTTTCTACCCAGATAGGCAAAATTTAGGACTCTCACTGTAGCATCGTCCGATTAGCCTTAGTAGCATGAAGGGACGTTAAAGAAATAAACAAACAAATTATAAATAAATTGAAAATAAAATTATAGTTTTTATGTTGTTAAATAAATAAAATGTTGTTATTTATTTGTTTTAAAAAACTAAGGGTTAGTCTAGACTTTTGATTGGTACTGTACGTCATATGTATATAACAAGTATATATAATTGTTCGTCTAGTTGAGTAGAATATGTTGATGAAAAGAAATAGTCAGAAAAAATGACAGTCGGTTTGTTATAAGCGATGGAAAGAACCAAGTACTCGGAAGAAAGGGAAAATTGTTTGTTTTTTTACTAAAACATTTTTTTTTTTTTTAGAGCGTGTTATGTCTGTTTCGGGCAAATTTATTATTTTGACATGCGAAACAAAAAGGAAAAGGACATATAAAAAAATTGGAAAAAAATGATAAAAGATACTTAAGTAATAAAAAATCCAAAACTAAAAACTCGATTTTCTCGGAAAGCATTCGAAATGACATCCCCCCTTTCTTCCGTGGACTCTTCATATTATTTTGATGGCTTTTTCTCTAATTCCAATGAATAAGTGATTAATTCAAATTTCCTTTCTTTCCAGGACGGGCCCTACTTACATCAATACTTACACTTAATTGTAAGCATTGATAAAAGCTTGAACAGTATTAGTATAAAATCGGGTATTCGTTATCAAGCGTTGAAAATTCGTTAAAGATAAAATAAAATACGTTAAAATAAAAACGTTAAGTCAGATAATATCAGATAAAATATTAAGTCAGATATCAGAAATAAAAACGTTTAGCCAAATGTTTTAAGTCAGTGGGTGATATTATTTTGTAAAATGATACCGAATTTATTAATAACCTATATTGTTGTGTGCCTAAATAAATATCACTTTAAAAAACAAAAAACTTCGCTTTTGATTTCATCTCTTATAATTATCCTTATTGGAAGATCAACTTACGTTCGTTCCAATGTGGTGTGCAGCAAAAGGCTTGATACAATTTAAGCATAGTAAATTATCTTATCTTGTTTCTGTTTTTATCAAAGAAACCCTAAAATGTTCGTCGGTTGGGACTAAAAAAAGCAGTGAAGCTTTAAATAACTCTATATAGGAAGCATAGGGGCATAAGGACCTCCATTATATCAAGATAATTCGGCATGGCACCGGGCCACGGCCTCTTGAATAGAAATTAACACGTTTCCTATTACATCGCCTCCTTTTACTCTCCTCGCCTAAAAAAGAAGACTTCGGAAACTAGTTGGTATTCATATTGGAAGGGGTTTCTGCCTCCGCGTCCTCATCGTTAAACATATATGTACACCTCGTAATATTGTCTCCGCAATACATATGTATAACCTTTGACGTCATATATATATATATAAAACAACTTCGTAGCCATTGATTCTGTCCAAGGTCGATCCTTCGGCCTAGAAATAGACTCTTAAACCTTTTCGTGCTGACTGTAGATTGCAAAACCGATATAAGGAATCACACATCTTCCTATTTCAAGAAAAATATTTGTATTTTTTAGAAAAATTACAGTTTAGTAATATACATATATAAAGTTTTGTTCATGATCACGGGTATCACCGCCAGGGGGGACAGGGGGGGCACGTACACCCCGGGGGACAGGGGGGGGGGGTCGCGTCCCCCCCTGTACCCTCCCAAATATTTTGGCAGGAGGGGACCCAATGTAAAAAAAGTATATAAAAATGCGATTCTTCGAATTCAACCTAGTTTAACAATCAAATTTAATACAATATAAATATAAAATACTAGTTAATTACAGCAGACTCTATTGATTGATTATAGGGGGAGAGCGGGGTTGGTTGGCATAGGGGGTATGTTGGCCATTGGCTTATAGTTTCCGTCACACCTATTGTGAAAGCCCCACCATTGTCCCATGTGACCCGCTCGACCTCGGGAGTCTTGTCCTGAGTTTTCAATTCGATGCTAACACTGTAGAGAAGAGTGTGCTCCGTTGATTGATTTTACAACATGTAAGTAAATTTTTATATTTTCAGTAAATTTGGTTTAAAGGCATGACAAAACATTTGACTCCGACTCTGTTCACATAGTCCCAAACTCCTTTGAAAAACCTAACCTTTCGACTAACCAGTTTCTTGTTTGTTCTTCCCTCTCCTGGCAGCCATCTTTCAGATGATCTCTCCTGTGGGGTTAGTTGGCTCTCTTCAACTGGGGTTTGTTTGCGCAGTAGCAATTCACAAAAGCAAGGTAATCATAAACAAAGGTGAAACTACCAATTGTCGTTAGTTCCAGCAAGGAGGATGTGAGCAATTTTTCTAATGCAGAAAGTGAGTGATTCTTCCATCTTCTTTTATTGTCATTCTATTTTCCCTAAATAGCTGTTAAAACACAATTCATAATTATTATACCTTTATAGTGCAACTTTCAGTAACAATAATATCTGTCAGGCAGTACTTGAATGAGATGGCTAAACAACCCCACCTTCTAGGCCAACCTGCCCCACATAGGGGGTTAATTGGCATACTGATTGACGAATTCTTCAATTTTCTATGATCATAGTATTAAATATTATGTGGTGAAAAAAAATAATTGAAGTACTCTAATACTTGGAGTTTATAGTGGTATAAGCCCCATTGGGATTATATTAACAGGAACGATACAACAATCAAAAAAGTGAAAACTGTTGCCAACCAACCCCGCTCTCCCCTACCCAATTTCTGCATCTGATACATTATTTTCACAATTTGGTGCTGTTTCGCTTTATTAAAAGCATATTCAAGCTTATTATATATTTGATGAATTGTATATTTTGGCTTATTGTACAGTTGTTTTTAGAACTTATTTCAACTTCTAGTCCTTTGAATTTCTACCTATCCTACAAATGGAAATATTGAGCCCCCCCCCCCCCAATAACATGGTGCTGGTGATGCCCATGTTCATGATTAATGGTAAAAAAAATAATCGAAGATCGCGGATAAAAAGAAGTGACTTCGAAAATACAGTTAAACTCTCGACTTATACTTAAGTTCTAAAATAAGTCGAACAGAATCTATGGTATCCATTCTATTCTCATATATTACATACTACATATACATTAGCTCAGTAAGTCAATTTCAGGAAAATAAACGTTGAAAATTCTGCATGAATGAATGAATGAATATACTTTATTTGTTGGCTAAGTCGGAATGGTATTTGTTTCTGAGGAATTCATCATATCCTTTGTTTTGATTTCTAAGATAACATTTGGAAGATTACTTTTTCCTCCAGTTCCAAAATATTTACATACTAGCTGACCCTTGCGAAGCATTCGCACTATAACCTGCTTAAATCCTACGCAATTAAAGTACCTACACACCGTATACTTAGTATCGTATTGTGTATTTAGAGCGTCATCGGCATAGGTACATGCGCACATCAAATACCGAGTTTAATCAAAATCATTGGAGCTGTTTTTGAGAAAAAAAAACTTGAAAATGGGCAATAATTAATTAAATAAAGTGCGCCCTCCGTTTGACCAATTTTCATCAAATTTTGGCTGTCACATCTTTGGCATATACATACATCAAACACCCAGTTTGATTAACATCATTACATCCGTTTTTGAGAAAAAAAAAAAAAAAAAAAAAACACATGAGAAAAATTTACTGAATAAAGGCCCCCTCTGTTTACGAACTTTTATGAAATTTTGACCGTCACATTGCGGGCATATACATACATCAAATACCGAGTTATATCGAAATCAGTGGAGCCGTTTTTGAAAATCGAAAAAAAAAACCTAAAAATTAGACAAAATTCATTAAATAAATTACCCCCTTCGATTAACCAACTTTGATGAAATTTTTGCTGTCATATCGCGGGCATATGGGCTCACCTAATACCCAATTTCAAGTTCGTACGGTTTATAGTTTTTGAGCTAGTCTGTTCACACTCACACAAACACAGACACCAATTCGCGAGACTTGGCTATTTTGACTCAGGTGACCCCAAAACCGGAAATCGAAATTGTTCACGATCTTTTCCCTTACTTTATAATTCATATATGGGACATTCTTTTACAAACCGAATAGATTTGGACAAAAATTGACCGACACATTTTAGATTTAACTAAAACTTTTTTTTACGGGTTCTATATCGAAAAAAAAGAGATACGTGTAAAACCAAGCCCTAATAATGTTTGTTATACTTTGTACTCATGTATAAATATTAAATAAAAACATTATATAAAAAAAAAAAAAAAAAAAAAATACGTGTAAGAGGATTTTTTTTTATTTTCGATATTTTGAAAAATAAACAAGATCGAAAAGTCGTGAATTTGATGATTTGATGATCGGTAATAGCCTATTTTTCAAAAATTTATAGCTCCGGTTCTGTTTAAGCTAAAAAATCTAATTTTTTTTTATTTTGAAGGTAAAAAGACCAGCTTTAAGAAAAAAATGCTTTCAAAATAAATTGTCGAAAAATTCAAATTGTTATTAACAATTTCAATGTTTAAATCGGTTTTTAACAGTGGCGCCACCCATGAATCAACTTTTTACTATTTTTATCGTATTCTGCGTCAAATTTTCTATCGAAAACGTTTTTAAATACGATGGAGAAGTTATTTTTACTGTAAGAAAAAAATTAATTAATTTAGCATATGAATACAAATTAGAAGAAAAACAACTATCCGAACGTTTCCAAAAAGCTTTAACAATAAAAGAAACTTTAAAATATCATTGTATTAATCCGATTTCTTTACAGCAATTGGAAGCAAAACGGTTTTCATCTTGCGCAAAAAAGGATATTATAAAAATTTTTAAACAGAAAATGTAAACATTGTCTTATTTTTAAATATTGTATTTATTATTATATTCCAAATATTGTTCTTATTAACTAATGCATTATCGAAATCTTAATAAAAAAAATTAATTTTCAACAATGTTTTTTATTTATGTATTTTAACCCATCTTCTTGGCTAATAAAATATGTTTTTTAATTAAAAAATGAAACAATTATTTGTATTTAAGAGATAAACGGTGTAAAACAAGAATATGAGCCGTAAAATGTGACCCACGTGTTGATGTGATGTACCGCGCCAAATTAATTAATTTTTTTCTTACAGTAAAAATAACTTCTCCATCGTTTTTTAAAGCGTTTCGATAGAAAATTTGACGCAGAATACGATAAAAATAGTAAAAAGTTGATTCATGGGTGGCGCCACTGTTAAAAACCGATTTAAACATTGAAATTGTTAATAACATTTTTTTCTTAAAGCTGGTCTTTTTACCTTCAAAATAAAAAAAAATTAGATTTTTAGCTTAAATAGAACCGGAGTTATGAATTTTTTAAAAATAGGCTATTACCGATAAATCATCAAATCCACGAATTTTAGATCTTGATTATTTTTCAAAATATCGAAAATAAAAAAAAATCCTCTTACAGGTATCCCTTTTTTTTCGATATAGAACCCGTATAAGAAGTTTCAGTTAAATCTAAAATGTGTCGGTCAGAAAGGTGTTCGGTTTGTAAAAGAACGAAGAAGAAAGAAGATAGGTAAGTGAAAGTAAAAAGAACTTCTATTGAACTGAGGTGTGTTTGTTTACTCTCAAACTATGGCCTTAAGGTCATTGATCAATATAGTATGCGAATTGTTTATTCATCTATTAAATATGCATAATTGCATTTTCACCTGAGGTATTACACAGCAGATGCAACAACCCTTCATCGAATTTCCTTCCTGAGGGCAAATTATTTAATAACATCAGGGATCGGTCACGGTTGTACGCACACACGCATGGCCCGTATCGAGGCGTCCCACATCCGAAGGAGAGGGTTCCGGAGGCTAATTGATACCCACCCCTTCCGACGACGAAGTGTGGCAGCCCTTGGAGTATCCCTTCGGAGCAGGATAATGGAAGTAGGAAGCGCGTGTAGCGTGAAGCCGAGGAAACGACACTTGCTGCCAAGGTCTCGCCAACAACTGTTGCTTTATCTTCTCCTTCCAGATGTCTCGGCCGTTAGCTCCTTCACTTGCCCGTTGTCTTATAACGTTCCTTCTTCAACGAACTCCTATCCACGTTCTGGGCGGAGGAGTACGGCGAACAAATGGTAACTTCGCAGAGCGCCTTATGGTATCTGAGACCATGCGAGCGAGTCCGCGGTTCAATATGGTCTATGTCATGGTTTATGGACCCAAGGCAACGATCCTGAAGAAACGTTAATGACAACTGAGTTATATCCAGCGTGTTAGGCTTTTACTAGGTTGTTACAAAAGTCCTTGTTCACAAAATTAATTTTATTCAAATGTGAGTACAAAATTTACAAATCAAATTTATTCTTCAAAATACAGGCCATCATTTTCAACTACTTTAACCCATCTTTCAGCCAAAAGTTGTATTTGATGTTGATACCACTCTGCAGTTTTCGAGGCAAAGAACTCCTCGCATCCAGATTTGACATCATCGAAGTTTTCGAAGCGCCGACCTTTCAAAAAATGCGCCATTGACCTGAAAAGTCCATAGTCAGACGGTGCGACGTCTGGGCTGTAAGGAGGGTGGGGCAAGACGCTAATCCCGTTCATTTCTGAAAAAATTTCTTTAACTAATCGTGAGCGATGAGCAGGGGCGTTGTCTTGCTGAAATAACGCTTGATTCCTATTAATCAAAGCGGGGTATTTCACTTTTAAAACTTCATATACCCTATCGAGCTGTTCATATACCCAACCGACTCAAGTAGCACTGGATCATCGACGACTGAAGGACGACCTGATCTAGGTTCATCATCAAGGCTTGTATTCCCAGAATTAAACCGCCTGAACCAAAATGCGGCCGTGTTTCGATGCACCACACTTTCCCCTTCCACTGCACAAATTTCCTCGGCTGAGGCCTTTGCACTAAAACCTTTTTTCCAATAATGCCTAAGAAGGCCGCGGATGACAATTTTTTCTTCCGACATTTCTAGTGAAATTTAATAAACTGAATGAAAGGCAGGGACAGTTGGCGTACATAGATAATTAGAGGATTAGTTAATGTAAACATTGACATAAGAATTGTATTCGTCAGAGATTAAGTAAGAATTAAATTAGAGACCTCAATGTAAACAACTTGATATTCACAAGGACTTTTGTAACAACCTAGTAGAGTATATATAAGCACATCATGTGTTTCCAAATCCTATATATCTTTCTTTCTAATGTAAACAAAGTTACAAGTCATCTTTATTGCAAAACTATATACTGTAAATTATTTGAATGTTAAGAAAATAAAACTTCTGTCTCAAATGTCTTTTATTGTTTACAGAGTTTCGGACATTTTGTCACGTTATTTATTTATTATATATTTATTTATTTACGTATACATCAGTAAATGAGGCGTTTGGTTTCAAAACCGGTTACATCCATTTTTTCGAAAAAAATTATTTTTTCAAGATTTTAATGATTAAAATTCGTTTCAAAAACGTCTAGATCCTTCGAAAATCAATTCTAAAAGATTCCATTTCTTATCAAAAGCGGTTCCAATTGATCCTTTTTTGCTCAGTCCTGAAAAATTGTTGAAAATTGATGTAACCGGTTGGTTGAAACCATTTTCATGTGTCATTTCATGTTTCCTGAAATTGAAACCAAATAATCTAACAGGAATTTAACAAAACAAATATGATTACTATTTTAATATGAAAACTTAATTATATATAATATAATAATTCTAAATAAGTATTATAAAACCCCAACAGAGAAGCAATTAAAGTTATCCTATTATAAAATCTAAATGACTAAAGTTAAATAAAAACCAAATGAATGATAGGATATCTAGATTCCTGCGGTACAGGTTCATTTTATTTATTACTAGCTGTATATCCCGGTTTCACCCGGAGAATTTCAATTTTTAAATCTATAAAATCTATAAACTGAGACATTTATCGATTCAAACGGTCGATTTTGTAAAAACCAATGTATAGCGAGATCAAAACGATTATTATAACAATAAAGAATATACCCAGAGATCGGCTGAAGTTATGCAATTTTAATATGGCAGGTGTTTGCACCTGGTCTGAAAGAACCACTGAGCGAAATTTGGAGAATTTAGGACAAACGGTATGGATTTCTATAAACAACAGAACAAACAGAATTTCACCTTTATATGCATAGATTATAGCTGTATATCCCGGTTCCACATGGGGAATTTCAGTTTTCTAAAGAAACGGTCGATTTCGTAAAAAAAACACATTGTATAGTGAGATCATTATGATTTTTAAAACAATAAAGAATATCAGCTGAAGATCGGCTGAAGTTATGCAATTTTAATATGGACAGGTGTTCGCACCTGGTATCAAAGAACAACTTAACGAAATTTGGAGAATTTAGGACAAACGGTATGGATTTCTATAAAGAATAAATAAACAAACAAACAAACAGAATTTCAACTTTATTTATATAGATTATTAACTATGGTGATTCTCTCCTCATGCTGACATCTATCTAAAATCATAATGAATAGGATTTGAAAACCAATCTTAAAAAAAAAAAAAAGGTATATTTCTTCCTAAAACGTCAGTCAAGGAATTTCTTATTAAACTTTTATATTAAAGCTGATGTATTTTTGTACATATTTTTGATTTTTGGATACCTAATAGAAATGTATACCTACATTAATGAAAAATCACTAAGAACTTTTCCTATAATTCTTAATGCTACAATGTAGGCTAAATAGTGGTGGTCAAACAGTTCAAAGCTAGAGAGAGAATAGACTAGTCTGTAAACTATGTAAATGCCCCCCCCCCCCCAAGAAAAAACATAAAAAATTATATTTAGTTCTAAACAAGAGGGTAGAAATGATGGATCTCAAAGCAATTGACCTCTTAAATTTACTTCTATTTAAATTCATTTAGTGCCTGGCTCATATTAAAGAAGCCATTATAAAAACAATGACCCTCTTAGCAATTAAACGATAATTATAAGGTGTTAAGTGTTAATTGAAAACAATTAATGTTGACGCCCACATGCAGTCGGCGACCAACCGCTGCGATCCACGAAATGTGGGGTGCATCTCATTGGATGTCTACTCTCTCACTAAGTAATCGAAATATGATCCGGATAAGGGTACATTAAGATAACTTCATGGGAATTATTTTTTTATATTGCACAGTTTCGAGTAATAATATCTTCTGGGAAATAGCAGCAGATTTATATTTGCTTTCATCAGATTACCCCTGGGAAATAGCCTTTCTTTTTTTTTTTTTTTTCAGTACACCACAGGTGACCCTTTCCTTAATAATAGTTTAATCAGCGTGATCATTTCTTTTGTTCTGATGGGAAATTATTTATAACAGTATGGCGAGAAAATACGATCAAAACTTCGTTTTGGCGATATTAATAAACAAGAATATTAAAATATGTCCCCGGAATCCTAAATTAAAACATTAAAAACAATCTTTTAGGAAGAGACTATTGAATTATAGATATAGAATGCAAGGCCTCAAAGTCTCGTATAATTCCAATAAATCACTTAATCATGCAGGTTACATGCCGAATTTTTGCCTATTCAGGCATCTTAAGGGCTACAACAGTTTCACATGCAAGCTAGAAACAGACTAAAGAACAACGGAACAGACGGAGTCTGTTTCTAGCTTGCATGTGAAACTGTTGTAGCCCTGAAGATGCCTGAATAGGCGAAAATTTGGCATGTAACCTGCATGATTAAGTGATTTATTGGAATTATACGAGACTTTGAGGCCTTGCATTCTATATCTATAATTCAATAGTCTCTTCCTAAAAGATTGTTTACTAAATTATTGTGGAGATGGCCCATGAACTCCAACTTATTAAAGCATCATCTATTAAAGACTTAAATTACAAACTTCTTTTTGAAATTCAAACTGTTTTCACTTCGGATACCTTCAGTAATAGAGATATTTGGAACATTATTAATTCATTTACTAAATACGTAAACTCCATTGGAAAGAGTCTGTTTCTAGCTTGCATGTGAAACTGTTGTAGCCCTGAAGATGCCTGAATAGGTGGATATTTGGCATGTAACCTGCACGATTAAGTGATTTATTGGAATTATACGAGACTTTGAGTCCTTGCATTCTATAACATTAAAAACTTTAGTTCTTACCTTACTTAATTACCTGAAGTAATCAATGTATCTAGAGTGAAGATTTCTACTCATGAGAATGAAAACGACCCACATAAGATTTTAGTCCCTCCCAGCTAAAACCGATGGACTCATTGTGGCTCACCAGTGCAGCCTTCTTAATGTTTTGTTCACCAAAATATCAAAGTTTCATGGGTCTTCCATACGTAAAACACTCATAGTCCAAAGATATACTCGAATTATATTCGGCATTAATCCCCCACCCTCTCCTATGGCCTGGAAAACCCCGTACAGCCTCAAAGGTTAGGAAGGAGAGGAACGGAAAAAAAAGTCTATATCAATAGTAATTGTGATCTGTTCTTATGTATGAGGGACTTCCGATAAAGATTATCCTATATTAAATAGCTTTATTATCCTTGGACGGATGTCTCTTTAAAAGAAATTTTAAGTAGGGGAGAGCGGGGTTGGTTGGCATAGGGGGTAGGTTGGTCATTGGGTTACAGTTTCCGTTACACCTATTGTGAAGACCCCACCATCGTATCAAGTGACCCGCTCGACCTCGGGAGTCTTGTCCTGAGTTTTCAATCCGATGATAACAGTGTAGAGAAGAGTGTGCTTCATTGATTGATTTTACAACATGTAAGTAATTTTTTATATTTTCAGTAAATTTGGTTTAGAGGCATGAGAAAACATTTGATTCCGATTCTGTTCACATAGCCCCAAACTCCTTAGAAAATCCTAACCTTTCGACTAACCAGTTTCTTGTTTGATTGTTCTCCCCTGTCCTGGCAGCCATCTTTCATATGATTTCTCCTGTGGGGTTAGTTGGCTCTCTTCAACTGGGGTTTGTTTGAGCACTAGCAATTCACAAAAGCAAGGTAAACATAAGCAAAGGTGAAACTACCAATTGTCTTTAGTTCCAGCAAGGAGGATGAGAGCAATTTTTGTTATGCAGAAAGTGACGACAGTCTAAATTTCTATCTTCTTTTATTGTCATTCTATTCGTATTTTTTTTTTAAAGTGTTTAAAAACCAATTCATAATTATTATACCATTGTGGTGCAGCTTTTAATAACAATAATATGTGTCAGGCAGTAATTGAATGAGATGGCTAAACAACCCCACCTTCTAGGCCAACCTGCCCCCACACAGGTGATTAATTGGCATACTGTGGATTGACGGTCTTGAATTTTCTATGATCCTAGTATTATATATTATGTGGTGAAAAAAATACTTGAAGTACTCTAATACTTGGAGTTTACAGTAGTATCAGCCCTATTGGGATTATATTAACAGGAATGACTCAACAATAAAAAAAAAACTGTTGCCAACCAACTCCGCTCTCCCCTACAAAATAAAGTGAATATATCAGTGTGGCCTTAAATTAATTGAAATATTTGCAAGAAAAGAATAAAATTAAAACAATTATAGTAAGTATAACATTTATCCTCGCAATGTTTAATTACAATAAAAAAATTAATAAGTAAGGAAATAAATAAACAAACATAAAAAAAAACATGTGAATAAATTAATTTTCCACTGCAACCATAAAGAAAATTCTTATCCTGAAATATTTTATTTTATTTAGTTATGTAAATATATTTTTCCTTAAATTTTTTTAAAAACCAATTCATAATTATTATACCATTGTGGTGCAGCTTTTAATAACAATAATATGTATCAGGCAGTAATTGAATGAGATGGCTAAACAACCCCACCTTCTAGGCCAACCTGCCCCACACAGGTGATTAATTGGCATACTGTGGATTGACGAAGTCTTGAATTTTCTATGATCTTAGTATTATATATTATGTGGTGAAAAAAATACTTGAAGTACTCTAATACTTGGAGTTTACATTGTTATCAGCCCTATTGGGATTATATTAACAGGAATGACTCAACAATAAAAAAAAAAACTGTTGCCAACCAACTCCGCTCTCCCCTACAAAATGAAGTGAATATATCAATGTGGCCTTTAATTAATTGAAATATTTGCAAAAAAAGAATAAAATTAAAACAATTATTGTATAACATTTATCCTCGCAATATTTAATTACAATAAAAAAATTAATAAGTATGGAAATAAATAAACAAACATAAAAAAAAAACATATGAATAAATTAATTTTCCACTGCAACCATAAAGAAAATTCTTATCCTGAAATATTTTATTTTATTTAGCTATGTAAAAAAAATATATTTAGAACAAGCGAATTCATATTTATAAAATTAAAACAATTTCATCAAAATCTGCATGACAAAAATCCAGATAGCGCCAATGGCGCTTCATCGCATAAATAACCGTTCCGAAAAGTAACCGTTCCTGGTAACCCCAAGGGAATTATTGAACTCTTTTTGTTGTACTTTAATTGCTATAATTCCATGGCACGAGCCCTGATGACGGAGATAACATAAAAGACAGATGTGCATGGAACACGAGAAGGATTCCACATGTTGCAGTGGCTCCATGGGAAACGCGTTACATATTTCAATAGCCTATGAATATTTAACTCTGGAACTGTTTAACGATGGAAAAATGGGCTTAATTATTCAATAACCTGCTCATCCAACGAGGGTCAGCCTCGGTGTCATTATCCTCTTCGACAAATGTTCAGCCACAATCCAACTCAAACTCTATTTATTTATTTTTTTATTTATAAACAGGATTCCTGGTCTTTAAAATAAGAAATTAGTCAAGTTTTTTTGTGAATCATATATTTAACATCACTTTTTTAAATTTTTGTCCAACCTTTCGACACTGATGCCATTAACAATATAAAATCTAAAATTAGAATTACAATATATTTAAAAGTTATAAATTGGGGTCACCTGTGGTAAAGTGGTTAGCATGGCAACTTTTAATACTAAAGGTCGCTGGTTCGCGCCCAGCGGTGGCCCTAGGATTTTTTAATGGGAGTAGAAAATCCTTAGCCATGCCGTCCCTGGGATAAGTCGTAAAATGGAGGTCCCGAGCCTGTACGATGTCAGATACTCGTTTAAGATCCATATCCTAATTATACCTGAATAGGCAAAATTTAGGACTCCCACTGCCGCATCGTCCGATAAGCCTTAAATCGCCCGATAAAGAAACAAAAATTTAACATATTTACACCCATCTGTGACCACAAAATATTTTCAATCTTATAGGCTGAATGCCCTTGTAATAAAAATTAAAAGTTTTTACTAGTTAAAAACCATGGTCCTTTTCTAATAAAACTTGGAAGTCAAATGGTTCTAATCTTGTAACAAAGTGGAGTTAATCTCATGCTAAAAACACCATTTTATTAAATAGAAATATACAACTATGTAATAGATATCAATTATACAAAAACTATAACACCTTAAAACACCAATTGATTAACCATAACCATGCACAATACAAAGTAAGAAGTCCTCTAAAAACATATGATTGGCAACCAGCTTACACCTCAATTGGTCGACGCACACAGGGGTATTTGGCCCTAAAAGTTGGCCAAAACCCATTTTTTGAAATTTGAAATTTCTGGTAAATAATGACTGGAAGTTCAAGTAGAGGACCTGTTGGATCATGCAAGATGATTTATATCTCTTCCAGGCTCTTAATCCGGCGGCTATTCTAATTCAAATCTGACCTTATTCTTTAAATCGTCTGTGCTCATAAATATTGGTCTACAAAATATATTAATTTTCTTTGTTCTTACTGAAGTATCAGCATTATCATATGATGAATAGTTCGAGGCCAGGTTTGTACAAGTTATCCAGATAGTTATAATTTTTTTGTATTCAATACTAGTATCAATATCTTTTTGTTTTTTGGTAGGTATATTTTAGAGCTAAAAATTAAATTTGAAGGTTAAAAAGTTATACTTCTGGGCATTTCTGGGCAACGAAATCTTTTTTATGATAATGTATAATTATCGCAGATTATGTTTCTTGAAAAAAATTCTGCGAATATCTGCGATTCGGAGAATTATAATTTTTTATTACTAAAATGTCAATTTCATTAAATAACAAAAAAAATTCAATTTTGTTATATTTTCATTTATTTGTATTTTAGGATCTTCTGTAAGAATAACTGTAACCTGAATGGAATTATTTGACATATTTTTAAAGTCAAAACATTAGCTTTTAAATGAAAGAAGAAATTTTTGGTGTCTTTTCTCATTGAGAAATATTGTAATAACCTAGAGTATGTGAAAGAGCTAAAACAAAATTATCCATTTTGAGGCATGATTTCCAAGTGAGATAGAATGCTTCTTCAAGGAAAAGAAATGTTTTTGAAACAGCAGCAAGAAATGGCTAAGTGGGACGATATCATTTAATACCAAGATCTGGTGGACGCTCTGAAAAATCATTTGTTACTTTAAAATTTACGACGGATACGGAGAAACTTTATCAATGGTATGCTATGACACTATCTGTTCACAAAATTTTAAGGGATGGTTTTGAAGTGATAAAAAGCCCTCTGCTTCATATTGCTCTTATATATGAGGAAGCAGCGGAAACCCGAAATAACCATTTCCGGGTTTATAGAGAAAATTTTCCCGGACACAGTGTAATCTGGATGTAATTAATAGATCAATATTGACAACAGATCCCCAGTTATCACAGGTATGAGGAGTTCAAGAAAAAAGGTATCAGGTTTTGTAAGGAAACTTTAGAAATGTTGTCTCCCCCAACCAACTTAACCGATAGTGGTGATTCCGAAACTTCATTAAGTGACAAGGAAAGTGAATAATGAATAATTAAATTTAATATGCATTTTTAAGAAAGTTTGGTGAGTTTCTTCCTGGGATTTAAGTTGTGTTTCGAAGAGGTATTAAACAATTCTTAATGAATTAGGAAAACACATTTTTTTCTTTTCACCATAACTTTTTATATTCACCTATTTTACACTATTTTCATTTTTTAAAATAATAGTAATAGATAAATGAAAATAAATCTTTAATTAGTTACAAGCATATTTCATGGGTGCAAGGCATAAATAGAAAATAATATGAACATAAATTGTAAACCCATGGATGCCTATTTCACAGTCGGTGGATTTATGTAAAAATTTATTTTATGAAAATTTTCGCCTTAGAGTATTTTTTAACTGCTAAAAAAACATTTTTAATGTCTATTACAAATATAGAAGCCAATTTGAGGACTTTTGAATTAATAAAATGGAAGGAAATAGTTTTGGCCAGCTTTTTGGCTCAAATACCCCTGTGTGCGACGTCTCTTTTACTCCTTAGGAAAAGAGTAAGGTACAAGCTCGGTACTGTGGAACAGATTACCTTCTTTTCGTTTCTTCCAACTTCCAACTTCATAAATTGAATTAGATTGCATTTTCTTTATCAAAAAGGGCCCACTTTTAACCTTATCTATCCTGTTTCTGTTTAATGTGTTACCATTTGCTACATACACTAAGTCACCTTCTGGAAATTCATATTCTCTTCTGTTCTTTTCAATTCTAATCTTGTTACTTTCAAAACTTTTTTCAGAATTTTTGAAAGCCCCATCTCTATCCTCTTCTAAATTATTTGCTTTTTACTTTCAGTTACCTATATATGAAATATATAGTAAGTGGAAGTATTGCGATCGTGGAAAATTTTGACTTCCGGTTTTCAACGGAAATACAGGTTTTGGGGTCCCCTGAGTCCAAATAACCACGTCCCGCGAAATGGTCTGTGTGTGTGTGTGTGTGTGTGTGTGTGTGTGTGTGTGTGTGTGTGTGTGTGTGTGTGTGTGTGTGTGTGTGTGTGTGTGTGTGTGTGTGTGAACAGACTAGCTCAAAAACTATAAACCTGAACCTGAAATTGGGTATTTGGTGTCTGTATATGACCGCGATGTTAAATAGGTTAAATGATGGTCAGGATATTCAGTTATACAATGATCTTATTGTGGTAAGCCAACGTTTCGATCCGTTTCGATCGTTCACCTGGACTCAGTAGGTAAATATCAGATTCTATTTTATCTTGTTAACCAGCCACTTATTTTAATATTCATGTTACATCATCTTTTATATTATTATCAGTTCTGTAATGTATCCATTTATTGTCCCCCTCTAGCATAGTTACTCATATATTTGTTTTCTTTTAGCCCTGATGAAGATCCACAAGTTGGATCGAAACGTTGGCTTACCATAATAAATATCATTGTAACTGAAAATCCTGACCATCATTTAACCTATCTTGATTGAAGAACAGTTGACCATCTCTCACCTCTACCTTTTTTTTTTTGTTTATATGGAGAAATTAACTGTCTCTCGTTATACGCATAAAATAAAATGGCTTAATATGAGATATGATGAAAATAAAGAAAACACATATAGAGGAGAAAAAAAGGAAAAATATTCAGTCAACTCATAAAACTCGTTGAGTCCACGCATGCGGAGTACGCCTTTAATGACAGACCATTGTCCATAATTAAAGCCGTTCTGTTCATTTGGGAAGTGGCAAGTAACAAAACGCATTAATTTCTAATCTAAGTAAGTTGGTAAATGAAAGTTGTGTGTTGCGCGCACGCACCAGATTTTTTTAGTTGAGAAGGAACGATTTCTAACATCGTGCCAAATAAAAGATATGCTGGAGTGAATTCGGTTGTATTAAGTATTATTATTATTAAGAATTATTACTACTACTGTATCATATTCATTCATCTAAACACTGTTCAGCAATTGATTGTTTAGATCGTAGTCCTTCTTAATACAAGGTAATAATCTAATAATCTCCTTACTACGGTAATTAAAATTTTCAATTGGAAAACTAAAATATGATATGTTCGATGACTTAATTTTCAATTCTACTGTTGTATTTTGGGGATGAGTCCTCCATTGTACTATCAGGATGAACATTTGGATTTTGTGGAAAAGTTTTTCAATGTTTGCCTGTAGTTTGAGAACCACATTCCACATTCCACACACTCCTCTTTCCCACGACTTTTTTCTTCAATGCAAAGTTACCCCTTTTGAAGGTATTTCATGTTCCAGACAGGATCGCCGACAGTAAGACACGACGAGATATATTACTTCAAAGAGGAAATAAAAACAATATCGAGATTTATATCCTTCCGACCTTTAATATTCCTTACTGATGGGAGATTATAATTGTTTACGACAGAATGAGGCTCAGTTTATGCCCCTGAAGGAGGCGCGGGGCCGCGAGGGTAACCCAAGAGGCTAGGATGTCTACAGTTTCAGATCTGATAAGGGCCCCCGGGGCCAGTCTTTTGTTGGGAGCTCCAGTTTCATATTTCTTTTTGCCCGAAACGTCCCAACAAATCACCCAGCTCCCAGCATGAGGACAATAGAATGACTTCATAGCTCCTTTAAGCAGGACGAAAGTTACCTTGTTGAACTATGAACTTCCCCTGAAGGTATCCCTGCAGCTTGGCGATCATAGCATTTTGGAGGACAGTGAGTATCAAGGGGTTTGACTATTTCTGAAATCCTCTGTGTTGCATAATATGTTACATATCAATAAGAACTTTTATTTCCTTTGATTGTACAACAACATATTGTGGGCCTTGGAACATTTTCAAATTATGAGTAAATCAAAGTTAAAGTAAAAAAAAAAATATTATAATTTTGATATAATAGGAGAAATAATGATCAGGATTTTCAGTTTGAAATTTTTTTTTTATTTTCGAAAGCCAACGCTTCGATCCAACTTGTGGATCTTCACCAGGGCTTCTGAGTCAAGGTAGATACAAAGACTCTGTGAGTCAATGTATATACAAAGAATCAACTCTACCTCTACCTTGACTCAGAAGCCGTGATGAAGATCCACATGTTGGATCGAAACGTTGGCTTTTGAATATAAAAAAAAAATTTCAAACTGAAAATTCTGATCGTTATTTATCCTATCGTAAAGATCCAGTATCCAGTTGACTATCTCTCACCTGTAATTTAATTGAATGGATTTCATCAGGGATAACACTATACGGAATCAATCGAAGGTAAAAACTATCGACTCCTTTAAACAAATACTTGTCCCCTATTGGCTAAGGAAGCTGTTAAAGAAGGCGAACGTTAAAGAATACACTATCACCACCCAACATAGAGAAGTTGTCTCTTTAATTAAAGAAATCTCATGACTGGGAAGGCAAGGATCTGGTCTGCTATAAGAGATAACAAGTCAAGAATCTTAGTTCGTCCTAAGACTCAAAGTATCCTCCTGACCAGAAGACAAGAACAGGCTGAGGATTGAGCACACTCGGCTTACCCACGAGTATCTGATGTAGAAGAAATCTCCCCCTCAATGTACTTTCAGCGGGGAACCTCTCACACTGACAGAATATTACGCGTACGAGTCTTCCCGAGAGCATCTTTTATAAGGAAACCTTGACGAAACACTTCAAATAGAACAGAATGCTCTTAACAACTTAATATTGTTTCTTAGACAGAGCTGTATATTCAATAAAAAATAACTTGACATTATAAATAGCCGGGTTTTCTTGTACACACACAAAAATAATCGCGTTTTTACGAGCAAAAGCCGCTGGAGCTTTGAGTAATTTATACGAATAGAAATGAACCCTTTGAAAATAATGAATACAGCCGATCGGACATGGCGAGGTAAGTGAACCCTACCAAGGTGGCTCTGGGGGGGAACACCTTGCGAGGAAGCAGCTGTACTGACTAATGTACGGGAAACAATTAGTCCTCAAGGAACATGTTACTAGCGACTTGAGGCTAATGCCTCCCTGGACCAGCCAGCGGCTACTTATTTATAGTCTCTAAGGCCAATGTCGTGACATTGACCTGTTCCAGTTCCGACTGTTCCAGTGACTTTCAGATTTACAGTAACTGCTTGGAAGTTTGGATGACTAGTAAATGAGACTCCTTCTGGATTGATATATTCTGAATATTTTTCAAACTATTAAGCGTCTGTAAGGTTTTTTATTCCTAACCAAGAGTTCCCTTAGGATTTCGTCCCGGGGACAGACTTGTAAAATTACGTCTAAGGGTGGGGAAAAGCTGGTAAAATTTTGTCTAGTTGTGCAGGCTGGTAATATTCTTATGGCTGGGAGGGGGGGGGGGGGGGGGAAGCTGGTAAAATTTTGTCTAGTTGTGCAGGCTGGTAATGTACTTATGGCTGGGGGGGGGGGTCAAGGTAATTTGACTATGTGAAGCTCAATTAATTCTTCAAATAAAACTTATTAATTTTAAATAATTTATTTTTTGAAGAGAAAAGATTTGGCTCCGCCGAGAGTCGAACCCGGGTCTCCCAAGTTACATGCGCGGATGCTAGTCACTGCACCACAGAGCTCGGCTCAAGGCAGAGTAAATCCTTCCTCTTCACTGTTACCTACTCCCCTATATCACAAATTTTGCGAGTAGTAGCGGTAGGTGGACAAATTTTATCCAATTTATGATCTGTGAGATAGGGGGAGTAGGTATCAGTGAAGAGGAAGGATTTGCTGTGCCTTGACCCGAGCTCCGTGGTGCAGTGGTTAGCATCCGCGCATGTAACCCGGGAGACCCGGGTTCGACTCCCGGCGGAGCCAAATCTTTTCTCTTCAAATAATAAATTATTTAAAATTAATAAGTTTTATTTGAAGAATTAATTGAGCTTCACATAGTAAAATTACCTTGACCCCCCCCCCCCCCCAGCTTCGACGGCGAAGTCGAACAAATCTTTTCTCTTCGAAAAATAAATTATTTAAAAATAATTTAAAATGGTGGTCACCCACAAATTAAGATTAGATTAATATAAAAAAAACTTATTAATATTTGAAAATTAAAACCGAGATCGTTTATAACCCCTATATTTTCCCCTGAGTTAAATTAGTTAGTTAATACTATTGATACACTCTTCTTAGTTAACACTGATTGATACACTCAATTATCTCTTGGCCTTAGCTCTTTTTGACATACCTATTTAAACGCGGACGAAGCTATTTTTCACTTATTTAAGTTACCTCAGAATTTCAGGTCTTAAGTAGATCGCATGAATTAGGTCCAACTAGGGGAGGTTAGGGGGAGTAATTAGGCGTCCAACTGCATGGTTTTTAACGCCTTTTTGCAGTATATTTATTATTTCTTTTGTTTAACTTTGTTGCTGTGTGTTGTTTCTGTATATTTTATTGATATATCTGGGATATAATATTTCATACTTTTGTACTTTAAAGGCTAACCTAACTTAATAGTCTATGATTTATGTTCATTTGTATGGTGTTTATTCATTTACCTTCTACATATATACATACTAGCATTACCCGTCGCGGCTTCGCCCGCGAGCCTTTAAAATGAATCTGTGACCACATCATTCTGTGACATTATCTTGGTATTGATCTAATATAATATGCTAACTGATGTTAAGGAGATTTAGTAGAATTTGAGCTTCCGGTAGGTGGAATGTTGGAGGGGGAAGCTGCCGGCTTGGTAGAAGAGACGGAGACGCGCAATGGAGAGAGTTCACTAAAACCGCCGAAACAAAAAATGACTTACTCGTCGTGAACGCTTCATTTTTCGGCTGTAAAACATGGTTTTCGACACCCAATAGGGCCTTTCGAGTTAAACTCGTCGTATCAAATTCTTTAAAATGAGTCCTAAATAGATATATTTTCTCGAAGTTCGAAAATAGATGTCCGTTAGAGTTAAACGACAATTTCACCATTTACATTTTAGATATTCTTAGGGGTTACATTCCTTTCTTAGTGGTTACCTACATCGCTTTTAAAATCTAAATTCCGAAGTTTCTAATCATAAGTAGTTTTTGCTTTGCGTTGATTCTGTTAGTCAGGACAAAGCCTCTTATACTTATGGAGAAGTATATATATATGGAGTAGTATATATATATATATGGAGAAGTATATATATATATATATATATATATATATATATATATATATATATATATATATATATATATATATATGGAGAAATATATGGAGAAGAGATCGAAATAAACACGCACCATCCCCAATCATGGGAATCACAGTGTGCACAATTTGATTACCACTAATATTTTAATAATCAGTAGCCATATTTTATGTGAATGTCTATTTTAATACTATTGTAACGTTAAATCGATATTCAAATAAAAAACATATGGTTTAAAATCTCAACAATAGATTTCCGTTAGGGTTAAACGACAATTTCGCCATTTAAGCCCCTTAGGGGTTACATTTTTGCAATTCCTTTCTTAGTGGATACCTACATCACGTTTAAAGTCTAAATTCCGAATTTCAAGTTTCTATCATTAGTAGTTATTGCTCTGCGTTGATTCTGTCAGTCAGGACAAAGCCTCTTATATATAGAGAGATATACTCATACCCACATTATACATATGTTTCTCTCTTTTATTTATTTTTTCTTATGTTATTTTATTTTTATTTTTATTTTTATTTTTAATATTTTTTTTATTATTATATTTTTATTTTCTTTCTCTTTTTTTTTTTTTAAATAAATAAATAGATACACTACATATATAGGCGTATTACTTGGATATAAATACTTCAATACTTCACATAACTTAAATATTAATTTTCATACTATTTTTACAATGCTTTGAGAAGGTTGGATTCTTTAAGGAACATGATCAGTCGATTGATAGTATCTTCACAGTCACTAAGTGTTACTTCTAGGGATCGGTTTAAATTGTATTTCATCATGAGGTTTCGTTAGTCTGGGCATACCTGTAGGATATGTTTTATGGTGATGGGTGTCTGTCATTTATTGCATAATGGTTGTGGGTCTTTTGTGATGAGATGAATGTGGGTTAGCAGTGAGTGTAAGTTAGCAATCCTCAATCTTGTAAGTGCGGTTTCTTCTCTAATTAGCTCCAACTAATTGCCTAAAACTTGTTATAATACATCAGAATAGCTATAAAATCAAATACATGTTGTTTTTCAATTTTCGTTGAGGTTTTGAACATAATACTTTTGTTTCGATGAAGATCACTGATCACATTTACATAAATTAATTTTCACCGTTTGGGCTATTTCTTCCTGAATCCGTTCTCCACTTTGATAAAGATGAAAGTGTAAAAAATGAATTATTTGTGAAATTGCCCTAAGCCCTATGGCCTCAAATGTTGAACTCAATCCTTTAGTAATATCTTTGTGATTTGTAGCTCTTCTGGTGCACGAAAGATGTTAACACGCGTTCTCAAACCCAAACGAAGCTCTTTTCTCTTCTCAATTTAATGATGAAAAATTTAGACTTTTTCGTTTTAAACGTAAATACACGTTTTTGGGTCCCCTGATTCCAAATAACCAAGTCCCGCAAATTGGTCTGTGTGCGAATAAACTTGCTCAAAAACTATATACCGTATGAAGCTGAAATTGGGTATTTGGTGTATGTATATGCCCGCGTTGTTTCAGCCAAATGTCATCCAAGTTTGTTAAACGTAAGAGGTACTTTATTTAATCAATTTTGTCTCATTTTTAGGTTTTCTCAAAAACAGCTCTAACAAGTTTGATCAAACTTTGATGTATGTATATGCACGCGACGTGACAGCCAAAATTTGGTAGAGGTAAGTTATATCATAAAATACATCATAAAATATATTCTGACGGGCTTGAATTGGAAAGAGGACTTTTGTTTTTCTATCATGCACCTTTTTTTTTGATATGGAGAAATTATCTGTCTCTCGCATAAGTCTTTAATCACTGACCATTGTCCATAATTAAAGACATTTTGCTCATGGGAAAGAGTTGTCAAAGTGTTTTGAAACATACATATTTAATGGAAATGATTCTTCTATGCTAACTAAATGAAGTTTTTAACAACTAAATAGAGAACTATAAAATCAGGTGAGATGGCGTATTATTCTTGTATTGCCGAATTGCCGAATTGTCGAATTGAAGTGGAAATGCATAAGGGTATAAGTGCCTTAGAAATTTTTTACAGCAATGATGTGACTTATACCCTCTAGGGTGAACTACGTTCAGTGCTTAAACCCATGCCATCTTTCTTACGTCCAATGAACTCTTTTCTAACAAAAAACATTACGTATAACCATTTCTGAAGAAATGTGCCAAAGCCGTAGCAATTTGGAAACATTTTTTTTACTTTTTTGCCACTTAGACCCTCCTGCATTTCCACGCTTCAATTATCTATCAATCAATTAAATATTATAATTAAAGTTTTATTTAAGAATAAAATAATGTAGTGTACTTTAGAGAGCAGATAGAAAGAAGAATTAGTAAATGAATGTCCAGAAATTTGTGAATTTGAGGAATGGCGTTAACTTATTGATCACAACAGGTCAATTTCTAAGCTAAATAAGTTGGTAAGCGAAAGTTGTGTTGCGACTTATTTTATTTTTATTTTATATACCTATTTATTTCTTGACCTAAAACATACATTTCACGTAAAATTGTGCCTGTTAGCGATTTTTTGCCTTTGTATTCATGTTAAGCATACCGCAATAGGTACCACAACCTCAAAAAATTAAAATAAGTAAGAAAATGCATAGGATGTTGATACATAACGTAATTAATAACACGTTATTCTGTGGAACGGTTCCTCACTAGCTTCGTGGCGTTACTCACGAAAGTCATTGAAGCTGAACACTGCGCCACTTCTTCTAGCTTGTTGCGCAGGCTACTCGAGCGTGCCCTAGCAGTACAACAAGGACAATTAGTGAGAGAAATAAGAGAGACGCAGAAGGTGTCCTGTTTCCCGAAGCAAGTGGTTCACTTGGGCGGGCAAGTTCTACGATGTGGAACGGCGGCACCTTGGCCCCGTATGGCGTATTTAAAAGTTTAATGCGAGGACTGGTAGAGGCCCACGGTTCCCACGGAATAAAAGATGAACTCGAGACCTCGCCTTCTGTTTACATCTACTTGTTGCCATTGAGGGCTCCGTGTTCTGGGCGCTATGGGTCCCTCTGTCGGCACTCTATCTTATCTTCCACTCCTTACTTTTATACCGATTCTGAATGGTATCATTTACTTTTTATAAAATTACAGGAATTCCATTTGAATCCAAGTAAATGAGGTAGGAAATTCAAAAACTAGACATTTAAAAAAAATCGTTGTTTGAATATGAGGGCGTAAAACCTGTTGGTTATCAACGCCGTTAATTATTCTTATAAATATCTGTAGTCCATTCCACGTTGAGAAGGCAGTAGATATCGTGTGCTATTGCAAAATATTCGAATCTACCTGATTTTCACTCTGAAATTCTGAAAATTTTAATTTTATTTTCTTAACTTTCATAATGTGCAGAATTTGATTCTCTACCAGTCTATCCTAAAAACAAAACACAAAAGATAAATCTACCATCGCAATAAATTATTTTTGGTAATTTTTTTCTTAAAAATTTTAATGGAAATTCTTGTTTCTCTCGTCCCTGTGTCCTTATTTTTAGAGATATTGCTTTGAAATTTTTCATATGGACACCAGACGTTGCCTAAACTCGTTACAAAGAAAAAAAAATGGTTTTAATGTTGTTCCTTTCCTATTTTTTGGAAAATAAAAATAAAAAAAGCCATTTTCGATTTTTATAAAGTAGCCTTCTAGGACTTTTCGTACTACCGCATTCTATTAAATTTAGTCATATCTCTTATAAAAAGGGCAATTCAAATTTAATTTTAAGCTATGTCCGACAATTGTGGGACGGATACAGTTAAAATCGTTTTGATCTCGCTTTACATTATTTTCTACGAAATCGACGGTTTGAGTGGATAAAAGTCTCACTTTATAGATTTTATAGCTTTAAAAATGAAATTCTCCGGGTGAAACCGGTATAGGATAAAATAAGAAAAATGTTCCGACAACTCTTAAATCACACTTACGCATCCGCAGTACGCCTTTAATGACAGACCATTGTTTATAAGTAAAGGCGTCCTGTTTATGCGATAGGGTTCTCAACATGTTTTGGAAAATACATATGTAATGGAAATTAATGGAAACAAACAAAAATAAGTAAATAAATGTGTGAAGTTGGCGAATGGCGTTTAATTATTTATCAAAACACGTAGATTTCTAATCTGAGTTGGTTGGTATGTGAAAGTTGAGTGTTGCGAGCACCGCACCAGATTTTTTATTCATTTCTTAATACTGCAATAAATATTTTTATATAATATTTATATAAATATTACTTTGTACTTAATTATCTTATTTTTATCTACCGGGTACATAAAATAAACTCAATCATCCTCAGTTATGTTTTGTTTAGCGATACCTAAGTACACGTAGCGCTATCTAGCGTTATAAAGAGGAAAGCTGATTAACCTTTCTGGACGCTCCTCTATAGCTTAGAGTACAACGGATTATTAATATGTGCATAGCAGAAAAACCTAGAACATTTTTAGATTTTATTTTCTTTTATTTATTTTAAGGGTTCTATAATTAACGGTATGAGTTAGGCATTCGGAAGGTAGACCATTATCGCAACTTAAGACTTTCGCTCGCATTGCTCGATCAAAAGAGGTAAATAAATCCCTACGTGTTCTTTTATTGTGCAAAGTTCCTTAATAGAACTTATAGAAGTAACATAGCAATAGTTGCACAAAATTTCCTCATAATTAATCATTTAATAAGGCTTTCAACATTTCAAAAGAGAGAATTCAGGCAGTTAAAAAAAAAAATGATGTCCTTTTCTCAGAAAATTCCTTTATCCACCACAGTGCAAACTTAAGTTACTTACTTAAACAAATAAAATACTTGAAAACCAAGAATATTCGTCATAGAATTGAAATAAATAATGACTTGTTAGAAAAGACGAAAATTTAAAATACTGGATTAAAATCCTCGTACTTTTCTTCTTACGATATTTGTTTCATTGCTAGACTTTTTTCGACAAAAATAAGGCAAACAATGATTTTCTAGTTTGTTCATTTTAGAATATTAATTCTATGTCAACGAATAGAAAGATCCGTTGAAGGATTGTAACTTCGGCATAAGCATTAGCACTCGGTATAATATTTTAATAAGTTACTATGAATCCTTTATTTGGGACACATAAATAAACATTTTACTTATAACTAATAAATAAAAAAAATACTCATTTAATCAATTATATTTGCGATTACAGCGTAAAGAGTGTTAAGCCGAAATTAAAAAAAAACAATTTTCTAATTTTCTCATATAAATTTCACATAATTCGCACATGACTTGGCAAATTTTTAATACATTTAGTACTCTACATGGTTAGAAACATCCTGATTGTTTACATTTCATAAATTTTTTTATTTTATTTTTTATTAATCAGAACAGAAATGACGGCAATCTCAGGAACAATGTGTCAACGCGTTTTTAGAAATCTGCGTTTGAGATTCGAGGAGTGCCAGCAGCGTTATGGTGAACACCTAGAAAATATTGTTTTTTTCTAAATAAATTTCCAGTTCATTGTGTTTAAATAAAACATAAACATCCTAATTGATATTCTATATTTGAGATCTTATTCAACTTTCAAACCCCGATTACCCTTTTTGGACACCCAGTATTATAGGATATTAAACATTTGTTTTTTAAAAAAAATAAAAAGTTGCCAATTTAATTTCTTATATTGTGTCTCTAAGTAATTAATGAAATATTAAATTGTTTTAGTATACTCAAGTGTGAGCAGTATGATGAAAAGTATTGTTTATAACACGTCTAATTTGGTGTAATTTCCGCGCTCGTCTACGCCTCGCGCGTTAAACTTGACCGCGCACCGAAACAACCACTTTTGGTAGGTAGGGTAAACCATAGAGTTATTGGCACCCCAACTTTAACTTAAAGAAATAGGTAAACAAGTCCTAATTTTATTACAAGATATATATGAATCTAATATTTGAAGGGTCCTCTAAGTCATCTATGAAGTAAGACTTTAACGAACTAACCATAGGGAAGATTTCACTATTAAATGCACAGGGTGTCAATAACTAGATTTGGCACTTTTAACAATAAATATTGCCATATTCTAAAACTACTGAACTTTTGACCCAAAAAAAACCTCTTGAGTCTTTATAAGGATAGATAAAGAGGAGTTATAGGAAGTTTCAATTAGATCCCTTCGTAAGAAGTATTTTTTTTAATGTCACCACTGAAATTTAGTCTTAAGGATGCCAATAACTGTACGGTTTACCCTACTAGTGATGAAAATAACTATTTTAACACAATAAAAAAAAAAAAAAGATTTTAAAATATTCAATTAGAAATACCGCCCGGGTCTGCTTTCCATACTCACATATGGAGCGTTCATAAATATCGAACCGCTACAACTAATAGCTCTCCCTAACCCCGGAGCGAGGTAATGGGCAGTAATTCTTGGGTCGGAGATTATAAGGACGAGGAAGGGGTCAGCTGATGTGATAACATCTCCGAACCGGGAGGGGGGGCGAGAGTAAGGGCAGGGGGGGGGGGACTAGGGGGGGGCCCGATCCGGCCAAATAGTGGCAGGTAAAAACTCTCTACCTGCGGCCGGCCATCTTACACCGCTCTGGCAAGGTCAACAGGATCCCGCGAAGGATAACTTCCAAGTAGATACCCGACTTCCAAATTAGGATGGAATCTCGAACAGGGAGAGTATCCTGTCTCTCTAGTCTAAATTAGACCTTCCTCAAGACTCTTTAAGGGTCCTCCATTCTTCGTCGGCCTTCGATGCTGATTGGTGTTTACCGCTCTTTCGTATCTGTCTTCGTTAAGGGGACTATTTCCGGAATTCGTTCGGTCTTTTCTTTTTTAAGAAATGAAATATTTTCTACGACCCCTTATACTTAAATATGGGGTGCTTACTTTCACATTACGATCCGTATTAATTTTTATAATTCTTCAAGGATGCCCCGAATAGAAATTAACTATATGAAACAACATTATACACGATATTAATGTATTATACTTATTTAATGTAGTACAATAGAATAGTACCAAAAGTGGTTGTTTTCGGTGAGCGTTCGAGTTTAACGGAAATTAGACCAAGCACCGAAAACACACTTTTGGTAAGTCTTATGAACAATGCTTTTCATCATACTGCTCATACCTAAGTACATTAAAACACTTTTATATTTCATTAATAAGGTACAGATACAATATACAGTTTTTTTTTTTTTTTTTTTTAATAACATATATTTATTAAACTAAAATAGAAGAAAAGTATTTATATATTTACATTGATATTTATAGTATAATTCTGATTACTCTTATATTAAAACCTTTGTTTGGCATTGCCTTGGTATATACATGGTTTTTTGTACTTCAAACATAGGTACTACTTATATTGGAATGAAGTATAGCTACAAGTAGCCTCCTTCAAACACATGTTTATTAATATATATTAGTAGCAGGTAAGGTTAGCGCACCAAAAAGATTTTTCAGGCCTAGGCCCCAAAAAGTACTACTTTACGGACTCAAACCGATTATAGAAAACACATCTTTTTGATGCAGTATGATGAAAAAGAGCTTTATATACAAATTTACACACCGTGCGCCGGGAAGAATCTGGTTACTACCCAAAATAAATCAATTTATTTAGTTGAGTTATGCATACCTTTGGAATCAGAATGACAAAATCTACAATACAATATCAGAATATGTCAAAATAGTATTAATAGTTCCGTTCGCGTCAAACTGTCTTTACATTGTGCGAATTTCAGCCTCAAACAGATAACCCTCCCACCCGAACCGTAATAAGCTGTACCGGCTACACGAACAGTTTTTGCCCAAACATGAATGCTATATAAATAAAGATGAAATTCCGTTTGTTTGTTTGTTTTTTATAGAAATCTATACCGTTTGTGCTCCTTTGATACCAGGTGCGAACACCTCTCCATATTAAAATTGCATAACTTCAGCCAATCACTGGGGATATTCTTTATTGTTATAAAAATCGTTTTGACCTCACTATACATTGTTTTTTTTCGAAATCGACTGTTTGAGTGGATAAAAGTCTCAGTTTATAGATTTAAAAAATGAAATTCTCCGGGTGAAACCGGTATATACAGCTAGTAAAAAATAAATAGAAAGTGTAAAAGTAAAGAAATTTAATATAAATTTTTTTTTATATCATTTATTTATTATTTATGAACTTATTTCTACTCGAGTTGATATACGATTGCGATAATGTTCGTGATTGTTCGAGAATTTTCTAGATGTTTCGAGAACTTTCTACAATGCCATTAAGACTAAATATAAGGGACTGGTGTCTTAATTTTTCCCTAAAGACCGAACCATATGGTTAATTTTGTGTTATTAGCTTATTTTGAGTCGTTGTAAGTTGATACTTCTTGTGACATTGCTAATTATTTCAGTTTTTATTGTTTTAAACAAATATTGTGAATAATTATTTTCGTCTAATAAACAATATTCACACCCCGCATTAGGGTCTGGCCACACATGTCCGCACCGGATCCGCACCGTAGCAATAATACAGGTTATGTTCAGAATATTTTTAATTTAACTTACATATTACCTTTAGTTATGCCTAAAGTGGCATGTGTCTGACATGTGTGGCTTGAACTGTAGGCATAACTAAAAGTAATATGAAAGTAAAATTAAAAATATTCTAAACATAGCCTGTATTATTGCTACGGCGCGGATCCGGTGCGGACA
The DNA here is from genome assembly GCA_911387785.2 of Aelia acuminata. Taxonomy (NCBI): domain Eukaryota; kingdom Metazoa; phylum Arthropoda; class Insecta; order Hemiptera; family Pentatomidae; genus Aelia; species Aelia acuminata. Next base: position 150,925,774 of record OU426981.1, on the reverse strand, counting down.
TGTGTGGCCAGACCTTTAGTGGTGTTACAGTAGTATTGTATCCATATGATTGTCAATATAAATGAAAAAAAAAAGTTTTTGTTCTTTGTTTAAAACCAAAATAATTGTTTTGTTTTTTTTAAATATATTTATGAGTAAATTATAATGTTTTTTAATGCAACATTCACATCTTGCTTTAATACGTTATTTTTTTAAAAAATAAAAATAATGTTATTGTAGATTTACGTTAAAACAATTTTTTTTTAATAAATTTGAAAAAATGAGAAACACTGCTAATTACTTTCTATTCGAAAATTTACTGTAATATAATTAGTAGAAAGCTTCATTTTATTTTCTGGAAGTTTGGAAGTATTGACTTTACGTGTTCCTGACATATTCTATTTAATTAGGCTTCATCAAATGTTTAAATCAGAATTTAACTTTAGAGTGCAGTAGGGATCCGATTAACCGAGTAAATGGAGGTCAAGGTTACCTCGGTTAATCCAAATAATAGGTTAATTGGAACCATATCAATACCACTAAAATTTTAGGTTATTTTTAAACAAAAACTAAATATAGTAAACCCTCGATATAGCGAACTGGTAGGGGGTTTGATATTCAGAGTTCGCTATATCGAGGTTCGTTATAACCGAGGATTCTTTTTTTTTTTTTTATCTTTTTTTTAGCCAATGCCCGCAGTAATTTGATCATATTTAGAATGAAATTCATTCATTAGAACTAGTTAAATTAAAATGCATTTATGTAATTTATTTTTAGTTAAACTAAATATTAAATAAACAATGAGATTCATTAATTTACCTACCAAGTTCACTTGTGAGTTCTTTAGCCTTAACTTATTATTGGAATAATACAGAATGGTTAATAAGAGGGTCTGAGATTGGTATTTGAGATCTCATTTGTTTAAAGCAATTTATCAATTTTTTTCCAAATATTCATGAGCCGCAGAGCGCAGTCATTTATTTGATGCTGAAGTTAATCCTGCAGTTGAATCTATTTTATCTTTGTTTTTTATAACGGTTGACAATGTTGATTTGTGAATTCCATATTTTTTTGTATATGGTTTTCTTACTTAGAATTCCCGATTCAATATCCAGGAGAATTTTTAATTTTTCCTCGATTGATAAGGATTTACGTTTGTGACACACGCCTACTAACGAACTCATTGTGTATTAAAAAAAACAGTATAATCGACTACAGAACACTGATTCGAATACAGAACTCCAAACAGAACTGAGCTAGTTTTGAGAAAAAAGTCAATGGAATCAGAGAGATAGCAAAAGGAAATCGGATTAGTTAAGAGTAAAAAAACACCTCAATTCTAGAAACTGGTGCTACTTCGTCTTCCCGCGCTCATTCTACGTAACAGTGAAAAAAAATTAATAACAATTCTTGCAGTTCGTTATAACAGAATATAATAATTCTCAGGCATCAAATTTAGTTCGTGATTCGCACTAGCCGAGGGATTTCGCTATAACGAGGGGTTCAGCAGAAATATAACGGTAATTTTAGGGGGATAGCATTTTGGTTCGCTATATATCGAGGTGTTCGTTATATCCGAGTTCTTAATAATGAGGGTTTACTGTATATGCATAAAAACCTTTTAAAAAGAAATATTTTATAGTAGTTTGTTTAAATGAACTCATATACATAAACATATCCCCCCCCCTCAGACTTGGCATCTCGATTAATCGGGGACTTCGGTTAATCGGAATCCTACTGGTGTTGGATTTTTTTTTATTTTTTTTTTATTATTAAGTACTGCTGATATGTTCTTTTATGGTTATTGCTCTCAAATTATCCAGTTTTTGTTTTATGCTTGAATAAATTCCAATTTAATTTTTTTTTTTTATAAATTTAAATATTATAAAGAATACAGTGTTACAATTCGTATAAATATTCATATTTACATATTATAAAACCACATTCTAAGCTAAGGAATGCGACTCCAGTTGGCCTATATGCTCGCTTGGAACACCGACTCGCCGAGATTCTATTAATAGACAGGGCTACACCCCAGAGCCGGGATGGAGCAAAAACCTCTTACAGAAGGGGAAGGTGCAGGTGTCTCGAGTTAAATCTTCTTCAGCCCTCCCCTGCCTTACCTGTTCCATTTAAAGTCCAATCCGGGGCAAGTGCAAGTGCAGCGGTGCAGGTCCGCCATCGCAGGTGAGCCAGCTGCCTCGCTATTGGTGGAGAGGGGAGCTGGGCCTCCTGTCATTGGTCCACACCTCCGACCAATCGGGTCACGGTATCCCCTCCTGTATTATGTATCCCACTGCTAATTACCATCCGCTAAGTCCCCAGGGTCGACCTTGGCCGCCTCAACCTTTCTCAAAGTTATTTAGTTTTCATTCCTTTAATTTTTTTAAATCATATATATTAATTAATTTATCGATACTGCATATTTGATATTAATTAATCAATCATGAATTGAGAGAAAACGTTTAAAAAAATATATATCATAATCCTTTGCATGGTTGGGGTTGCAAAAGCGTAATCAGGTTAACATTTTTATATACAATAATGTTATATAATAAAATACATTTTCTCCTGTATGGATATAAAATATTATTAGAACCAACTAAATTGAATTGAAATAATAATTGAAAATTGAAAAACAATTTTTTTTTAAAATCTGTATTGTTATTCAATATAAATTGCATTTACACTATCTGTCTAAACAAAATGTTCAACAAGTTTTTAATTTTTTTCTTTTAGTATATATATTTCTCATATATATTGCTTATGTAAGCGTATATATGCATCAGCACGAAGTGCTTTATACTGCGCCAATAAAAGCTTTAATCTGTACATTTTTTTATTTTTAAAGCTTTTTTTAATATAAATTTAGTAACAATATTGAGTGTGTGTGAATATAATTATATTTAATTGTTCTTACGACTAGCTGTATATCCCGGTTTCACCTGTGTAGGCCTTTTCAAAATCTATTGAGACTTGTTTCGACTCAAACGGTCGATTTCGTAAAAACTAAAGTAAAGCGAGATCCAGAGTTCGGCAAATTGTAATCAAAATAATGATTCATGAATATGAATAATTGGTAATCATAAAACAAATGAAAAATGAATAACCATTATTCATTATCAGTACGGAGTATTTTTAATGATTATAGAGTGTTTATGGTATTCATTGAAATGAATAATAAATAACTAAATACCAGTTATTCATTATTCATTTCAATGAATACCATAAACACTCAATAATCATTAAAAATACTCCGTACTGATTATGAATAATGGTTATTCATTTTTCATTTATTTTATGATTACCAATTATTCATATTTATGAATCATTATTCTGATTACAATTTGCCTAACTCTGGCGAGATCATAACGATTTTTATTACAATAAAGAATATACCCAGAGATTGGCTGAAGATATGCAATTTCAATATGGACAAGTGTTCGCACTGGTCTGAAAGAACCACGTAAAAAAAAAAAAAAGGAACATAAAATATTAACAGCAAGATGTGGAAAACAGAGTAAAATTCTCGCAGGTGAGCCGTAATTACATATATTGGAAATAGGAAGATCTTAAAAAAGGAAAGATACTAATCAAATTATGGAATCACTAAATGCAATATCCGATGCGTAGACTTATTTTTAAATCACTCATGTGACAAGCACTACCCACTACCGTACAAAAAATTAGGTACTATTTGTGTTTTCCTCTCACATCCAATTTTTTTATCACAAGATTTACAGAACACTACACGACCATCCCGCAGTTTTCGAGGACACACTCTAATTTTAGGCATTTTTAGTAACAATATACTCGACAGAAGCTAGTTTGATACTGGCGAAACGATGGGAATTGAGAAATAAAATATAAACATCCAGGAACCACTCAACCCTCATTTCTGGAAAATTGGAGGTTTGTGTTGATTTACATCTCCCAAGTTCCCTTTATTTTTTTTTCCTATGATATTCACATCTATTTTTGCACTATTGTCTTGATGTGTATTAAAGAAAATTACAATTTGTAATATTTTTTCCTTCAAAATATCAAATGATGCAATTTCGTGCAGTATAAAACTTCATTAAACCATCCCATTAGGCTTGATTCGGATATGTACCTTGAGCTTGCTCTATTCTGACTTTCCAATAAAAAGATGCGATTGCACGGTAATCCGAACACTATTTATCACCTTTCTTTTGATGTCATTGGGAATATTGAAGGTACAATAATAAAATAGACGGATTAATATATTGAGAAATGAAGAATATTAGATGCTAATATTGGACCATTCAGATGCCACTACGGAATTTTTCATTTGAATTGATAATAGGGTCATTCCATATCAAGTGGCCCAAAGTGGTTGCTATATCATTTTAGAAAAAAATTATAATTTTACCACCAATTACGTATGGAATCAGTTGTTCAAATCAATTTTTTAAATTTTTTTAGAATCAACCGTTTCAAAATAGAAGCCATTTTTGTTTCAACTTTCAGGCCGATTTTTGAGTTTTTAAGCTCTCACAGAAAACTAATTTCCTCAAGACTTGTGTCATAGATTAATAATTCAAACACAATTGTTTTCCTTAAAGTCTGTTCTATATTTCTTGTTCTCCTTATTATTTGAATATATTGCAGTCCAATACTTGGAAAGTGCTATTGAAAACAACTGCTTTAAATTCTCAAAACACTGTTTTGGAGGGTAAGTTTTGGGTATAAGGGCATGTACGCCAAAGCTGATTTTTGGCATGATAATAAACCTAACTAAGTAGCTTTTATTAAAAGTACTCTAAACCCGTATATTCTTTACCTAATTTTTCTATGAATTTTCAAAGTTCAGATTTTTTCATTTTATGTTAACTTTAGGCTCTAATATACCACCAGTTAATAAAATTCTATTTTTTTTTACATGTTATGCTTACATGCAACATAAACCTACTGCAAGAAATTTCAACCTGTATATTTGAGTACATTGGTAGCTACGAATTTTTGAAAATAGTCATTTTCGTGCTTATTTAACAATGAAGAAAAACTCAGCTTTGGCGTACATGCCCTTATACCCAAAACATACCCTCAAAAACGGTGTTTTGAGATTTTAAAGCAGTTGTTCAGCACTTTCCAAGCATTGGACTGCAATATATTCAAATAATAAAGAGAACACGAAATATAGAACAGACTTTAAGGAAAACAATTGTGTTTGAATTATTAGTCTATGACTTACCAGTCTTGAGAAAATGAGTTTTCTGTGAGAGCTTAAACACTCAAAAATCGGCCTGAAAGGTGAAACAAAAATGGCTGCCATTTTAAAACGGTTGATCCTAAAATTTTTTAAAAAATTGATTTGAACTGTAAAAAATTAAAAAAAAATTATAAAAAAAATTCTAAAATTATCGAGCAACCACTTTGGACCACTTGATATGGAATAATCCAATAATGAATTGAAGACATGAAACCAAAGATACCAATCCGGGAATAGCTAAAGATATAAAAAATATAAATAACTATCATCACTCTGAGGTATATATGGGCACAGTGAGGAAGAATGTGAAATATTTCTCCAGGGGTAAATAATCTTATTTATTATTGTTTTATTTCCTAGCCCATTTAAAAATGTTAAACAGACTGTTAGGGATCCAATGCGGTTAGCCCTCACCATTTATCCTGAGGCCCTCGGACACATTGATGGACTTACCTGTCGTAGATAAGTCAGGTAGGCGAGGTAGTCTTTGTGGGCCTGCCGGTCGGGTATTAAAGCCCACTATCCCACGGTGCTAACCCAATTGTTGGGCGGTATTCCGGTTCCCAATTGGGTACTGACTCGGTACTCTGCTCGGAATTAGTGTCAACGGAGTAGCCAACCCGCTATTAAACAGGTACCACCGATACAGTACGCAGCACCCTGTCATTGCCAGGTACCAACCAATCATGTACTCGACACTTATATTGCTTGAGCTACCCGGCTATCTGACCCTCCCACCCATTTTTTCTCTGTAACTACATAAAAAAATGTACACAATTTGTTCACAATATGGTGGCGCAGTATTTCAGTCCTAGACCCAGTTAAAATTTCGAATTTCATTGAGAAAAAGACTTGATTAATCCTGTCTTCTTCATGCTATACCTTCCGGATTCTCTTTGACCGTGGAGGACTTAGTCCGGACGTTTTTACAATCTTTTTTTGTGATTTAAAGATATAATTTTACTTTACTTAAATGAAGTATTGGGTTGTCCGGAAAGTTCGTAGAGAAATTTGGACAAAAATTAAAATTGTTGAATAGCTTAAAAATTTATTTATTAGCTAATTTCAAAAGGTAAATCTTTAATCATTCTATCATGAGGAAAGTAGTTGAGCATTACACACCTCTAAATACCTATTGGGTTGTCCGGAAAGTTCGTAGAGAAATTTGGACAAAAATTACTCGTAAAATTGATGAAGAGCTTAAAATTTATTTATTTAATCTACAAAATAGTTACCACCGTTAGCGATTACCCTTCTCCAACGGCTTGGAAGGTCCATTATTCCTTTTTTCCAAAAATCACTGTCCTTACTCCTGAAGAACAATAAAAGGTTCGTTTTGACGTCATCTTCTGAAGAGTAGGATTTCCCTTGTAGAAAATTTTCGAGGGAACGGAAAATATGGAAATCCGAAGAAACAATGTCAGGAGGGTACGGCGGGTGAGGTAAAACCTCCAATCTGAAGCTTAATAACTTTTGCCGAGTCCTTAAAGAAACATGGGGCCTAGCGCTGTCTTGTTGGCATAGCACTCCTTTCCAATTTGCCATCAAAAACGGTCCATTTGCATGCTCTTTACTCCACAACTATCTCACGTACCGTAATTCGTGGATTGTTTGCGATGTCCTCGATGACAAGAGCTGAACTCCGGGCAGCCCGGGGTTGGTCTTCCAAATTGAAATATCCTGATCTAAACTGCGAAAACCACGAATCTTTCATGCAGTTTCGTCTGCGTTTTCCCCTTTTTTTTAAAAAAGAACAGCATAATATGCCGAACATGAACTGAATAGTCACTCATGTTGGTTTGCAATAAACTACACTACTGAGCTTAATAAAGAAGAATTCAGTGATTAAACATAGTAAATTCCATAAGGATTAAAGGCATACAAATAAACATTAGCTTTGTGATTCATTTTAGTAGAAAAAATAAAAGGGAAATTTGATTTTAAAAATCTCTACGAACATTTCGGACAACCCAGTAAATTAGAAACCCGTTAATTGGTATGGATTCGTTGGTCCTATGATATTGGACGTCTAATTCGAATAAAAAATTTAATTTGATTCCCCCGATAATTATTATATATTTTCGTCGACATAATAGTTATTAAATATCAAGATTTTGATTAAATATACTCTGTAGCTGCGAGCTGTAAATTAAAACACTTCAAGATGGGTATATACTTTATTTTATACTGTAAAGATCATTTGAAAATACTTAAAAGAAACGATTCTTATTTGCTGAGCGGAGAATGCGTTTTAAAGGCTTAAACGGATATTTTTTGCAATGAAAATTGGAATTAAAGTTTTTTAAGCAAGTGGTGGTTGGGGGTTTTATCTTTTCAAAATAAGTAACAATGCAGAATATAACTAAATTATGGAGAATGTGCGAGTCTGTCCAATGAAGTTTGTTGTGATTTGAAAGACTTGTTTGAAGATATCATCGCTCCTTTCGAGGTTCAAAATTATATGTTCAAATGACCGCCTAACTTAGTATTTATTTGTTAGGTAGCTACTTATAAAGTTAGTACTTATTTACTACAAAGAAACCACCGCCTTGCTACAGTAAACCCTCATTATTACGAACTCGGATATAACGAACACCTCGATATAGCGAACCAAAATACTATCCCCCCAAAATTACCATTACATTTCTGCTGAACCCCTCGCTATAGCGAAATCCTCGGTTAGTGCGAACTACGAACTAAATTTGATGCCTGAGAATTATTATATTCTGTAATAATGAACTGCTAGAATTTTTATTATTTTTTTTTTTTACTTATTACGTAGAATGAGCGCAGGAAGACGAAGTTGCACCAGTTTCAGGAATTGAGGAATTGTTTTTTTACTCTTAACTAATCCGATTTCCTTTTGCTCTCTCTCTCTCTCTCTGATTCCATTGACTTTTTTCTCAAAACTAGCTCAGTTCTGTTTCGACCTCTGTCTTCGTATTATTCGAATCAGTGTTCTGTAGTCCTTTATACTGTTTTTTTTAATACACAATGAGTTCGTTGGTAAACGTGTGTCACAAATGTAAATCCTTATCAATCAAGGAAAAATTGAAAATTCTTCTGGATATTGAATCGGGAATTCTAAGTAAAAAAACCATCGCAGAAAAATATGGAATTCACAAATAAACATTGTCAACCATTATAAAAACCAAAGATAAAATAGATTCAACCACAGCCCAAGGATTAACTTCAGCATCAAATAACGACTGCGCTCTGCGGCTCATGAATATTTGGAAAAAAAATTGATAAATTGCTTTAAACAAATGAGATCTCAAATACCAATCTCAGACCCTCTTACTTAAGCTAAGGCTAAAGAACTCTCGAGAGAACTTGGCAGGTAAATTAATTAATCTCATTGTTTAATTAATATGTAGTTTAACTAAAAATAAATTACATACATGTGTTTTAATTTAACTAGTTCTAATAAATGAATTTCCTTCTAAATATGATAAAATTAGAGCGGCCATTTGCTAAAAAAAAGATAAAAAAAAAAAAAAGAATCCTCGGTTATAACGAATCTCGTTATAGCGAACTATGAATATCAAACCCCCTACCAGTTCGCTATATCGAGGGTTTACTGTATAATGCTTCTTTTAGCCAGTTACCACATTTTAGGTTAAATTCCACATAACCACTTATTTACTGGGATGACAAATATAATAAAGTATTATTTATAGGAATAATAAATGATATTATTGTTAACTATATTATTGAAAACGGTGGGAACCGTATGTATAATAAATAGATGGTATTGTGTCCTGTAATGGCGGCCTCTGGCTCCCTCTCAGCTGACCTTGGCCTTCACAACACAACTGCGTCATTCGTACTTTAACTCAACACGTTTAAGAACATTGATCTTTTCCCTCTTGTAAAAACATCACAATAATTTAAATACTATTAAAGGTTTAAAATCTCCTATTAGTGAAAACACAGGGTCTTTGTTTGTAGATTTAAATAAGTATTTTTAACTCTTCCATTTATGATAACCTTTTTTTTTATTAAAAAAATAAAATAGGAATAATTCAGGAGCATTTCATGATTTTAAGGAGAACAAAAATAGTTATTTATTATACAAGTGACGAAAGTAGATCATTTTACAACTCGAGTGAAACGTTTACCCACACGAGCGAAGCGAGTGTGGTAATTTCACGAGAGTTGTAAATTCTATTTTTTTCACGAGTGTAATATTAAATTTTTTTCTGTAATCGTGTAATACATGATCAGATCTAACCAGAATATGAACAAAATTAGGATGTTGTGAAGATTATGGTATGTTGTTGGTAGGTTATAAGCATGGTTATAAACAAGTTATAAAGTTATAAACAAGTGCAGGTTATAAACAAGGAAGGTAATTATTATTATATTTAAATTTTAAAATATATTGATTATTTCCACCCATAATTCATTCACATTTCAATTTAATTTGTTAAAATAAATTCTTACAATGTTAAGAAACATTTAAAAGCATTTAATTTCCAACTTCAAATTATTTTTTAATTTATACTTATTACTAATTAAGAAGGCAATTCACTTTCTTCACTTGTGAAGAAAGTAATCACTTTCTTCACTCTATTGCAAAATGTTTCACTTTCTTCACTCATTTCAGTTTAGTAATGTTACCATTATTCAACGATTACAGAAAAAATAATTTGTTTGTTTATTTAACGTCACTTTATGCCACTAAGGCTAATCGGACGAAGCTACAGTGGGAGTCCTAAATTTTGCCTACACAAGTATAATTAGGATAGGATCTTTAACGAGTACCTGACATCGTACAAGTTCGGGACCTCCATTTTACGTCCTATCCGAAGGACGGCTTACCAAAGAATATTTACTCCCATTAAAAATCCAAGGGCCACCGCTGGGCGCGAACCTGCTACCTTTAGTATTTGTAGGTTGCCGTGCTAACCATTATTCCACAGGTGACCCCAAAAAATTTCTAGGCATAATTTTTTTTTAATTCATTTTTTTAGTTTTTGTGTTTGATTATCGGAAGAAACATTAGAATTGTTATCATTTTTGTTAGCATTTAAATTTTCCATATAGGCTGGTGTCACTAAGAATTAATGACCAAGCGAATCCTAAAATTCGATTATTTTTTTACTGGGCATAATTCTTCTTTCCTATTTACTTGTAAGTGGGGTACTTCGACTTTGAGGACCCCAGAGCAATTCGTCTAGATTAAAAATCCAATATAATCGCAAAATCAAAAATTTCTGACATACGACCCTTTGCAGTATTAACGACGATATTAGTAACTTTAAATAAAAACGTTATCTTATATTAAAATAATTGAGTGGTAAGATATGAAATCCTCCTTATTATTAAAAAAAAAAAACAAGTCAAAGCTTTACATTTTTCAACCTACGTTTCTTTTAAGCATTGGCGGATCCAGGGGGGCTGTGGGGGCTGCAGCCACTCCCTTTGGAAAAATGTTCGTCATTTAAAGATAGAATTCGACTTTCCTTAATGTAAGGAAGCAAGTTAAAGAACAAATAATGTGCAGAACAAGTAGAATTTTAGTTGTGGGAAAGGAAGATAAAGGTAAAAAAGCTGATTAGCAGATCCAAATGAAGGGCTGTGGGGCTGCAACCCCCCCTTTAGGACTGCAGCCCCCCCCTTCACGATCGGCTGGATCCGCCCATGCTTTTAAGTAGGATCTCGATAATTCGTATTGTCAAGGGACCGAGAGTAAATTACGAATCATCAAGATGTATGTATTATCGGGATTTCCATCAATAGAGAGCAAAAATAAAAAATAATAATAATATAGGTAGAACAATCAAACATTGCAGTTTAACTTTTGAAAAAAAAAAAATCATTTTTTTCTTTTGATATAATTCTTGAGGGACGTTCTGTCTATAGCTTTGTCTGGCGTCTTTAGAGTCGGGAACACGTCTAAATCAACATCTGATTTTGTTAAAAAGTGATGCACGCAGCTAACTTTGGCATTTTAGGAGGAGTAAGCGACGGCTAATTTATCGTTGGAAAAGATTTTATATTTAAAAAAAAAAATCTATGTTCGCCGACTTATCTATTATGGGCGTTCTTAATTTTTGAGTCCCATCCATGTTGGTGGCTAACAAAATGGTTACTCGGTCATAACTATGCAATTATGGTACTCTTCTTCCATAAAAAACATAACACGATCGGAAAGTCATTTGAATATAAACACTGTCTCGTTTCTGAGTAAATAAGGAGCGTTCATATATTTCAACACATCTTTCATGTCATAAAAAACTTCACTGGACAAACTCGCACTTTCTCCCATAATTTAGTTACATTCTGTATCGTTACTTATTTTGAAAAGATAAAATCAACCACCACTTGTTTGAATTTGAAAAGATCCAGAGGTATCTTGAAATATACATGTGCAAAATCCATGAAAAAGATATAAAATAAAATTAAAACAGTTTAGATCTATGTTTCAAACGAGTTGGAGACGCAATAAGGACACACATTGTGGATGCAAATGAGACTAAAACATTAGGACAGGTGTTGGGGAAGTGTCCACACAGAACATGTATCTTTATACGGGTCAACGCTTCTGTCAAAGATATGTCTCTCAACCATTTATAAATTCACTCTTTTAATCTTTCTTCCGGTGTATAAAGGTATTTATTAAAATATACAGAGTATCTCCGAACTCTTAATAAGAAATAGCGTCTATATCAAAAGTACGTGGAAAAAACAACGCTAACAAATGAATATTTGATCAGTTTTCAGGCCCAAAACGTCTGGAGATATATTTGTAAATCTTGTTTATGGTAATAACAAAATATGTATTTTGGGAGATTTTAATTCTAGAGTATCTGATCTCAATTCATATGACGATTTATTGTTCCAGGGTTTAAATCTAGAAGGTAAGAGAAAATCTCAAGATAAAATAGTTAATGAAAGAGGTCAAAAACTAATTCATTTAATGGAATCTGAAGGATTTATCTTGAGTAACGGTAGATCTATTAGTGATAATAATGGGAATCATACATTTATTGGTAATAATGGGGCTAGTGTTATTGATCTAGTTTGGATAAATAGCCATACACTGTCAGCATTTAGTGATTTCCGGATTTGTCCCATTCCTGAAGCCTCTGATCATCACCTTTGTCTCTTAGAATTAAATATTTTTCCGAACCCGAATAATACTGTCAGTCGAATCGCGAACCCATGTACTCCAATTGAGATAGTTCGACCTAATGAATCCAATATAAACTTGTTTTATCAATTTGTCCAGTCAGTCTCTCCTCAAGTTTCTAGAGTTGCATCTATTGAAGAAATAAGTGAACATATTACCAATGTTTTCCAATATTCCGCTAAAGCTACAGGAATTATTAGAACAGTTTCGAGAAGAATAATAAATCTGGAAAAGCCCTGGTATGATAGTGAATGTAAGATTTCCAAAAGAAATATAAACAAGTTATTTAAACAATTAAAGAAATCAGCCTTTGCCAAATCGGAGCACACTATATACCGGGAAGCTAAAACAGCTCACAATAAACTTATAAAGACAAAAAAGAAAATATATGAAATTGAGTTGAAAGATAAAATATATAACTCAAAGCATCCGAGTGAGTTTTGGAAAATAATTAATTCATTTAGACCGAAGAGACTGAATATTTGCATTGGTATTGATCGCTGGGAGACGTACATGGACAGTATTATGAAACCGAAATTCCTCAATAACTATCAGTTGCAGCTCTCAGGTCCTCTACATCCAACCCTCGACAGTCCTATTACTAATGAAGAATTAAGTAAAGTAATTAGCTCATTAAAAAATGGCAAATCACCGGGTCCAGACAATATTCCTAATGAATGTTATAAAGCGCTACCAACAAATTGGTTCACCTTTATCTTAAATCTTTTTAATAAAGTTCTTCAAGAAGAGAGGATCCCAAAACCATGGTCTAAAGTAAATGTCAAAATGATCTTTAAAAAAGGAGAACCAAAAGACCCAGCCAATTATAGACCAATATCTCTTATAAATGTACTGACTAAGTTATTTACTGGGATATTATACAATAGACTCTCAGATTGGATAGAAACTAACCAAATACTTCCTGAGGAACAATTTGGATTTAGACCTGGTCGAGGATGTACTGATGGCATCTTCTGCCTTTCTTCAGTAATAAACATATACCTCAGAAATAAAAATAGACATGCTTTCATTATTTTCGTAGATCTTAAAAGAGCTTTCGACACGGTACCCCACCCAAAGTTATGGCAAAAAATATACAAAATAGGAGTATCTCCAAAAATGGTTAGACTTATAATGAACCTATATGAAAAGGCCGAAATGTATGTATCTGAAGGCAGAGACTTTACGAAGGAATATCCAGTGTCCGAAGGCGTTTTACAAGGTGAAAAACTCAGTCCATCACTGTTTGCACTCTATGTCTCTGATATGAAACAATTTTTTATTGACCATGGAGCAGAAGGTATTTTTATTAATTCATTGGAACAGATCCTGATGTTGTTTTATGCAGACGATATTGCTATACTGGCTACTTCCGTTCAAGATGTTCAATTCAAAATAAACATTCTTCAAAAATACTGCTCTGAGAATCTTCTGCAATTAAATACGAAAAAAACCGTTATAATGCCATTTCACAGGGGTTCTATGAGTAAGAGAAATATGAAAAAAATTTATTATAATAATGAACTATTGGAATATGCAAAGCAGTATCAGTATCTGGGTATTATGTTTTCAGGTTCGGCTAAGTTCAGCAAAGCTGCAGATGCTGCAGCCTCGAAAAGCCATATAGCAATAGCAAAGATTTTCAAACTAATGATAAAAAGCAAAAGTGACTCTTGGGAAACAAAAATTAAACTTTTTAAGTCTATTGTTACAGGAACATTGCTTTATGGAAGTGAAGTTTGGGGTTTGCCTCATGGGGATGTGGTCGAGAAAGTTCAACTGAAATTCTTGAAATGCCTTCTACAGCTTCCTAGGAATACCCCGAATTCATACATGAGATTAGAAACTGGCTGCAGACATTTAAAACTAGATATCTTTAAACGGGCATTAAACTGGTGGTATAAAATCCTTAGGATGCAGGAAAGTAGATTACCTTTGATTTGTTTTAAAAGGCTGTTAGAACTTGCTGAAAACAGAAACGTTCCATTTAATTGGGCTTCAGAATTAAAAAATATTATGATTTCTATTGGAGCTGAAGATGTATGGATGAGTCAAGATCCAAATATTCTGTTGAAGAGAAAGGATTCCTTAATCACAAGTTTGGACAGCCACCTTTTGAGCAAGGACATAGACATTGTTTTTAAATCAAATTACAGCATACATTTCAGGAACCTATCAAATCTTGCTTTTGGTGAAGACTACCTAAGGTTTCGTTGTCATATAAATAAAATCAGAATAATCTCTCAGGTTAGGTTAGCAGGAAATAAATTTCAAAGATTAATTATCAGCGGATCTATTTTTAGTTTTGATCCCCATTCAAAATGCCCACTCTGTAATAGTAATGAACCTGACAACCTTAAACATTTTTTTATTTCATGTCCCATATTAGCTCCCATAAGATCCCAATTTCTAACATTTTATATAAATCTAGATCTCAGTCCCGATTTAATGTTTGAGGATTTGTTCACTATTGACAATATAAAGAAAATTAATAATATTTTCATTTATATTAAACAAAGTACAAAAATAAGAAGCTTCATCATGTACGAATAACTTTTATTTTTAGGGTTTTTGAAATTAATTCAATGGAAATTATTTGATTTATTTTTCTTACATATGTATATGTATGTGTGTATGTATGTATGTATGTGTGTGTATGTGTATATGTATGTGTGTGTGTGTATATATGTATATATATGTGTGTATGTATATGTATATATGTATATATGTATGTGTATATATATATATATATGTGTGTGTGTGTGTGTGTATGTATGTATATGTGTATGTGTGTGTATGTATGTATATATATGTATATATATATATATGTATAGCTTCTGATGGGTAAATACTTGTGTAAGATGTACATATACTTTTTAAATACATGTCTGCTTGTTCTTATCTTTATAAATGTAATATTAGTTATATATAATTATGGAAGGAGAGAAGCAATTTCCTGAAGAAGATGAATGTTTATTTCATTACCTAGTTATGTATAATTCTGTTTTTTTCGCCCTCTGTATTATTCTTTTATTCCGATACGAATCAGTGTAAAGTTAATTTTGCTCATTTATATATATTTTTATTTATTTTATTATTATTTTTTTTGTATGTAAAACTTATTAATTTATTTGTATGTACAATTTATGCTTGGAGAACTCCTTGCTACAAGATGTAAAATCTTAAAAGCAATAAAGAGAAATTAAAAAAAAAAAAAAAAAATATTTGTGACAATAGTTGGTCATAGAAAAAAAAATTTATATTGCATCAAGAAAATAAAAAAATAATGAAAAAAAATATGAAATTCTTACGTTATTGAAAATTCGATCTGCCTTTATAAAAGATCATTTATTTTATCATTCATTTGATTGCGATCGTAAAGAATTTCGACTTCCGGTTTTCAACGGAATTCCCGTATTGGGGTCCCCTGAGTCCAAATAACTAAGTCTCGCTAACTTCCGCGCCTGTGTGTGTGTATGCGTGTATGTGTGTGAAGAGACTAGCTCAAAAACTATAAACCGTACGAACCTGAAATTGGGCATTTAGTGTATCTATATGCCCGAGACGTGAGAGCAAAAATTGCATCGAAATTGGCCAAATACCAAACCCAATGGGGGTACTTTATTTAATGAATTTTGTCTAATGTTTACGTTTTTTTTTTCGATTTTCTCAAAGCTATAACGATTTTGATTAAACTCGGTATTTGATGTATGTAAAGTCAAAATTTACATAAAAATTGGTGAAATGAACGGGGCACTTTACTTAATAATTTTTTTCTAAACAAACAACCAGTAAAAAAACTGGATTGTTGATGAAATTAGATCTCTTAAAACAATAAATAAGCAATAATAAATTGAAAACTTGTACTGAGAACATCCAAGTTTTGCAATGCAGATGCTATATAACTTATGGAGGTTTACAAATATAGCCATATAAATGTGGAACACGTTGATTTCTAATAAATGAATGATGAGTGATGTGTTGCGCGCTTCGCACCAGATTTTTTCTATTCAATACTCTCCACCATTGCACAAACAAAAATGGACACGGACAACTGAATGAATAGTTTTTTTTTTGTATTTTTCATTAATTACATAATTTACAATGGTTATCTAAAAAAAACTCCACGATGGACTATTTTTCCGTCTGTTGGAGTCCGTCTAACTTATAATATTTAATACAAATTATATTACAAAAGAAATAAAACAAAGAAATATTGTGAAATGTTGAATGAATAAATATGCAAATATGGCTCAATACAATAACAATAATAGCTCCTAATTCATAGGTTTATAGTATTTACAAATATATACAAAAGATAGATTACTAAAATACCAAATCTTCTTTGGTATTTACCCTTCATTGAAATAAATAAATGTTAAAAAAAATTTTGCCAATCAATAGTTAAATTCTGTAATAAGTAGCTTTCTATAACCATAAGCCTCCTTAATATAGCTATATAACCTAACCCAGCCTTCACCATTCAGGTACCCTATAACTGAACTCACGTCAAGAACCGATTTTCCTAAACATTTTCTCCTGAATTCACAAAGCATAGGGCATTTTCCTCAGAAATGAATGAGGGTTTCTATTTAATTTAGATTGCACCTACAGCATTCTAGAGTTCTGTTCTGGTCCCACGGCTTAAAGTTTAAGTTCAGAAGTTCCCCCCTTGCCTTAAAATTAACTTCAGAAATTGTAATTTATGGTTGTCACTAATATAGCTATTTTTGATCTTTGTGTCTAGTTTTTATAAATTAGGTGGAATTTAGAGTTATTTCGGGATTTTTTTTTTTTACAGTTATTAGTAAGTTTTAATATTTCATCGCTGATACAGTTTCTAACTTGGAGGGCAATTCATCAGTATGCAGTTCATTTTTACTTTCACTTACCTATATATGAAATATATAGTAAGTGGAAGTATTGCGATCGTGAAAATTTTCGACTTCCGGTTTTCAACGGAAATACACTTTTTGGGGTCCCCTGAGTCAAAATAACCAAGTCCCGCGAAATGGTCTGTGTGTGTGTTTTTGTGTGAACAGACTAGCTCAAAAACTATAAACCGTGCGAAGCTGAAATTGGGTATATAGAGTATGTATAAGCCCGCGATGTGACAGCAAAAATTTCATCAAATTTGCTCAAAGGGAGGGGGTACTTTATTTAATAACTTTTTAAGTTTTTTTCGATTTTCTCAAGAACGGCTGTAACGATTTTGATTAAACTGAGTATTTAATCTATTTATATGCCTGAAATATGACTGTAAAAATTTCATCAAAATTGATCAACCGGAGGGAGGACTTTACTTAATAAATTTTGTATCATTTTCACATGTTTTTTTTATTTACTCAAAAACGGTTTTAACGGTTTTGATCAAACTTGGTATTTGATGTATTTATATGCCAAAGATGTGATATACCAACATTTCATCACAATTGATCAACCGGAGGGGGAACTTTACTTAATAAATTTTGTATCATTTTCACGTGTTTTTTTTATTTACTCAAAAACGGTTTTAACGATTTTGATCAAACTTGGCATTTGATGTATTTATATGCCCGAGATATGACTGTAAAAATTTCATCAAAATTGATCTACGGGAGGGGGGACTTTACTTAATAAATTTTGTATCATTTTCACGGTTTTTTACTTTCACTTACCTATATATGAAATATATAGTAAGTGGAAGTATTGCGATCGTGAAAATTTTCGACTTCCGGTTTTCAACGGAAATACACGTTTTGGGGTCCCCTGAGTCGAAATAACCAAGTCCCGCGAAATGGTCTGTGTGTGTGTGTGTGTGTGTCTGTGTGTGTGTGTGTGTGTGTGTGTGTGTGTGTGTGTGTGTGTGTGTGTGTGTGTGTGTGTGTATGTGAACAGACTAGCTCAAAAACTATAAACCGTGCGAACCTGAAATTTGGTATTTAGAGTATGTATATGCCCGCGATGTGACAGCAAAAATTTCATCAAATTTACTCAAAGGGAGGGGGTACTTTATTTAATAACTTTTTAAGTTTTTTTTCGATTTTCTCAAAAACGGCTCTAACGATTTTGATTAAACTGAGTATTTCATCTATTTATATGCCCGAGATATGACTGTAAAAATTTCTTCAAAATTGATCAACCGGAGGGGGGACTTTACTTTATAAATTTTGTATCATTTTCACGTGTTTTTTTTATTTAATAAAAAAAGGCTTTAACGATTTTGATCAAACTTTGTATTTGATGTATTTATATGCCCGAGATACGACTGTAAAAATTTCATCAAAATTGATCTACAGGAGGGGGGACTTTATTTCATAATTTTTTTCCAATTTTTACCTTTTTGATCGATTATCTTAAAAACGGCTTTAACGATGTTTATCAAATTCGTTATGTTTAATGAAAATTAGTTGTTATTTAATATCAGGTAAGCTTTATCATTATTAAAATGTTCTGAGAGGGCTTAAATGGGGAAGGGGCCTTTTTTTTTTCCTATAAAGTACCTTTGTTTTAGTTAATATTGAGAAATGAACTGTCTTTCATCACGACTAAAAATAAGAAATGGCTAAATATGATATATGAAGAAAATCAAGTAAACATATACAAGAGAAAAAAAGAAAAATAATCCGTCAACTCATAAAGCACCTTGAGCTCACGCATGCGCCGTACGCCATTAATGACAAACCAATGCGTTATTATTAAAAATGTTCTGTTCATTTGAGAAGTGGCAATTAACAAAACGCATTAAGTTCTAATCTAAGTAATTGGTAAGTGAAAGTTGTGTGTTGCGCGCACGCACCAGATTTTTTTTATTTACTCGAAAACGGCTTTAACGATTATCAAAAATAAGATATGAATGCAGAAAAATGTGTGACTTTGGGAAATGATATTTAGCAAAACACGTCAATTTCTAATCTAGGTAAGTTGGTAAGTGAAAGTTGTGTGTTGCGCGCACGCACCAGATTTTTCCATAAAGGATAACTCTTGTGAATTTTATAGTAAATTTAGAGCGTTTCTCCTGTCACCATCTACACATTCATAGATAAATAATTTTTGTTTCATTCGTAAAAACGAATTATAGAACAAGAAACATTTAAAAGATACAAAAGGAAGATGCGTGGCGTATGTTTCCCAGGCCCGGCGCGACCTTCTCGACCAAGGATAGCGAATGCCCCCAGCCTTTGTACACACCGCTCCCTTCAACAACACAAATATCACGGCTATAATTTAGTCTCTCCGCTGGCCAAACAATCTATCATCTGTAGGTTAAACTAAACTAGGATCAATAGATAAAACCAATCTAGGATCGCTACATTAAACATTATCGGTTTAATGTATATGATTATCCATGGGCGTCACCAGCACCAAATTATTGGGGGGGACGGCTCAATATTTCCTAGATAGGGTAGGTAGAAATTCGATGGGCTAAAAGTTGAAATAATAACCCATAAAAACAACTTTTGGGGCATTTAAATTGTTCCTCCAACGCCTTATTTTAAAGGTATTTATAGTCTCTTAAACTTGTCAATTTATGCCTCAGTTATACATTAAAATAGGGAATTGTTAAGGATTAATGTTGAAGGATGTGGGCCAAAATTTCTTGATTGAATTTCATCCAAGTTTTTCTTCGGATACTGATCCCACTAATTTCATTGCTTTCCATTAACTTCTATAAGCTTCATCAAATTGATGGAAAGTAGTATCAAGCTGCTTGCTTTGAAAAAGAAATGTAGAGCAATAAATCAAAACAGTTCGTTTAACAGACGTTAAAACAAACAAATAATAAAATGTCAGTTGTAATTATTAGAGATGGAGTTCCACAGGGTAGTGTACTTGGACCACTACTCTTCAATATAAAAAGTAAAGCACAACAATTGCCAAAAAATAATAATAACAAATTAAATGAGTGTTAATATGATGGAATTTTCCTCCATGATATAAAATTTGTAGGCTATGCGCAACCATTTATGACATACGGTTCAAAACCTTAATGAGTTAAACCTTAATTAACTGGATAATTATTATCGGAATTCCCGAATACCTATTTGAACTTAAAAATTTTTGAAATAAACTGACTATTTACAGAAAAAATGAAAACAAAAGTTAAAGAAAATTAAAGAATTAGAAATGAGAATGCATGAAAGGCAAAAATTATATTTTCAAGATTTCATAAGAGTAATACTGAAACACTGGTTTATGGAACACTCTAGTTGGAATCAATGGAACTTGATAGGTAAAGAAAAAAAAAATAATGAAGATTATATAGTCATTTCATGTATACAAAGACAGTAGGTACAATCACTTGTAAGTACATGGAGCAAGAAAAGAATTACCCTAATTTTATTTATTTTTTCTATTCTGACCCGGATTAAATGCAGCCCAAGAACTGTACTACAGTAGTTAACTAATATCTTCCTCGACACTGGACCACTGTAATCTAGAAGGGAATTAGCAGGGGTAGTTCCTTATCTCGACAGAAGATCTGAAAGGCTCTCCATCCGAACAGGTACTGATGCGGCACCCTCCAACAATGTCGAAAGGTCCAACTATCGCCTACTATCTATAGGTTCCAAGGTACCATAACAATAGATAACACTCCGAAAACTAAGACTATCTTAGGCCATTTAATCTTGAAGTAGAGAGGTGTTCGGTTTCACAAAATGCTGATCGATTCAATGACAATACAGCACCAAATTTCTTCAAGGTTAAGTAATAATGGCGATGAGAAGATAATAAATATAAAGTTTACAGTAACGTTATCTCTATATACATAAGATGGCGAAAACCATGTTTTAAAGTCGAAAAATGAAGCGTTCACGACGAGGAAGCAATTTTTTGTTTCGGCGGTTTTAGTGAACTCTCTCCATTGCACGACTCCCTCTCTTCTACCGAGCCGGCAGCTTCCCCCTCCAACATTCTACTTACCGGAAGCTCCGATTCTACTAAATCTCCTTAACATCATTTAATATATGATATTAAATAAATACCAAGATAATTATGACAGAATTGATTTTAAAGGCTCGCGAGCAAAGCCGCGACGGAAATGCTAGTACTGTATAGTACAGTAAGGCTCTGTGATCAGTACCTATAACAGTTAAAGTGCATTTACACTGTGCGAACATCACCCTCGAATAGGTAATCCCCAGAAGAAGAAAGGTTTCTAGACCTATATTTAGCATTTTTCTGACGTTGCTTTTGTCTATAATGTCAGAGCATGAGCCAGAACAGCCATCTTTGTAATGAAAATTATTGTATTAAAGCGCATCGGTGCGTTCAGACATTGTTCGTTCTACTTCACGTTTAAGTGTAAATAGATGTTCGTATTAGGCCAGTACGGCAAGGTTCGGGGGTACATCTGTTCAAGGGCGAGGTAAGCTCAGTGTAAAGACACCATAAGACTTACTTTATGCCACTAGGGATATTTAACGAATACCTGACCTCGTACAGGCTCGGTATATTCAAGGATTTTTCTCCCCCTATTAAAAAATCCTAGGGCACCGCGGGACGCGAACCTGCGACCTCGTATGGCAATGTAGGTTGCCATGAAAAACACTATACCACAGTGACCCATCTATCTTACTGCTCATATAAAAAGTAGATATGACCGCTATTTGGCTAAACAGCATCGTTCTGAAAATGTATATTCATCAGTTACTTTTTGAGTTTTGAGGTAACAAAAATACGGCTCCTACAATTTTTACTTTCACTTACCTATATATGAAATATATAGTAAGTGGAAGTATTGCGATCGTGAAAAATTTCGACTTCCGGTTTTCAACGGAAATACACGTTTTGGGACCCCCTGAGTCGAAATAACCAAGTCCCGCGAAATGGTCTGTGTGTGTGTGTGTGTCTGTGTGTGTCTGTGTGTGTGTGTGTGTGTCTGTGTGTGTCTGTGTGTGTGTGTGTGTGTGTGTGTCTGTGTGTGTGTGTGTGTGTGTGTGTCTGTGTGTGTGTGTGTGTGTGTGTGTGTGTGTGTGTGTGTGTGTGTGTGTGTGTGTGTGTGTGTGTGTGTGTGTGTGTGTGTGTGTGTGTGTGTGTGTGTGTGTGTGTGTGTGTGTGTGTGTGTGTGTGTGTGTATGTGAACAGACTAGCTCAAAAACTATAAACCGTGCGAACCTGAAATTGTGTATTTATTGTATGTATATGCCCGCGATGTGACAGCAAAAATTTCATCAAAATTGGTCAAAGGGAGGGGGTTCTTTATTTAATAACTTTTTAAGTTTTTTTCGATTTTCTCAAAAACGGCTCCAACGATTTTGATTAAACTGAGTATTTGATCTATTTATTACCCGAGATATGACTGTAAAAATTTCATCAAAATTGATCAACCGGAGGGGGGACTTTACTAAATAAATTTTGTATCATTTTTACGTGTTTTTTTTTATTTACTCAAAAACGGTTTTAACGATTTTGATCAAACATGGTATTTGATGTATTTATATGCCCGAGATATGACTGTAAAAATTTCATCAAAATTGATCAACAGGAGGGGGGACTTTACTTAATAAATTTTGTCCAATTTTTACCTTTTTGATCGATTATCTCAAAAACGGCTTTAACGATTTTTATCAAATTCGTTATGTTTAATGAAAATTAGTTGTTATTTAATATCAGGTAAGCTTTATCATTATTAAAATGTTCTGAGGGGGCTTAAATGGGGAAGGGGCTTTTTTTGTTTTTCTATAAAGTGCCTTTGTTTTAGTTTATATTGGGAAATTATCTGTCTCTCATCACGCTTAAAAATAAGAAACGGCTAAATATGATATATGAAGAAAATCAAGTAAACATATACAGGAGAAAAAAAGAAAAATATTCCGTCAACTTATAAAACACGTTGAGCCCACGCATGCCGTTCTGTTCATTTGAGAAGTGGCAATTAATAAAACGCATTAATTTCTAATCTAAGTAAGTTGGTAAGTGAAAGTTGTGTGTTGCGAGCACGCACAAGATTTTTTATCTTTAAGATTGGCTATAGATATGGTTATTGGGATATAACCTTTCACGCTACCATCAATAAACTTAATTCTTCGCAAGATGACAGCGGGAAGATAAAGGTTACTAAACAAAAAAAAAAAGGACCACAAATCACCAGCAACAACCCGATCAAATCCTTATAGCGCTCTCAGATTTTGCAGCATAATCCAGCAATAACTTGTCAATACTGGTGCCAAAACGACACCCATTGTGTGTGTGTGGGAGAAGGATTTTAATACAAGATGGGCCGAGGGGTTCGGGTCGGAGGAATGCGGCGGTCTTGTTTGTGGGCGCCTATTTTTTGCCCCGGGCCGAGAGCCACTTCCCAGAAGTCAGATAAAACGGGACCTCCCCTCCCGGGTGGAGGGTCGCGGTTGTGGCGCGTCCGGTCGCGGTTGTCGATTCCTCTGCGACATTAAGGAAGGGTACCTGCATCGGCCCAGCAGACAATCAGGTGCCAGTTTGTCAGAGCCCAGCTGGTTGTCAGTGGGGGGCTGTTGTAACTGAAGGGGTCCACGGAAGATGTTCAGGGGTCAATTTAGTAATCTTGAAATGTCCATCTTTAATAATATTAATAATGAAGGCTAAGCGGACCCGATGCCGACAACAAAACTCGCTTCGTATACACCAACATCCAACAACCGCCGTCTAGACCCAACTTTTCTCCGGTTGGCCAGTAGATTTAAAGATCTTTATTTGCTCTCTTCTCTCATTCTTTCAATTTTCTCTCATTCTTGTATTGGCCCTGAAGAAGCCCACAGCAAGATGGGTGAAAGCTTGGCTGTTGGAAAACCTGTGACATGGTCAAACCTGGAAGAAGAAATGCGGATAATCTTTATTTGCCTCAAATAACCTTTAACAACTCTTTTTTTTTTTTTTTTTTTTTTGCTTCCTCCCCTTCCTCGCCGATTAGGCTATACTGGATTTTCCGGGCCAAGGAAGAAAGTGTGTGATTAATGCCGATTATTATTAAATTTCTCCAAGCTTCAGTATTTGAACTGGTTCTCTTCCGGTTATCACTCGTATGTCGTCAGGGGGACCAGGTATTTGCTAAAGGTGCCTTTACACCTTACGAACCTCACCTTCGAACAAGTTCTCCTTCGAACCTTGCCGGACCGACGTGAAGCGAACAGCCATTTATACTTCACGTGACGTTGAGCGAACCAATATGGCCGACGTACCCAAAGCTAGCTTATGATAAAGAAAAAATCTCCATTATCAATATATTTTATATTATCTGAAAAATAAAAAAATAGGAGACGATTTATAACGTTTCACAAATTACACTAGTATCACAAACAACTCCTGTCACTTAGGAAAACCCAAATCAAAAGTGACACTAGCGCTACCCCCGAACCCAGGCGACAGATGAAGTACCTAAAACACCCAAACAGTCGACGTGAAGGCTTCACGAAGGTTGTTCGAGGGTGGTGTTCGAAGGTAAAGTTCGTAAGGTGTGAAGGCACCTTAACACCTTATCCCACTCACCCTTCCCTCCACCAGCCTTTACCAACTCTGTTTTTGTTGAGCGAACCCAGTTTAAGGAACCAGTCTTTTCAGTACATTTCTGGCAATGTCTCCCTCAATACCATGCCTACGCTGCCTGCTAGATCAAAATCTGCTGCATTCATCGTCATACTGGGGTAATCTGATGGGTAAATAATGCTACTTGTATCATTTACCACCGATTTAACCTCTTAACACGTTAACTGCGACGAGGGGTCATTTGACCCCTTGCGGTGACTTCCATTACTGCGAGCCATTAAACGTGTATTTGTCGTTAACTGCGAAGCTTGTCACGCATGCTGTTTTAATATTTTTCAGATTTTTTATTTTTTTTTTATAATGCACTAATTAATACTAATTATATATCGAAAAAAAATGTTAGGGGTCACTTGACCCCTTGTCGCATTATAGTTTAAATGTTTTCCTTAATGCGGCAAGGGGTCAAATGACCCCTAACATTTTTTTTCGATATATAATTAGTATGCTCATTAACTTGCTCTTTTAATGCTCATTAAACTTCATCTTACTATTGTTTTGGCATATTATATAAAATATTAATGAATATGTAAATAAAAAATATTTTTTCTATTCTAAAATATATTTTTCTAATGTTTGAAAGCTGTGAAAGCGGCAGTAATGTATTGTGAATCACATTTATCTAAGGGTGAATCACAGATTCCCCTTCTTTTCTTGTTCTTTGACTGATTCTACTTAGTATTGTTGACACCTGAGCTCTGGTTTATTTGTCTCGTCTCGATTCAGTAAATAATTTCGAAGAAGGTCCGGACCACTGTGACGACTGTGCCGACAAACCGTCTCTTTGTTTGCAATGCTTCAATGATAAACATTATAAAATGTAGTTTTCACATGTTATTTCTATTTAAATAATTTAATTAGTAATATTTAAGTTTATTTTTTTAAATATATAAAAGGTACACCTATGTTCATTTATTTATAATAAAAACATACTTTTGGTTTTATTTTTTATATCTGAATTCTTCCTTTCATGAATTATATAAGCTGAAAATTAAGAAAATTAAAACCATATAGCAAACATTTTATGATTAAACGTAAAAGGAAAGAAAAAAATTACTGTTAGTATAACACAGATGTAGTGGAAAAAATAAGTAATAAAAAATATATTCAGAGGCAACAGAATTCAACCCTGCTTCTGTTACGAATTCTTGTATGTCAGGTATTTGTAAAAAAAATGGATTTCACTTTAAAACATTCATCAATGTTTACAGAGAGTTAATTTTAATGTCTAAGGGACAAGGGGTCAATCAGCCCCTTGACGCAGTTTAGCGGTGTGGTAGCAAGGGGTCATTTGACCCCTCGTCGCAGTTAACGAAAATCCCAGTTTATTTGTTTCGCAGCTAACGTGTTAACAGAGTGACCCATACGCTATCCATTCTCAGTCGTCTCCTATAATCACTGCTTTGAAAATGAAAGTATTTGTAATTTATTCTTAGACATTAATCACCTAAGAATAATACGATGCGCCTGAAGATAGAGCGGTCATGATCTGACAATTGGAACAGAGTTGGGCAAAAAGAAGCTGAACTACAAATTACAAAACTACTGACACAGTAGTTGGGAAGTTGTTGAAACTACAACTACTTTTATAATTTGTAGTTGATGGACTACAACTACAACTACTGTAGTTTCAAAAAAGTAGTTGCATTTTTACAACTACAACTAGTAGTTGCAACTGTAATTATGGGCCAGAAACTACAACTACTTTTATTGATAACGAGTAATTACCGATATCTAGTATTATCGATAAGGAGTATATCAAATGCAATTCAGCTAATATATAAAACATGGGATTGATCGAGAACCTAAGGTAAAAAAAAATAATTGACTGCCGGAAATCATGGAAAAAAATTTGTACTACGTATATGTATTGTACTATTTTTAAAACAGATTATCAACCATTATGGAGCCCATTTATCTATGGAGTATTTATCTAAACACAAAATAAAAATAGCAAAAACATGTGATTTAATTAGACGTTGCTTAGCAAATGTAGTTGCCGCTCTAAACTACATTTACAACTACTTGTTGTATTTGCCATTCCCAACTACTTTTTCCTAACTACTGTGGTTGTAGTTTTAAATTACAACTATTTAACTGGTAGTTGAAAAATAGTAGTTGCGCGCTTCCAAACGTTCAGAAACTTATGTTTGATTTGTTCCGTTATGCTTTTGAATGACCTGAAAATAACACAATGATAAGAGAAGATACATTCTTTTACAAAATTCTTTGATTGGAACACAGTAAAGAAAGAAATGAAGAGGTGAGGTGCAAAACTCGTTCGTTCCACATGAAAACGTTTTTCAGGAAACTCAAACCACGTCTTGTAGAGTGCCCAGATAAAAAAAAATTGTTTTCCTTCGAAAGGTACTATCCTGTGGAAGTGAGCTTAGAATGAAAAAAAATCCTGACTTAAAAGTAACTAAAAAATCTGGTGCGTGCGCGCAACACACAACTTTCACTTACCAACTTACTTAGATTTGAAATTGACGTGTTTTGCTAAATATTTCCCAAAGTCACACATTTTTCTACATTCACATCTTATTTTTGTTAATCGTTAAAGCCGTTTTTGAGTAAATAAAAAAAACCCGTGAAAATGATACAAAATTTATTAAGTAATGTCCCCCCTCTGGTTGATCAATTTTGATGAAATTTTTACAGTCATATCTCGGGCATATAAATACATCAAATAGCAAGTTTGATCAAAATCGTTAAAACCGTTTTTGAGTAAATAAAAAAAACATGTGAAAATGATACAAAATTTATTAAGTAAAGTCCCCCCTCTGGTTGATCAATTTTGATGAAATTTTTACACTCATATTTCAGGCATATAAATAGATCAAATACTCAGTTTAATCAAAATCGTTAGAGCCGTTTTTGAGAAAATCGAAAAAAACTTAAAAAGTTATTAAATAAAGTACACCCTCCCTTTGAGCAAATTTGATGACATTTTTGCTGTCACATCGCGGGCTTATACATGCTCTAAATACCCAATTTCAGGTTCGCACGGTTTATAGTTTTTGAGCTAGTCTGTTCACACACACACAGACCATTTCGCGGGACTTGATTATTTTGACTCAGGGGACCCTAAAACGTGTATTTCCGTTGAAAACCGGAAGTCGAAAATTTTCACGATCGCAATACTTCCACTTACTATATATTTCATATATAGGTAAGTGAAAGTAAAAAACCTACCAAAGTTTAAAATGAGAAAGTTTTGGAACAAAATGTTTAAAGGAAAGACTTTTGCTGCACACCGCGTTGGAACGAACGAGGTTTAATTCACACAGCGTAGTTGATCTTCGAAAAAAGATAATAATATGAGGGAAGAAAACAAAAGCGAAGGTTTTTTTAATAAGTAATATTTATTTAGGCTTACAATCATTTTATTAATAAATTCGATATCATTTTTCAAAATAATATCCCCCACTGGGTTAAAACATTTGACTAAATATTTGTTTTTTGTTGATGAATTTTTCAATAATATCAGCGTACTAATATAAAACATTTGACTACAAAAAAGTTACAATAACACTAGATCCTGGGGCCATCGTCTTCTTCAACAATACCGACTTCATCCTGTTGTGGTTCGTGGTTTCCCTCGTCTGTGGTAGATATATTGAGAACTCGAGTGTAATACTTCAATGGATCATTAGCCCTCCACTCGTCACAAAAATGCTTTTTCAGCAGATTATAAACGTCTTTCTTCTTGTTGGAGCCATTGGAAAATCAATTATTAATATAGCTAGGTAAGAAATAAAACACGATAAAAAATAAGAAATGAAACACGCAAGTTTAAGGAGCTTTCGATGTTTTGTTCAGAAAGAGTAACAGAAACTGCTGAAGTGAACTAATGGGATAGGTCAAAGTGAGAAGTTATTATAGGAACCAAAGAGTTTGGCTTCACAACGAACCAGTTTTGAAACACAATGAAACAAATCAGATTTGCAACAAACTGATAAGATATGTTGAAAGAGCAATAAAATATCTTATTGCTATAAAATAGCCATCTCAATTTCTCAAAAAAATGGAACAAACGAGTTAGGCACCTCACCTCCTCAAATATTATATTTAGATTTATTGTTTATCTTTGTAAAAATTATATACCTCGTACACTTATTGTTGATATAGTTTAATATCCTATACTTACAAAAAAGGAATAAAATAAATTAGGCAATAAAAGGCAATTATGTTAAATTGGCAGTAGCCTAGCATAGCCGACAGTTAATCACATTAATGACATGTCAGAAAACGCTGACACGGCCATAGATTTTCTGACATCACTGATTTGTTATCTCGTCGAGTTCCCATCGCAGGGGCATCCTTGGCTGTCCGTTATGTCTTCGTAATGTCATTGATGAGTGGTCATTGCTTCATTCTTTTGTTCCTTGATTATTTAAGGAAGTATACAAATCTCTATTCATGTATTATTGGATACCATAGCTAAAAACAATGATATATTGATTTATTTACATCGCCCGCCAACAGTCAAACGCCCAATGACAGATGATCATGCATTAATTACTTACATCATAATATAATATAAAATGACATAATCATAATGCATAACTTTAGTTTGTTTGATTGTTTAACGTCCATTTTACTGCTACTGAGGCTAATGGGATGATTCTACAGAGGGAGTCCTAAATTTTGCCTATACAGGTATGATTAGGATAGGAATCTTTAGCGAGTACCTGACATCGTACAGGCTCGGTATCTCCATTTTACGTCCTATCCGAGGGACGGCATAGCTAAGGATTTTTTACTCCCTTTAAAAAATCCTAGGGCCACCACGAGGCGCGAATCCGCGACCTTTAGTATTGTAGGTTGCCATGCTAACCACTACATCACAGATGACCCCCATAACTTTAGCAATAATAAAAGTAATAATGCTAACCTATCTAAATATTAGTTATTCTTTATAATAATAACACAGCAAATTAAATTATCCCTTATTACTTATAATCTATAATAAACAAATGATTGATTAAAAAATAAAAATAAAAAGTGTAGCTCAGATATGATTGATCATAAAGTTTTAATAATTTCTTCAATTATATTTTTTAATGTGCCTAAGGTATAAGTTATACCGTATAACTAAAATCAAGTTGTATGATTTATGGAATTCCTAAGTTTAGAAATTTTATTTATAGGTGAAGCACTTGCTAAACCGGTTCTACATACCTAAACATACCATACCTAAAGTTTAATTTACTTAAGGATTCAGGGGCCACCTGTGGTGTAGTGATTAGCATGGCAACCTATAATACCAAAGATCGCGGGTTCGCGCCCCGAGGTGGCCCTAGGATTTTTTTATGGGAGCAAAAAATCCTTAGCTATGCCGTCCCTCGGATGTAGGACGTAAAATGGAGGTCCCGTGCCTGTACGATGTCCTTTGATGTGATTTGATGGATATGCAAAATTTAGGACTCCCACTGTAGCATCGTCCGATTAGCCTTAGTAGCATAAAGTGACGTTAAACAAACAAACACTGATTCCCTGTCATCAATAATCCCTTTAACTAAGTTTATTATTTGTAGATTGTCACATCTCTGTGACAATCTATGTCGAACATCAAACTTATCTGTTAACTCCTGATATGAAACGTACTGAAATTCCTGCAAGTTTAGTTTCTCTGGTTTAAAAGAAATATACCTTAAAAGTCGTTTTTGCAACTTTTATATTAATGCCCTTCCTTTTTTTGAATTCGGATACCAAATCAGGCAACAATATTCAATTTGTGATCTTATTAATGAGTCGAAAATTGTGATTAGTGTTAATGGGTTTCTGAAATTATTGCAGTGTCTTTTTATATTATTCAAAGTTTTGGAATATTTTAAGTAAGTCATTTGTATATGATTCTATTTTTAATCATAAAATGCTAGATTTATGGAAATTTATGACTACTTTTCAATTTTTTTCATAATGAAGAAATTTTCATCGCACTTTTATATTTTGTTGTTTGAATAGATACAATACTACCTATTTTTTATAAAAATTTTAAAAGATGCCCTTTTTGATAAAATTGAAATCAAAATTTTAAACTTGGTTTTAAGAAAATTTCTATAGAACAACCTTTACATTGTATACCATATGAAACCGCACGAAACGCGCTGTTGAACGACACCAATCTCCTAGTCCAAATCTAAAGTTAATCAATATTTGTCAGTAAAACGAAATTTATAGGAATTCTGATTTTTGTTTCGTTTTGTAAACTATATACATAATAGCGTTAGCTACCTTTTTGTTCTTCTTTCTTTTATAGGGGAGCCATTAAATTTTTATTTTTATGTCGAAGGTGGATGAAGACGAAGACATATACATGTCAATTCGAATTCCTTTGTCCGTGGACATCGCTTTCCCTACTGATGTAGAGACCGGTTTCCACTTTTGATTAAATCATCGGGTTCTAAAATATATGTAAATTTTCTATTGATGTTATATTATGTGGCCTGACGGGTTCCTCAATCCTCCCCCACCGCACAGCAACCGACGACATCACTTTTCCTAAAAATATTTAAACTAAAACCGTCCAAGTTACCACGACATGATGGGTCCGTTGACACCGAAAGTTGGTGACTTCGAGGGACCGAAGCTGCGGTAGGTCCAGTCGTCTCTTTAGCTAATCGTCCTCTGTTGACATCATTGCTCAGCGTGACTCGTGGCCGAAAATATATTGACCCCACATTATGTACTAGCGGTGACTACGAGACGGCTAGTCCTAAATGAATATTAATATGTGATGAGTACTTTTGTTTTGACGCTTTAATTTTTAGTTCTTTACGCTTTAGTCTAATGTGAGTTTTCCAAGCCAGTATTTTGTCAATATAAAATAGTTATTTTCATCACTTATACCAAAAATGGTCGAGTTTAAAGTGCGAAGTGTAGCCGAGAGCGGAATTAGACCAAGCACCTCAAACACACTTTTGGTACGTGTTAACGAATGGTACGACTTCCCCTATTCCCCTGCTGGCTTTGACAGCTGATAAGCACGCTGCTACCTGTTGGTCACCATGCCAACTACCATCACCTCCACCTCTCTTCTTAGCCGCTAAAGGCCGATTTTATGCCCAAGTTAGAATTATATTACGTGCATTTTTTTGCGAGTATGAGACCGTGACGTCGCACAGTGGGCGAAAATCAGATTTTAGGTGGACAAAGTTCATATAAAAGAATTTATAAATCGCCCACTAAATATTGTTTAGTATGAGTTGGAAGAAGGGAAAATGTAAATATTTGCTTTCTTGGATTGTCAACAAGCGCTGGAGAGGATATTTAATCCGTCTATAACAATCGGCATATTTTTCACAGAGTTCATTGCAGTGCTGTTCTTGTAATAACCTTGCCATTCTTTGACCAGAAATTTCACTTGATTTTTTAAATTTCATGATAAATGGATACCACAGAAACAAGTGAGTATTAATATTTCACTAATCGGGGCTAGTATGGATATAGTTTTACCTATAATAAATAATATCATTAGATAGAACATTTCCATATTTCGATGGAGAATTACTTGCAGAGGGCCAAGGAGTGCCAAGCTAATTATTTCATCATTATTTCACTCAAACCATATATTTTTCATATTCACATAGTTTTTTTTGCGATATTTTGCGTTTTGAAGAATATTTACTACTTTAGGATCGATTTCAGTTTTCGTGCTCACCGTTCCACGAAAAGAATTTGCAACTGAATGGTTGAAATATGAGTCAAAAGATAGACATAAAAGTCTCTTAATCTACATTTTAAAACTTGGAAATAACGATGAAGATAAAATAACAAATATACAAAGAATTAAAGACGCCATAAAAGATTATTCTAAAAAAATCAGTGACAGGTGGGAAAAATGTCATCGGAGAGCTCATGTTTTTTTTTAATGAGCGAAGAAGCACCAGAGACCCTTAACAAAGATTCCCATCGATTTAGAGAGCATAATACAAGGAAATGTTCTAGAGAGGCCGCTAACTAAGATCTTCTTCTGATGCTCTTAGTTTCATCGGACCCAATCGTCGCCAGTTGCAACAATTTTTACGCAACTTTGCGTAAAAAAGCAACCAAACCGTTTGATGTTGATGTAATTAGCCTATTGAAGTGTAGTTTACCGTATGATGAACTTCAAGAACTGTCATTAGAAAATGATGCTGACGATACTGACTCGTCAGAAGAAAATGCTGAAGGATATAGCAGTATTGATTCAGACGATGTTTGATGAATAATTCGTTTTTAAAATTGTATATATTTGTTATTATTAAAAAACAGACCAATAAAATGACTTTTTACTTTAAATTGTTAGTCTATTTTTACTTTCACTTACCTATATATGAAATATATAGTAAGTGGAAGTATTGCGATCGTGAAAAATTTCGACTTCCGGTTTTCAACGGAAATACACGTTTTGGGGTCCCCTGAGTCCAATTAACCAAGTCCCGCGAAATGGTCTGTGTGTGTGTGTGTGTGTGTGTGTGTGTGTGTGTGTGTGAACAGACTAGCTCAAAAACTATAAACCGTGCGAACCTGAGATTGGGTATTTAGTGTATGAATATGCCCGCGATGTGACAGCAAAAATTTCATCAAAATTGCTCAAAGGGAGGGGGTACTTTATTTAATAACTTTTTAAGTTTTTTTCGATTTTCTCAAAAACGGCTCTAACGATTTTGATTAAACTGAGTATTTGATCTATTTATATGCCCGAGATATGACTGTAAAAATTTCATCAAAATTGACCAACCGGAGGGGGGACTTTACTTAATAAATTTTGTATTATTTTCAAGTGTTTTTTTTTATTTACTCAAAAACGGTTTTCACGATTTTGATCAAACTGGGTATTTGATGTATGTATATGCCAAAGATGTGATAGCCAACATTTCATCAAGATTGATCAACCGAAGGGGACACTTTATTTCATAACTTTTTTTCTAATTTTTAGATTATCTCAAAAACGGCTTTAACGATTTTCTTCATATTCGTCAGGTTTAATGAAAATTGAGTGTTATTTAATATCAGGTAAGCGTTATCATTATTAAAATGTTCTGAGGGGTTTATAGAGCAAATGAAAACAAAAATAAGAAATGAATGTGGAAAATGTGTAACTTTGAGAAGTGGCATTAACAAAACGCATTGATTTCTTATCTAAGTAAGTTGGTAAGTGAAAGTTGTGTGTTGCGCGCACGCACCAGATTTTTGTTCATTATTTTCGTAATATAGTCTATGTTTTCCTATGTGTATTATTTTTTATGAATATATGTATTCTTTTTATGTAAATAATAAATGCAAAGAGTTACTACTGAAATGTTTCATAGATTTACAAAATGTTTTTCTCAATTTTTATCCATTATGTCCAAATTTATGTGTGTGTACAACATTATTTTGTTGGATATACTAAAAAATATGGGTCACAGAATTTTTAAAGATTTTTTCCTTACTCAGTGACCTCAAAAACATGAAACAACAGAAAAAAATAATTTTGTCCACCTAAAAATGGATATTTGCCCACTGTGCGTCGTCTCAACTCTAAACAACTTCACTTATTCCTGGCAAATAAACATGGACTAATCCTACTTTCTGTATATATGATTAATTTTGATAATACCGCGTCTCCCCACCATTGCATCTATAGAACATTACTCTTCATCGAAATGTATTTTAGAGTCCCTGAAAAATATTAATATTGAACCTACACCGTTCCGAATTAAAGTAATCACGTAGCTATTCGTTATTCATATAAGTTCCATACCAATCCACTTTTTTATTAACAATTTATCCACTTCTTTCTTTTTCTATAACCTATTATCTTTTCGTTATGCCTATACTTTTTTGAAGAACTGACATGTACATATTATACAAAAAGTTAACGTTAAAAAAAAATTAAGAGATAGGATTAATTTCATTGAAGATGCTTATCTAATTCCACTGTTATTTTTCACAATATGAAACCACCTATTTTGTGGGTAATATTTACATTTGAAAGAAGAAATAAAAATCATACATGAAAGGATGTCAGCTTATAATTTCTTTCAAATTTTAATATATCTAAATCCAACAATTGTATCATATCCTATTCCTCTTCAAAAAAATAGAACCTTTACTAACTAATTAATTTAACTTTTTTACTAACTAATTAATTTAATTCTTTTATTTTCATTGAATGTCTAGGGTTTATAAATAAAAAACTGATCGAAGTGGTTTTTAAAAATAAAAGTTTAATGAAAAAGTAGGTTATGGTATAGGTTTGAATTATTCAGCGACTCCGAATATAGTTCGAAATACTGATTCTTCGAAATATTCGGAGAAATAGATAGAAAGTAAAGTATGATGGAGCAAATGGTGGGGAGACGCGGGTTTTTTAAAAGTCAGATAATTATATCGACTGGCACAAAATCGATGTGTTCCTTTCAGATGGGGTGAGATAGCGTGTAACGTAAAAATGACGTAATACTGAGGCAAGGCGGTTATTTTTCAAACAGGAGGGGCAATAGGGGAAAGATGGCGGTGCTAGTAGTTTGCATGGTGACCAACAGATAGCGTGCTTATCAGCTGTCAAAGCCAGCAGGGGAATAGGGGAAGTAGTACCTTATGAACAATACTTTTCATCATAATGTTCATACTTGAGTACATTAAAACTTTTTTATATTTCATTGATAACTTACAGATACAATACAAGAAATTAAATTGACACCTATTTTTTTTTTTTTTTTTATCTGTTTATTAACCTATAATAGAAGAAAAGTACTTATATATTGACATTAATATTTATAATACAATTCACATTATTCATTGTATTAAAACCTTTGTTTGGCATTGCCTTTTGGAAGTACCAATAACGTTTGATCAAAGGAATTATTTTCAGTTTTGGCTCATCTCTAAAAATGTCATCGACATTCCAAAAATCTTCTTCCTCCCGCAGGCAAGGTTAGCGCACCAAAAAGATTTTTCAGGCCTAGGACCGAGAAGTACTACTTTACGGACTCAAACCGAGTATTGAAAACACATGTTTTTGATTGCATTGCAGTATGATGAAAACCTAATTGGATTTGCCCCAAGAGACGAACTGTGGCATAATATTAAAGATATAGTGCTAAAGTCAGATGCGAACTCGGAACCTTGAGCATAGTAACTCATTTTCCTACCAAATGAGCTACTGCGCTACCACATAATAATAAATAATAAATTGAAAAAATAACATGAAAACCTCGGGGAAGGTGAAGGAAAATGAAATCAAATTACAGTTTCACGTTCATAAATATTTAAAATATATTCATTCAGTCAAAAAATCCTGTGACAATAGCCCACACGAGCATATCAGATCAATAGTTAGTAATTCATATGATAACTCATGTTGCAAAAAACACAAGCACAACCTACTGAAACATGTGGTGCTTTAACATTATAATTTTTGATCTAATATAAACCATATTCATTTTTAATTTTAATTCAAAATGTTATTTTATTTTTGTTTTAATTATCATGTTTATTACAAGTATATTAATCTAATCCCTCGACGTCGAGGGATATGCTGAAGCCCTAATACCAGAAAATTCAAAAAACTTATTTAAATTTCTTAAAGACCCAAATATGTATAAAGCTGTATTTAATGTAGTTTCCATGTATTTGATGTATATGATCCAATGTAATTGATGTATATGCATTTGATGTATGTATGGCATTATAAGTAATCTAAATAGAATTTGGTGCCTCTAGCCCATGTTGAACATGGCACCTTAAGTGTAATTAAATAAATAAATAAACATTAATCTAATTGTAAGTTTTTATATTTTGATTAAATTGTAGTAACGTCCACAGCAAGGGCGTACCCAGGATCAAAACTAAGGGGGGGGGGGGGGCAAGCTAGGGTCTTTCAGGTCAATAACACCTTACCGGGGAAAAGGTGAATGAAAGCAAAATTATGTATAATTATAGCAGTGCTTTATCAACTAAGTTATTATAATTATTTGCTTGAAAAAAATGTATTCTATTATTGCTTCCAGTCTTAAAAGCCTAAAAAATTATTGCTTCCAGCATTCCAGGGGGGGGGGGGAGCTGGGTGCAGCCCCCTGTCCCCCGTTGGGTACGCCCATGGTCCACAGTTACCTTAAACTTATTAATTTAATAAGTTGGTTTTTATTTTAGCTTTGTCAAGAATATGGGTTTTTTCATTTTTTTTCTCTGTTGTAAGTTAAATTTGTAAGTTAAAAAATCAAATGCTTGTAAAACTTGTATTTATATTATTTTGTTAATAAAAGTAATTTTATCTATCTATCTAGCCACAAAAAACAACTCCGAATCATGCTTTACCACACACTTTTCGTAAGCAAAGTAGGACCCTAAGAGATCCCAATGCTTCCCTCCCAGCCGCATGTATGATTAAAACTAGAGAGAGATAATTGGCTAAAAGAAGAAGACGAGAGTAAGAAGCTGGAGAGCTTTGAAGCCGGCGATGACAAGCGAGGGGCACATTACCCATTAGCCATTACAAGGAGGGGGGAGGGGCATCACAGCGAAAATAGCCTCCGACAGACAAATTGACGGCGGAGGAATTTCTAATTGAGGTGGGGGGGGGGCCGGAAGCCATCGACTCGTTGCCAAGGTTACGATGAAGGCAGCCTATTCACCTGCCTCGGGATTGGTTCATTGAACGCGGTTGGCACGACTGGTCCCTTTCCCTTTCCGCAAAGGTTGCCAGCCTGGCTGAAGGCCTCCTGGAAGGCAAGGTCTCTCCGCCTCCTTAGCTCTTTATGGGTCACCTTATTATATTATTAAATTAAATAATATAACATAATTATTACATTTATTTTAGAATAATAACATAAATATATACTTCTGTATATACTCCCCGTAGATAGTAGACACGCAAAGACAAAAATTCAATAGTAATTGTTAACTTTTCTATCTTTTTCACCTAAATAGTTGCCAATCGGCTATAATCTTATTACGAGCAGGTTTCTTTTTTACTTAACCCAAACCAGTTACTTATTTCTTAAAAGAGCGATTTATACTCGAGACTTTTTTATGTTATGGCTAAGTAGCTATAATGCATTAAAGTAATTACACGTATTCTATTCTTTTTAAGTCAGTCAAATCAAAATTCACTGATAAAGATGATAAAGTTTCAGGTAATCTTAAAACTAACGGGATTTAAAATAGTTTACGCTAAATTTAAAATTGTTTGATGGAATTAAGAAGAGTTAAAGTTTCTATTTCTTACATACTATATTTAACTATAGTAAGTATTAATGATCCATTCATTTAGCACTTAGTGCATTATTTCAGCAGAGGCGAGATTAAATATGAATAACACGCTTGTTAAAGGAACTAATAAAGAATATAATTGGAATAGGGATTTAGTACAATCACAATATACAGCAAAAATG
Organism: Aelia acuminata; assembly: GCA_911387785.2. Classification (NCBI taxonomy): domain Eukaryota; kingdom Metazoa; phylum Arthropoda; class Insecta; order Hemiptera; family Pentatomidae; genus Aelia; species Aelia acuminata. The sequence continues at coordinate 150,887,559 of OU426981.1, read as the reverse complement.
TACCAAATTAATATTTTGCCTAATATATTTAATTTAATTCCGAATATAACACATGATAATATGAGATTATATATCATATCGGTAGGTTCTACCTGAAACAGGTTATCAAAATGTCTTTTACTAAAACAAATGGGTTCCATGTTTTCTCCTCACGTGAAAAGGCGACACATAATTGCCCATGGGAAAAAAAATGGATCTTCCTAGTCCAAGCCATAAAAAATAGATTTGGCTAATGGATGCTTACACACCCTAAATATCGATAAAAATTCTAGTGATGTGTCAATAATTATACTTACACCGCCATCTGTTGGAAATTTATAGAACTTACAAATAGTACTGTAATAAGCATTTAATTTTCAAAAAAAGAAATATTGAGACCAATTATCGAGATAAAAACTATCCTATCTTTTAAGTTGGACAAAACTACACACAATGAGCCAAATTTCATCAAAAGCGGTTGAGTAGTTTCTGATTTTACCTCCGATACGTAAAATCATACGATCTCGGGGATACGAGATCTTTATATATATATAAATTAAATTACAAGTGATTAAGGTAATGTATTTAACATAAAGCATTTTCATCCTAAATTATTTCAAAGTTTCAATATTTTTTTTTAATGAATAAACAAAAGAACAAAACAATTTCAATAGACAATGTACCAAAATGACATTTTGCCCATACTGAGGATACGTCAATCCGCCAAAACCTGGGGTAAGTATGATTAGAAAAAAGTTTACAGCACCCGTGGGAATGAAAAAAAAAGAAAACCAGAAAACCAACAATTTACACATATTATTCCTTTTTGAGTAAAAAACTTACCAACTTTCTCAAGTATGTACTTAGAGATAGAACGAATAAAAGGAAATAAAAATCTGTTGGAAAAAGAAAGAAGTAAGGAAAGAAAAAAAATCTATGTAATGCATAATATATGTTAAACGTCTAAAACAATGTAATTCGCTTTACATAAAATTTAAAAAAAATTTGTCTATAATGAATTATTCAGGAGTCATTTTTTGATAATGATTTGTCGAAGAAATAACTTGTATTTATGAAGTTTTATTAATATAGAATGCAAGGCCTCAAAGTCTGGAATTATTTCAATAATTCACTTAATCGTGCAGATTACGTGCCAAATTCTGTTCTCTGGAGTATGTTTCTAGGTTGCTTGTGAAACCCTGGTAGCCCTGAAGATGCCTGAATAGGCGAAAATTTGGCATGTAATCTGCACGATTAAGTGAATTATTGAAATAATACGAGACTTTGAGGGCTTGCATTCTATATCTGTAATTCAATAGTCTCTTCCTACAAACTTGTTTACTAAAGTTTTATTAACGAATGGTCTGATTATTTAGCAGATTAATTTTGAAATGAATATAAAAATGCACCTAATATTCTAATCATAATTAAGAATGTGTACCTCTAAATTTAGTGTTCATCATTTTGTAATATATTGTTGTGTTATTGCTTAGGATGATGTATCAGAATTGTTACAATGACAAAAATAAATAAATTTGCTTGATATAAAAAAATATATATATAAAATATATTGTCCTCTACTTGAAATAATGATAAACACAAAATATAAAAAAAAAAAAACTCCTTTAGTAATCACAAAACAAATAAAAAGACTTTCTAAAAGTGATAATGACAAAAAAAAAAAAAAAATAATAAAAGTTCTTCTTTCAAAAATAAAATAAAAATGTTTCTTCCCAAATCAGTTCGATGTTGCTTGAATCTCTTTGGAGCGGAGTAGTAGGTGTTGCATTGGAGACAAAGTGAAGAGAGGTGGGCTCACTTGGGTAGGCAAATCCGCACAAACCTTCCCCGCTTACGTCATCGGACGCATGACTCAGGGCATGCGTAATGAATTCTCTTTAAATACTATAATTTTTCGTTATAGGTTATAGTGAAAAACATTAATATTCTCCATTATTTGAAATTGTGATTTCACAAATTACATTTTATCTCCACAAACCATTATTCAGGAACGTCAGAATTTTATTACATAAAAAATTAGGGTTGTTATAGTTTTTCCTTTTCGTAATACTTAAATAATCTTGTATTTACATACCACTTAATTATATTTTCCAAGTTATTATTTATATACATGGTGTGACCAATCATTGAATTTTCGCTAATGAATTAATAATTTCCACCAGGAAAGATTTATTAATTAAAAGAAATAAAAACCTAGAAGTTATAGAAATAGTTTTCATTTGTAATCGATGGTAAAATATGGGACACAAGTTCATTGTAGACACATAAATCAATAAAATGTAGGGGAGAGCGGGGTTGGTTGGCAACAGTTTTCACTTTTCTGATTGTTGAGTTGTTCCTGTTAATATGAATGCGTTTATTTGTTTTCGGGGTTTATCCCCATACAAATAGAGTTGGCTGTATTCACATTATACAAATGTTAATGCAGTAATTATAAATCAAAAATTTAAACTATTGGAATTACAGTATTCAGAGATATATACAATAACATTTAAGCCTTTAAGAGCTTATAGTTTTTAGTTTTGGGAGGTCTGCCTCCATCTTGAACAAATTAAAATTAAATATACTTTAAGTCAAAAAGAAAGACGAGGAAAATAAGTGATAAATAAATATTAATTAATAGATAAAACTTATCAACAAATACACACATCTTAATAGAAAAACAATAGATATACTAACGAATAAGAAAAAATAAAATAAAATAAAATAATAATAATATCAGCATCAATCAAATATCAATTACGTGTGAATGGCAGAGTTGGGCATATTTATATTTATAAATACGAATATGAATTTATTTTTATCTTAATTTTAATGTGAATATGAATATAAATTTATTTATATCACAATATTTGTGAATATGAATATAAATAAATTCGTATTTACAAGTGTGAATATAAATAAATTCATATTCACAGGTGTGAATACGAATTTATTCATATATATAAATTTTTCTGTAAATAAAAAAAAATTCACAGGAAAAATTGTGAATATTCACAAAAAAATGTGAATATTTATATCTCAGCTGTGAATTCAGCCGTATTTACAAATAGAGATATGAATATGGAAAAATTCACAAATTGAGATGTGAATTTCTACTAAATTCATAATTTCCCAATAAATATATAAAATTATTTTCAGATTTCTCCATATTGGTACACATTATTGAGTTAACCCTTTTTATGGAAATCACATCAGATATTACCTGATATCTATTACTAGGTTTTTTGGGGTGCTGATTATGAAAATGATATCGATTTTGAGATTCCGCCGTCAGGTATCGATTTATTACAACTTGCGCGATATAATCGATCTTGGTGTCGGCTATAGGGTTACCCGAGGTGCTGATTACGGAAATGATATCGATTTTGAGATTCCGCCGTCAGGTATCGATTTATTACAACTTGCGCGATATAATCGATCTTGGTGTCGGCTATAGGGTTACCCGAGGTGCTGATTACGGAAATGATATCGATTTTAAGATTCCGCCGTCAGGTATCGATTTATTACAACTTGGGCGATATAATCGATCTTGGTGTCGGCTCTAGGGTTACCGGAGGTGGTGATTATGAAAATGATATCGATTTTAAGATTCCGCCGTCAGGTATCGATTTATTACAATTTGCGCGATATAATCGATCTTGGTGTCGGCTATAGGGTTACCGGAGGTGGTGATTATGAAAATGATATCGATTTTAAGATTCCGCCGTCAGGTATCGATTTATTACAACTTGGGCGATATAATCGATCTTGGTGTCGGCTATAGGGTTACCCGAAGTGCTGATTATGAAAATGATATCGATTTTGAGATTTCACCGTCAGGTATCGATTTATTACAACTTGCGCGATATAATCGATCTTGGTGTCGGCTATAGGGTTACCCGAGGTGCTGATTACGGAAATGATATCGATTTTGAGATTCCGCCGTCAGGTATCGATTTATTACAACTTGCGCGATATAATCGATCTTGGTGTCGGCTATAGGGTTACCCGAGGTGCTGATTACGGAAATGATATCGATTTTAAGATTCCGCCGTCAGGTATCGATTTATTACAACTTGGGCGATATAATCGATCTTGGTGTCGGCTCTAGGGTTACCGGAGGTGGTGATTACGGAAATGATATCGATTTTGAGATTCCGCCGTCAGGTATCGATTTATTACAATTTGCGCGATATAATCGATCTTGGTGTCGGCTTTAGGGTTACCGGAGGTGGTGATTATGAAAATGATATCGATTTTAAGATTCCGCCGTCAGGTATCGATTTATTACAACTTGGGCGATATAATCGATCTTGGTGTCGGCTATAGGGTTACCCGAAGTGCTGATTATGAAAATGATATCGATTTTGAGATTTCACCGCAAGGTATCGATTTTTTGATTCCGATGTCAAGTCAACATAAGCGATATAATCCATATTCGATCGGCTTCTAGGTTATTGTAGGTGCGATTATGAAAATCGTAACAATTTCTTACAACCTTCATTCATTCATTAAAACCATATAAAGTATAATGGGATTCGCTGTTAGGTTTTCGATTTATTACAAGTAACGTAATATCAGGTTATGTTGTAAGGTAGGTATATTTTTAATTTTAAATACGAATATGAATTTAATCATACTCTGATTTTTATGTCGATAAAACAAATATATTTATAAGTTATAACTTATTTTAATTAAAAATACAAATCTTTTCACCGATTCCAACAATTATTATATAATATAGGAATATCATTATTAATGTTTTTATAATTCAAATCAATCAGCAGAAAAACAAAATATAGAGAACTTGAAATAAATAATAAAATAATTTACACAACAAATAATATAAGAATTTTTGTCTTCTTTAGTTTGCATTAATAATAAAGATATTTGATAATACATAGATTGAAATACTAGGATACAATTGCGCTAAAACGCGATATGAAAAGAATTCAGCATGCTGAAAAAATGTGTTGAAGACTAATGATATTTGAGAACAGAGAGAAGTTTATATATGTATGTATATACACATCTTTATATGTTGTATATTATCTGCGTACACTTTTGAAGAATTTCGAATCTTGCCCGTCTGCAAAATATAGCTGCATAGTTTCATTTGCTTATGATTATTTATTTTTAATGTATATATGTATGTTTATTGTTCCTTTTAGTTTGTTATTATTTTTATTATAGAATGTTTGATGTATAAAAAATGTATTAAATTTTTTTTTGATCACTAGATTTTCATTCATCTTAAAATGCAAACAACTCATTTTCTAAAATTGTACAGACTTACAATTAGAAGTATTCACTGATCATTTTAATCCTGATCTAATTCCCAGATTATGGTGTGAATCGTAACATTGTGATTGATATTGTGTCAGTACTTGCAATAATGTAGTATATTCAATTTATAAATATGAATTCATAAATACATATTTACCTACACACCAAAATTAACAAAATTTACAGAAAAATTTATATATATGAATAAATTCGTATTCACACCTGTGAATATGAATTTATTTATATTCACACTTGTAAATACGAATTTATTTATATTCATATTCACAAATATTGTGATATAAATAAATTTATATTCATACTCACATTAAAATTAAGATAAAAATAAATTCATATTCGTATTTATAAATATAAATATGCCCAACTCTGGTGAATGGTTGTCCTAAGTGTTTATATTAGTACATTTATTCGTTTATAATAAATGATCTTATTTTTAGACTGCCCAATGTGTAATGATAGATATCGTTTAATTTTTGTATTGTATCTATTGTAAGTAAATTTCCTAAAATAGAATTATTTTCGTGTTTAATATATTTAACTATGAAATTTTTTCTCAGTTCATTGTACAATGGGCACTCTATCAAGAAATGGAATAAGTTTTCCTGTTTTTGAAGATTACATATTGTACAATTTCCTTCCCCTTCTAATTTATGGGATCTTCCATTATGGTAAAATACAGGTTGTGTTAAATCGGCAATTCTAAGCTGACTTATAATCTTTGTTTGTTTATATTAGTTCTGATTAAAGTTCTCCCTGATTAAAGCTAATAATATTTCTGTATTCTGAGTTATATTTCGAATTTATGGATGAATTTATGTCGTTACAGAAAAAGTGGTTCTCAAATCTATTTATTATGTCTTTAAAATACAGTTGTGCAAGGTCAGGATTAGGTTTATTATGTTCCAAGATTGTTACTGATCCGACTTTGGTTAGTTTTGTTTTTAGTTGTGAGTACCAGTTATTTACCATGTTGTTGTTATGGTCCAGTTCTTTTAATCTATTGTAACAAATACGAGGCAGTCTGTCTTCGGGCATTTTTAATAAAGCGATCCACCATCTGTACATTTTCTTGACTATTTCTATTTCTATTGTTTTTATACCGGTGTTGTATCTCAGGCTCCCAGCAGACTGTCAGAGCCCGAGGTACTTTACTTTAAAGCTGGTACAATTGTGGACTGTATAAAATTAAAATAGATTGAATAATATTACAGTGTATTAACTTAAATGTACATCATAAGGAATATTCATGGTTAGTTGTTGTTAGTAAATGGTTTTGACATTAAGAAAATTATCATAATAATTGAATAAAAGAAAATGATGCTCGATGAGTGTTATAATTGGTCGAATGAATTAAGTTGACTCACAGTTTCTTCTTTTTGGAAATTTTCCTTGTTCTATTGCTGGTGCTTCTGTTGTTGCTGGCCATCTCACTCTCCCTATCCTCTTCTCCCCTGTTAGGCTTCTTTTACTCCTCCATAATTATTTGAGCAACCGGTTTATGCTTAAAACAGAGGGATCCCTCACAGTTCACAGGGGTTGAACATGAACATGAATTTTTTCCTGCAGGGTTCAGGGTCCTCAACTTATCAGAGCCCTCCAGAGATGGCAGCACTTGAGGTACATTTAAATTTGATTGAGCTGCAGCGAACAAACCGCCCACCTAAATTAGTCTATGCTAATTTACATTACATTATGAAACTAAACACTAACATACAAATTAACAATATGCCCACGGATTTAAATACAATATAGATTACAATAACATTCATTTTCTTAAAATTAAGATTTAAATAAAGGTGTACTAATATGTGTGTGTTGTAAATGAAAAAAAATGAAATGAATTGACCTCTTTGAAATAGATAAATAAACCACATCTTGAATAAAATAAGGTAGTTAATAGAGAAAGAAACATACTTCATTCTATGCAGAAGGTTAGAATAAGCAAAAAAATTAAATCTCCTTCAATGGGTTAACGAAATTAAAACGTCTTGTCTATTTGCCTTAACCTTCCTCTGATTCAGAGGGGAAAAGGGGCACGATAGATGTAACAGACCTGGTAATGGTCTTGCCTGAGGGAGTAAGAACATCTACTACTCGAACGATCCCATCACGACCTGGGTGCGTAGACGTTACCTTCCCAACGGGCCATTGTCCGAGGACAGACCTTCTTTCTATCAGGATGACAAGGTCTCCCAACTTGATATTCGGCCGACTTTTACGCCATTTGGACTTCACTTGTAGGATATGGAGATATTCCTTTCTCCACCTTCTCCAAATGGATGCTATTTGATTTTCGAAGGACTCCCATCGGGGTAAATTAAGAATGGAGGACACAGTCGTATCCGAAGAATCAGGTAGAGCGCCAAGGGGAGCACCAATGAGGAAATGACCGGGGGTGAGAAAATCAAAATTTTCGGGGTCTTCCCTCAGGGGACATAAGGGTCGAGAATTCAGCAAAAACTCAATTTTGCAGAGCGCAGTCGTTAATTCCTCAAATGTCAAGGGATTCCTTCCTAAGGAATTGGCCAACAAACCCTTAACGGATTTCACCCCTGCCTCCCAAAGACCTCCGAAATGAGGTGCCCGCGGTGGTATGAATTTCCAGCTGATGCCTTGAGGTGATAACCGTTTGACAATTTCAGTCTCAGCAGTGTACCGGAATGCGTAAAGTTCCTTGATGAACCTCGATGCACCGACGAAATTTGTTCCGCGGTCGGACCATATTGTGTTGGGAACTCCTCTCCTTGCGATAAATCGTTCTAAGGCGTTGAGAAAGGCTGCAGTGGAAAGCGAGGAAACTAGTTCTAAGTGTAGCGCCTTGGAAGCAAAGCATACAAATAGGCATAGGTATGCCTTTCCCAATGAAGCATTTCTTCGTCTAGACTCCTTAATCAAGAAAGGGCCAGCGAAATCCACGCCCACCTGAGTGAATGCCCTAAATTGTTCAAACCTTTCTTTGGGAAGAGCAGCCATTAGAGGTGAAGTGGGTTTCGCCTTCAAGATTCGGCAATGTACACAGCGTAGTATGCGTCCTCGAATGAACTTCATAGCCTTGGGAATCCAGTATTTGCCTCTTAGCAACGCCAACGTCAAGGACGGTCCTGCATGGAAGTGGCTTTTGTGAATATGGTCTACCACAAGACTAGCAAAGTGAGATTTTGAAGGAAGAAGGATTGGATGTTTGGCGGAGAAATCCAGTGGCGAGTTCTTTAGCCTGCCGCCCACCCTGAGAATTCCTTGCTCGTCAAAAAAGGGTGAAAGCTGGACATAATCTTTAGGCGTGATTGGAGGCTCCTTGAAAAGTTGTTCTGGGAGAGAACGTTGTACGAAGCGTGAGCACACCAACTCTGCAAGATTAATTTCCTGCGCGGAAATGCTTTGACCAGAACAGGTTTCTTTTGAACGTTTTCTAGAGATGAATCTAAGGATCCTAGCGACAGTCCTTATCAAAGTGACGTAGGAAGAGAACCTAGAGATCCAATCATCTTGGGGTGTAAGTCTCTTCCCTGAAGTAGTTAGCACGCTTGTTGAGGTTGGATCTTCGTTTGAGCCCAACCAATATAAGGAGGGTTTTCGTAGCCATGGAGGACCAGACCACCAAAGTGGCGACTCCTTTAAGTCACTAGGTGTGCAACCACGAGATGCTAAGTCCGCTGGATTTTCTTCTGACGCAACGTGGTACCATCGATGGGAAGGTACTATGTTGGAAATCTGCGCGACTCGGTTGGCTTCAAACACCTTTAACATGTGAGCTGGAGTGTTGAGCCAGCTTAGAACAATTTGAGAATCGGTGAAGCAGGTGACACTTTCAGCAATGGATTGCGGAACTGAAGAAACTAAACGTGACAACAGTACAGCCCCACAAAGTTCAAGACGAGGTATAGATGTATACTTCATGGGAGCTACTTTCGTCTTTGCCTTTACTAACGAAACCTTAATCTCACCGTGTTTTCCTTCCGAATGTAAGTATAGAGCCGCTCCATAACCTTTGGAGGAGGCATCGCAGAAACCCACCAATCGACGAGTATCCTGAGGTTGTGACATGCACCTTTGAATCAGAAGGGAAGATAAGGTTTGCCAATCCGTCGATAATTCCATCCACGAAGCAAGGATTTGAGGAGGTAATTCATCGTCCCAATCAATCTTAGCTTTCCATATGTCTTGAAGCAATAACTTGGCTGTAAAGATGACTGGAGCTATCAATCCAAGTGGATCAAAAATCCTTGATAAGCAAGACAATAAATACCTCTTAGTGCATAACGTGACTTCGGGATTCTTGACTACGTATGAAAACGAATCATTTGAAGAGAACCATAGCAAACCTAAAATCTTTGCTGAATCATCTGTCCGAATGGATACGGATTCACTGTGCTCTTCTCGGGGCGGAAGCAATCTTGGTTCTGAAGAGGCCCACTTCCCTAATTCAAATCCTCCCTTTGCTAGCAACGCAATTAATTGGGCTTGAAGTTCTAAAGCTTCTCCGAAGGTGTCAGCTCCGGTACAAATGTCGTCCACGTAACTATTTTCGAGGATGTGACTCGCAGCTCGAGGAAACTCTGAACCGTGGACTTCAACAAGACGCCTTACCACTCTGAGTGCTTGATAAGCGCTGGGCTTAAGCCCGTAAGTGACAGTATTTAACTCCAAAATTTGGATTGCCTTTGTTGGAGAATCACGCCATAAGATCTGTTGGAATTTCCGATCCTCTTCATGAATAGCAACCTGACGGTACATTTTTACAATGTCAGCGCACAGTGGTATGGCAAAGAGGCGGAAACGGATCAAGACATTGCATAAGTCCTCCTGCAACTTTGGGCCTGGAAGAAGCGCATCATTTAAACTGTAACCTGTTGATGAGGGACATGAACCATCGAAAACGACTCTTAACTTCATGACACCCTGAGGACCTTCTTGCCAAACACCATGGTGAGGAATCAGATATGATGAGTGCGTTTTGGCAGGAGACATATGTCCTAGATCTAAATATTCCTGCATGAATTGAGAATATTTCAAGTGAAACTCCGGGTGTTTGCGGAATTTGCTCTCGAGGGCAAAGAAACGTCGATATGCTAGATCCTTATTCTCACCAATAGGAACGCCTTTCTTAAATGGCAGCCTAAGTACGAATCTCCCGTTGACATCTCTGGTGTGGGTCTTCATAAAGAATTCCTCGCAGTAGCCGTCTTCGGGGTTTGTGCGATCTGCGGGCATAGGCTCTTCAATCTCCCAAAACGACTTCATTTGATCATTGAGACACTCGTGGGTATCAATAAAAAATGAGTGATGAAGTGTCGATGAAGAATCTTTCAGGGTACCAGTCACAACCATGCCGAAGGCTGTGGGAATCAAAGACAAACCTTCAATAGCCGAGGGTTTCGAAGCTCCAGTGATAATGTGGTGAAAAATATCGCCTCCCAGGAGAATATCAATGGGTTTCGGTTCTCCAAATTTATCATCTGCCAGTGGTAAGCCTGAGAATTCGCTTGTCAGGGACGCTGGAAGCTTGAGGCTTGGTAATTCCGAAGTGATTTGATCGATTACTAGAGGCATGACTTCGAACTCTCGATCCCCGACTTGCGAGCGTAAAGCACACTTGGTCACTCCTTTCACCAGGTGCATGGGTAAGGTTGATCCCGCTAGACTGGTTATTGAAACTTTTGAAGGGCGAATCTTGGCTCCAATTTTCTTGGCAAGGGAGGAGGTTAGGAACGTGTGCTGACTTCCTGAGTCCAGAAGCGCGGTGGCGGCTATATAATCTCCCTTTGGACCCTTAACGAGAGTGCGGACTGTTCCTAGCAGAACTGCGCCTTCGAGGCATTTTGTTTTTGCAGATTCAAAACCAATAAAGGATTTATTCTTATCTTCGACGGATGAAGTCTTTTCTTTGTTGCATGGATCTTCCCCTTTCGCCTCATCTCTATGCACTAAAGTGTGATGCTTTTTTCTGCAGTGACGACAACGAAACTTTGAGCGACAATCGTTCACACGATGTCCTTTGCTGAGGCAGTTGAAGCATGCCTTCCAGGAACGAATTCTGGAAACTCGTTGTTCTAGAGGGAGTGAAGCAAAATCCTCACATCTAGCGCAACTATGAGGGCCGTTGCAGAAATTACAATGAATAGAAGTTTCAGAACGAGGTGACGTGCTTCTTGGAGTATTGATGCCCGAGGAATCACTGGTTGTGTGGAAAGAGACCGCCTTTTGTTGGGATGAACTCCTTCTGGGATAATTGCGTAGAGGATTCGAGGACTTGTTACTTGCGGAACTGCTTGGACGTAACGTGGGTTCTGTAATGTCCTGTGACATCTTCAATGCATGTTTCCTCTGACGTACAAAATTGATGACATCTTCGCTTGTTGGAAATTCCCTGATGGACTCTCGTGACAGTTCAAATTGCTTTCTTGTTTCAGGGTCAAGCGCACGTAGAGCAAGTGTTGATAGCACGAATTCACAAGGATCATCCAGCTTGAGGGCCTTGAAAGCCTCGATACTATCGGCAACGCCTGTAATAAACCTCTCATAACGTTGGTGATCCGTCTTAGCAGAGGAGACTTCACAATCGGTTATGCGATGAACCAACAATCGAGCCAGTATCCTAGGATTGTCGTAAGTTCTGACTACCTTATCCCAAGCTTGCTCATAAGACTTCTCAGAAACCGGGAATTTCGATACAAGAGCAGCTGCTTCACCTTTAAGGGCAGCTATCAAATAGTGAAATTTCTCTATCTGGCTGAGGTCGAGCCGCTCATGAACCATGGAACGGAACGTATCTCTGAAATGTATCCACTGGAGGAGATCCCCTGAAAATGAAGGAATTGGTATCTTCTCAAGACCAGGACGGCGAATGTTGACCTCTGACCTCGTTTGGTGGGATGTTCCACGACTCTTTAGGGATATGAGAATGCCGTTGGCTGCAATGATCTCAGCACGAAGTTTATCATATAGCGCATCCCACTCCTTATTAGGAAAGTTATCACTTTCGCCGATCAATATTCCTAATTGATCTCGTTGATCCCACACATCACGAAACTCAGCCCATTCTTCTTTTGCCTCAACGTAGGTTGCCTCAAAATTAGGTATATCTTCATCCCTGATGTCTTTAACTTCAATTTTACTAAGGCCCAGAATGTTACGCTTCAAGAGCCGCAACTTTCTTTCAAGGGAATTCGCTTGGACAGAATAATCAGGTGCTTTCAAAGCAGAACGTTTAGGATCATCTTTGGATTCAGGCATGATTACCAAAATAATTATCAAATACAGGCCAACAGATGGAGAGAGCGACAGTAGAGAGGAAAAATAATGGCCAACAACAACCTAAGTGAAAGTGAGATAATCAAACAGGAAATTAAACAACAAAAAAATCAAACAAGAAATCGACCTTAATTTAAGCTTCAATAAAGATGGACCTAAAAAGATAATGGAAAGTTATCAGAAAATCAAAACATAATAATCACAGACTCAGTTCAAGTCGGAAGTATAATCACATAAATAATTAGATGAATAGAAAAACACAATGCATAAGGTGGCTAAACTGGAGACCATTAGGTGAGAAATAGCGCTACCTGTGTTGACTAGACGAACTAACCATCAGTACCTGTGAGAAACCTTCCCATAAACATTGTATGGCTAAGTGTTAACATGAGACAGGCACATTGCCAAGCGGGAAGACTGTGCTTTACAATAATTTTCATGTGATTTATCTAAATTAATTGACTTGAAGTGGAAAGTATAGATGCTAGTGATTATTCTATTTTCTGTAATAATAAAATAAAGATGTTGAATGAATCAATTGTCCATCTTACTCTATACAATTCATTGAAAACTACACATTACAAATTTCTGATATAACGAAATAAACACTATTGAGGTAATTGAGAGTCTTGTACATTAAGTGAATTTAAATTGCATAAATTCAGTGATTCATAATTAACCAATGTCAATTACCTGAGATTATATCATACTCCAATAAGTAAAAACTTTAAAGAGAGTTTATTACAATTAATAAGCAACAGGTGGGTTATGAAATCAACCAAAATTTTAATAAAATGGTGTAAACTATTTAATTCAGGAGTTATTAGCTTTCAATCTAAATTATCAGAACCATTGTTAACTTTGTTTAATTTTGGAAGCTGACATAAATTCTAGGTATGTAATGCTGAGATATACAAGTTGATTTATAAATCAAAGAGAAATGATGGCAGTTAACAACATAAATATTAATACTGAGTTATTGCTATAATATATGGTAGCAAAAAAATATTTAAATAAGAAATGACATATCCAACATCTAGAAATAAGTGTGTAACAATTAAGATTCTTGCAAACTTGAAAATGAACCAACACTACTTACATGTTACACTTAATACTTACAAATTACTTTAATGAATTAAATGATTATTTTAATTATAGTACGGAATGCCTGGACCAAAATGCTCGGTGGTTCATATCAGGCTCGGTTGGACCAAAATGTTGTATCTCAGGCTCCCAGCAGACTGTCAGAGCCCGAGGTACTTTACTTTAAAGCTGGTACAATTGTGGACTGTATAAAATTAAAATAGATTGAATAATATTACAGTGTATTAACTTAAATGTACATCATAAGGAATATTCATGGTTAGTTGTTGTTAGTAAATGGTTTTGACATTAAGAAAATTATCATAATAATTGAATAAAAGAAAATGATGCTCGATGAGTGTTATAATTGGTCGAATGAATTAAGTTGACTCACAGTTTCTTCTTTTTGGAAATTTTCCTTGTTCTATTGCTGGTGCTTCTGTTGTTGCTGGCCATCTCACTCTCCCTATCCTCTTCTCCCCTGTTAGGCTTCTTTTACTCCTCCATAATTATTTGAGCAACCGGTTTATGCTTAAAACAGAGGGATCCCTCACAGTTCACAGGGGTTGAACATGAACATGAATTTTTTCCTGCAGGGTTCAGGGTCCTCAACTTATCAGAGCCCTCCAGAGATGGCAGCACTTGAGGTACATTTAAATTTGATTGAGCTGCAGCGAACAACCGGTTTCCTGTTAATATAATCCCAATAGGGCTGATACCATTGTAAACTCCAAGTATTAGAGTACTTCAAGTATTTTTTTCACCACATAATATTTAATACTAAGATTATAGAAAATTGAAGAATTCGTCAATCCAGTGTAGGCCAATTAACCCCCTATGTGGAGCAGGGTGGCCAAGAAAGTTGGTTTGTTTAGCCCTCTCATTCATGTACTGCCTGACACATATTATTGTTATTTAAAGCTGCACTATAATGGTATAATAATTTTGATTCGGTTTTAACCAGTTTTTAAGGGAAAATAAAATGGCAATATAAGAAGAAAGAAGTTTAGACTGTCGTCACTTTCTGCATAAGAAAAATTGCTCTCAACCTCCTTGCTGGAATTAAAGACAATTGGTAGTTTCACCTCTGTTTATGTTTACCTTGTTTTTGTGAATTACTACTGCTCCAAAAAACCCCAGTTGAAGAGAGCCAACTAACCCCATAAGAGAGATGATATGAAAGATGGCTGCCAGGACAGGGGAGAACAATCAAACAATAACCTGGTTAGTCGAAAGGTTAGGTTTTTATAGGAGTTTGGGGCTAGTGAACCGAATCGGATTCAAGCGTTTTGCCATTCCTTTAGACCAAATTTACTGAACATATAAAAATTTACTTACATGTTGTAAAATCAATCAATGAAGCACACTCTTCTCTACACTGTTAACATTGGATTGAAAACTCAGGACATGACTCCCGAAGTCGAGCGGGTCACATGGTACAATGGTGGGGCCTTCACAACAGGTGTGACGGAAACTATAAGCAAATGGCCAACCTGCCCCCTATGCCAACCAACCCCGCTCTCCCCTACTGATTAATATTAATAATGACAAAAAAAAATTATTATTATAGAAATAGAATTATTATTATTATAGAATAATAATAGAATTATTATTATCATTATTATAGAAATAGTTTTCATTTGTAATTGATGGTAAAATATGGGACACAAGTTCATTGTAGACAGATAAATCAATAAAATGTAATGATTAATATTAATAATGAAGAAATTAAAAAAAAAAACAACAATGTGCATTAAACAATTTATTTACATAAAAATATATATATACAAAATTCTAAATATAACATTACATAAACTTACAAATTCCGGTATTTTTAATATTAAACTCATTAGATCTCTATCATAAAAATCAATTTGATATTTCTTAAGAGTTAAAACATAAGCTTACCTATGAAATGAATTTTTTTTTTTTTGTTGTTTTTGCATATTGCCACTGCACATATTTTCCATCCCATTTTTATTTTCCACAATCACCTACTGCAAAATTATTTAAATCTTTTTATTATTTTATTAACTAACAACTTAAGTAAGTAGGTTAAATAAATTATAATACCTTATTTGAAATTAGTACCTAGCCAGGCACTCAATATCAACTGGATTACTGGAAAATCCGCAATTAATGTTTCTAGAAGGAAATCTATTCATTATTTTAATGGACTTTTATGTTACACCAAATAGGTAAGATGAAATTATTTACCAGCCGCTATAGAAAACATAGGCTACTGTGAAAAAGTATCTGGATTCACATACACTTAAACCTTCTACAATGAAATTACAAACTTAATGTAAAGAATTCAATGCTTACTTCAAAGTTTTGATTAAGGGCTAAGATAAAATAAATAACCAGTCGCTAAATATTTCCTCAATTGATCGATAAAATAAAAATTCAAAATTTCAACATAAACAATGGAGTGATGCCTTCCCACTTGCTGAATTCAAGGTTATGAATTCAGAGATGCGTCCAACTACGTCATAGGTCTCGGGCAGACATATTGCCCCTTACGAAGTTAGCCCACCTTCTCTGTATTCAACTTGGTAAGAAGTAACTTACGACTATTTGGGAGGAGAACAGAAATTTGTATAATAACTGGACATTTTAAAAACCTGTATTTGAGAATCATCCAGTGAAATTTTGTTGTATCTTTCAATAAATAAGTTAATTGTAGAAATGAGGATGGTCAACTGTTCTTCAATTACGATAGGTTAAATGATGGTCAGGATTTTCAGTTTACAATGATTTTATTATGGTAAGCCAACGTTTCACCATAATAACGTAACATCTTCCGCATCCCCAAATCCTAGTTTTGATTTCATAGGTACCTGCAATTATCTCTGTACCTCTTGTACTATTATTATTTTTTGTATTCTTTGCTTCTTTCTGTATATTTTCCAAATTTGTATGCATTGTTATATTATGTATTATCTTATTTTTATGTTATTATTGAGTCCAGACACAAATAGTTGTATACAATACCATCTACTTTGTTAGTTTTTAATTTTTTTTTTCACTCAGTTGTCATGTGCCTTCACTTCAAAAGCGTTGGATTTCCCCGTCATAAACCTTTGAAGTCGGCAAACTAACCTCCTACCAATACCTCTCACCTTATTTTTTTCATCTTTACCTTTAGTCTTAGTATCCACCTGGACTCAGTAGGTAAATATCAGATTCTATTTTATCTTGTTAACCAGCCTCTTATTTTAATATTCATGTATATACCATCTTTTATATTATTATCAGTTTTGTAATGTATCCATTTATCGTCACCCTCTATCATAGATACTCATATATTTGTTTTCTTTTAGCCCTGATGAAGATCCACAAGTTGGATCGAAACGTTGGCTTACCATAATAAAATCATTGTAAACTGAAAATCCTGACCATCATTTAACCTATCGTAAATAAGTTAATGGTATTTACAAGGAGTATAAAAAAGATAGGAAAGGTGAATTAGTGTCAAAACGGAAAGTTTTGGCGAAGACACGACAGAGGTAGTAGCGAGCTATCTGGTCCGCTGGGAGGGATGGCAGGCAGAGATGGGACTTTACGATGCTATAAAGCTCTCCAGCCGTCGGCTACATTATAAACAATTATACATCTAATCATCTCTCTTCAGGCGGCAACCCTTGATAGTTACCGGGCACTGCCTCTCTCCTGAGGAGTACCTCTCTGAGGAGGTCGTGAGGGAGGGTACTGGGCAAGGCAGGAATGTCGAGTAGGTATAACGTCGATATTCAACGATGGGTTCACATATTTAGCATTGTTCCGATATTATCATCATTACTTCAAAAAAAATTTATTTTTTCAAAATTTGACTTTATTTTTAAATGAAGCCAATTCTCACTTAAGCATGACTATTGCCCTCAGTTATTTTTTAACAACATTTCGATACCCACCTATGATTCAGTACGCTATCTGGGCCTCTACAAGGACAAACGGCTGATTTGGAAAGACCACGTTAAACGCAAAAGAAAAGTACTGAACCAGCGATATGGACTTCTTTCAAGACTACTTGACAGACGTTCAAAATTGTCTTTGACAAACAAATTAACCGTTTACAAAGTACTTATAAAACAACTTTGGACTTATGGTATGGGGCTATGGGGAACAGCAAAAAAATCAAATATACGACTCATACAGTCTTATCAATAAAAAATACTAAGGAAGATCGTAGATGCCCCCTTTTATGTCACCAATGAAACCTTACACACAGACCTTAACATTCCTTACGTCGAAGTAAGATCTGTAGTGTTTCTTCGGGTATAAAGACTCAAGAGTTATTGATTAAACATTTATTATTTTTTGAACATCAAAAATTAAAATCATCTGTCTTCACACTATATTAACATCATCTGGTCTAAAAGTAAAATTACACAAAAAAATATATATACATCCAAATGATATTTACATTTAAAGAAAAAGAAATAAGCTGTAAATAAATAAGAAAATAAACTAAGGAAATTTTTACATAAATTAAATCAATTAAACAAAATAATATTATATAGTACACAGTTAAATTATAACAGGTGTAAGGTTAAATGATAATGTTATCAAAATAATTTGATTAACAATTTCTATTGTGGGGAGAATCCCTACATTACTCCTCCTCCAGTGCGCTAAGCACGATAAAAAGAAAATTTATAAATTAATGATATATTATTTAAACTTATTATGAAAACTATAATGTTCTATATTTACGTACAATTATTTTAGTTATCTAAAAACCGCGTAGGGAAACGAACAGTTCTCCCATGCCTGGTCTTTTTCAGATTTCCTTCATCTTCTTGGGTGATAGAATGCGATGGTTCCTGATCCCTTTCTGCTGCTGTGTCTGTTTTGAGTCGTTGGGAACATGTTTCCTCGGTTGATAGCAAATAGGCTGGTTTCAGTCTATCAATGGAGATCGTTACTGTTTTTCCTTTTATGTCAAGTTGGAAAAATTTATCGTTTCGACTAATGACAGTAAACGGGCCTTCATATGATGGTTCCAACGGCTTTTTGATACGATCTACTCTAACGAAAACGTGCGAACATTTAGTTAGATCCTTGTGAACAAAAAATTTTCTTGTAGAATTGTGTTGCACAGGAATAGGCTTCAGATTCTTGAAAGTTTCTTTGAGTCTTGAAAGGAAAATTCCAGGGTCTTCCACAGGGTTAGTGGGTTCATCAAAGAATTCTCCCGGCATTTTTATTGTTGCACCGTATACCATCAACGAAGGTGATATATTGCTTTCTGGATTGAGTGCTGCTCGAAGACCAAGTAGTATGGTGGGTAAGGATTCAGTCCATTTAACGGTGTTTTTAGCCTTTAGTGCAGTTTTAATTACTCGGTGAAGTCTTTCAATTTTACCATTGCACTGTGGGTGGTAAGGTGTGGTTCTGAACAATTTAACACCACACAATGCACTGAAATGTTTAAATAAGCTTGAAGTGAATTGACTACCCTGGTCACTAACTATTCTTCTAGGAGCTCCGAACCTACAGATCCAATTAGTATAAAACGCTTGAGCCACTGTTCAGCTAAGGAGTCACTCAATGGTATTACTTCCATCCAATTGGTATAACGATCGATGCAAGTCAAAGCATAAATTTTACCATCAGATGGAGGAAGTGGTCCAATTAAATCGATATGGACAGTAGCAAAACGTTCATCTGGTGTCTGGTAGGTTCCTATTGGAGATTGAACATGTCTGGAGACTTTGGTCTTCTGACACGGAAGGCAAGCTTTGGTCCATTGTTGAACATCCCTCCTGATATCTGGCCACACATATCTTGATGTCATTTGTTTTACTGTTGACTTGATTCCTGGATGGGCCATATTGTGAATTAGGTTAAAAATCTGTCTTCTAAATTCTTCTGGAATGTATGGTCTGATATGATTTGTGCTGATATCACACCACAGACTTTTACCACTAGGAAGTTGTTGTCGTTTAAGCTTGAGCGAATTATCATTTCTAATGAGCTGATCTAGTTCGTTGTCCTTTTCTTGAGCATCAGAAATTAAATCAAAGTCAATAGTGCTAACCTCTTCAATTCGAGATAGAGCATCAGCGACGACATTTTTAGATCCAGAGATATGACGGATATCAGTAGTGAATTCTGATATGTATTGTAACTGTCTCTGCTGGCGTGGAGATGCCTTTTCGTTCTTCTGCTGAAATGCAAAAATTAAAGGACGATGATCAGTGTAAATAACAAAGTGTCTACCTTCTAAAAGATGTTTAAAGTTTTTGACAGATAAATACATACTTAACAATTCCCTGTCATATATACTATAAGATTTTTGAGCATTGCTAAGTTTTTTTTGAATAAAAAGCTAGTGGTTTCCAGCTATCTCCTTCTAACTGCTGAACGACACTTCCCACAGCAAAGTCACTGGCATCAATGACTAGAGCAATAGGATATTCAGGAGATGGATATGTTAATATTGCAGCTTCAGCAAGGTCTTTTTTACATAATTCGAATTTGGTAATCGCCTCAGGTGTCCAAATGATTTTTCTGTTGTCCTTCTTCTTCGCGCCTTTTAAATAATCATGAAGAATTGCTTGATTTTCGGACGCATTCTTTAAATACCTACGATAAAAATTTACCATACCTAAAAATTTTCTTAGACCATTCACGGTTTCTGGAAGTTTGTAGTCCATTATAACCTTAACTTTTTCTGGTAATGGTTTGGATCCCTCCGGTGTAATATGATATCCGAGAAAGGTTAATTCTTTAACACCAAATTGCGATTTAGAAATATTTATTCTTAGACCGTATTGACTCAATCGATCAAAGACTAATTTTAAATGTTGCCTGTGCTCTTCTTCAGATGACGAGGCTACAAGACAATCATCAATATATGCAAAGACAAAATCTAAACCTGAAAAAACTTGGTTAATAAACCTTTGGAAGGTACTGGGAGCATTTCGCAGTCCAAACGGCATAACATTAAATTCGAATAACCCAAAAGGTGTTGTTATAGCTGTTTTGGCTTTATCCTCTTCGGCTACTGGAATTTGAAAAAATGCTTTAAAAAGATCTATTTTTGAAAATACCTTCTTATTATGTAGAATATTATGAAAATCTTCTATGCAAGGAAGTGGATACCTGTCCGGTGTTGTGAGGGAATTAAGCCTGCGGTAATCACCGCAAGGGCGTAATGTACCATCCTTTTTAGTTGCCATGTGAAGTGGACTCGCCCATTCCGACTTAGATGGACGGATGATCCCATTATTCAGCATAAACTGGAACTCTTCTTTGGCAAGCTTTAACTTTTCCGCATCTAGCTGTCTTGGCCTGGAAAAAACTGGTTTACCAATAGTATTAATATAATGCCGGACATCATGTTGCAAATTAGTAGGTATCACATTCGGTTTAGCTAAATCTGGATATTTTAGGAGTAAATCCCCATATCTTTGTGAACTAGATATAGTACTGATTATGTCAAGTTCGGAAATGGTATAAATATTGCTTCGAATTTTTGAACCAGTCACGCCGTCAATCAGCTGGTGATTTTTTAGGTCAATTAATAAATTAAAATGACTAAGAAAGTCAGCACCTAAAATACCTTTCTTTACATCAGCAATAATAAAGGGCCATCTAAATTCCCTTCGGAGTCCCAAGTCAATATTTACTGTTTTAATGCCGTACGTTGGAATAACTGTACCATTGGCAGCAAATAATTTAAAATTGCTAGTAGCATTTCTATCTTGATTTCTAGCCGGAATTATTGAAACATCTGCACCACTATCTATTAGAAAACGCAAACCCGTAGTTGCATCTTTAACAAATAGACGGAATTTGCGGCTATCATTTTGATTTCCAGCAACAGAATCAGCCGCTAGTTCTGCCGCTGGTTGGAGTTTTCCAACTCTTTCCAAGCACATGGTGGTTGACATTTTTCTGGGTGGCACCTATTTCTGAATCTAAAATGATAAAAACAATATTTACCTCTAGGATTGAAGTTTTTTCTTCTCTTACTGTTAGAGCTATTTCTTGATAATGCGCTTGAGCTTCGACTCCTCGAGCGAGATAATGAAGAACTTTGGGCTTCCAGAGCAGACATTTTTGAAATAAGTTCAGCCATAGTGTCATTAGATGAAGTTGACTTGACAGAACATATGTTGGGACTTGGGTTCATTTCAGATATTTTATCTGCCATCAGAGCAACTTCTTCCAGAGTCTCTTCACTAATTAAAAGAACATTTTTCATTGTATCTGGCAGTTTATCAAGCCAAAGGGTGCGCAATACACTGTCGGTAATACCATCTCCCGCAAGGCTTTTCATTTTTCTTAAGAGCTGACTAGGCTTCAAATCTCCTAACTCAATCTCTGAGACTAACCTCTTAATCTGCCTATTTTCAGATTCTTTAAATATGTTTAATAGTCTTTGCTTAGCCACTGTGTATTTATTTTTCTCGTTTTGGTCTTGGATAATATCCCAAACATTTTCCATGAATCTGGGTTCTAATTGAGCAATTAAATGATTGAATCTAGTCCTCTCAGTTGTAATACCATTAATTTCGAACTGTGCCTCGACCTGGTAAAACCACATCTCTGGCCGTTCAATCCAAAAGGGAGGAATTCTAATACTCACTTTGTTGAGCTCAATGTGTTCCATCTTCCTTTCGCTGGATGATTCAGTAGGCGTCGGCGTCGTTGCCCATTTCTTGGCGAAAATCACGTCGGGGTCACCAATTTGTAGTGTTTCTTCGGGTATAAAGACTCAAGAGTTATTGATTAAACATTTATTATTTTTTGAACATCAAAAATTAAAATCATCTGTCTTCACACTATATTAACATCATCTGGTCTAAAAGTAAAATTACACAAAAAAATATATATACATCCAAATGATATTTACATTTAAAGAAAAAGAAATAAGCTGTAAATAAATAAGAAAATAAACTAAGGAAATTTTTACATAAATTAAATCAATTAAACAAGATTTAATTTATGTAAAAATTTCCTTAGTTTATTTTCTTATTTATTTACAGCTTATTTCTTTTTCTTTAAATGTAAATATCATTTGGATGTATATATATTTTTTTGTGTAATTTTACTTTTAGACCAGATGATGTTAATATAGTGTGAAGACAGATGATTTTAATTTTTGATGTTCAAAAAATAATAAATGTTTAATCAATAACTCTTGAGTCTTTATACCCGAAGAAACACTACAAATTGGTGACCCCGACGTGATTTTCGCCAAGAAATGGGCAACGACGCCGACGCCTACTGAATCATCCAGCGAAAGGAAGATGGAACACATTGAGCTCAACAAAGTGAGTATTAGAATTCCTCCCTTTTGGATTGAACGGCCAGAGATGTGGTTTTACCAGGTCGAGGCACAGTTCGAAATTAATGGTATTACAACTGAGAGGACTAGATTCAATCATTTAATTGCTCAATTAGAACCCAGATTCATGGAAAATGTTTGGGATATTATCCAAGACCAAAACGAGAAAAATAAATACACAGTGGCTAAGCAAAGACTATTAAACATATTTAAAGAATCTGAAAATAGGCAGATTAAGAGGTTAGTCTCAGAGATTGAGTTAGGAGATTTGAAGCCTAGTCAGCTCTTAAGAAAAATGAAAAGCCTTGCGGGAGATGGTATTACCGACAGTGTATTGCGCACCCTTTGGCTTGATAAACTGCCAGATACAATGAAAAATGTTCTTTTAATTAGTGAAGAGACTCTGGAAGAAGTTGCTCTGATGGCAGATAAAATATCTGAAATGAACCCAAGTCCCAACATATGTTCTGTCAAGTCAACTTCATCTAATGACACTATGGCTGAACTTATTTCAAAAATGTCTGCTCTGGAAGCCCAAAGTTCTTCATTATCTCGCTCGAGGAGTCGAAGCTCAAGCGCATCATCAAGAAATAGCTCTAACAGTAAGAGAAGAAAAAACTTCAATCCTAGAGGTAAATATTGTTTTTATCATTTTAGATTCAGAAATAGGTGCCACCCAGAAAAATGTCAACCACCATGTGCTTGGAAAGAGTTGGAAAACTCCAACCAGCGGCAGAACTATATAATTATATTAATAATATAATATAATAATATTATATAGTACACAGTTAAATTATAACAGGTGTAAGGTTAAATGATAATGTTATCAAAATAATTTGATTAACAATTTCTATTGTGGGGAGAATCCCTACAGATCCATTGATCGCTACCGTAACTTTCATGACAGACTTACCCTGATGTCCAATCCATTAACTCAAGCTCAACACACTCTCACAAACCCATGTTAAACGCCTCCAGGAAGACTGTTGAGGCGTGGGACACGAGATTTTCTGTATTAAACTGTTATATGTTTTCTTTTACATTTGCCAATCGTTTTTCCTTTGTTTTCTTATATTGCTGTTTGTTAATTCGTTTTGTTTTTTTGTGTGTTTTTTGGTTTTGTGTGTATTTTTCTTTTTTCATGTCATGTCATGTCAGCATAATTGCTTTTAGACTAGTAGATATCAAATTTAATAATGTCACGAGTTATCATATGTAAATAAAATTTTTAATTTAATTAATTTTTAAAATAAAAACACACAAAAAGTGAACTATAACATGGATGTCACTGCCGAGTGGGACACTACCCCTCAAAGTAAAAAATTAATAAAATTATGATTTTTCAAATTGTTTGTTTTTTTAACGTCCCTTTATGCTAATGAGACTAAACGGACAATGCTCCACTGGTGGTTCTAAAGTTTGCCTACCCAGGTATAATTAGGATAGGGATCTTTAACGAGTACCTGACATGGTTCGGGACCTCCATTTTACGTCCTATCCGAGGGACGGCATGGTTAAGGATTTTTTACTCCCATTAAAATCATCTTTACTCCCACCGCTGGGCGCGAACCTGCGACCTTTAGTATTGTAGGTTGCCATGCTAACCACTATACCCCACAGCTAACCCCACCGAATATCTTTAAAATATCGTTAAAGGAAATATTGACTCGACCCCCTCCCAATATTTGGACCTGGTGACATCCATGAATTATAACATACAATTCATCAACATGCTAGACAGGTTTGAAAGATTTTTATTTTTTTTTTTTTTTGATATTTAACGTCGCTTCGATTTCCCGGTCCATTAGCGACGACTGCTCTTCTTAAATGTAGGGCACTTGTTTTGTGTTCCTGAGGTACTTCAGGTTTTTTTCAATACCGTTGTTTGCTTTACAGGGATATAAAGTTGTAATTTTGAACTCGCGGCGTTTCTTCCAGTATTTTTGACTCTGAAAAAGATGTTCCACTGTAAGAGGATTATTATCGCAAATTATGCAAGTTAGCCGGTGAAGTCCGATAAGCAGGTGGATGTGAGTCAACTTGGTGAGACCAATTCTTAGCCTGGTTATTGTGGCTGCTTCTTTTGGAGTTAGGTTCTTTAGAGGCAACCAGACATGGTTGTCTTTTTTGATCAAACGAAGGAGATTACGTTGTGTATTTTGCTACTCTTCGTTCCATTTTCCCTTTACTTTGGTTTTGACCTGTTTTGCCCTTTCAGAATCAAATATTAATTTTAGATCAGGAGGGTGGGTCAGAGCTCTTGGCTGCTTCTTTTGCCACTTGAAAACTTTAAAGAATTATTTTAATGAGAAAATAAAATATTCACTCCTGTATCGTCTCCCTGATTTCATTATAATTATATTAGATTGGGGGATGGACAAAATACATGGATATAAATATTTATTCTAATCCTATGAAAAGAAATATATTTCTAATTAGGTTAATAAGAATTAACACAAACGTGTACCCAAAAAAACACTGCTAATTAATAAAACAATAGAACAAACTATTATTAATAATGAAGTTGTAGTGGATAAAAATTATTAACAATGTGGGAATTACTAGTCTGGTCCATTAACGTCTATTTTTTTTTTTTTTTTAATAATGTTTTCTCTATTCTAGAAATCCTGTTCATGGGGGGAGTTTATCGTTACATAAAGTTCTGCACGTTCCATCAGATGACACTTTTCCTGCGTGCAGGAAAAATAATAAAAATACTATTTATTATATAATTATAAGTATTAGTGAATAAACAAGAAAATAATCGTAATATACAATAAAAACAATACAAAAATAGAAAATATACATGATTTTTGACGTGGTGTCACCTCTGAAATTGATGTGTAAATGAATTATTTTACTACGCTCTTCTCCTTATTTTTTAATTAACTATTAGCTAGCTGTATATAACTGTTTGTAAAAATTAAAAAATAATAAAATTTAGTGATAATTTGTAACAACGCGTTTTAGTATGACTTTACCCACCAAATCATTTTAATTACTTTTTAAGATGGTATACTTTTGAAATGCTCAACTGGAGTATGGGATACCTGTTGGCAGGAACTTAAACGAAACTGTTTGAGGAAACACTCATGAATGGCACGCAAAAGAAGCTTCAAAAGTGTGAAATTGAATTTGAAATGTAATTGGTTTAGTTACAAAGTGATTATGCAAATAATGTGTGTGTGTATATGGTGTTAATTGATTTAAAATGTTTAATGTAAAGAATTTTAATATCTTTGTTTTTTCCTCCTTCTATTAACCTGCATATGCATTCGAGTGAATATGTTTTAAGAGGTAAGTCACGCCATTTATATTTCTTAACAACTAGAGCTGAGTGACGTAAACTAATGGCGAATTTGGATTCAGCTCACCAATTATACTCAGACTCTCTCTATATATAAGAGGTTTTGTCCTGACTGATAGAATCAACGCAGATCAAAAACTACTAATGATAGAAACTTGAAGTTCGGAATTTAGATTTTAAACGCGATGTAGGTAACCAATAAGAAAGGAATTACAAAAATGTAACCCCAAAGGGGTTTAAATAGCGAAATTGTCGTTTAACTCTAACAGACACCTTTTTTTGCACTTCGAGAAAAAATATCTAATTTGGAGTAATTTTAAAGATGTTGATACGACGAAATTAACTCGAAAGCCCCTCTGGGACGTCGAAAACTATGTTTTAAAGCCGACAAAATGAAGCGTTCACGACGAGTAAGCAATTTTTTTTCGGCGGTTTTTATTTTATTAATTTATTTTATTTATTTATTTTTATTTAATTATTTATCTATCTATTTATTTATTTATTTATCTATTTATGAACATATTTATTTATTTATTTATTAGATACATGTAAGGTTTTTATTGTTATATATCTTATTTGTGGGGTTTTTCTCGGGCAGCCGCTGTATGTGTGCCTATTTATGGTGTGAGCGTTAAGAGAGGGAATAAGCGCTAAAAAAGAAAAGGACTAAGATTATGAGAAATAGGAAGGACGAAGAAAAAGGAAGAAAATGGAATGAAATGGAGAAGAAGAGAAAAGGTGAAAGAGAAAAAAAAAATAATTAAATAACAAAGAAAAACAAAACTGTAAAAGATATAAATGGAACAAGAAGAAGGGAAAAAAATAAAAAAATAGGGAAAGGAAAAAAATATACTATGATATAAGTATAAAATGAAATGTAACGATATACCATAACTATATGTATTCATGTATTTTAATATTGATCGGTATGCTGTGTTATATGGCAACCCAAGGTATTTGGGCATATTGTTTTTGTTTTTTGAAATAAAGCATTTCTCTCTCTCTCTCTCCATTCTACCGAGCCGGCAGCTTTCCCCTCCAACATTCCACCTACCGGAAGCTCCGATTCTACTAAATCTCCTTAACATCAGTTAACATATTATGTTAAATCAATACCAAGATAATGATCACATAATTGATTTTGAAGGCTCGCGGGCAAAGCCGCGACGGGGAATGCTAGTTAGCTATAAAACTCTCGGCACCAAGACCACTGTGTAATCTACATCTCTGTGCGTCAAGTAAGTTGCAATTAAATGTTCATACGTTTATTCTGTCTGTCTATCGCACAAGCATGTTGTCTTCTATTATATTAAACATTGTCTAGTGTTTTTATTATTCATAAATGGCATCATTTTCGTATTAATTTTTATTGTAATAACAATACTCAAAGATATAAACATGAGGAATTATTAACAAGTGACTGGACATATCAATAAAAAGCAGAGTTAAGACCTATCCAAGGTGGTCTTGAAGAATGTTTGAAAGACGCTTACATCTACCAGGTCATTCAAAAAGTCCTGTCGTTTTTTGGGGGGAAATTATAAATAAATAAATATTTTCAAATAATCACCTTTATTCATCAAAATATCCACCGTTACAGTCGGTAACCTTCTCCCAACGAGATGGTAAAGCCCAAATTCCTTCCTTAAAAAACTGTTGATTTTTACTGCAAAAATAAGTGGTCATTTCGAAAACCAAAATTGTGCCTTCCGCTCAGACAGCACATCTTCCCCAAACACGGAGCATATTTTTCTAGCAGTTTCGGCAGCTTTTGAGCCAAGTTTAAACTCATAGAGCAAAATCGACCGAATTTGAGTTTCAACTGGAATCATTTTAACTAGACAGTTGGATGGTGACTGCATTAAATTAATCCTCCTTAGCCTCCTATTCATAAAGTATAAACATTTGTGTTTACATGGATAAAAGTTGTATTGAACGGAATTAATTAGCAAACACTCTAGAATCAAAATAAACAACGAACAAACGAAAAACGACAGGACTTTTTGAATGACCTGGTATTTTAGAGTCCTGCAATTCTATTTCGCATTGAGAAATAAATTGAAAAGCTTTACTTTCTAAGAATAAATTACACTGAGTGTCGAGAGGAGCATAAATGTCCCTTTATAGTTTTCCATTGCCAACTGTAATTCCTTTTCGGAATGCGCCGCATATTTTTATGCGTTTCAACTGTTCCATCTAATTGTTTATTATAAAAGAGTCAACACTGTTTACCGTGCGAGAAAAGTTTCTAGAGGAGTTTACAGTACCAGTCAAAAGTTTAGACTCACTTGTATTTAATTCACAATCTTCAAGTTTAAAAAAATAATTTAACTCAAGAGATTTCAAAAATTATATGATTGTTTCGAATACAATCTATATAACTAAAGATGAAATTTTGTCTGTTTGCTTTTTTTTTTTTTTGTTCTTTATAGAAATACATACCGTTTGTCCTAAATTCTCCAAATTTCGCTTAATATTTCATTCATACCAGGTGCGACCTTCAACCAATCTCTGAGTATATTCTTTATTGTTATAAAAATGGTTATGATCTCGCTTTTCATTAGATTTTTACGAAATCAACCGTTGGAGTCGAAAAAAAAGTCTCGTTTCTGTCCAAACGAACTTTTCTTGACCAACGGCTTTTCTCATTGTTTTCCAAGTTCCCTGGGCGAAACCGTGATATAAAGCTAGTTATAACTAAATTAAGAATTAAATAACTAAATACCCAATTTCAGATCTGTGCGGTTTATAGTTTTTGAGCTAGTCTGTTCACAAACACAGACCATTTCGCGAGACTTGGTTAATTGGACTCAGGGGACCCCAAAACGTGTATTTCCGTTGAAAACCGGAAGTCGAAATTTTTCACGATCGCAATACTTTCCTTACTATATATTTCATATATAGGTAAGTGATAGTAAAAAGGAATAATTCATCAAATATACAGTGCGCATGGCTATCCTTTTAACAATAGAATATGCTGTAATTAACTAATGTTTTATAGGTTAAACTTGGATAAATTCATAAAATCGCATTTTTATTTGATTTTTTACATTGGGTCCTCTACTGCAAAAATATTGGGGGGTGGGGGACGCGTTACTCTCCCCCCCCCCCCTGGAGGTGACGCCCTTGGTCACTTCAATCTAAATAATTATTATTTTAGATATAGAATTACGCTCAGATCAAGAACAGTAGTAACATTTCAAATGCTGTTTCATTAGAGCTGACGAATTTCAAATTTAAGGCAATGTATTGGCATCTTGTACAAATGTTTCGATTCCAAGCCCAGATCATATTTGAGCAGCGAGAGTTTGACTTTAAGATGGATTCTATCGAGGCACGATATTTTTGGCAAGGTTTTCGCTTTTCAGCGGTCGTTGGAATCTGTCTGGAAGAAGGAAGGCCGATGACCCGAAGACATGGCATTACATAAGGAAACCGGCACACGACTCCCTCTGCCAAAACTCCACATTCTCTCTCCGATTTTCCTTTTCGGGTTTAGGAAAATGACGAGGGATTGAAGAGGATATTATCACTCGTTTCCGTGAAGATTCCAGGGGAAATAACAGGGAAAACCAGAAGATAATGGGTAAAATAATTTAGTTTTCCAGAGTAATTTTCATTATTTTGCTATGTTTTGTTTTTCCGGTGTCTTTATTTTTGGTGGTTTCTATTTTGAAGATGTCTTTGGTAACTAAAGTTGCTACTGACGCGCTGCAATGCTTTCGGTAATTTTTAATGTAAAATATTTTACAGTGGGACCGCCATTATCCGGGCCTCTATTAACCGGGGGTTCCAATTAACCGGTGTTCCGAAGAGCCAATTTTCTTTTCTTTTTTTTTTAATAAGCTGTTTTTAATTTTTATAGTATTTATTTTGTATGTTTAATATTGTAACGTGAAACCGATAAATAAAATAAGCGGTTGGAACAAACTGTTTGGGTCTAGATCATTCCGTGGCCTAGTCCGTAGATCTGCCTACATAGTTCTAGAATGATCCAGGCCTGACTATTTACGATTATATATGAGGAGCAGTGACTGAACGAGTTAGGGGAAGTCTGTGTCTTGACTGTGTTGCTCAAGTCATATGATTGTGTGTGATAAAGTTATCATTATTGTAACCTGCTCAAGTATTTAAGTTTTATAAATTCGTTGGCATTGTGATAACTGTATATTTCTGTTAATAAATATTCTTTAACCCACATAAGTGTTACAGTATTTATTTTGTATGTATAATATTTATTTAAATAAAATGAATACGTAAATATTTTAAAGATTATACAATGGTTAATTATCTATTGATTCTACAGGAAAACTACATACTACAGGAAAAACAGGAAAACTTATTCCATTTCTTGATAGAGTGCCCATTGTACAATGAACTGAGAAAACATTTCATCAGAAAAATAATTCTACAATTACAATCACGAAAATAATTCTAATTTAGGAAATTTACTTACAATAGATACAATACAAAAATTAAACGATATCTATCATTACACATTGGGCAGTCTAAATATAAGATCATTTATTATTAACGAATAAATGTACTAATATAAATAATTAGGACAACCAATCACACATAATTGATATTTGATTGATGTTGATATTATTATTAGTGGGTGATATATATATATATATATATATATATATATATATATATATATATATATATATATATATTCTTATTTGTTAGTATATCTATTTTTTTCTATTAAGATGTATGTATATGTTAATAAGTTTTATCTATTAACTAATATTTATTTATTCATTCATTCGTATGGTATATTAGACTATACAAGCTGATTGATGGATAGATTCCAGTTTCCTAGAGAAGAACTATGAGTACTGAGTGACCTAGAATTGATAATTACTGAAGGTACAGTTACCCATTTCCTGAGGCCATTGTATCCCTACTCGAGTATCTTATTACCTCCTGATTACCGATTTCCTCAGCCCTTTCTCTTCACCATTCATCGGTCCTCTATTCTCAAGTTTCTGCCTACCCTAAGCCATCTGTCTCTTCCTTCGGCCTAACACTATCTAGGGTTAAGAACATTATGAACCTGTAAGCTAAAAATAATGCTACAACTTTATAGCATATGCATAGGGGAAGTGCCCTATTATGGGATACTTTTTTTTCAATATTTAATTGGTTGGCTCTAAATTGCTTGGAATATTAAAAAAAATTTGTGAAACTGAAACTCATGTGTATTTTTAATAAAATATACTGAAAAAATGTATTTATTTTTAAAATGAAAAAGAGGACAACTCTTTCATCAAGAATGATGACAAGTTGTTTTGAGAGCCTAATAATATTGGAAGTTACGAACTTTTAGTTCACAAAAAATTCAGTCAAATTTTTCTGGGATCAAAAATTGTTAACTCTTTGTGTATCAAATATATGCATGCATAGAGTAATAATAAACTACTAGGTAGGGTAAACCGTACAGTTATTGGCACCCTTAGGACTAAATTTCAGTGGTGACATTAAAAAATCTGGTGCGTGCACGCAACACACAACTTTCACTTACCAACTTACTTAGGTTAGACATTAATGCGTTTTGTTAATTGCCACTTCTCAAATGAACAGATGGGCTTTAATTATGAACTATGGTCTGTCATTAATGGCGTACTCCGCATGCATGAGCTCAACGATTTTTATGAGTTGGCTGAATATTTTTCTTTTTTTCTCCTCTTTATGTTTTCTTTATTTTTATCAGATCTCATATTTAGCCATTTCTTATTTTTAGGCGTAATGAGAGACAGTTAATTTTTCCATATAAACAAAAACAAGTGTACTTTACAGGAAAACAAAAAAGACCCCTTCCCCATTTAAGCCCCCTCAGAACATTTTAATAACGATAAAGCTTACCTGATATTAAAGAACACCTTATTTTCATTAAACATGGCGAATTTGATCAAAATCATTAAAGCCGTTTTTGAGATAGTCGATAGAAAGGTGTAAATTGGAAAACAAGTTATGAAATAAAGTGCTCCCTCCGGTTGATCAATTTTCATGAAATGTTGGCTATCACATCTTTGGCATATACATACATCAAATACCCAGTTTGATCAAAATCGTTAAAACCGCTTTTGAGTAAATAAAAAAAACACGTGAAAATGATACAAAATTTATTAAGTAAAGTTCCCCCCTCCGGTTGATCAATTTCAATGAAATTTTAACAGTCATATCTCGGGCATATAAATAGACCAAATACTCAGTTTAATCAAAATCGTTAGAGCCGTTTTTGAGAAAACCGAAAAAAACATAAAAAGTTATTAAATAAAGTACCCCCTCCCTTTGAGCAATTTGGATGAAATTTTTGCTGTCACATCACGGGCATATACATACACTAAATACCCAATTTCAGGTTTGCACGGTTTATAGTTTTTGAGCTAGTCTGTTCACACACACACACACACACAGACCATTTCGCGGGACTTGGTTATTTCGACTCAGGGGGGCCCAAAACGTGTATTTCCGTTGAAAACCGGAAGTCGAAATTTTTCACGATCGCAATACTTCCACTTACTATATATTTCATATATAGGTAAGTGAAAGTAAAAAAATAATTCTTATGAAGGGAACTAATTGAAACTTACTATAACTCCTGTTTATCCATCCTTATAAAGACTACCTTGGTTTTTTTGGGTCAAAAGTTCAATAATTTTACCTTATGGAAATATTTATTGTTATAAGTGCCAAATCTAGTTATTGGCACCCTGTGAATTTCATAGTGAAATCTTCCCTATGGTTAGTTTGTTAAAGTCTTACTTCATAGATGACCCTTCAAACATTAGATTCATGTATATCTTGTAATAAAATTAGGATTTGTTTACCTATTTCTTTAAGTTAAAGTTGGGGTGCCAAAAAGGTTTACCCTATATTGTAACGTTAAATAAAAAAATCTGGTGCGGTCTCGCAACACACGACTTTCACTTACCAACTTACTTAGATTAGAAATTAATGCGTTTTGTTAATTGCCACTTCTCAAAAGAACAGAACGGCTTTAATTATGAACAATGGTCTGTCATTAAAGGCGTACTCCGCATGCGTGGGCTCAACGAGTTTTATGAGTTGACTGAATATTTTTCTTTTTTTCTCCTCTTTATTTTTATCATATCTCATATTTAGCCATTCATTCAAATGATACACAATTTATTAAGTAAAGTCCCCCCTCCGGTTAATCAATTATGATGAAATTTTTACAGTCATATTTCAAGCATATAAATAGATCAAATACTCAGTTTAATCAAAATCGTTAGAGCCGTTTTTGAGAAAATCGAAAAAAACGTAAAAAGTTATTAAATAAAGTACCCCCTCCCTTTGAGCAATTTTGATGAAATTTTCGCTGTCACATCGCGGGCATATACCTACACTAAATACCGAATTTCAGGTTCCCACGGTTTATAGTTTTTGAGCTAGTCTGTTCACACACACACACACACACACACACACACACACACACACACACACACACACACACACACACACACACACACACACACACAGACACACACACACACACACACAGAGACCATTTCGCGGGACTTGGTTATTTCGACTCAGGGGGTCCCAAAACGTGTATTTCCGTTGAAAACCGGAAGTCGAAATTTTTCACGATCGCAATACTTCCACTTACTATATATTTCATATATAGGTAAGTGAAAGTAAAAAAACAATAAAACATATGGTTTTGAATTGTTGGAAAGAACTGACAACTGGAAAAAAACTGTCATAGCACATGGTTCTGACTACGATTTTCGAGTACCATCGACACCGGCCCACAAGCTTCTGGATTGTTCTCCTAGCCACATTATATACTCAGCGTTGGAGTGGAGAGTTAGTCTCAGTCTTCGTTATAGGGAAGCTCAAGGCATATGAATACCCCTCGCTAAGAAGGTTTTCAGTCACATTCTGCAAAAAGATTGTTTAAATCTTGTATAGAACACAACCTAGTAACTCTAAGGCAATGGGAAAAAAATATTGTATGTCCAATAAATTTTTAAATAATGGTATATTAATTAAATAATGGTTATATATTAGTTAAATAATGTTAATATTAATAAAAATGCAATACGCTATTTGTTAGTCTTATAACAATCAATGATCAAAAAAGAATTGTAATTGCGTGTGCCCCCAAAAAAGAATTGGGGTAAATATCTCAAGGATTGAACATTCTGTTTTCGTGTAAACTACACAGATAGTACTAGAAATGGTTTAGTATAATGCGCTACAAAACAATATTTACAAAAAAATGGACTGAACTCGTACTTAGCGTGGGGTCTTCATGTGACCCTGTGGTTATCTGTGTGATACAAAGTGATAATTTTTGTAACCTCTCTAGTTATTTTAATTGAACTACTAAGTTATTTGTAGTTATTTATTCTAGTTAATTATTTGTTCTAGTTATTTGTGTTCTCCTAATTTGTGTCGCATTGAAAATCGTTATTTTCGTTAAATAAAAGTTGTTTAACCAAATATAATAAAGTAACCTACAAGTGAGGCTTTTGGTTTCAAAACCGGCTACATCCATTTTCAACAATTTTTCAAGACTGATCAAAAAAAGATCAATTTAACAAATTTTTTTGTTCTTTTTCGTCGTTTTGCTAACAATTACCTTCAAAAAAAAATTTTGACATCTTTTTATCACATTTTCATTTTTAAATCTCATTTAAAATTAAAAAATATGTTGGATGTACCTGACTTTGATAATAAAATATCAATTTTTGGTTAAATTATGAATAGTCATTTTTAAAAACAAATCTCTTTATTTAATATGAACAATATCTATGAATAAAATCTTGATATCGACCCACAACCATATTGATATCATTCATATTAACTTGGTTAGGTGACATTGTACTGTCTATTACAACTTTGTAGGCTTCTAGGATACCTATTGATCTCCAGTCTTCTCCATAATGATTTTCTTAATAGGGTATCG
The DNA here is from genome assembly GCA_911387785.2 of Aelia acuminata. Classification (NCBI taxonomy): domain Eukaryota; kingdom Metazoa; phylum Arthropoda; class Insecta; order Hemiptera; family Pentatomidae; genus Aelia; species Aelia acuminata. The sequence continues at coordinate 150,852,384 of OU426981.1, read as the reverse complement.
ACATCATCCAAATGCTTGGAAACATGGATACCGTTTGGTATTTCGAAAAATTGAAGATTTTCTGAAAAGTGATGCTTGGATGGTATCGTTTTTGATAAGAAATGGAATCTTTAAGTATTGATTTTCGAAGGATCTAGACGTCTTTTTTAAAAAAACACGTTTATTTCTAACATTATAAACTTGAAAAAAAAATGTTTTTGGAAAAAATGGATGTAACCGGTTTTGAAACCGAACGCCTCAAGTAAACGAGGGACCGAAATATTACCTCATTGCAGGAAAAAAAATATCCTGTTAACGAGATTCAACAGACACACCCAAAAACTTCACATGTTTAAAAAAAAAATGAACATAACAACTGAGACATTCCAAAATAATTATCCCAAACAGTTAAGAATCTGAGCGAGTACAAAAGATAATCGTGAAGGAAATGCCGGGTCAGGTGTGAAGACAATGGAGACCCTAATTCAGCCCTTGCTTGCCCTCGGAGTGTGAACCAGGCTGAGGTGCGAGTTAGGGCGCCTCCAGACCGCTCCAAAGGGTGCCTCCAAAGTCCAGCTAGGGCGGCCAGTTCCCAGGCTCCAGCCTTCCAGATATAATAGCTATCCCACTGAGCCAACGCTGCAGGTGAGAAAGAGTCGGGCATTGGAAATCGAAGCAACGGATTGGAAATTTAACTTAACTAATCTCAATGGATAGGGTTGTATGTCTTTTCTTTATTTTGGCCGAACGGTCTCACACATTAAGGTGCCTCGTGCGAACAATGTGAGAACTTCAACCTCGAACACTGCTCTGCTAATCTAAATAACACCTGATGTTGTTTATAGAAGAAATGAGGACTCAAACATTTTGAAATTAAAAGAACCATCCTTAGCTCTTGTATCGACGAGTCTTTGAAAAATAAATAAATCCAACATACTAAAGTTTATTTTTACTTTCACTTACCTATATATGAAATATATAGTAAGTGGAAGTATTGCGATCGTGAAAAATTTCGACTTGCGGTTTTCAACGGAAATACACGTTTTGGGGTCCCCTGAGTCCAATTAACCAAGTCCCGCGAAATGGTCTATGTGTGTGTGTGAACAGACTAGCTCAAAAACTAAAAACCGTGGGAACCTGAAATTGGGCATTTAGTGTAGGTATATGCCCGCGATGTGACAGCAAAAATTTCATCAAAATTTCTGAAAGGGAGGGGGTACTTTATTTAATAACTTTTTACGTTTTTTTTGATTTTCTCAAAAACGGCTCTAACTATTTTGATTAAACTGAGTATTTAATCTATTTATATGCCCGAAATATGACTGTAAAAATTTCATCAAAATTGATCAACCGGATGGGGGACTTTACTTAATAAATTTTGTATCATTTTTACGTGTTTTTTTTATTTACTCAAAAACGGCTTTAACGATTTTGATCAAACTGGGTATATAATGTATGTATATGCCCGAGATACGACTGTAAAAATTTCATCAAAATTGATCTACGGGAGGGGGGACTTTACTTAATAAATTTTGTACCATTTTCACATGTTTTTTTTATTTACTCAAAAACGGTTTTAACGATTTGGTAAAAACCTGGTAAATTAAAAACTTGGTATTTGATGTATGCATGTATCAAGTATGTAAAAGCCAACATTTCATCAAAATTGGTCCAACTGCGGGGGCACTTTATTTTATGACTTTTTTTCAAATTTTTACCTTTTTTCAATTATATCAAAAACGGCTCTAATGATTTTTATCAAATTCGCCATGTTTAATGAAAATTATGTTTTCTTTAATATCATGTAAGCTTTATCATTATTAAAATGTTCTGAGGGGGCTTTTTTTTTGGGGGGGGGGGCCTTTTTGGTTTGTTTGTTTCTTTTTTATAAAGTACCTTTGTTTTTGTTTACATGGAGAAATTAACTGTCTCTCGTTACGCCTAAAAATAAGAAATGGCTAAATATGAGATATGATAAAAACAAAGAAAACATAAAGAGGAGAAAAAAAGAAAAATATTCAGTCAACTTATAAAACTCGTTGAGCCCATGCATGCGGAGTACGCCTTTAATGACAGACCATTGTTCATAATTAAAGCCGTTCTGTTCATTTGAGAAGTGGCTATTAACAAAACGCATTAATTTATAATCTAAGTAAGTTGGTAAGTGAAAGTTGTGTGTTGCGAGCACGCACCAGATATTTTATTTATCTATTTGATACAGGATAATTTAACACGTTAGGTGCGGCATCGGTCCCCGGGGTCCGATTTCTTGCATTCACTTCTTAACAGCCGATTTTCACATGAAAATTTCCGAAAGTCCGAACACTTCAAATACTCAATTTAGTCAATTTTCAATGAGATTATTGCATTTTAGTGCAGAAAATGTTGCTAACAGCTGAAATTCTGTTTTTTAGAATCGGAATCCGAGGTCCGATTTTCGATATAGAATGGCGTAAATCCTGTATCGGTCTGTCCTGCGGCTATTATGTCTAGTCCCAATCCATACCAAGAGATAATTGGGACCCTTGAGACGCTCATTTAATTCATTTAATTTAATTTAATCAAAAGATAACGCTTTCGTCAAAGTATTACCATCGGACCCCGACGTCCGATATCGTCTGTGGCTCATGCAGTCGGACCCATACCGTGTTAATTAAAAGTAGTTTTAGCAGATCTAAACTATTTGGTTGTTATGACAAAAAAAAAATTGTTTATAATTCTTATAAAACAAAGATTATTTACTCAAAATATTTTCCAACATTATCAATACATCGTTGCCAGCGCGTGAGAAGCATTTTTATTCCAGTTTCAAAATAATCCATATCTAAACTCTCAATAAAGTCCCGGAAGGCATTTTCGGTTTCACTTCGGTCTCTAAAAATTTTTCCCCTCAAGAAGCCACTCGCCTGACCGTCTCATGTCATATAGTATTCATTTTTCATCACATGTCACGATTCGATTAAGAAATGGTTCATTTTGGTAGCGCAACAGAAGAGAATTGAAAATTTCAAAACGCCGATGTTTTTGGCTGTCGATCAATTCGAGAGCTATCCACGTATCGAGCTTCTTTACCTTAGCAATTCGTTCCAGATGGCGAAGAACTGTTGAGTGGTCGACACTATCTTCTCTCGCAATGTCCCGAGTAGTTTTGCGATTTTTTCTTTTACCGAATCCCTCAGCGGGTTATGATCAACAACAAAGCGCCTACCGGCCAAACTTGCTTATCTTCGAGATCAAAATCTCCAAGACGAAATTTTTGGAACCATCGCTGATGCTTCATTCACCCCAAACAACATTGATGTTACGCGCGGTTTGAGCCGCACTTTGTTCTTCAGAGGTCCTTACTCATAGAGAATGTAACAGAAAGTAAACTAATCTTTGAGGAAAAATAACATTAATAACCATTGCTTATCATCCATTAACTAGACTTTGTACTATCTTTGTTTACTAGGCAATCACTTTCCTAAACAAAATGAATATTCTAAACCTGCATAATTTTCGCACCAACCCAATACTAGGTAGGAGCAATCACCAGGAGAACTTATTTTTTCATAATTGCATTTAATTTAACCATTATTGTGGAATAACCACCTATTTTTTAAATTATTTTAAATAATTTATTTTTGAAGCGAAAAGATTTGGCTCCGCCGGGAATCGAACCCGGGTCTTCCGTGTGACATGCGCGGTATGCTATCCATTACACCACGGAGTCGCTTCCAAACGGTGCCAAATCCTTCCTCTCCACTGACACCTCTTCCACGATCTCGCAAGTTTTGCGAGTATTTACGGAAGATGGACAATTTTTGTCCAATTTTGGGTATCTCTTGACGTTCGTCAATTTTTTAAAATTAATAATTAGTTAAATTAATATAAAATCATTTTTAAAAAAATTGAGACAAAATTGGACAAAAATTGTCCATCTCCCGTAAATACTCGCAAAACTTGCGAGATCGTGGGAGAGGTGTCAGTGAAGAGGAAGGATTTGGCACCGTTTGGAAGCGACTCCGTGGTGTAATGGATAGCATACCGCGCATGTCACGCGGAAGACCCGGGTTCGATTCCCGGCGGAGCCAAATCTTTTCTCTTCAAAAATAAATTATTTAAAATAATTGCATTTATTTAAACTATTTTATTAGAAGATAAAAGATTCGATCACGGCTGGGAATCGAACCCAGGACCTCCGCGATCGATAGGTCCTCGATTCCCGGCCGTGGTCGAATCTTTTACCATCTAATAAAATGGTTTCTCTTCAACCATCATTGTCTGCCGCTGGCCGCTAAATTCAAGAAGGACGAGCAACAGGTGAAAATTTCCTTCATCCCCATAACATTCCTTCAATGTCTTTTACCCGATTATCCTCTTTTCACCCTTGCCCGAAATTCCGAATCAGCGTGCAGCGAAAGCTTGGTAAGTTGCATTAAAGACTTATTTCATTTTTTTTTTATTTTACAGTTCATTTAATTGTTTTAATTGCTTTTACGAGCTCACCAGAGCGAAATAATTCCCCCCCCCTTTCCCTTTTTACGTCCCCTTATTAAATAGATCCCCTCTTTTACGTCGGTGATATTAAATAGATAATTGTATTTTATCCCCTTTTTTTTGTTTTCACTAAAATTATCATAAAGATATCGTAGGACAAACTTGCCAAACATGGAATCCCAGACCGTACCCTCTTAGATCGGCGCCCACGAGAGGCCTCCCGAAGACAGAGAGGACGAAGACCTCAAGGAGTACACCCTGACGGTAGGTCCCAAGACCGGTCCTGGTCATAAACTTTTCCACAATGACTCGAACCCACGTCAGCCGCCGCCCAGCTGGTGAGAGGAATGCCATTGTCTTCTACTGTCCCTCTCGGAATGCCATTTTCAATGAGTCCCTCTCTCGCACTTTACTCTTCCTATTATAATTCTTTTGCTACATTGTTACCGGATAAAAATTATACTCTAAAGAGAAACAATGTCATACGGTTTTGTCCACGAGCACACAGTAGGAAAATTTTGTAATTTAGCGGCCAAACATGTATAACTCCTGATTAAATGACGATAATCGAGATTAAAGAGCATGGGATTCTCTTAACCAGTGAGAATAAAAAAAATACAAATACCATCGCTCAAAGTATTTCAAATTAATTTTTAAATGAATCTTCACTTAAATTTAAATAAAATAGTCTATTCGGTACAGGATTATACATAGGAAATGAAATGAGTCAGGATTATTATCTATTGATCTTTCAGCTTATTGATCTTTATTTTTCAGGCATTTGCTCCTATTGAAAGATTTTAAAATAATTCTTGTCTAAACAAGAAAAAATCTAAAAAATTAAATTAAAAACACCCTATTTTTTAGGAATTTTAACGGAATAAAATATTGTCATATAATTCACCGAGAAGTATGCTTTATGATTTAGTCTAATTCGAGGCCGAAAATATAATGAATATTTAAATATAGGGACTTAAATCTTAGAATCGATATATCGCCTATCGATCGCATTTGATCGATCTAATTCTATTATGGTATTTTAGCACCCTTCACCTTCCACCTGAAATGAAAAAAATTAGAATCAACTATTGCCAAAAAAGAATTTATATCAATTTAAATACTTTCTTTTCATAAATAACATAGTCAATGTGGATGAATTCAAAACCCATTTTTATCCAATAATGTTGTTACAGCCAATCTTCATACTTATAAAATATGTTTTTGCAATAATAAAAAAGTAAAGCTCAATAGAAAAAAAAAATAATATCAGAGAGATGAGCAAAGATTTTGCTTAAAAGAAAATATATTTTGTTCCTATTGAGCTTTAGGGAACGCGTTCCCCAAAATATTTTGGCAGGGCTGTCCCCCTCAGTGTAACCAATTAAACAAACATTCGATTTTAGAAATTTATTCCAGTTTAACCAATCAAATTTAATGAAATATAATATCAGTAAAATTCCTTCAACACGTAGCCTTAGCAACTACCTGTACCAGAGTTGGGCATCTTTATATTTATAAATAGGAATAGGAATTTATTTTGATCTTAATTTAGATGTGAACGAATACAAATAAATTAAACGCTTGCATTCACAAGCCTGAATACGAATAAATTTTTCTTTAAATAAAAAAAAAATCATGGGAAAATTGTGAATATTTATAATTAAGACGGTGAATTCGATCGTATTTACATATAAAGATGTGAATACGGAAAAATCACAAATTGAGTTTTGAATTTCTACCAAATTCATAATTTCCAAATAAATTTATAAATTTCTTTTCGAATTTCTCCCTATTGGAATACATCATTGGGTTATCCCTTTTTAAGGAAGTCACATCAGCACATAATAAATTACCTTATATCGATTAAGATCGATTGCTAGGTTATTTGGGATGCTGATTATGAAAATAATATCGATTTTAAGGTTACTCGATCAGGTATCGATTTATTACAACTTACGCGATATAAAAGATCTTGGTGTCGGCTAAAGGGTTATCTGAGGTGCTGATTATGAAAATAATATCGATTTTAAGGTTACTCGATCAGGTATCGGTTTATTACAACTTGGGCGATATAATCGATCTTGGTGTCGGCAATAGGGTTATCCGAGGTGTGTTTTTTTTTTTTTTTATAGGTAGTGAAATAGAAATAACTAAATCTACTTATTAAGCATAGAACTTCTGTTTTGTTACCATAAATGACCCCTACGGCATGAAGACAGAGCACGGGTGAAGTACTTGACAACAGACCCTTTGAATATTTTCATACCTCGCTGCTCGCCTGTGAAGCATCAATTATTACACGGTAATCAACATATTGAGTACGCCCACACATGGTGTACCTGTACTTAGGTCATGGGAAGAGCCTTCGCTTTTATAAGAGATTTTTATCTCTTATATCACATATACCTATTTCTCTGTTAAATATGGAATTAAACACGAGAGGATAAATTCGACGGGAAAAAAGATCCATAAAATATGCAAAAATAAGTAAGAGACGGTTTACACGAAATCAGGACTTATTTTTTCTTTATAATTAATAATTTTGGGAGGTTCTGGGTCTCATATCTCAGTAAATCTCAAATCTTACAAGGGGAGGGCACAGCTATTGGGTCGTCAATCGGGCCCATTTTTTTTCTGGTGATTCTACATCGAAAAATAGTCGACACGTGTCCGAGCGTTCCGTCCAATGGGCCTTAGGTTTTGAGAAATAAAATAAAATACCTTGAAAATCCTTTATTTTGTATCTTGAGTTTGGAAAATGATATCGCCATGATTCTTTCACTAATTCATTTATTTTAGAGAGTAGATTAAAGGAAAAATACAATCGTTAAAGAATTATTCATATTTCTTCAATTTAATTTAAAAAAAGGTTCAAGTTTTCAAGTAAACTAGGTTTATAAATTTTTTCACATAAAAAACAATAGCAGAATTGAGTTCAGCACCTCAAGAAACCCTGATGTCTTAAATATCATCCAAAACAAAAAATAAATTGTTTTTCCTGTCAGGAGCAGCTTAAAAATGTTTCAGCAAAATTGTTTGTGTAGTTTCAAAAGTCTGCATCTCGTGTTGAGCTGATCCGATTTTTACGTTCTTGAGCTCGTTGCATAGAAGAAAGCTTCCTTTTTCTAACCATATAAATAACTATTGTATTATCTCGGGAAGCTCTTGTAAAAAATGGTCCTCAAAATAAAAATTAAATTCAAACTTTTCTTTATATTATGTTGATTCCTGAACACGTAAAAATATCTTGATTAGGTAAAAATGTGTAACTCTAGAGCCTCTATTTACCCTGTAAATTTGATGATAATCGGTAGAATTTTCTCCGAAATATGGTCGGATTTTTGGATGTTTAACGAAATTGTAAGGCCTTAGCGAAACTTTTAATGCAATTTTTAATTTTTTTTGTTTTTTTTAATCTTCCCAAAATTTACTTATAGGTTTTTTTGTTTGTCCTCAAAACGGATCTGAAAACTGTTATGAAACAAAAACAGTTTTGCACAAAATGATTTTTTAATGTCAGTATTTTGCCAGAATATTCCATCAACATAACTCTAAAAAGTAATTATTTCCATCCTTTTCACGATGTTTTTATCACTAGTAAATTCATTTTACGGAGCCTATTTTGTTTTTCTTGGTCGGCTAGGAGAAAATAGGTTCATCCCGATAGTTTCACGTTCGCCTTACAAAAAATGTTTTTGAACTTCAAACGAACTAAAATTTAAAACTACTTTTTCTCAATGATCTATCTGCAATGTGTTTTTTCTATGCCCTCGCCATCAACAAGTAGTACTTTTTTCTTATGGATATACTTCCAATGTGAAGGTGGTATAATGAAACAAGTGCGAACTAAAATAGAAAAACGTACTTTGTACTCGTCCGCATATACTCTTTGTTTACTTACTGGTGAGGGTAGGTGGGGGATTTTAAAACTGATACGATGTGAATCGTTCCTAATTGTTATTTGTTACTGAAAACTCTTACAAACCTCTCTCTCAAAGTGATCGACTAACTTTTTATTTTCATTCATTCTTGGATTTTTTTTAAAATTATTAGTATTGTTTTTGGTTGTTACTCGGCTCATTTGTTTCATAACAGTTTTCAGATTCGTTTTGAGGACAAACAAAAAAACCTATAAGTAAATTTTGGGAAGATTAAAAAAAAAAAAAAAAAAATTAAAAATTGCATTAGAAGTTTCGCTAAGGCCTTACAATTTCGTTAAACATCCAAAAATCCAACCATATTTCGGAGAAAATTCTACCGATTCTCATCAAATTTATAGGGTAAATAAAGGCTCTTGAGTTACACATTTTTACCTAATCAAGATATTTTTACGTGTTCAGGAATCAACATAATATAAAGAAAAGTTTGAATTTAATTTTTATTTTGAGGACCATTTTTTACAAGAGCTTCCCGAGATAATACAATAGTTATTTATATGGTTAGAAAAAGGAAGCTTTCTTCTATGCAACGAGCTCAAGAACGTAAAAATCGAATCAGCTCAACACGAGATGCAGACTTTTGAAACTACACATACAATTTTGCTGAAACATTTTTAAGCTGCTCCTGACAGGAAAAACAATTTATTTTTTGTTTTGGATGATATTTAAGACATCAGGGTTTCTTGAGGTGCTGAACTCAATTCTGCTATTGTTTTTTATGTGAACAAATTTATAAACCTAGTTTACTTGAAAACTTGAACCTTTTTTTAAATTAAATTGAAGAAATATGAATAATTCTTTAACGATTGTATTTTTCCTTTAATCTACTCTCTAAAATAAATGAATTAGTGAAAGAATCATGGCGATATCATTTTCCAAACTCAAGATACAAAATAAAGGATTTTCAAGGTATTTTATTTTATTTCTCAAAACCTAAGGCCCATTGGACGGAACGCTCGGACACGAGTCGACTATTTTTCGATGTAGAATCACCAGAAAAAAAATGGGCCCGATCGACGACCCAATAGCTGTGCCCTCCCCTTGTTAGTAAAAATTGGTAAGCTTCATCAATAAAAATATAGATCTGTTTTACAGTTTACCGACGAATAAGGCTTTTCTTTCGGAAGTTTTTTATGCGAGATCTGAAATATGACCTGAGTTCGACCAATATGCAATAAAGGGCCGAAAGTTGTAGGGACATATGCCGCAGCAAAATTACTTTGAAATACGACTCTAAATACCCCATAACAAACTTTCTAAATATTTTTTCTCCCAAGTTAGTTTACCGAGCCCTCATTTACACCTACTCATTGTTAAACTTCTTGACTAGTATTTCATTAACTTATCATAAACTGCTCAAATGTGAACTAAAACCTAAAAAGTAAATTTAGTAGATCAATAGAAAATAAACTTCTGGAATTAAATGAACTCTATTTAGAAATCTTTTGATAGACAAGAGAAAAAAAACATAATAGATAACTTTCTCGGAAAAATAATTTTCCATTTACTAAAAGCTTGTTGTTGTTGTAGGTTGTTCGGCTAAATATCATATATTTTGTTTTACTGTGTTGAAGCCATAAATTTACCCTTATCTAGTACTATTTTAATATGATATTGTTATTTTTAAACCTCAAACTGTAAGTGCACTTTAATGATTTTCATATTTTCAGTGTTTAAATAACTAGTGGTTTTATATATACAATATTTTCTTTAATATAATTTTATATATACAATATTTTCGTTAATCATAAGTTTTTATATAAAATTTCCATATTGTCAGTGTATAAATAACTGGTTTTTGTTTATTTGTTTTAATGTCACTTTATGCCACTAAGGCTAATCGGACGATGCTACAGAGGGAGTCCTAAATTTTGCTAATCTAGGTATAATTAGGACAGGGATCTTTAACGAATAACCTGACATCCCAGAGGCTCAGGACATCCTATCCGGATGGCATAGACAAGAATTTTTACTCCCATTAAAATATCCTAGGGCCCCGCGAACCCACGACCATTAGTATTGTAGATTTCTATGCTAACTATTACACCACAGGTGACCCCATAACTGGTAATTTCTTTGGTTTTTATTAAACATAACCTTTTTAATTTTTTATAATTCAAGAATAATAGTTTAATAATACATAATTTTATACATTGATTCAGAGTTAGTAATTTTGCATTATTCAATAGTAATAGTTTACTTAACTAGTCAATACTTATCACAACATTATTAATTCAACTAGTCAATAGCAATTTGTATTCAGTCAATGGTAACTTATTTGTTTTACCTTAATTGATTTTAGTTTCAATTGTAATTTAAAAAATCTGGTGCGATGCGCGCAACACACAACTTTCACTTAGATCTATTTCTGACCAATTCTGATGAAATTTCGGCTGTCGCATCGCGGGCATATACATAATTCAAATACCACGTTTGATCAAAATCGTTAAAGCCTTTTTTGAATAAATAAAGAAAACAAGTGAACATGGGACACATTTATTAAGTAAAGTGCCCCCTCCAATTGATCAATTCTGATGAAATTTTGACTGTCACATCGCGGGCATATACATACATCCACCGTTTTTGAGCATATCGAGAAAAACGTAAAAAGTACACAAAATTCTTTAAATAAAGTACCTCCTCCGTTTGACCAATTTTCATGAAATTTTAGCCGTCACTTTGCGGGCATACACATATACCAAATACCCAATTTCAGTTTTGTACGGATTATAGGTTTTGAGGTAGTCTCTTCACACACACACACACATAGACCATTTCGCGGGACTTGGTTATTTCCTCTCAGCGGAACCCAAAATGTGTATTTCCGTTGAAAACCGGAAGTCGAAATTTTTCACGATCGCATTACTTTCCTATACATACTATATATTTTATACCTATATACATACTAAATATTACATATAGAGGTAAGTGAAAGTAAAAAATACAATTAGTTTTTAGTAAGGAATGGTGAAAATTCAATTTTCAAATGTAATTAGTAATCTTATCTGGAACTCTAAATTATTTTTTAATGTATCATTGTCCCAATAATAATTTTATGTAACTTCGAAGAAAAAAAAAAAAAAAAAAAAAAGCCATGCACTAAAATAATAATTGTTAAATATTTTATTATTGGCCGGATATTACCTAGGTGATCGAAAAGGCCGAAAGTTTTAGATAAATACATACAATTATATTTAATAAAATTTAAAATTGAATCATATAAAAGACAACATGTAAATTTGATCACTAAATTATAATAATGACTTATATAGAAATTTGAATAATCATTGTTAGAACTCTAATTCTAAACTAAAAGTTCATGAGTCCATCTTTTTTCCATACCCCTCAGAGCACTGTCAGGAACTGATGAGAAAGCATGGTTAGAAACGAAATGGTTGGATATTAACGAAATGGAATCGGACCAATTAGGAAATAGAAAAAAAAAAAAACATAATTCTATCTACCAAATAATTTTATCAATGAATTAAAATCCAAGCATTACCCCGTACATTAACCTCAATAATCTGACGTGAAACAAAAACAGACAATTATTTCTGTTACAAATAAGAGTTCTAGACTACCGTTACATAACATGTTTTAGATGTGAAGGGTATATTCTAGACCTTTCTGGGATGATCCATTCCGGACTAAATATAAGAAGCGATGGACTGGGAGATTTGTCTTCTTCAGAACATCGAAGCAAAAGGTTAATTTTGTAGTACCTTTTGGTATCGTACTTACTAGAGTTCGAGAAGCATTTTAATAATTTTAAGTGAATAAAATTATTTTAAACCCATATTGGTGTTGTAATATTTGATAATATAATAATAAGAGCAATATAATAATAAACAAGACTAATATTATAAGCTAATAAAAGGAGTTGAAGGAGGAATAGCATCCAATGCAGAAGAATGCGACCAACTTGAGGAATGCCGCCGGTGCAGAAGATGGTAAGGAATGCACAGGACAACATGTTTCAGTCCGAGTCTTGAAATGGTTCCGTTCTTGTGAAGGGCTCGTTCGGGATGATCTCTAACTCAAATCGATTCAAAAAGATCGACTTTTGTTCGTCATTGTTTATAGGGAAACACAGCCTTTGCTGTGCCAATGACCTTTTGGGATAGGGTAACTGTATTAGCATATGAATGTCCTACTTTTAGAAGGAAACAATAGGATTTAAAAAAAAAAATAAAAAAAATCTGGTGCGATGCGCTCAACACACAACTTTCACTTACCACCTTACTTTGATTAGAAATTGACATATTTTGTTGAATGCCATTTCTCAAAGTCATACATTTTTCTATAATCATTTACTTATGTATATGCTCTTTAAAGTACACCAATTTTTTTATTATTAAATATAAGTTTTTATTTGTGATGATTCGGCAAAGCAAGCATAATCCAAGTCGTCTGCTTTTATAATTCTCTATATAGTTGTTGAAAACTTCATATACCGTGAAACAAATAATTTCCATTAAATGAACAGAACATCTTTAATTATAAACAATGGTCTTTCATTCATGCGTACTTTTCTTTTTTTTCTCCTGTTTAGCCATTTCTTATTTTTAGGTGAAACGAGAGACAAATGATTTCTCCATATAAACAAAAACAAAGGTACTTTTTAAGCAAAACAAAAAAGGCCCCTTTCTCATTTACGCCCCCTCAGAACATTTTAATAATGATAAAGCTTACCTGATATTAAAGAATACTTGATTCCCATTAAACATGACGAGTTTATTCAAAATCGTTGAAGCTATTTTTGAGATAATGAAAAAAAAAAAACTTAAAAATGGGGAAAAACGTTATGAAATAAAGTACCCCTCCCTTTGAGCAATTTTGATGAAATTTTTGCTGTCACATCGCGGGCATATACATACACTAAATACTCAATTCCATGTTCGCACGGTTTATAGTTTTGAGCTAGTCTGTTCACATACACACAGACCATTTCGCGGGACTTGGTTATTTGGACTCAGGGGTCCCCAAAACATATTTCCGTTGAAAACCGGAAGTCAAAATTTTTCACGATCGCAATACTTCCACTTCCTATATATTTCATATATGGGTGGCGGGATGGCCAAGTGGGCAAACGCGTTAAAAAATACGCGTTGCCCATGGCAACGTATGATTGAGAACCGAAAGATAGCAAGTTCAAAACCCGAAGCCAGGGAAAAATTTAATAATACTCGGCATCAATCCCCCACCCTCTCCCCTGGTCCTGGAAACCCCGTATAACCTACAAGGCGAGGAAGGGGAGGACCAGTAAAAAAAAACAAAAAAAAAAACGTATATCATATATAGGTAAGTGAAAGTAAAAAATACTAAAAAATTATTTCTTAATGGTAGTCATTATTTGTACAATAATCAAATCAATGCCACGTTAAAGAAACATTTCATTAATGATATTTGTATTTGTTTATACTATTATCGTTTTGGAGAGATGGGAAAGTAAAGGCTCAGTGAGTCATAAAAATATAAATCAACTGTGGTATGAAAATGAAAGTAGTGAAATATATTGTAATTATTTTAATATTGTCTCAAAAGGAATAAACTTTTAACACAAAACTTAACTAAGCATCATCAGCATAAGTATACATATAAGCATGTAATATACGTATGTACTCCCAATGCCAATGTAACTTCAAACATGTTCTAATTACATCTAATAGGATTTAGTATCAGAATTACTTTTCACTAATTAACGTGACCTATATATCCATATTTTATTTCATCCATTTTTTTACTTTCACTTACCTATATATGAAATATATAGTAAGAGGATTGCGATCGTGAAAAATTTCGACTTACTAACACACGTGTGTGTGTGTGTGTGTGTGTGTGTGTGTGTGAACAGACTAGCTCAAAAACTGTTAGCCGTACAAAACTGAAATTGGGTATTTGGTGTATGTATATGCCCGCGATGTGACAGCAAAAATCTCATCAAACTTTGTCAAACGGAGAGAGTACTTTATAAAAGGAATTTTGTCAAATTTTTAGGTTTTTCTCGATTTTCTCAAAAACGGCTTTAACGATTTTTATCAAAGTTGGTATTTGATGTATGTATATGCCCGAGATGCGTCAGCAGAAATTTCATCAAAATTGGTTAAACGGAGGGGACACTTTACTTAATAAATGTTTTCTCATTATCATGTTGTTTTTTTACTCAAAAAGGCTTTAACGATTTTGATCAAACTTGGTATTTTATTTATGTATATGCCCGCGATGCGACAGCCGAATTTTTATTACACTTATTATAAATATAAAAACTTTTATTTATTAGTAAAAACATTTATTTTACTTAGGAGGGTAAAGTAAATACGTGATGCTTAAATTTTTTAAAGCATCGAGGGTGTGCAAAAATATTGTATAAGATAATATTCTATGATTAATTATATTTTATTCTAGAAAATTTTGTTCCATAATAAATTTCCGCGATATAAAAAAAAACAGTAATCGTTCTCGATTTCCAGAAAGGCATACCAGCTTTACAACGAGATGTAAATACACCTATCGATTCACCTTTACGATATATTTACAAAAACAACTCGTAGTAAAAGACAAGCAAGCAGTAAAAACAACTCGATGAAATTAGATCCCTTAAAAAAATATATAAGCGATAATGAATCGAAAAGTACTGAGAACTTCCAAATTTTGCTCAGATACTCTATACAGACAGATCCTCTATAACTTATGGAGATATACATAACTTATAGATACAAATCAAAATAAAATAAAAATAAAAGCATATAAATGTGGAAAAATGTGTGAAGATTGAGGAATGGCGTTTAAAAATTATCGAAACACGTCGATTTCTAATCTAAGTAAATTCGTAAGTGAAAGTAGTGTGTTGCGCACATCGCATCAGATTTTTTAATTAGTGTCATATTTATTTATATTTTTAGGATATTTCTGTTTTTTTAAGAACTACTAAAATATTATAAAATAAGGACAGGATTTTATTTTTCAATTCAGAAGATTAGATAAGATAACACTAATTTTCTTAGAAATGGTCCTATTAGATGTTTGGTTTTAGATTAAAAAGAAAATATATAAATAAAACTTGGCCTGAATTTATTTTTATAATTCGACGCTTCCTTGATCGTGAATTTTTGACAATAAATAAATAAAAGGTAGGTGATAACAGATAAGATAAATTTCAAATTAATTAACAGCTGGCTCCGATAATTATCGATTGGCCTCTCAGCATCTCATCTATTCCACAACCAATAGCTTCCGGTTATATCATTATTCTAGAATTAAAATGCTATTTTAAGTTAATTAACATTGTTTAATCCAATTATTCAAATGAGCATTTTTTTATTTAAGGAAAGTTTTTTTGAATCCTGGTGAAACAGCCATTGCCAAAATTTCAAATAGATGATATGCATCCGAAAACGGCATTAACACTAAATCTACCGACATTTTATATATACCTATTTCTACCAGTGGCGGTCAAATGACCGCTTTTGAAATAAACGTTATAGTCTTTTCCAGTTGATTGTACTTTGTAATAGTACTTCTAATAGAAACCTGCCTGTGCAAAAATTATATAAATGTATTTATATTATGTATTTACACTAAGGGTAACCAGACATATAAACTCTCTCAGATTGTGTGTTGATTACGCGTGTGGGATACTGTGACTTGCTAAAAAAACTGCATATTAAGACATATCATATTTTCAAGTGGTTTATTTATTTTTTTCAACAAAAGTTTCTTTATTTTCATTATTCGATTTGTTATTTTTATCTAAATACAGTGGTTTTTTTTTTGTTTTTTTATCAAACGTTTTTATTATTTTCATCCCGTACTGTTACAAATAGAACTAATCACTTCTCAAATATTTGTAATGCCGCGTAAAGAGCCAGTAATCTAATTTGAATGATCGCCATTTTGCCTCACCTCGTGAGTTACCAGCAGTCGCTCTGTACCCATCATAAAACAAACTGTAAGCACATGGCGTTTTCCTAGAACACAATCGGATGGCATTTTCTTGGAAAACTACTGTCTTTGTGTTAAGTTTGAGATTTCAATGCAGATAAATTCATAAAATATCATATATATTCTAGCGGTCAAAAGACCGCTCAGGGTAGACAACGATAGAGTACATATTATTATCAGGAAAACGAAAGAAGAAGAGAAATATATATTGAAAAATTAAACAGATATATATTATAGAAAAAGTCGTGCAGTAAGTTCAAGAAAAATAAAAACCTGGAATTTAACAATTTAGATTAAAGTCTCTAACCGCTCTGGTAGGTTTAGTGCTAATGAAGTCATATTCGGCCAATCAGAAAGGATCTATTCTGTTACAGGTCAATGCTCAGTACCATGTCTAACGTATGAACTGACGAAAATTGTTTTTTTATTTTTAAATAATTAATTTATAATTTTTAAACAATTTTATCAGAAAAGATTGTTTGAAAATTGTTTTGCGCTTGATTGAAGACTCTGCCACATCCATCTCGACTTCTTGCCAAACCACTAACATTTTTTTTAGGCAGTGCACCTCTTTTTAAGATTAAAAATATTCATAAAAAATTCTATATAATTTTTTTTTTAGAATGAGTGTCGATTATCCGGACTATTTTTTTTTATTTACAAAATAGATTTTTGGGGAAATATGCACAGGACTTGAAAAATTCAATCAGAATTTCAAAATTCCTTTTTTATTTATTTGTTCACATCTATTTACATATAATTTTACATCATTGGCACGTTGCTGTTTCTCGAATATATATATATTAATTTTAAACATTTTATTTTTTAAAGGAAAATATTGGGCTGAGCCGGGAGTCGAACCCGGATCTCCCGCGTAACATGCGCAGTACGCTATCCACTGCGCCACCGAGTACGTTTCCGAGCCGAGTTGATCTCATCTGTCTCTGGTCTCTCAATTATTTTGCGAATTTATACGGGGGGTGAACTATTTTGTCCAACTGAACCCGGATACCAGGTTCGAGTAATTTTTATAGATACATATAAGATCTTACATTTTTTTCCGGTTTGATTTCATTTTCCTAAATATTGTTCGAATTTCCCATTTAATTAAATTATTTTCCTAATCTTTCTTTCAAAGATACACACAAGTTTCATTTAAGCCTGGTTTATTAATCAAAGTATTGTTCGGTGTTTGGTTACCTATCTCTTTAAGGTCCTTTTTGCTACTAAGGCTAATCGGACGATGCTACAGTGGGAGTCCTAAATTCTGCCTATCCAGGTATAATTAGGCTAGGGATCTTTAACGAGTACCTGACATCGTACAGGCTCTTGACCTCCATTTTACGTCCTGTCCGAGGGACGGCATGACTAAGGATTTTTTACTTTCATTATAAAATCCTAGGGCCACCACGGGGCGCGAACCCTGTCTCATATTCGGCGATTCTTTGTCTTGTTTACAATGTAAAAAAAAAGTGTTTTTTAATACTTAAAAAAAATTAGATTTATTTCGTGTTATTTTTTCCTAGTTCGAAGTTCACTTTACTATAATTTTTTTGGTTATCCGGACTATGGCTGTCATAGATTATTGCGGATAAGTCTTACTCATTGGTAGACATGTTTTGAGAGTAATGGAAAATGGAATATTGATTAATACCAATGTTTTATATCATTTATTTTTATGGTAAATTTTTAGTGATTTGAGGCTAGACAGCCAAATTATTTTGTGATCTTTATTTTAGCTCAATTTTTACAGATTTTTTTATTTTTTAAAACGGTATACCTGCATCAACTTCCGGATAAGCGAATATTGATAAGTGTTTAAGAGAGATGGAGTGATAAAAGAGAGAGTGAGAGAGAGAGAGAGAGAGAGAGAGAGAGAGAGAGAGAGAGAGCGAGAGGGCTAAGTGGAAGAGTGTTGACTCGGACCCCTAATTGCAGTGATCCGCTCTCACGCTGGGCTGGCCAGACAGTGACCCCATCATTCACTCAGCCCAGTGTCTTCTACTTCGTTAGCTCTGTCTGCGTCTCTTCGTGTCTCTTATTTACTCGTCTTTATCAATGGCCGTCTACTTCTATCAATGGCCTTCCTTTTCCAGTCTCATTGATAAACCAGAGCAGGTGAAAACAGGTGCAAAACATACGTAAACAACAAAAAATGGCTATCTATATAATAAAAATTTGATGCGATGCGCGCAACACACAACTTTCACTTACCTAATTACTTAGATTAAAAATCGACGCGGGGTCACCTGTGGTGTAGTGGTTAGCATAGAAACCTACAATACTAAAGGTCGCGAGTTCGCGTCCCGAGGTGGCCCTAGGATTTTTTAATGGGAGTAAAAAATCCTTGGCTAGCCGTCGGATAGGACGAAAAATGGAGGTCCCGAGCCTATACGATGTCAGGTACTCCTTAAAGATCCCTATCCCAATTATACCTGGATAGGCAAAATTTAGGACTCCCACTGCAGTATCGTCCGATTAGCCTTAGTAGCATAAAGAGACGTTAAAACAAACAAATAAATATGTAAACGCCATTCGTGATAATTCGGCAATACAAGTATAATACTCCATCTTGTCTGATATTATAATTCTCTACTTATTTCATGAAACCTTGATTTAGAAAGAAACAAATAATTTCCATTAAATATGCATGTTTCAAAACACGTTGACTACTCTTTCCCATCAACATAACGTTTTCAATTATAAACAATGGCCTTTCATTGTGGGCTTGACGTGTTTTATGATTTGTCGCAATATGCATGATAACGGGCTAGACGGATTTGGCTAATTTTTCTTCGTGTTCGTAATAGTATTCGCAATAAGTTCAGTTTGGTTTATACGTAAACGAAAACTTTAAGAGGTGCCCGGGAGGTGTACAAATTGTGTTATTCGGGCATAACTCGAAAACTATCAAATTGTGCGTATTGTGTAAATGTAATCATTCAAATGTAATCATTTGTGTAATGTTTGTGGGAATGTAATCATTCCCTCTATCTATATAAAATTTATCCATCCACATATCCACCTTTTACATTAAAATAGTTACTTCCATCACTAGTATCGAAAGTGGTGCGTGGTCGAGTTTAACGCGAAATTAAGCCAACCACCGATAACACACTTTTGGTACGTATTATGAACGACACTTTTCATCATACTGCTCATACTTGAGTACATTAAAACACTTTTATATTTCATTAATAACTTACAGATACAATATATGTAAGAAATTAAATTGACATTTTTTTTTTTTTAACATCTATTTATCTATATAAATAAAGTTGAAATTCTGTTTGTTTGTTTGTTTATTTGTTCTTTATAGAAATCCATACCGTTTGTCCTAAATTCTCCAAATTTTGCTCAGCGGTTCTTTGATACCAGGTGCGAACACCTGTCCATATTAAAATTGCATAACTTCAGCCGAACTTCAGCTGATATTCTTTATTCTCCAAATTTCGCTAAGTGGTTCTTTCAGACCAGGTGCGAACACCTGTCCATATTAAAATTGCATAACTTCAGCTGATATTCGTTATTCTCCAAATTTCGCTAAGTGGTTCTTTCAGACCAGGTGCGAACACCTGATCATATTAAAATTGCATAACTTCAGCCGATCTTCACCTGATATTCTTTATTGTTATAAAAATCATAATGATCTCACTTTACAATGTTGTTTTTTTTTTTTTACGAAATCGACTATTTGAGTCGATAAAAGTCTCAGATTTAAAAATGAAATTTAAAAAATAGATTTAAAAAATGAAATTCTCCGGGTGAAACCGGAATATACAGCTAGTTAATCTATAAATAGAAGAAAAACTAGGTGCTTATTAGGCCGAGGTCGAATCTTTTATCTTCCAATAAAATAGTTTAAAAATTATAACTTAATTATTCAACCAAAGACCATAAATAAATAACATCATTTATTAATATATATTACTAGCAGGTGAGGTTAGCGCACTAAAAAGATTTTTCAGGCCTAGGCCCGAAAAGTACTACTTTACGGACTCAAACCGAGTATTGAAAACACATGTTTTTGATGCAATAGGATGAAAAAAAAATTTTTTTACAACAAAGAAAAATTACTTTTCGCTTAGACCGAAGGGTATTTTAACGTGCGTCTGAATAGGCTCCTTAGAGGCTATCAATAGTTCATGATAAAGCCTCCATAATCGAAGGAAATTCTCGAGTGAGGACTAGATTTACCGCAGGTGGTTCGAGATAATGTCGATGATTGGGCAAATACATCAAGGCGAATTGGGCAAATCCTTTATAGGAGAAGCCGCCTTAGATTTTTTGAGTGGGTTTTCAACACTTACGAGTCTATTATCTGTTATGATGGTAATCACTGATACAATCTTACTGTACAACAAAATCAAAACGACTTTTTAATAAGACCCTTTTGGGTTTATTACATCTAGAAACTATTAGCAAAAAAGATTCATAAAGGTGTCATTGTCATCATTATCATCATATTCCTTCCCCTTCTACCGCTGCGCAGTGTGGGGATGCCCTCTTTAGAGCTTGACCCAAGTATCCCTCTCCTATAGAACTTCTCTCCTCTTGCTCCAGTACAGTCCTCGCTTCCTGAACGCTTCCCGTACACCTTCTTCCCAGGTGATGCGTGGTCTTCCTCTCGGTCATATTCCATCAACTCTTGTCTCATAAGTAATCCTTGCCGTTATTTCTATGCTCATCCTTTGGAGGTGCCCAAACCATCTCGATTTATTTTCTTCTAGAATGGTTTCTACCGGCTGTACCTCAAGGTTCGATGTTATAGTTGTATTGTGGATCCTATCTATCCTTGTCTTTCCTTCAACCTTCCTCAAGTGTCTCATCTCCGTTGTCTGGATCTGGCTCTTGTTTTTTGAGGAGAGGGTCCATTATCCGGAGAAGTAAGATAGGATGGGCAGGCTCGTGACTTGTCAAATTCAGGAACGGTGTCATTGTCAAATTCCAAAAACAAAAAGAAAGAAAAACAACGCTTCACTTCACACTCAGACACGCTCACTTCAGTCCGAGTTGCAGACCTGAAAGAGAGCAGCAGTTCCGCCTCAGTAGCTACAATCGACGTCCGGTCAACAGGAGCGGAAAGTTGACAACTGTCTTAACCCAGGAAACGTAGCGCTACTCGAATTAACCGATATACTAAGTTACTAAATCGATGAGACGAAGTAACCCTATTATCGTTTCAGGGATCCTCTAAAAGCAGTATTTATAATACTTTAAAACAGACCATATTTACATTTACCCTTTCTAAGCCTTTTGTCAATAAGAAACTAAGAACGGTGTAATTTACTTACTAAAGGTTAGAGTTCAATATACGCAAAACACTTTGATTTTTAATGTATGATTTATTGGAAAGAATAATTATTTCATACAATAAACCACAAAGTTTCCCCAGAAATAGTGAAACAGTAAATAGAATAAATAAACTACGAAAGCATATCAATAGGAATACACTACGCTACCAACTTGACCGGAATAATGAGTTACTAATAATAAAAAAATTTACATCGGACGTTATTAAATTTTCTCATTAATTATTTATAATATATTAGTCACAGCCTGGTTTTACATTATGGACATAACTTGACCCTATGCTCTCCACAAAT
Organism: Aelia acuminata; assembly: GCA_911387785.2. Taxonomy (NCBI): domain Eukaryota; kingdom Metazoa; phylum Arthropoda; class Insecta; order Hemiptera; family Pentatomidae; genus Aelia; species Aelia acuminata. The sequence continues at coordinate 150,830,441 of OU426981.1, read as the reverse complement.
ACAATAAGATTTGGTCATTCTTCTCTTCTGCCAAGGACCAAATTGACACATTTCTTGAGGTCCAAATAGTCCATAAATATTCCACCTACAGATAGAATTAGCTTTCAAGACGAACATTAGGCAGCACTTCGTTTCCAAGACTGACACAAAGTTACATATGAGGTAGTGCTTCGTCTTGCCGACTTTATTTCAGAAAAATAAATTAAATGATTGACTACCTCAATCGACCGACCTTCTACCTACAGGATCTGTTCTAGTACTAAGTGGAGATAGAACTCCCGGAAGGTGGGCCAGCGTCGCACGCGAACGCTACCTTTCCCGGGTTAAGCAAAACCATATTTATTAAAACCGTATTAGTTTGTAGCGTGCAATGTTGTTGCAACATACGCGATTGATCTCGGTTATTAACGTGATAAAAGCGATAGATATGATTATCTGTTCGGTGTATGTGTGAATTCACCTTCGAAAAGTTGAATTTTCCCGGACGAAGTCATCGTAAGAAGGAAGAATCTCCTTGCGGCGAACCGAGAGAGGTCTAGAGTGGGTACAGGAGGGAGAACAATGGTAAGGACACCGCATTCCTCGGAGAAGACGTCCTTCAGGAGCCCTATTATATTTAAATACAAGAGCTAAAAGTGTAGCAGGGCTCTAAATCCAGGGGCTGTCACCTCCAGCGGGGAGGATGGTGTTTGTTCTTGCGGCGGCGGGAGGTGACTGCATGCCACTCCACTTGTCTTCTACACAGAGTTAACGATGCCAAAACTATCAAATATATATCACAAGGATCTCCTCTAAGCGGTGATAGTTGTCCGTCATGGTAGTATTAACTAGCTAAAGTACTTTTTGGGCTCAATATCCAATCAACGAGCGTTCTGACCCTGCAATCTTGAGTTTTGTCAATATTTAGTAGTGTTTTACATGCATCAATGTTAAGAAAAATACGAAAAAAGAAGATTCTCCGGGAGGAAACTTTAGAAGAATGGAATGGCGGTGGGTGACAACCACGAACGGGGCTATACTGAGGAAGTACTTCCCCACCGTCGGATTGCGTTTAGATAAGACTTGGGTCCTCCCGAACTATTGGGTCTCAAGAATTCTTAGGGGCATGGGGGATTTACAGGAAGCGGTGGGCCTAAACCACTTTACGTTAGTCCCAAGAGAAGAGGATCCATGGAGGCCGCCGGACAGAGGAGGCGAAGAAGAAATCGGGGGAGGCTGATAAACAAACACAAGAGAGCAGTGCAGTGAATACTGTAAATTGATATACTTGCAGCAGTGATATGTTATGCAGGCATGCGTATCATACCACTGTTGCAAAACCCATATTATCCTAGAGTTACGGTAGGGTTGAATAAATAACGGCTTTAATTATGAGCAATGGTATGTCATTAAAGGCTTACTCCGCATGGGTGGGCTCAACGTGCTTTATGAGTTGATGGAATATTTTTCTTTTTTTTTTCCCCTCTATATGTTTACTTGATTTTTTTCATATTTAGCCATTTCTTATTTTTAGGCGAACCGAGAGACAGTTAATATCTCCAAATAACCAAAAACAAAGGTAATTTATAAGAAAACAAAAAAAGCCTCTTCCCCATTTAAGCCCCCTCATAACATTTTAATAGTGATAAAGCTTACCTGATAATAATGAAGTTAAAGCAGTATTTGAGTAAATAAAAAAAAACACGTGAAAATGATACAAAATTTATTAAGTAAAGTGCCCCCTCCGTTTGATCAATTTTGATGAAATTTTTGCTGTCACATCACGGGCATATTCATACACTGAATACCCAATTTCAGGTTCGTACGGTTTATAGTTTTTGAGCAAGTCTGTTCACACATACACACACAGACCATTTCGCGGGACTTGGTTATTTGGACTCAGGGGACCCCAAAACGTGTATTTCTGTCGAGAACCGGAAGTTGAAATTTTTCACCATTGCAATACTTTCCCTAACTATATATTTCGTGTATAGTTAAGTGAAAGTAAAAAACGTCCTAGTACAAGGGCATCGAAACGATCAATGGACCATTTTTTGTATTATTGCAAAAATGAAAAGCTACACACAAATAATTATTAATTGCAATAGCTACTAGACATGCTAATGGGGAGCAATTGAACAAGTCTTTGTGAACGTCGTTTTTTTTTTTCTGTTCTTTTCTTTCTTTTTTCATGGTCGTTAAACTAACAGCATCTTTACGGTCAACCAACGGATCTATAAAAAGTATCAAACGACAAATTCCTGAATTGGTCGAGGCAGCTGTGCACTATGTCTGAACGCTTCGGGACAATTATCTTCAATGTCAGTTATTAATTTTTTTCCACGTTATAAAAAGAATAAACCATAAAGTGACTCAAGAAGAAAATATTCCCATTGCCTTAGTCACTTGAGAACTGTGATCCTACTGGTATAGTCGCATTAATCATCATTATATATTATAAAGCAAAGTGTACAATGTGCGTGCCGAAAAGGCTCAAAAACGACTACACGTACTGTCGAGAATGTTATGTTGTCATATTGCCCTATTGCCCCTAACGATGAAGAAGGTTTCAGTTTTCATTTTAAGTGTGTAATGTTGAAGGGACAAGGGCTGTAATTTTAAGCCTCTCGCTACCTGTAATTATCCCCTCTAATAAGCCCTAGGCGAGTTGATGAATGAAAAAATTTAGTTCGAAATTTGGAAGCCAGGAGCGCTAGCTAAGCTCAATTCATAAGGTTATCGTTCATTAGTTCGGTTTTTTATGGTTTTAGCTTCAGCTATTTTCTTTAAATTACACGAGATTATGTATAAATAATTATTTTTTCCTTTTTATTTTTCAATAAGGTCATTACATCTCTGCAATGAAGCGAAATTAAAAATAAACAAAATCAACTGGATTCCTAAGCGAATAAAGTTTTACAGAAGAGGAAAGAATTGGTCGAAACATTCTCTTTAATCAATATACAATGTAACAGTAAATTTACAACAAAAGAAAAATTGCTTATTAGTGTAGTGAGCGAATAAAAACTAACACTGAATAAAATAGATAACCTACAGATAATATGATAAAAGATATAACCTAATGGAATATATACCGAAAATAAAGTGTTCAGATAATATTTCTGTTTAATAGTTCTGTTCTGTTCGTAAATTTTCAACCGAATTCGAAAAAGGAGAAGTTACTCAACTTGATAAGGATGCGGTACCGTCATGAGAATGGTCTCAATGGAATCAGAACATAGAAACCATAAAAGATGGTAAATACCAGGACATATGTGCTGCCAACCAATTTTTTCTTAATCTAGAAAAGGGAAGAAAACACATTGAGGGAACCACATTAATGGGGTCTCTTATACCCAAACCATATATGGGCGAACTCAGAGGTTTCGAAACTTACCACTAATACTAAGCTGAAGGTTCAGGATGGTACAAATTTTGTTTTAATCATGATTAATTTTGGTCTATATTTCTGTACTATTAAATTTTAAAGTTATTGTTTCATCTACCTCTTCCACAACTGAGCGAAGTCGGGCCCCAAAGCTAGTAATAAATATAATGAACTTTTGCGATAATTCTCAATTTAAATATATATTTATTTATTACGAGCAGACCCTATCACGCGTTGCTGTGGCTGAGTAGCTATAATGCGTTGAATTAGTTATATCCTATTCTTTTTACTTTCACTTACCTATATATGAAATATATAGTAAGTGGAAGTATTGCGATCGTGAAAAATTTCGACTTCCGGTTTTCACCGGAAATACACGTTTTGGGACCCCCTGAGTCGAAATAACCAAGTCCCTCAAAATGGTCTCTGTGTGTGTGTGTGTCTGTGTGTGTGTGTGTGTGTGTGAACAGACTAGCTCAAAAACTATAAACCGTGGGAACCTGAAATTGGGTATTTAGTGTAGGTATATGCCCGCGATGTGACAGCAAAAATTTCATCAAAATTGCTCTAATGGAGGGGGTACTTTATTTAATAACTTTTTAGGTTTTTTTCGATTTTCTCAAAAACGGCTCCAACGATTTTGATTAAACTGAGTATTTGATCTATTTATATGCCCGAGATATGACTGTAAAAATTTCATCAAAATTGATTAACCGGAGGGGGGACTTTACTTAATAAATTTTGTATCATTTTCACGTGTTTTTTTTATTTACTCAAAAACGGCATTAACGATTTTGATCAAACTGGGTTTATGTTGTATGTATATGCCTGAGATATGACTGTAAAAATTTCATCAAAATTGATCAACCGCAGGTGGCACTTTACTTAATTTATACACTTTATTTCATGACTTTTTTTCCAATTTTTAACTTTTTTTCGATTATCTCAAAAACGGCTTTAACGATTTTTATCAAATTCGTCATGTTTAATGAAAATTAAGTTTTCTTCAATATCAGGTAAGCTTTATCATTATTAAAATGTTCTGAGGGGGCTTCTTTTTTGGGGGGGGGGGGGGGGCTTTTTTGTTTGTTTGTTTCTTATAAAGTACCTTTGTTTTTGTTTGGATGGAAAAATTAACTGTCTCTCGTTACGCCTAAAAATAAGAAATGGCTAAATATGAGATATGATAAAAATAAATAAAACGTAAAGAGGAGAAAAAAAGAAAAATATTCACAAAACTCATTAAGCCCACGCATACGGAGTACGCCTTTAATAACATTGTTCATAATTAAAGCCGTTCTGTTCTTTTGAGAAGTGGCAATTAACAAAACGCATTAATTTCTAATCTAAGTAAGTTTGTAAGTGAAAGTTGTGTGTTGCGAGCACGCACCAGATTTTTTATAGTCAAATCAAAATTCACTGATGAAGATAAAGAAGTTTCAGCTAATCTAAATACCTACGGGGTTCGAATTAGAACATCACGCCAAATTTAAAATTGTTAGGTAATGAATTTAGAAGGGTTAAAGTGTTTATTTTTTACATCTCATATTTGACTATAGTAAGTATAAATAATTCATTCATTTAGCACTTACTGGATTATTCCAGCAAAGGCGAGATTAAATATAAATAACACACGTGTTAAAGGAACTAATAAAGAATATAATTGGAATAGGGTTTAGTACAATCACAATAGACAGCCAAAATGTACAAAATTAATCTTTTGCCAAAATAGAGTACTCTATAAAATATATATTAACTAGCATTCCCCGTCGCGGCTTCGCCCGCGAGCCTTTAAAATCAATTCTTTGACCATTATCTTGGTATTGATCTAATATAATATGTTAACTGATGTTAAGGAGATTTAGTAGGATTTGAGCTTCCGGTAGGTAGAATGTTGGAGGGGGAAGCTGCCGGCTCGGTAGAAGAGACGCAGACGCGCAATGGAGAGAGTTCACTAAAACCGCCAAAACAAAAAATGACTTACTCGTCGTGAACGCTTCATTTTTCGGCTGTAAAACATGGTTTTCGACGCCCAATAGGGCCTTTCGAGTTAAACTGGTCGTATCAAATTCTTTAAAATGAGTCCTAATTTGATATATTTTCTCGAAGTTCGAAAATAGATGTCCGTTAGAGTTAAACGACAATTTCGCCATTTACATTTTGATATTCCTTTCTTAGTGGTTACCTAAATCGCTTTTAAAATCTAATTTCCGAAGTTTCTAATCATAAGTAGTTTTTGCTCTGCGTTGATTCTGTCAGTCAGGACAAAGCCTCTTATACATATGGAGAAATATATGGAGAAGAGATCGAAATAAACACGCACCATCCCCAATCATAGGAATCACAGTGTGCATAATTTGATTACTACTAATATTTAAATAATCTGTAGCCATATTTTATGTGAATGTCTATTTTAATACTATTATAACGTTAAATCGATATTCAAATAAAAAACATATGGTTTAAAATCTCAACAATAGATTTCCGTTAGAGTTAAACAACAATTTCGCCATTTAAGCCCCTTAGGGGTTACATTTTTGAAATTCCTTTCTTAGTGGTTACCTACATCGCGTTTAAAGTCTAAATTCCGAACTTCAAGTTTCTATCATTAGTAGTTTTTGCTCTGCGTTGATTCTGTCAGTCAGGACAAAGCCTCTTATATATATAGAGATTGAATTCAGAAGATAACACATGATGATTTGAGATTAGATATCATATGGGTATGTTCTAACTGAAATAGGTTAGCAAAATATCTTTTGCTAAAACAAATAAATTCGATGCTTTCCCTACACGTGAAAAGGCGAAACACAATTGCCCATGGGAAAAACATGGATTTTCCTGGTCCAAGCGAGAAAACATAGGTTTTGCTATTGGATCACCCACCCTAAACATCGGAAGAAATTTAAGTGTTGTGTCAATAAATCAATTTACACCGCCATCTGTTGGAAATTTATATAACTTACAAATAGCCACACTCAATCGTAGTATGATAAGCATTTAATTTGCAATAAAAGAAATATTGAGGAGATAAAAACTAAAATCGAGATAAAAACTATCCAATCTTTTAAGTTGGACCAAACTACACACAATGAGCTAAATTTCATAACAATCGGTTGAGTAGTTCATAATTTTTACTTCCACTTACCTATATATGAAATATATAGTAAGTGGAAGTATTTGATCGATTTATATGCCCGAAATATGACTGTAAAAATTTCATCAAAATTGATAAACCGGAGGGGGGACTTTACTTAATAAATTTTGTATCATTTTCACGTGTTTTTTTTATTTACTCAAAAACGGTTTTAACGATTTTGATCAAACTTGGTATTTGATGTATTTATATGCCCGAGATGTGACTGTAAAAATTTCATCAAAATTGATCTACGGGAGGGGGGACTTTACTTAATAAATTTTGTACCATTTTCACATGTTTTTTTTATTTACTCAAAAACGGTTTTGATCAAACTTGGTATTTGATGTATTTATATGCCCGAGATATGACTGTAAAAATTTCATCAAAATTGATCTACGGGAGGGGGGACTTTACTTAATAAATTTTGTATCATTTTCACAGGTTTTTTTATTTACTCAAAAACGGCTTTAACGATTTTGAGTAAATAAAAAAGTTATTTTAACTTACTAAGTAAGTTGGTAAGTGAAAGTTGTGTGTTGCGCGCACGCACCAGATTTTTATATATATAAGGCTATCCCACGTTTATCGGCGGGTATAATTTTAGAATGAGCATCTAACCATTCAGAATCTTCAGATCATATAACTCATTCTGTAATCCCATTTTGCAGCATCAGGATGCCAATGAAAAAAATGTACTGTTTGATTTCCTTTAGTTTTTTAGTGTACTGAAATCACTTCTTCTGAATCATAGTTGTAAATTTTTGAATATTTATCTGTTATAAATACTTATTTAAAGTGAAATGGTATCTTAATGCCTGTGTTACATCGATTCATATAATGTTTCATTATCATACATATTATTTATTATAACGCCTTACCGGCCAACTTCAAGAAAATGTAACAAGCGTGTATTAAATTAAAACATTTCTAAAACTAAAAAGATACAGAACAAAATGTCACCTCATTCGTTCAACGTGTTCTGTACCAGTTAATAAATTCTGCATTCAACTAAATCCCCATAACGACGAAATAATCATTAAGTCGCTACCGATGATTAATTATAATGGAAAAGTAACAAGGTGCAGAATATGATGTGATTTTTTCATTTGCGTTTTTCCCTTTTTAATCAGGACCCCGGTTTCCAAGGACTCCAGGAGCTGAGAGCTATAAAATACCCAGCTCGAGAATAGAGACTCCTCCGAGACGTCTTGGAAAAAAGAATCGATTATAATTCCTCGACTTCAGTGAAGCCGCCGTAGAGCTCGGAACGGGAGGACCATTCTGGACCGGGGTAAATTGGCCGATACTCGACGAGATATGGGAGTTGCTGAGCTCAATGGCAGAGTTTTATGTCGGATGAACGAATGGTGGGCTACCATTTGGAACTGGTTTGTTTAAACTGCTTAAATTATGAGCGTCCAGTTAATTTCTGGACTGGCGCAGACAGTGAGGGGCCAGATATCATCTTGGAGGACGTTTCGACATCTTTGAGATCTCAAAATATCTAGACGATGATATATTTCGATTGACCTTTGAATATGCCATAAGTATATATAATTACGATCGGTTAAATGATGGTCAGGATTTTCAGTTTACAATGATTTTGTTATGGTAAGCCGACGTTTCGATCCAACTTGTGGAGCTTCATCAGGGCTAAAAGAAAACAAATATATGAGTATCTATGCTAGAGGGTGACATTAAATGGATACATTGCAGAACTGATAATAATATAAAAGATGGTGTATACATGAATATTAAAATAAGCGGCTGGTTAACAAGATAAGATAGAATCTGATATTTACCTACTGAGTCCAGGTGGATACTAAGACTAAAGGTAAAAATAAGGTGAGAGGTAGTGGTATGGGGTTAGTTTGCCGACTTCAAAGGTTTATCAAAGTTTTGCGAGTAGTAGCGGGAGGTGGACAAATTTTTTGAAAAGATTTGGCTCCGCCGGGAGTCGAACCCGGGTCTCCTGCGTTACATGCGAGGATGCTAAATTTGACTTATGTCAATAAATATCATAAATTGGACAAAATGTGTCCACCTCCCGCTACTACTCGCAAAACTTGTGAAATAGGGGGAGTAGGTATCAGTGAAGAGGAAGGATTTGCTCTGCCTTGAGCCGAGCTCTGTGGTGTAGCGGTTAGCATCCTCGCATGTAACGCAGGAGACCCGGGTTCGACTCCCGGCGGAGCCAAATCTTTTCTCTTCAAAAATTAATAATAATTTAAAATGGTGGTCAGCCACAAATAAAGATTAGATTAATTAAAATTATATATAATTACGATAGGCGGACGCGAGCGATGGTGATGCTTCTTTACAGGAACTAGAGAAACGGGGATAGAAGCCGGGCCATTACCTATAATTCATAGGGTTTTTTGGCGTTTTTAATTTATTTTTCCATAATTAAAACCTGATTGAGCAAAAAATAATTTGTGAATGTCTAATAGGTATTGCTCGGTCCCTCAGTATTCAATAAGAAAACCAAAAGACGTGTCATTCCATTTATTTCCAAAACATGAAAAGCTTCTTAAAGAGTGGATTGTAAAATTAAGAATAGATAAGCCTGTTTAGAAACGTATGACGATAAGAAGTCTTCATTTTGAGTATATTTATCCAGGTAAATATTAGTATTTGACATTTCATTATTTCAAAATAACATTGGATTTTATACAAATAACATTGGGACCTTAGTGCCATAAATTTTTTTTTCGTTTATATTTTCCCCATTTTTTATTACAGCCGTTGTGCTTAATTGTTCCGAGTTTTCAATGCGATGCCTGAAAGTTTTGACAAATAAATAAATAATATGACAAAGAAACTAAGCTGTCATGAAAATGACAGCTGCCATAACAATGATTGTATGAACAGGTAATTAATGTTATTACTAACCGAAAAACGTAGAATAAAGATACAACGATGTGTTTGCATTTACCAGAACGACCAGCTTTGCACGAAAATTGCTTATTATTATTAATAAACTTGATTTCCACTTTTATTTGATGGGGCAGTCCTTTAACATCGCTTGTTTGAATGCGCAAGGCTTATAAAATAACTGTTTTTTTACTTCTAGATATTATTCCACATTTAATTATGTGCTTTGCATCAAGGATAGCCTGCCCTTCAATTAATGATCTTATAAAATTACCAATCATGTCTATCACATCAACTATGTCTATCCCCGTTCCTTCCGACATTTTGCAAAACTACTAGCGCACCCTATAGTCGATTGCGCCCGCGAATAGGATGATTAATAGTCAGGATTTTATGTTAAGCGTTTTTTATCTTGAAAAGCCAAAGTTTCATTCCAAATATGTGGATCTTCATCAGGGCTTGTTGATCCCAGAGTAATACAGATACTGTATCATGGGCGTCACCAGCACAAAATTATTGGGGGGGGGGGCTCAATATTTTCCTTGATAGGGTAGGTAGAAATTTGAGGGGCTAAAAGTTGAAATAATAATTAGTAATAATAACAACTGTTGGAGCATTTCATTCATCCTCCAACGACTTATGTTAAAGGTAATTACAGCCTCTTAAAACTTTTCAATTTATATCTCAGTTGGAATACAAGTAGTTGCTAAGGCCACATACTGAAGGATGTGGGTCGAAAATTCTTGATTGAATTTTATCCAAGTTTTTTTTCTGATCAGGATCAGTAGAAAAACTTGGATAACCCACTTATTTCATTGCTTTCCATCAACTTCTATAAGCTTCAATGAATTGATGGAAAATAGGATCAAGCTGCTTGGTTTAAAAAAGAAATGGAGACTAATCCCGGGGAAGAAACTTTTGTTAAAGAATTCATAAAACAAAACAGTCCAAGTAGAAATAAAAATTTATAATTCATGAAATATACAATACGCCACACTATGCTTTTAACAATAGAGTGTGCTTTTATTAACTAATATTTTATTGGTTAAACTCGGATAAATTCGTAAAATCGTCTTTTTATTTAATTTTTTACATTGGGTCTTCTTCTGCCAAAATATTGGGGGAGAAAGTCCCCTCCTACCAAAATATAGAGGGGGGACAGTCCCCCCCTGCCAAAATATTGGGGGGATGCGTCCCCCCAGCGATGACGCCCGTGTAATGTATTACCTAGTTTCTGTATTACTCTGGACTCAGAAGCCCTGATGAAGATCCACAACTAGGGATCGAAACATTGGCTTTTCAAAATATAAAATATTTAACTGAAAATCCTGACTAATATTCATCCTATCGTAATTATATTTTTTTTTGTATGTTATATTTATATATTTTTTGTTATATTTATATATTTTTACTTATGTATTACCTCCTTTAGTATACTTTTTCATTCTAATTTTTATGCTTTCCTGTCTTAATTAATTTACTGACATATTACCGATTTGATTGACATATTGTTGTTTTTGGAAGAGCAACACTGTTATATGCCAATTATTGAGAGGTGAGTACAAAAAAAGAGTATACGACTGAGAAAGGAGCGTTTAGTAAGTGTGCTTTTTTATGATAATAAACCTAAGTGTTATTATAATTTTAAAAAAGTACCTATAATATTCCATAATGGAAAATAGAAAAATGACAACAAAAAATTCCTTCCTTTTTTAGAAAGAATTCCTTTCTTTTACTTGTGATAGGTGACAAGAATAAGATATAATGTTAAAAGAAAACCCTTAAAGATGGAAGTAATTCCGAAAGGTAGATTGAAAAATGTCAGGATATCTTAATTGTTCTGCCAAGTTCGTCTCGTGGGCCGAGAAACCCTCCTGGGGCAAACACAGCCTCTATAAAATGGCTACCCTTAATTGAAAAATTAAGAGGAAAAAACCTGGCGGTTGAGCGTGATCACGGTCAAATCACCTCCTTGCACGACCGCTGACAAGGAAAAAGTGCTCTCCCTTACACAGTACTGAATTCAAGAATTTCATGAGTTGTAATGGTACCTACAGGTTGTTTTTTTTTTTCCAGATTAAAAAATGTAAAGATTCGACTTGTTTTTTTAATAAACATATAATAAACAAGAAAGATTTGACCACTCAATTAGTGGAATCCAATAAAAAAATATATATCACTTGTGTTTGGTCAAAGGGGGTTAAGTCATCGAATGTGAAGCTTAAAAAACGATTTACCAAGCTTTTGAAAATCATTATAAATTCTTTCTGATTGTATTTCTTTATTCCAGAATAATAAATGAAACTATATTCTTTCAACAGAGACTGTAATAAATGATGAATAACAAATAAGTTATAGTCAACTATGAATTTTAAGAAAACGAGACAAAGAAAAATTTTTTATGACTTAAGTTCTTTTGCCCAATCATGAATGATATTAAAGCGATTTATACAAATTTTGAATTTAATAAAACAATGAAAAAGTGTGCACTTATCATTTGTTTGCCTAGAACACAAAAAAGGACTAAATGTGTTTCTAAGTGTATAACAAAAGGTTGATAATCCTGATTCATCTCGTTCCCATAAGGAGAGAAAAAGCGAAAAAAAAACTCCTAAATTAAACCGTATCGGAAGGAGCTCTTCAATATCAAGAATTTTAACTACGTCCTGAAACCTTGTCCTGCCACAATAATACACACACACATTTAAAATTACCTACCGCGAGCAAGAAAGAAAGAAAGAGAAGAAAAAAACGTGTATAGAATATTAGAGATCAAAAGGAAAAAAATCTCTGAGAGAATAAAACGGAGAATGAAAAAAAAAAAGAATGAAGAAAGAGAGTGGTTTAATCATACATTGTCGGAGAGGGCAGAACAACAATGTACCTTAGGAAGCTCCTAATGAGAAGAGTCGCGTGGCCTCTTTGTCTTCCGACTTCCTTTCAAGTATCCCTCCCCCCCCCCCCCTCAGTTAAAATTATAATTCGGAAATATTTTTTCGGGGCCGCCTACAAATCAGGTGCCCCCTCCCCATATTCCGTTTCATTTAATCCACCCGACACCTTCTCAGAACTCTTAAATCTGAGAGTACACCAGCGACACCTTTCAAAAGTTCCGCGAAATGACCCCCAATTAAGACTTATTATGTATTTTTATCTTTCCTCTTCGCTCCAGGGAAACTTTCGTGTTCCCGTTTCCATGATCCGACAAAAGGAGGCGCTCCTATCCCAGAGGGGAATAAAGGTTTCTTAACCGAGGTCATGAGGAGTGAAAGAAAAAAAAAAAAAAGTAAAGATAAAAGAATAAAAAAACAAAACAAGATTTGATCACGAATTCGAGAGATTTGGTCTGAGATAATGCGTCGTATGTTTATTTCTGACTTCATTCACCTTCCATTGGGTCTACAAAATACACCACAACGAGATAAACTAATACTTTTTTAATGAAGATTTAAATACACTCAGTTTCTTTTTTTTAAAACCCAAAAAATTGATTTAATTTTCCGAATATGTACTGTCATATTGTCATGAAGACAGGTGGCGTAAAATATTTTCTCCATTTTTATATTTCATTCTATTAAAAATATTATTATTAAATCGGAAGATATTTGTGAAAGTTGCCAAGAACATATATCGGACGGATTAAAGCATCTGTTATTAGAATGCTCATCATACGTATTATAGAAACAAGTATTTGCGTAGCTATATCACAATAAACGATGATCTACTTTCACTGGAAAATATTCTCCATATTGACTCTATTGATAAATTAAATGCAATTTGCTACTTCATTAAAACAATATTTACTTAATTACAATAATCAGGCAAAAGATATCTAACAATAAACAAAAATAATTCCTATTCATTAACAAAAAGGGAGAGAGGATTTATACTAAGGTAACCATTAAACTGTTGATCTTTATTGTATTTATTCATTATACTAGTTAGTAATCTTTAAGTTTAAAAGGAATTATATACATGTATTTCATTATAAAATCTATTATATTTATATATTATTGCTCGATCATAGGATATTGTTTTGTTTTTTTTGTTTTTTATATATATTTATGGAAAAGATCTTTTTTATTTTTTATTTATTTATTTTATGTTAATAAATAAAGATACTTTTGGTTTTAGTGTAATGTTTGAGTAAGAACTATTGTAGAATTAACTTAATAATCTTAATATTAATAGACATTATTATTTTAATTTAATTAATGTAAAATTATTAAAATAGTTATCATGTATGGGCCACTCTCTATTGTAAAAAGTAATTGCTTAAACAATAAATCATTTATTCATTCATATTAAAAATATTCATTCTATTCATCAGGATTCTTTATCATCAGGGTAAATGAGAAAATACACATATTTCTACAATTTTTTTACACATAAATAAAAATATTAAGAAACATTTCGTATTTGTCACTTTTTTAGTTTTCGTTAGTCCTTTTGCATATCATTAATAGCATTTATTCAGCTGCTACAAAAGCTAATCGGACGATGCTACAGTGGGAATCCTAAATTTTGCCAATGCAGGTATAATTAGGATAGCTTTATAACGGGTTCCTGACATCATACGTCGGAACTTCCATTTTACGTCCCATCTAAAGGGCGGCATAAATAAGGACTTTGAAAAATCCTAGGGCCACCTGGTGGGATGGGAACACGCGATCTTTATTATAATATACTCTACAAGACTCCTCAAATGGGTTCTATAATAATGAAAATGAGCATTTTGTTGTCATTTTTAAGTATCGACTACTTGGTTGCAGAAATCTTAATGCTTTTTCGGAGTGAAGTACATTTTTAGGACGCTTGTGAGTGATGTTACTTCATTCCAACATCACATGTATGATATTAAAGCGACTTCGTAAAGCGGAACTTACACGACCAATAATATTGTCAATATATTGTCAATACTGTCGTTTAGCCTTGAGGGCCCACCGTGAATATTGCCACACCTTAGACAGTCAATATTATTGTCAATAATTATATCAATAAATTATCTCAGGGCGTTGGTTTCCACCATTCAGATAAGGTATTTCGAAGTGATTTTTCGTGACATTGAGTGTTTCAACATGACAAGCAAAAGGAAGCTTGTGTAGCCATAATTATGGCTATAGGAAGCATTCGACGAGCTCAAAGAAATCGATGGATGAAAGAATGGTTGAAAAAACGTGAAGAATATTCTCACATCTGAAGGAAATCAGATTGACATATGCAGAAGATTTTCACAAATATTTCAGAAGTCCATAACATTATTAAAAATGGTGGACCTATAGTTGAAACGTGTGAAATTCATGCTTATATAGGCGGGCGCAATCGACTTTAGGGTGCGCTAATAGTTTTAAAAAATGTCGGAAAGAACGGGGATAGATGTAGTTGATGTGGTAGAGATAATTGGTGATTTTAAGAGACCATTAATTGAAGGGTAGGCTATCCTTGATGCAAACCACATAATTACATGTGGAATATCTATAAGTAAAAAATCAGTTATTTTACAAACCTTGTGCCTTCAAACAAGCGATCTTAAAGGACTGCCCCATCAAATAAAAGTGGAAATCAAATTTATGAATAATAATAAGCAATTTTCGTGTAAAGCTGGTAGTTCTGGTAAATGCAATCACACCATTGTAACTTTACTCTACGTTTTTCGGTTAGTAATAACATTAATTACCTATTCATACACTCATTGTTATGACAGCTGTCATTTTCATGACAGCTTAGTTTCTTTGTAATATTATTTATTTATTTGTCAAAACTTTCAGGCATCGCATTGAAAACTTGGAACAATTAAGCATAACGGATGTAATTCAAAAATGGGGAAAATTAGAAAAGAAAAACAAATCTATGACACTATGGTCCCAATGTTATTTGCATAAAACTAGCATTTTGAAATAATAAAATGTCAAATACTAATATTTACCTGAATAAATATAGTCACTTTCTTTAAAATGAAGACTACATATCGTCATATGTTTCGAAACAGGCTTATCTATTCTTAATTTTACAATCCACCCTTTAAGAAGCTTTTTATTTTTTGGAAATAAATGGAATTACATGTCTTTTGATTTTATAATTGAACACTGAGGGACCGAGCAATACCTATTAGACATTTATCAAATAATTTTTTGCTCGATCGGGTTTTAATTATGGAAAAATAAATTAAAAACGCCAAAAAACCCTATGAATCCCAGGTCATGGCCCGTCTTCTATCCCCGTTTCTCTAGTTCCTCAAAGAAGCAGCACCGTCGCTTGCGCTCGCCTATACCAACTGAGTATTGACAACTTTATTGACATATCCCCTTACACGTTTAATATTAGTGACAATATCCCCTTCACTTTTGGATATTGACGCTTCGAAATGAGAATATCTAGATTTTCATCAATATCGTCTCAATATCGCCATCAATACACAAATGTTCACCTTACACGATAAATATTATTGTCAATACCATACTGTATTATCAGTATTATTGATAGTGTAACGTCCGCTTTAGAAAAGATCATCTCAGTCATTGTTCAAACAAACGAAGCAGTTTAACCAAAGAGGTATGAGAAACTAAAACGATAAAAAGAACGGAATTTAGAAGGCAATAACTATTACCTACGGAATTCCTTGCACAGCACTCGACTGTATATGTCCTAGAAACGGAACACAACAATCCTTTCGAGGTCTAGCAGAGCCAAAGAGGTTGTGTTAGTTAACAGTCGGGTCGTGTCCAAGTTAGCCTTGAGGTCCTCTCTAATATCATATCATTTTTCGGCTACAACGAAACTTGACCAGGAAGGCCGAAATTCCTCGAGCCATTATTAGTCCGGCTCGAACCTTTCGTATTGAATAAAATTAAACAAGTAGGTAGTTGTATTCTATTCATTGATGCTGGTTAACAGTATTCCGTTAATCGAATATCTGAGAATATATAAGATAGAATAATAGGGTCTGTTTCGGATTAGGTAAGCCAGTGATTTTTTGGAGACCTCCCCCTCCAATCACCATAGGTTTAGACAGTAAGTCACTCGTATATACCTCTCTGAGTTTATGTTTCCACTCTACTAATGCTTCTCTGCCTATTCCAATTTTCTTAAGGCAAAACTTCACCGTAGCGTATTCATTTGCCCAGGAATATATTAAAACAATAACTTTCCTTAAAGGCAGGCGACATTGTTAGAGCCAGGTTCAGCTGAAGAGGCCAATCGCTGGTTTGCATTTCCTCTTGTGACAAAACCACTTGGATCCACTTTCATGCAGTATTAACTTCATGGGATGCGCTTGCTTTTTCGCATACCTTGTTACTGGGTAGGATTCCCTGGCTCTGTAAAAACTTAACAGCAGCATTCTTCACGTGTTGACTTAAATCAAAGATATTCATAACTGAAATCAATTAGAACAATTATTAAATGGTAGGCACAAATGGAAAGGTTAGGCAAATTATCGCATCATACTTTTACATATGTTATTAAGTCAGAGTAATTTTAATGAAATAATCACGGTCACTTAAAAAAATCACTGGCTTACCTAATCCGAAACAGACCCGAATAATACGAATACAAGCAAATCGGTGTTGAAAATCTGGTGCGATGGGCGCAACACACAACTTTCACTTACCAACTTACTTTGATTAGAAATTAATGCGTTGTGTTAAATGCCATTTCTCAAAGTCACACATTTTTCCATAGTCAATAACTTATTTTTGCTTGTATTTGCTCTCTAAGGTACACTAATTTTTTTTATTGTTGAATAAGAGTTTTCACTGGTGATAATTCGGCAATGAAAACAAAATACTCCATCGCGTGTGATTTTATAATTCTCTATGCAGTTGTTGAAAACTTAATATAGTTACCATGATACAAATAATTTCCATTAAATGAACAGAACGGCTTTAATTATAAACAATGGTCTGTCACTAAAGGCGTGCTGCGCATGCGTGAGCTCAACGTGTTTCAGGAGTTGACGGAATATTTTTCTTTTTGGGACTTTTCTACTTTACTCCCCCTATGATTACTTATATGGAACAGTTACCTTGGAGGTTTCTTTCAAATTATAACACATGATCAATAAATATGAATTCATTGTTAAAAAGTTAAAAGTTTAAGTGCATATATTTCTCATTTATTGTTTAAAAGTTAATAATGAACGGATTTACACTTTATACTTTACACAGTAAATCATTCTAAAAATTTTGTAAACCCAGTGACAGGAGCCCATACACAAACTGTCGAATCATTAGGGGCTCCTGCAAGAAGAAGAAACAAGAGAGAATATGGAACTCGTAGGAGTTGATTCGATTCTTATTTATGTGAATTTGTATGGAGAAGGAGAGGATTTATTCAAAGTTTAGTTAAAAAATATTAATGAATTTTATACTATTTAATTCATTTGACAAGTGTTTAAAATTTGTATTTGGTTATATGTTATAACCATAATAATTTAAATATAATAATTTAAATATGCATGTGTTTGTTTATGTAAGGCTAATTAAAAAGTAACATATATAAAAAGTAATCATAAGGGGAGTAAAGTATAGGGTGTTTTTTTTGGAGGTGTACAACTTATAGTTGGAAACACTGCTTTATTTGATAACATATTCAACAGGTGATAGTTGCTTTTTGTTTATTTTGGTTTGTCATTTCATTATGGTTAGACATACACCAAAGCAACGCTTGCAAATTGTTGAAATATTTTATCAAAATAATTGTTCTGTTCGTCAAACTTATCGATCACTTCGTCCATTTTACGGTGTTCATAATCGTCTTTCAGAGCGGCCAATTCGAATAACAATGGATCGTTTTCGGACCACGTTTACTCTTAATGATAATGTGCATCCCGTGAGACGCCGAACAGTGCACACTGAAGAAGCTGCATCCGCTGTACAGGAAAGCATTGAAGATGATCCAATCGATTTGTTGCCGTTCTCAGCAACTGGGGTTGTGTCCTTCCACTTTATGGAAGATTTTACGAAAGGATCTGGGATTAAAAGTTTTCAAGATTCAACTGGTGCAGGAATCAAAGCCGAACGACCATAGCATGCGCCGCCAATTCGGCGAATGGGCTGAAGCACAAATTGATATGGATATTGAATTTCCATTCAAAATTTTGTTCTCCGATGAAGCCCATTTCTTTGGGGTTATGTCAAGTCACTTGTCTATGTCGATAAACCACAGACAATGGAACACCTCGAAATCAACATTCGAAGAGTTATTGGCGATATACAGCCGCAAATGGTGCGAAAAGTTTGTGAAAATTGGGGTTCTTGATTGCGCCTTGTATGTGCTAGCTGTGGAGGCCACATGACTGAAATTATATTTAAACATTAATGTCATAAAATTTTCTATTCAATAAAGTTCGTTTCATTGATATTAAAAATATATTTCTTTGTTTTATTATCATTTTAATATGTACACCTCCAAAAAAAACACCCATTAGAAAAGACCCTTCTTTTTTTCTTATTTTTAGGCGAAACGAGAGACAGATAATTTCTCCATATAAACCAAAACATAGGAACTTTATAGGAAAACAAAAAAGACCCCTTCCTCATTTATGCCCCCTCAGAATAATTTTAATAATGATAAAGCTTACCTGATCAAAATCATTAAAGCCGTTTTTGAGAAAATCGAAAAAAAAAAAAATTAAAAATCTTCATTATAATGAAGAGGATAAGATAAACTATTATGTTGTTTTCTTCAAGAATGTTAAGGAAGCTTTAACTACCTACCACAATGTAACACTATAATCCGGTGTGTCATCCTTAAATATTTCAGCATTCTATTAAATGAGAAGGAGAAATGCAAAACTCGTTCGTTCCATTTTTTTGAAAAATATTTTAATGCTCTTTCAACATATCTTATCAGATTGGAGCAAACCTTGTTATTTCATAAGGATTTTTGCTATACAAAATAGCGGTTTGTTGCAGAACTGATTCGTTCCATAGCCCATTGTGTTTCAAACTGGTTCGTTATTCGTTAAGAAGCAAATCTCTTTAGTTCCTATAATAACTTCTCACTTTGCACCCATCCCATTCGTTCACTTGAGCAGTTTCTGTTACTCATTCTGAAAAAAAAAAATCGAAAGCTCATTAAACTAGCGTGTTTTATTTCAGTTTATACTCGATTCTTCTTACCTAGATATATTCATAATTGATTTTCCAATGGCTCAAACAAGCTGAAAGACGTTGATAATCTGCTGAAAAAGCATTTTGGTGACGAGTGGAGGGCCAATGATTCATTGAAGTACTACACACGAGTTCTCAATATATCTGCCACAGAGGAGGGAAGCAACGAACAACGGGATGATGAAGTCGCTATTATTGAAGAAGACGATGGCCTAAGGATCTAGTCTTTTTGTAACATTTTTATATCGCTTATCGCATACGCTGATATTTTTGAAAAACTCATCAACAAAAAAAATGTTTGGTCAATGTTTTAAGTCAGTGGGTGATATTATTATGTATAAAATGATACCGAATTTATTAATAAAATGGTTGTGAACCTAAATAAATATTACTTATTAAAAAAAACTTCGATTTTATTTTCTTCACCTCGTATTATTATCCTTATTGGAAGATCAACTTACGCTGCGTGAATTAAAACTCGTTCGTTCCAATGCGGTGTGCAGCAAAAGCTTTCCTTTTGTTGCAAAAATTTCTCATTTCAAACTTTGTTCAACTTTCATTTCAGGCTCACTTCCATATGGTAGCTGTATCTTTCGAAGGCAAAAAATTGTTTTTCTGTAATCGTTGAATAATGGTAACATTACTAAACTGAAATGAGTGAAGAAAGTGAAACATTTTGCAATAGAGTGAAGAAAGTGATTACTTTCTTCACAAGTGGAGAAAGTGAATTGCCTTCTTAATTAGTAATAAGTATAAATTAAAAAATAATTTGAAGTTGGAAATTAAATGCTTTTAAATGTTTCTTAACATTATAAGAATTTATTTTAACAAAATAAATTGAAATGTGAATGAAATATTGGTGGAAATAATCAATATATTTTAAAATTTAAATATAATAACAATTACCTTCCTTGTTTATAACCTGCACTTGTTTATAACTGCACTACTTCACAATCATTTTAATTTAAACAGACATCTTTGATATTACTAAAAAACTTCAAAAAACACTGTTTGATTAAATATTATTATTATTATATTATAAACATAATTATATATTATAAACAGAATGTAATGTAACTATAAATATATATAATAAATAAAATGTTAAAATAAATGAATACTAGTTGTTTTATAACTATGCTTATAACCTTTCACAACCATGCTTATAACCTACCAACAACATACCATAATCTTCACAACATCCTAATTTTGTTCATATTCTGGTTAGATCTGATCATGTATTACACGATTACAGAAAAAAATTAATATTACGCTCGTGAAAAAAGTAGAATTTACAAATCTCGTGAAATTACCATTAAGTAAACGTTTCACTCGAGTTGTAAAATGATCTACTTTCGTCACTTGTATAATAAATAACTATTTTTTATCTGGCCACTGTACAATACGTAGTAACTTTTTTGAGGTTACTGAAAAACGTGTTCATGTGGAACGAACAAGTTTTGCATCTAACCTCTTTAAATGAAAACTTAAAGTGATCTACCCGAAAAAATCAGAAAATATGGAAAAATCTCCATAACGGCGTTCATTCAGTGGGAATGCTGGTAAAAAATGAAAAAAAAAAAAACAAATTAAAAAAAAAAACGACTAACGCCTCGGAAAGGTTCCCATGCTCAGACAGAACCAACGAGACAGGATACAATCGAAGAGTACCTTAAGGCCTGAGGGCGTTCAAGTATCTGGGCGCCTTTTTTGTCGACTGGCCTATTGAACGCGGCTTTATTGATTGCCCAAGGTCGCGTGCAAGCGGGGCCATTAAAGAAGCTAAAGGCAGGATAAAAGCCGAGCTGTTGCGTGCTCAGAGGCGCCGCCTGGTCCATCACTGACGAGCCGTTACCTCTCTGTGGGGCCTCTCACTTCTTCTTCTTCAGGTGTCGTACTTATCTCGATGGTAGATAGCTCTCAGCGGAATGATTGGGACCTTACACCAGGTTATAGGAATCTTGACAATCCATCTACACTGTAAAAACTACGTTAGTAAATAGAATGAGCAGATTAGGCCTGTCGGGGAGAAACGAATATATATGCTCTTAACATCGATGTTTTAACAATAACAATGTTGTTTTTAACATCGATGTTTTAGCTATAACAAAGATGTTTTTGACAAAAACAAACATGTCTTAACGGGTCAGTTGGCGAAGACCACCTCCAAAAACCCCCTCCTTTTTCAGTTGGCAGTCGACCACCGACAGTTCACTCGACAGGTACGTTTTATTTCTTGTTTAATATATTTTGGACTTCTACCCATCTCTTTTTCTATTTTTATTACTACCCCCTTTTCTACTATCTGCTACATATATCTTTAGACTTTTACCCATCTTTTCCTATTTTCACTTCGCACATATTCCTTCCGCTTCCTCGTTACATCTATTCCGTATCCCATTTAATATTGTTATTACTCTGTTATTCATTTAATATTGTTATTCCCATTAATATTGTTATTGATTTATTCATATTCTTTTGTTAAATATCTAATTCCACACACAAAAATTATATTTAAAAAAAAAAAAAAAAAATTATATTATACTATTTTGCAATTATTTACTCATTTTCATTTTTTCATGCATATATATGTATATAGATACATATATTACTCATTATTTTATTTATTTGTTAATTTTCTTTTCTTCATATTTATTGGTTGCTATCTTGTTTTATATTTAGCCCTGAAGAAGACCTGAATATCGGGTCGAAACGTCGGCACAATATATATGTTATTTCACATATAGTGTTTTCATTTGACCGCACCCCCAACCATTTCCATCTCATAATCTTCTACGGTCAACAAATTTCCTTCATTACCTTTACCCTTATTTTGATAATATTCATAACCTGTAAATAACCTTTATTTGCAAATAATGGCCTAGATGAGAATAACAAGAATATTTCATTTTCTTACAAAAACTGAAACGCCTTGTTTTTGTCAGAAATTTCTTGAGTTAATTTCAAAAAACCTATTTTTATTATCACTGAAGGTACTACTTCCCCTATTCCACTGCTGGCTTTGACAGCTGATAAGCACGCTGCCATCTGTTGGTCACCATCCGAACTACTAGCACCGCCATCTTTCCCCTATTGCCCCTCCTGTTTAAAAAATAACCGCCTTGCCTCAGTATTACGACATTTTTACGTCACACACTATCTCACCCCATCTGAAAGGAACACATCGATGTTGTGGGGCCAGTCGATATAATTATCTAACTCTAAACTAAAACCCGCGTCTTCCCACTATTTGCTCCATCATACTTTACTTTCTACCTATTTCTCCGAATATTTCGAAGAATCAGTATTTCGAACTATATTCGGAGTCCCTGAACAAACCTATACCATAACCTACTTTTTCATTAAACTTTCGTTTTTAAAAACCACTTCGATCAGTTTTTTAATAATAAACCTAGAAATTCTATGAAGATGAAAGATAGGAAAAATTCATATTAAGTAATGGTCAATGTATTGTACTTTATCAATGTAAATAATCGACTGAGTTTTATCTTACCCTGAAAAACCCTAATACAAATAACCCTGAAAACCTAATACAAATAATCGACTGAGTTGTATTTCACCCTGACAATACTAAAACTTTTATTTGACAACCTAATAACATTTTTATAAAATGATAACATTTCGATGAAGAGTAGAAATAGATGCAAGGGTGGGGAGACGCGGTATTTTCAAAATTAATCATATGTAAAGAAAGTACGATTAATCGATGTTTATTTGCCAGGAATAGGTGAAGTTGTTTAGAGTTGAGATGACGTCACGGTCTTATACTCGTAAAAAAAAGCGCGTAATATAATTCTAAGCTAGCCATAAATTCGGGCTTAAACGGCTAAGAAGAGAGGTGGTGGGGATGGTAGTTCGCATGGTGACCAACAGATAGCAGCGTGCTTATCAGCTGTCAAAGCCAGCAGGGGAATAGGGGAAGTAGTACCTCACTGAAATTACAAATTAAGGTTACCACTGTTTATAACCACTACAGATTGTTGAAAATAACTGTTTACTAAAAGTAACTGGATGTCGCGTCGTGAAAGTAACTGGTTGGATATAGTCTTCGCCAACAGACCCAAAATATATTATGACATCGATGTTTTAACAATAAACAAGTTGTTTTTAACATCGATATTTTATACAAAAACAGATATTCTATGGTGTTATGTCATGGTAATGATATATTAACATTGATGTTTTTGACGAAACGAAAAGGTTTTAACATCATGTTTTGATGTTTTCATGTATAATAACAAAGTCGTTTTTAACTTCGATGTTTGACATTATATTGGTTATATTACCTCTGTTCTCTTACCCTTTCTTGTTTCTGTATCATAGTATCATAATTGAATTACTTATTTAATGCAGCTGCTAGCAAATTTTTTTAAAATATTCACCAGAAATACGATTCTCTGTATATACTATGGAAACGACATCAATGTATGAATATGTTTGGGTCCTAAGAGTTGAATCTGTGATAAATGAATATAAAAAAACCAACTATGTCGAAATTATCGATGTTTTTATACATTCATTTTGAAAAATAAACATGCTTTACACTTAAACATCGTTGTTTACTCAGTCCACTTCTATTTTCTTTGTATTTCGATGATCGCCCTCTTGCTCTTGAAGGAGGAGTTCGTATAGGAGGTACATGTATCAGCATTTTGATGTATGCTGATGATATTGTGTTGCTTGCTGAAGATAGGGTTACATTGCAGAGAAATATACACCTTTTGGCATCCTATTGTGATAACTGGAATCTGACAGTTAATCTCTCGAAATCCAAAATTATGGTATTTAGAAATGGTGGTAGACTGGCCGCTGCAGAAAAATGGAAATATACGGGGCTGCCAATAGAAGTGGTGAATACTTACAGATATTTGGGCGTTACATTAAGCTCCCGCCTTTCTCTCAGGTACCATTTTAAAGAGCGCATATCGGCTGCTAAAATGGGGCTAAACAGAAATTGGTCGAGTTTTATGTCTCATGATCTAATCACTCTCTCTGCTAAAAAACATATTTTTGATGCTGTAATTCGATCTATAGTATGCTATGCAGCTCAAGTTTGGGGTTATCAAAGATATGAGGAGTTGGAAAAATTTCAGCGCTTTTTTATTAAAAAATTGTTCTCTTTGCCACCTGCTACGCCAAACAACATGTTTTATTTAGAAACAGCTACCGACTTGCTTGAGGTGTTTACCTTAAAGTTACATTTTAAGTATTGTCTTAAAGTGGTGAACGCAGCTGACGACCGTCTTTCTAAAATTAAAGCGTTAGAAGTGATTAAGCGCAATATCTTTTGGTTTAAAGCATGGTGTGATTTGGCTGAGAGATACTCATGTAGGTTTGAAAGCACTCTGGATAGTGTTTCGTTATGGAAAGACCAGTTAGATGTATTATTGACCGCTATCAAGTGCCATCATAGGGAACAGTGTGAACTGGCCGCGATGAATTCGAATAGATTTCGTTTGTATAAAGAATTAAATCATGATATCACAATTTTTAGGTTCAAAGATGGCTGTTCTTGGGATCTTACTAGGAACGATTTATGTTGGATGTTTAAACTTAGATGCGAACTCCTTTATTTAAATTACACCCCATGGCTTGATAGGGAAAATACGAATTGCCAACTTTGTAACCTACCCGTAAAAGAGGACCTTTTTCATTTCCTGGCAGAGTGTTCAGCCCTCAGTAACATCCGAATACAGTTTCTAGGTTCTAGTACTGTCCATACTACTTTTTTAATTTCTCTCCTTAATGCCCCGACTGAAAAAGATTGCCGTAAAATTGTAAATTATACTCGAAATGCATGGTCCCATCGCTACCACTTAATCCATCCAACATAGACAGAATTCATCTTTCGTTTCTTTTCACTCTTTATTTTTATATAATTTTTTATTTTATTATATAGTAATATTTACTTTATTTTCATTTCTTAATGCTTTTATATCTTTTGTTTTTGCAACCCTTACTTAACTTGAATTTTCTTTTTTAACCGATAATCAGAATTTGTAGTAATTTCCTTGTTTTATATTTGTACTTTAATCAGAAGAATCTAGTTCTTATTGTTTATTTTTATTTTTTATTTATTTATTTTTTTTTCTTTATTACTTTATATCTCTGTTTTTTTTTTTTTTAATTTATTATTATTTATTCACTGTACCAGTAATTTTTGTTTAAATTTTTGTATAAATTTTCCGGCAGACGAATTTCCATGCCGTACAATGTTTGTCTCTTTTGTGTATAATTTGTAATTATTATTATTCAATAAAACATTATTATTATTATTATTAATATACACTTAAACATCGATTTAAATACCCTAGACCGGGGCATTACATACCATATATCATAACCAAATACTGATTAGAGATGCGACATCAAAGGCAAAACGTCGATCTTTTGAACATCGTTGTCGATTATACATCGATCTCAAAACGTTTTCGACATCGATGGTTTTTAATTTATACATTCTTTAAACATTAACATATTAGTGACCAAACGCACCGTCGACTGGGGCTACTTTGGTTTGTTTGTTTAGTCACTTTATGCCACTAAGGCTAAATGGACGATGCTACAGTGGGAGTCCTAAATTTTGTCTATCCAGGTATAATAAGGATAGAGATCTTTAACGAGTACCTGACATCGTACAGGCTCGGGACCTCCATTTTACGTCATATCCGAGGGAAGGCATAGCTAAGGATTTTTTACTCACGTTAAAAATCCTATGGCCCCTGCTGGACGCGAACCTGCGACCTTTAGTATTGCAGGTTGCCATGCTAACCACTATACCACAGGTAAACCCCGGAGTTACTTTGGTCCAACACAAAAAAAATCAAAAATCTGGTGCGATGCGCGCAACACACAACTTTCACTTACCAACTTACATTAGAAATTGACATGTTGTTTTAATTGCCATTTCTATAAATAATATAAAAAAATGACTTGATTTTGATTTAAAATGATTAATTTAATCAAAATCATTAAAGCCGTTTTTGAGATATTCCAAAAAAATGTAAAAATTGGAAAAAAAGTTATGAAATAAAGAGCCCCCAGCATTTGACCAATTTTGATGAAATTTTGTCTGTCACATTGTGAGCATATACATACACCAAATATCCAGTCTTATCAAAATCATTACAACCGTTGTTGAGTAAATAAAAAAAAACCTTAACATTAGATCAAATTCTTTAAGTAAAGTACCTCCTCCGTTTCACCAATTTTAATGAAATTTCGGCTGTCGCATCGCAGGCATATACATACATAAAATTTTATCCCCTCCTTGAGTGTATTTTAATAGTTTTGGGTAATTTAAAAATTTTACCATTGGCAACACTAGAGTTTTTCTGAGGCTCTGCTGATGATATTTTGACACTAACCTTATTTTTATCTTGTTACTGAATTTGTCCTTTATCAAAAGTTTGGAGGTAATCAATTGAAGAATCAAAACAAAGGTTAACAAAAACTCCAGTGTTGCCAAACAGATTTTTTGGTTTGGCTATTTTGATGTTTTGGTAAGAAGCTTAAATTACCCAAAACTATTAAAATACCCTCAAGTATTGTATAAAATATTTTTTTTAACCCAAAAATACCTATATGTGTTGTTTTGTTTGCACAGTACAAATATTGAAAACTTTTTTTTGGTGTTGGACCAAAGTAGCCCTAGTCGATGGTGCGTTAATGTTTACTAATATGTTAATGTTTAAAGAATGTATAAATTTAAAACCATCGATGTCGAAAACGTTTTGAGGTCGATATATAATCGACAACGATGTTATTCCTTCGATTTTTCATCTTTAATCTGTAGTTTGTTATGATATATGGTATGTAATGCCTGTTCATTTAATGCAAGCCAAACATTGTTTCATTGCCTTTCTCTTTGTATAATTAGAAGAGAGAGAGAGAGACGTATTCTGCAATCGCTCGTTTAATTAATTCATCAAAGGTCTTGAAACTCTACGGGGAATTACGGGTCTGAAGACGCGGTGCACTTAGTAACTTGCACAGTACGGCGATTACACGCTGCTTTTAATTGCAGCTTGGCACCAGATCGAAGCGAGTTGATAGAGATCCCGGACTGGACCACGGCAGTTATCAGCTTGAGAAATAATTGCCGGTGCCCTGCGGCGTGCACGATCCCTGAATAAACTAACACGACCCACGGAATGCCTTCCTCAATCTTTCTCAGGTGGTCTGGGGATCTTCACTGGTCTCTGCTTGGTTCATTGACGAAATATATTTCAAAATGAAATTTTACCTATAGGCGGGCGCAATCGACTATAGGGTGCGCTAGTAGTTTTAAAATGTCGGAAGGAACGGGGATAGATGTAGTTGATGTGATAGAGATAATTGATGATTTTAAGAGACCATTAATTGAAGGGCAGGCTATCCTTGATGCAAACCACATAATTACATGTGGAATAGTATCTAGAAGTAAAAAGACAGTCATTTTACAAGCCTTGTGCCTTCAAACAAGCGATCTTAAAGGACTACCCCATCAAATAAAAGTGGAAATCAAATTTATTAATAATAATAAGCAACTTTCGTGTAAAGCTGGTAGTTCTGGTAAATGCAAACACATCATTGTAACTTTACTCTCCGTTTTTCGGTTAGTAAAAACATTAATTACCTATTCATACAATCATTGTTATGGCAGCTGTCATTTTCATGACAGCTTAGTTTCTTTGTCATATTATTTATTTATGTGCCTTCAAACAAGCGATCTTAAAGGACTGCCCCATCAAATAAAAGTGGAAATCAAATTTATTAATAATAATAAGCAACTTTCGTGTAAAGCTGGTAGTTCTGGTAAATGCAAACACATCATTGTAACTTTACTCTCCGTTTTTCGGTTAGTAATAACATTAATTACCTATTCATACAATCATTGTTATGGCAGCTGTCATTTTCATGACAGCTTAGTTTTTTTTTTTTTTTTTTTTTTTTTTTTTTTTTTTTTTTTTTTTTTTTTTTTTTTTTTTTTTTTTTGGACTTTAAGGCTTCCACTGAAGCCCTATACTGCCCATACTAACACCCATGGCACTGGGTGATACTTCTCCTACGAAAGAAAAGCACCACCCAGGGCGGGAATCGAACCCGGAGCTCCGGCATGGGAGTACGGCGCTTTACCGCACAGCCACACCGGGCCCCTAGCTTAGTTTCTTTGTCATATTATTTATTTATAAGTCAAAACTTTCAGGCATCGCATTGGAAACTTGGAACAATTAAGCACAACGGAGGTAATACAAAAATGGGGAAAATTAAAAAAGAAAAACAAATCTATGACAATATGATCCCAATGTTATTTGCATGAAACTAGCATTTTGGAATAATAAAATGTCAAATACTAATATTTACCTGAATAAATGTAGTCACTTTCTTTAAAATGAAGACTACATATCGTCATATGTTTCGAAACAGGCTTATCTATTCTTAATTTTACAATCTACCCTTTAAGGAGCTTTTTATTTTTTGGAAATAAATGGAATTACGCGTCTTTTGATTTTCTAATTGAACACTGAGGGACCGAGCAATACCTATTAGACATTTTTCAAATAATTTTTTGCTCAATCGGGTTTTAATTATGGAAAAATAAATTAAAAACGCCAATAAATCCTATGAATCCCAGGTAGTGGCCCGGCTTCTATCCCCTTTTCTCTAGTTCCTGAAAGAAGCAGCACCGTCGCTTGCGCTCGCCTATCAAGGGCGTCCGCTGGATTTCGTCAATAGGAGGGGGATGGTATATTCAGGTGGCATAATTCTTATGCTTGGAGGAGGAGGTCAAAGTATTCTGACTATGTTAGGCTCAATTACTTGTTCAAATAAAACTTATTGATACTTAAAAATTAAAATATGAGCAGACCCGGCCACGCATTGCTGTGGCTGAGTAGCTATAATGGGTTGAACTAATTATATCTTACTATTTTTAATACAGTAAAATCAAAATTCACTGATAAAAATAAAGAAGTTTCTAAACAATTTATTTTTTGAAGAGAAAAGATTTGGCTCTGCCGGGAGCCAATCTTTTCCCTTCAAAAAAAATAAATAAATAAATAAATAAAGTGTTTAAAAATAATTTAAAAAATCTGGTGCGTGCGCGCAACACACAACTTTCACTTACCAACTTACTTAGATTAGAAATTAATGCGTTTTGTTAATTGCCACTTCTCAAATGAACAGAACGGCTTTAATCATGAACAATGGTCTGTCATTAAAGGCGTACTCCGCATGCCTGGGCTCAACGAGTTTTATGAGTTGACTGAATATTTTTATTTTTTTTCTCCTCTTTATGTTTTCTTTATTTTTATCATATCTCATATTTAACCATTTCTTATTTTTAGGCGTAACGAGAGACGGTTAATTTCTCCATATAAACAAAAACAAAGGTACTTTATAGGAAACAAACAAACAAAAAAGGCCCCCTCCCAAAAAAAAAGCCCCCTCAGAACATTTTAATAATGATAAAGCTTACCTGATATTAAAGAACACCTAATTTTCATTTAATATGCCGAATTTGATAAAAATCGTTAAAGCCGTTTTTGAGATCATCGAAAAAAAGGTAAAAATTGGAAAAAAAAATTATGAAATAAAGTGCCCGCTCCGTTTGACCAATTTAGATGAAATGTTTGCTATCACATCTTTGGCATATACATACATCAAATACCCAGTTTGATCAAAATCGTTAAAGCCTTTTTTGAGTAAATAAAAAAAACACGTGAAAATGATACAAAATTTATCAAGTAAAGTCTCCCCTCCGGTTGATCAATTTTGATGTAATGTTGGCTATCGCATCTTTGGCATATACATACATCAAATACCCAGTTTGATCAAAAAAGTGTATTTCCGTTGAAAACCGGAAGTCGAAATTTTTCATGATCACAATACTTCCACTTACTATATATTTCATATATAGGTAAGTGAAAGTAAAAAGGTGGTCACCCACAATTAAGATTGGATTAATATAAAATAAAGAAGTTTCAGCTAATTTAAAAACCAACAGGATTTAAAATAGAACTTTACGCCAAATTTAAAATTGTTAGGTGAATTTAGGAGGGTTAAAGCTTTTATTTTTTACATCACTTATTTTACTATAGTAATTATTAATGACCCATTCATTAAGCACTTACTGGATTATGCTAACAGAGGCGAGATTAAATAACACACACGTAAAAAGAACTAATAAAGAATATAATTGGAATAGGGTTTAGTAAAAAGAAGTACTAAAAGAAATAGATTCAATGCCTTCCCCACAAGTGAAAAGGCGACACATAATTGCCCATGGGGAAAACACGTATTTCTCTAGCGCAAGCCAGAAAAAATAGATTTGGCTACTGGATGGTTACCCTCCCTAAATATCGAAAGAAAATGTTGTGTCAATAAATCAACTTGCAATAAAAGAAATATTGAGGCCAATAATCGAGATAAAAACTATCCTATCTTTAAAGTTGGACAAAACTGCATACAATGAGCCAAATTTTGTTAAGATCAGTTGAGTAGTTTCATGGCAAACATCGGGACACGAGATTTTTATATATATAAAGATGAATGCTAATGCATTTGATTTGCACGTTAACATATTGCACGTAAACATATAATGTATATAAACAAGATGTAGCATGGCTATTGACAATGATAGTATTGGAAGTGTGATGAAATGGGGCAAGATACATAAATTAACGGGATATGGTATCAGAATGTTGTTTTATGAGTAGATATAGAGGCAGAAATGGCCCAAAAATGAAGGGGGATTAATTTATGGTGGAGTATAGATATAGAAAATATAGAAGCGTACCAAGTGACAGTGTTGGTGTCACAGGCTTATTTTTAGCCTTTGTTAGGAACTTTCAAAAGAGAGAAAGATCTCAATCTAAAATATATCATAAATATATAAAAACTGGAATGGGGCTCCCGGGCAGTACAGGTAGAATGGGAAATACGAGAAACGGAAGGAAAGAGTTGGAATTCGCACACATAACATTGTAACATTGGTTTTAAGAACAACTAAGAATTTATATTATAAAGTAACTATTTATATTACTTCTCAAAAATATGTTACTTCACTGGGAAAACTTCAATAAATTTTTTTATTGATCTACTGGGTTATTCTTTGATGACATTTAAAAAAGACTGGAAACAAAATGCAATTGCAAAATTGTAATAATTTGTGGGTGCATATAAATAAATAAATAAATAAATAAATAAATAAATATATATATATATATATATATATATATATATATATATATATATATATATATTGTAAAGAAGAAAGAATGTTGTGAATGAGTTGCAATACTTTCCAATTATAAATTGCTTTTATCTCTCTGAAAAATTGTTTTTTATTTATTTATTTCAATGGCTAATCGGATGGTGCTATAGTCATATATTTTACCATACAGGTATAATTCGGATAGGGATACTTTGTTCCCAACTTGTTGTTTGTTCCCAAGGTCTGTCGAGAAGTCAACCTGCTGAGGCCGGATTAAAACCGCTGCCATAGAGCGGTTCCGGGCCAAGTTTGACACCCCCCTCCTCTGAGACCTTCATTTTTCTTCGCTATTAAATATGTTAAGACCAAGCAAATGATTATTTTGCATCATGCAACTTAAAACTGGCGAGAGCGAACTTAAAACATTCAGAGCGAAACAAATAGCTTCAAAAGATTTCAATCACTATGGACCTAGAATAAGTATTTAGTATTGAGGCAACTGTTCCGGATTCAAAAAGCTTACGCTTTTATGAATGAGGTATCAAATGAAAGAGAATATCATACAGATAGGATGAACCATATTTTTTTTTCACTTTCACTTAACCTATATATGAAATATATAGTAAGGGAAAGTATTGCGATCGTGAAAAATTTTGACAACCGGTTTTCAACGGAAATACACGTTTTGGGGTCCCCTGAGTCCAAATAACCAAGTCCCGCGAAATGGTCTGTGTGTGAACAGACTAGCTCAAAAACTGTAAACCGTATGAACCTGAAATCGGGTATTTGGTCTATTTATATGTCCACAATGTGACAGCGAAAATTTCATCAAAATTGGTCAAAAGGAGGGGGTACTTTATTTCATGAGTTTTTCCCATATTTATGTTTATATTATATACTAGGTGGTTCACCAGGTGGCAAAGCTCCACCAGGAGCTTCACCAAAAGCTGACCCAGCTTTCATTAGGTCTTTTGGTTTCCGCCTGCCACAGCCTACC
Source organism: Aelia acuminata (assembly GCA_911387785.2). Classification (NCBI taxonomy): domain Eukaryota; kingdom Metazoa; phylum Arthropoda; class Insecta; order Hemiptera; family Pentatomidae; genus Aelia; species Aelia acuminata. The sequence goes on along the minus strand of OU426981.1, from coordinate 150,797,738 downwards.
TGGGGATAGTACTCTTAATTTTTGTGTCTTGGCTACCAAGTCAGGTCTTAAAAGTGTGGAGTGAATCTCGTTCCACATATATATTTAAAACTTCCAAGGAGGATCGCCAAGTTGGCCTAGAACAGATTCCTGAGACCATTTTGGCAACCCCCGCCTCTGTCGTTCGCGAGTCAGAAACTCCCGGGGAGGGGCACACGAGGTGACAGTAGGCGTTGATAGGGATAGGGACAGCGGAGAGCACCAAACAGTGAGTATGGCACGGTTTTGTTTAGCGCTCTCCCATGAAGTGAGGAAGACTCCCGCACTCGTCTTATCGCTTCAGCTCTCCCTTTACCACCCCTCCCCCCCTAATGGTACAAATTTTATTTATAGATTTTTAAATGTACCATTTACGCATTAGTGAGCCCCAAAGAGAGACGGAAACTGTACTGCTCATTCTGAAATATATCAGACATAAGAAAAATCACAAAGGTTTTATTTCCCTCAAAACCTATTATTCATTGGACTAAGTCCAATATTAATTTTTAGAAAATATTTTAGTATTAAATAATATTAGAAGATAAGAATAAGAATATTTGTTCCAATATTTCTATCCATTCACTCTTGGATTGCTAATAGAGCAAGGCTTCCTGTCTCGACTAGATTGTGCTTTAACAAGGGAAGCCTTTCCTTCCAAAACAATTTAGGAGAGATTACTTGTCTGAATTTGTTTTCCTAAAGTTAAGTTTATAGGGTTTCTCGATAATAGCTACATTGTTAAAATAACTTTAATAAAACATTCAATATTAATCTTTGCTATAAAATAAAACAAGATAAAATTCTATTTACAGTTATTACAACATAAAAACTATAAACATATCAGCGGAAAAAAATACAAATTAAAAAATTCGCCCATCATTCATTTTAAATAAATGCATATAGATATACATAATGTATACAATTTCAGAAATTGAGGATCATTCGCTGTCGCTACTGGAATATGAACCAAGCATAGACAACGCAGAACCAGAAGAAGTACCTCCATTAGCCGAGTCTGGGGTACTTGAAGAAACATTATCGACTGGACCGGAAACTTTCACTTCTTTAACAGCTTCCGGTTCCGATTTCTTCACCCTAACCAGATTGCCAAGCGGTCTCTTCATAACTCCCAAACTCTTATTCCAAGACTGGTCACTGGGTTTCGGGGCAACAGCCTTTGAACTAGTTGATGACGAAACGAACCCATTCTAAAAAAAATAAGAAATAGAAAAATTAGACCACTTAAAAAAATAGTTTTTTTAAAAATAGAATATAGTCCCCATGCTATCTGTTTTTCATTAATTACTATCTTAATAACAAGAACCATGCAAATTAAAGTTTACAGGTGTTTTCCCTGGTAGAGAACCTACAAATACTTATATCATTTTTGTTTTCATTTAAATGCCTATTTAATAAATTTGTCAGTGGAGGAATATTTCCCCCTCCATTCTTTAGGTGAGACAAGGGATGTTCCAGTGGGGGACTCTTGAATGTGACTTTGTACTGTCAACATGTACTTTTGGTTATAACTTTGGATAGTCCTGATGTGGAGTGATAGACTGTTCCTTCAGGACATAGAAAGTATCATTAGTGATTTTCTAATTAACATGGTAATCCATGGTGAGCATAAAAGAGTGTTTGAGGATTTTTAAGAAAGTGTTTCAAGTTAGTGTTGTAAGGATGATTGTCAAGTTGATAAGACTCTAAACTACTCTCGTCATTTGATGCTATAAGTTAAGTGGTCTATCAGAGGTTACAATAGTTGAGAGAGCTGTCATAGATCCTGGGAGTATCTAGATAAGTACCCAATATGTATATACGAGTATGTTTGATTATTTTGTAATATAGTAGTTTTAGAATATTGTTGCATTTGGTTGAATCATATTTATTTTATTTGTCTATTATGTCTTATGTGTAATGGTTGTAAGCTATGACAGTGTTAATAATCAAGTTCATTAAAATCTCATTTAATTTTTTTTAAAGATGCATAATAAATATATAAAATGTTTGTTACTTTGCTTTAAATGTTAATAAACACATAGTTAATATAATCTGTCTTTATAATTAATAATAATATCACCATAAGTTCATTGATTCAGTTTTTTATCTATTTTAATCATATATATATACATATATATACCTATTTATATTATAAGCAAGCAAAATTATATTGCCCCACATATGCCTTTGAGAGAGGAATCCAATTTTGGAAATTCTATTACCTTTTGATTCATAATAGGGGGATCATATTTTTATTTTATGATAGAAAAGGGGAAGGTATTGTATGTAATAAGGGGAAGTAAATACTTTATCAGTTTGACCATTCTCTAGAAAATGCTCTGGCATCCCATTAAATCAGTAATCACTTCTTAATTAAAAACAATAATGAATTAATCCCCATTACATAGCACAACATTTACGAGATAAATACCAGCATCTACCAAATGCCACCCAAATTGAAACTTCAACAGAACCTTAACTCAATCTTCCCACCTTCTTCTCAGCCAAACCTAACTAAGAAAGTTTCCCAGACAGCTTACCTAGTGGTACCACTACTGAAGTGCGGCTGATAGGGCAGCCCTACTTCGGGGGCGTGGCCTAAGGCGCAGCGATCGCAGGGCGCCTTGCCGAACTGCCGCCCCCACCACCTTCCCCCCTTCGTTGATAAGGCTCCAGCTCGCTGTTCTCTCCGAGTTATTTTTCCCGCCATTTCCCTTCAGTAGTTGACTGTGACGTCATGTAATCGTCAGCTCTCTATATCGACAATAAAGATCGACCATGCTACTTTCGATACTAATACCTTGAGTTTGAAATTAAATATCTTTATACATACTTTCGATTTATTATATAATTTACATATTTTTAAACTTTCCTGCTGAGAATTAAGCGTCATAATATCATTTTACCGATCTTAAGCTCATTTACAGAGTTATATTGCTTATTATAAGTAAAACAGCTCAAATTTTGTTGTGCACTTATTGATTTTGTTATTGAATGTTGAATGAGCTATAATTGCAAGGTCATCCACAGATATGAGCAATAAAAAATATTTATGTTTGCCAATAACATAAAGTAGGTATATTGGTGATACCATTCAACGCAAGAAGTGTTCCAAATCACTTATGAAGATAGGGAAGAAAAGGGGACTTAGCTTAATAATCTATTTTATTATTGTATAGTATAATTAAATGATGATAGTTTAAATTTATAATAATAAAAGTTGGAAAGAATAAAATTACAGGCTAATATTTTATTTTGAATAAGAATTCATTGATTTGTTAAATGCGTGTTCCATCAATAATGTAATGAAGCTTGTATTTATGAAAGTTGAAATGTAACTCTTTGAATTTGAATTAGAGAAAATCCCGTAGTATATGAAGTAAATAAGTCTTAATTTTATTAAAAACTTTCAATCGATTTCGGAATTACTGATAATTCTAAAAATGGTATGAAAGCCGAGGGCAATGATTTCAAAAGTCGGAGAACAATATGGACTCCTAAAAGGCCGTTATTTCAAAAGTCGGAGAAGTATATCGACTTAAAAGTAGCAACTGAAAAATCGATGTGTCAATTGGAGAATTGGTAAGATGGCTGGTGACGTAAAAATGATGTGAACACTCAAGCAAGACGCGCTGTTTTTAAAAAGGAGGGGAAATAGTGATAAGGTGGTGGGGGCATCAGCTGACGAGAATTTTCCCTCCGAAAGGGAGTGATAGCCACGCCCCGAAGCAGGGCTGCCCCATCAGCCGCACTTCAGTAGTGGTACCTACCTAGTTATCTAGGTACCTAGTTATCTAGCCCCACAATTTTCAGAAGCAAATTATATTTGATATCATGTTTTCACCTCAATCTTATAAAAATCATTTGAATCTTCTCTCTTTTTTCCAAATATTCCATGTAAGAAGCTCTCAAAGCCATGAGGGAATTCACAATACCGTCTTACAAAAACTTATCCGACTTACGATGATGACCTCAAAAAACGTTAGGTATGCCACCCTACTAAAGTCTGAACTCTCTTCTAAGTTCACAAAAAGAAGAAGAAGAAGGTTAAGGCTGGGTGATGACCTCGCATGCGTGTTATTAAATAATGCATCGGAAAAAGTTTTAATAGACTCAGAAATCTAGATGTACATGTACAACATGATTGTATTGATCCTTGGCTTTGCGGACAATATAGGCATCACTAGGTCACAAAACTCCGTGAAAAACTTTTTTATTACTTCCACAAATGTAGCCTAGGTTTGGTTATTAACAAGGAAAGAACAAAATAAAAAAAAAGTTAAAATAAAATACAAAGCCCCTCATTAGCCTTGATAATTTAATCGGTTTGACTGTCTTCCTTCTGTGCAGCACCGCCACTTACAGGGCCAACAAACCATTCTTTAAAATGTGAAGATCTTTTTCTTCTGCTTCTTTTAATGGAGCACATGTCAGCAGCCTTAGTAAGCACTGGTCTAAAGGCCTGTTTTCATAGTTAAGTTTTTGGCACAAAGTTTCGAACCAAATGTTACTTTGAGATTTGAGCATGACATAGTAACCAGTTAATAATCATCCCAAGATTGATGAACATGTAATATGACATAAACATTTATGTAAACAGGACTGTTCGGTCCATTGTAGTTGCCCCTGGTGGTCAAAAAGGGAAGCAATGTTTGGTTCTGAACTTCGTTCCAAAAATGTTACCAAGTAAACAGGCTTTAATAGGTGTTTTGTATTATGTGATTTTTGTTTTTCATGAGCCTCTTGAAGTCTGCCCCATCACCTATTTGCATTAATAATTTTTTTACCGATCTCTAAGCCAGTCTTTGTTTGTTGTTTGTTTAACGTCACTTTATGCTACTATTTATGTAACTATTAATTAGATTTAATAGATAGATAGATAGATAGCTAATCAGACGATGCTACAGTGGGAGTCCTAAATTTGGCCTATCCAGGTGTAATTAGCATAGGGATCTTTGACGAGTACCTGACATCGTACAGGGTCGGGACCTCCATTTTACGTCCTATACAGGGGACGGCATAGCCAAGGTTTTTTTCTCCCATTAAAAAATCCTAGGGCCACCTTGGGACGCAAACTCGCGACCTTTAGTATTGAGCTAGTATTTAAGATCTTATTAAATCCTCCTATTAGAGTAGCCTACCACTTATGATATTGTTTCACTTCGTCAAACATGTATTGGCCTATCATTTCAGTATTTGCTTCTTGTCCAACATTTTTTTTATTTTTTTCTTTCCTTGTTAATAACCAAACCTAGTGAAACGTAGCATGAACGGCAGAAAAAGAAGGGATGAGAAGTAATCTGAGACAGAAAAAGGGGTAAAGGTAAACCTAGGCTAAGATGGATGGGAGCCTGTGACATGCAGCACTGCATCGTCCTCACTCGCAATGCCGAACTAAAGGTCAGGACTGTTTACCAGAATCGTAAAGAGCCAGGAATCACCACACACTGTAGTGCTGGGGATTACGTTAATCTCCTTTATAATGAAACACTCAGATTAAATTAGAAAGACAAGGTAAAGTAGTATTGTCAGAGGAAATTGCATTGTTTTACAGAAAGGAGAAGAAAAGTAATGAAGTTTTAATATTACCGAATCGCCTTCTGTAGATGTTGTTGATGAAATGTCATCATTTTGATTATGCTTCTTTGATTTTTTCTTCGAAGGCTCTTTCGCATCATCTATCATTTCTTCCTTCACAGTTACAATTTTTTTCTGACCAAACACTTTCCTAAAATAAATAATTAAAATTTTTTTTTTCCATTCAATTTAGTAAATTTCAGTCAATCGATACATACATGTCTTTAATTAATGGCGTTTTAAAAATAATAAAAAATAAATTTACTTAATAATTTTTTCATCTTCAGCCTCTTGCAGTTTTAAAATCTTTTCTTGCGCCTCTTTGGAACTGAACTGGGAAAGCATGGAATCATAATCTATGTTTTGCTGCCTTTTATTCAAATCCTTCAATTCTTCTAATGATTCCAAAAGCTCTAGTTCCATTTTAGATTGTTTGGTTCTATTTTCTAAAAGCTAAAAAAAGAAAAAAAATTCACATAAATAAAATGTAATCAGTGTCATAATATTATATGATTTATTCCTACTAAACATACATTGAATGAATTGTCAAAATAAATGAAGAAATATAAAAAATTACAAGATCGCTTAATCAAACAAATTAAATAATTAAGAAATAAAGGGACTTATAATTTAAAAATATTCTGACACAGACAATTAAGGACAGGTTATCATTTCAATGGCATGATGGAGACTAATACAGACAATATATGACTCTTAGATCACAGTGTCCAAGACAAATTAAGATTGTGATGGTACCAAAATAAAATTTGGATATTCTGTCTCTTTGCTCCCTCTGGCATAAAATTCTATTTTAAATTTGGATTAGCTGAAACTCCTTTATCTTTATCAGTGAATTTTGATTTGAGTGCATTAAAAAGAATAGGATGTAATTAATCCAATGCATTATTGATAATGAGCCACAGCAATACGTGGCCAGGTTTGCTCTTAAGGTACCTTTACACCTTACGAACCTCACCTTCCAACAAGTTCTCCTTCGAACCTTGCCGTACCGACGTGAAGCGAACAGCCATTTATACTTCACGTGACGTTAGGCGAACCAATATGGCTGACGCACCCCAAGCTAGCTTATGATAAAGAAAAAATCTCCTTTATCAATATATTTTATATTATCTGTAAAATAAAAAAATAGGAGACGAATTACAACGTATCAAAAATTACACTAGTATCACAAAAAAATCCTGTCACTTAGAAAAACCCAAATCAAAAGGGACACTAGCGCTACCCCCGAACCCAGGCGAACAGATGAAGTACCTAGAACAGCCGAACAGTCGACGTGAAGGCTTCACGAAGGTTGTTTGAGGGTGGTGTTCGAAGGTAAAGTTCGTAAGGTGTAAAGGCACCTTTACTGTATACAGTAGGACCCCCATTATCCGGGACTCTATTAACTGGGGTTACAAGGAGCCAATATTTTTTTTTTTTAATGAGCTGTTTTTAATTTTTATGCCATTTATTTTGTATATATATATTACTAGCATTCCCCGTCGCGGCTTCGCCCGCGAGCATTTAAATTCACTTCTGTGATCATTCTTGGTATTGATTTAATATAATATGTTAACTGATGTTAAGAAGATTTAGTAAAATCGGAGCTTCCGGGAGGTGGAATGTTGGAGGGGAAAGCTGCCGTCTCGGTAGAAGAGAGGGAGGCGCGCAATGGAGAGTTCACTAAAACAGTCGAAACAAAAAATTGCTTACTCCTCATGAAAGCTTCATTTTTCGGCTTTAAAACATGGTTTTCGACGCCCCGTAAGAGCTTTCGAGTTAAACTCGTCGTATCAAGATCTTTAAAATGAGTCCAAATTAGATATTTATTCTCGAAGTGCAAAAATAGGTGTCCGTTAGAGTTAAACGACAATTTCGCCATTTAAACCCCTTAGGGGTCACATTTTTTAAATCCCTTTCTTAGTGGTTACCTACATCGCGTTTAAAATCTAAATTCCGAACTTTTTTTAGCTGATTTTAATTGGTCTTTCTGTGTTGCACTGCTGTTCCTGACACGTCGCCTTTTAACTTGTTTCTTCTCCTCAGAAAGTTGCGGTAGTAGAGCTTCACACACGTCAAAATGGCCATTATATAGCGTACCAGTAAAATGTAGTCTTTTCGTGGGATTACAATTATTGCCAAATACCGCATAAAGCTCATCATTGCGATATACTTCAAAAAGGTAAAGAAACAATTCACCAGCTGCCGTTAGTTCCAAAAATCCGGCATGGGTTGAATGCTGAGACATATGAGTGTAATAACTACTGAAATCAGAATAATTGTTACCTTAATCATTTTGAGCAAACGCAGAAAATTTGTCCCAATTTGGATGACATGTTGTACTACAATTTGCCGAAAATGACAACATTTTTCTTGAGAATTCTCGATAATATATAATAGAGATCGATATAAACACGCACCATCCCCAATCATGGGAATCATAGTGTGCATAATTTGATTACCACTAATATTTAAATAATCAGTAGCCATATTCTATGTGAATGTCTATTTTAATAATATTGTAACGTTAAATCGATATTCAAATAAAAAAACATATGGTTTAAAATCTCAACAATAGATTTCCGTTAGAGTTAAACGATAATTTCGTCATTTAAGCCCCTTAGGGGTTACATTTTTGAAATTCCTTCCTTAGTGGTTACCTACATCGCATTTAAAGTCTAAATTCCCAACTTAAAGTTTCTATCATTAGTAGTTTTTGCTCTGCATTGATTCTATCAGTCAGGACAAAGCCTCTTAAATATATGGACAACAGATCGAAATAAACACGCACCATCCCCAATCATGGGAATCACAGTGTGCATAATTTGATTACCACTAATTTTTAAATAATCAGTAGCCATATTTTATGTGAATGTCTATTTTAATAATATTGTAACGTTAAATCGATATTCAAATAAAAAAACATATGGTTTAAAATCTCAACAATAGATTTCCGTTAGAGTTAAACGACAATTTCGCCATTTAAGCCCCTTAGGGGTTACATTTTTGAAATTCCTTTCTTGGTGGTTATCTACATCTCGTTTAAAATCTAAATTCCGAACTTCAAGTTTCTATCATTAGTAGTTTTTGCTCTGCGTTGATTCTGTCAGTCAGGACAAAACCTCTTATATATATAGAGATTTATTTAAAAAAATAAATACGTAAATATTTTAACGATTACACAATGCTTAATTATCTATTATGGTATCGTATGATGTTTCAGTAACTATTACTCCAATTCATATTCAGGAAACGATATTGTTTTCAAGTCTTTCTAGGAAACTCCTACTATGGCCTGATTGACTACAAAACAAAATATTCTCAGTTGTGATTTAGTTTCCATTTAAATACGAACTAACAAAATAACGCAAAAAAGAAAACCTTGAACAGAAAAGTAAATATTGAAAAACCGAAGAGAAAAAGGTTCGTCGCCCTCGGAAAGCAATGAAGAACTCTACATTAAAAGACGTAGATAAAGCTGTCTATCAGTGGTTCATGCAAAAATGCGCTAAAGGAGTTCATTTTTACTTTCACTTACCTATATATGAAATATATAGTAAGTGCAAGTATTGCGATCGTGAAAAAATTCGACTTCCGGTTTTCAACGAAAATACACGTTTTGGGGTCCCCTGAGTCGAAATGACCAAGTCCTGCGAAATGGTCTGTGTGTGTGTGTCAGCAGACCAGCTCAAAAATTATAAACCGTGCGATCCTGAAATTGGGTATTTAGTGTAGGTATATGCCCGCGATGTGACAGCATAAATTTCATCGAAATTACTTAAAGGGAGGGGGTACTTCACTTAATAACTTTTTAGGTTTTTTTTCGATTTTCTCAAAAACGGCTCTAACGATTTTGATTAAACTGAGTATTTCATCTATTTATATGCCAAATATGTGATAGCCAACATTTCATCAAAATTGATCAACCGAAGGGGGGACTTTACTTAATAAATTTTGTATCATTTTCACGGGGTTTTTTATTTACTCAAAAACGGCTTTAACAATTAATAAAAATAAGATATGAATGTAGAAAAATGTGTGACTTTGGGAAATGATATTTAACAAAACACGTCAATTTCTTATCTAAGTAAGTTGGTAAGTGAAAGTTGTGTGTTGCGCGCACGCACCAGATTTTTATTACTTTTGTTCGTTATTTGTTTGCTAATAAAAGTGATTTTCTGCGCAGATGTTATTTTTAATAAACCTTCTTTTCCATCACATTAAGGCAATAAAATGTTTTCATTCAATTATCCGGGGTTTTCGATTATCCGTGAACCCCCATACCCATCATTACCCCGGATAAAGGGGGTTCTACAGTATAAGGTTCAAATAATTAATAAAAATGGAAGAGGTTCATCAGAGTTTGTACCATTGGCGAATGGGACATGAGCACTCTATGTCTTCATCTAAGTGTTAATAAAGTTGGGTAAAGTTACACCTTCTAACCGATATCTTCGTCTTCAGTACGGTTTCGACTATAACAATGAACGTCCTTTTCCACAATTCATGATTTTAACCAGGGGCTACATCCACTACTTTAAATTTATCTTCCATTAAGAAGAATCATTGTAGAATTTTTTTAATTACTTTTGATCTCCAAAAATTTATTAATTTTTGCAGGATGCTAAACAACCCTAATTTTTAATTACTCATCACAAATTCAAAGAGCGCTTTTTTAATTTATTTATACAATTACTGGGTTCTTTATAAGATATTGAACATATCAATCATAATTTATTTATTTATTATTTTTTTTTTTTTGGTCCTCCCCTTCCTCGTCAGTTAGGCTATAAGGGGTTTCCAGGGCCAGGGGAGTGGGTGGGGAATTGATGCCGAGTATTATTAAATTTCCCCTGGCTCCAGGTTTTGAACTTGCTATCTCCCGGATCCGTAACATATGTCAGTTGTATTGGGCAAATGCGTAATTAAATATGTGTTGTCATGGGCAAAACGTATTTCCTGACGCATTTGCCCACTCGGCCATTCCACCACCCAATCATAATTTATTTATTCAATAATAAGCTATGCATTATAGGTGTAAATTTTATATCAGGATGGAACTGCATAAGCCCAAATGATTTATTTCCTATTCTGTTTGTATTACACTTTTAATCGATGAGGCAGAGCGAGGATGGTGGGATGGTATGCTAGAAATGAAGGGATGCAACAAGCCTACCCCAGGTGTGAGACCAAGCACATAGCAAGGGTCTCTTTCTATATACGTTTCTTTGTTACTTTTACGATCATTACTTTCAGAAAATTTTTAATAGTTTCCCATCCTCCTTTTGATTGCTTTGATGCTTTGATCCTCCTTTTTGATGCAGCCATAATAAAAGTGAATGGTAGAGTTTTTTTAGAGTAGGCTATTTATCTTTTACGTATTTGAAAAAAAATACGTACACATGTTTAATTTTTAAAAAATTCATATTTAATAAATATACCATAAGTAAATAATAATAGAACTATTATCAAAAAATATTATTTATTTAATTTCTTATTTTGTTCCATCTACCCTCAGGGTCCTTGGCATCTATATTTTAGACTTTCTGGCCATATTTCATCAATTTTAACCCTTTGTTACACGCACCTCTCAGACTTTTGTTTGTTCTCTTTGCCCGCTAGTGGCACTGTGTGCCACATTAGTATTTTTCTTTGTTTTTCGACATTTAGGTCTTCTTAAAGCTACTATTTAAATATTACTACCTAACATTTTATCAAAAAAATAAGAATAGGTATTTATGAGATTGATAAAGTAATATAAACATTTTTATTTAAAAAAAAAAAGTAATCACCAAAATAGGAACAAAAGCAGGAAACATAATAGTACAGAAGAATTTCGAATCACGTATATTGTGAACATCGAAAAGTTGCCTTATTGTTTCTATGTTTTCCACATTCATGGCATGGACCTTTCCTAGGTCTATAATAAGTCAGTAATGAAATGATGAGTTTTTTTTTACAATTATTGAGTGCGAGAAAATATAACTGGCGCCCGAGAACAGGAACTTGCATATTTATTACCGCAAGCCGAACATAGAAGAGTTTCCGCGATTTCGGAATTAGGATTATCACCCCGAAATCCTCACCTGTGAAGATTCTGGAATTTTGGCGTACTTACCTAAGATTACCAACTTCCGATCTTCAGATTCTGACGGATTACATCACCCCGAGTAATTCGCACATCGCAGAGGCACTTCGACCTTGGTAGGACTCACTGACCTCAGGTATCCGGCTAAGGACAGATCTACTAGAGATCAACTTATCTTTCACCGCTCTCAAATAAATGTAAGTAATTTTAAGTGCAGTATGTAATTTTATATCTGATGATTTTGTAGACTCCCTAATTTCTCAAATTAGTAATTTAACCTTAAAACACACAATGGCAAGTTTTCAAATTAAAGCAGCAGATTTCGATCACATTCCTAATTTTAATGGGAATCTCCACAATTTATTAAAGTTTGTTACTGTATGTAGGCAGGTTTATCAAATAGTTTGCAAATCAAATAATACTTATAAAGATTTAAATGAACAGAGGTTACTGAGTAAAATATTAGCTAAATTAACAGGCAAATCCGATTACATTAATACCACTTACGAATTCAATTACTGACATCAGTTTGTTAGATGATCTGAATGGCCCAAGTGGTTGAAATCCACAATATATCTTAAAATTGTAGACGGAAAAAGTTTGCAGAATCCAAACAGTCCGTAGCAGCAAGGGATGCCACGAAAATGGATTTTTTCACTTTAACCAATTGCTAGACACTGCCTTTAAATCACAGAAACTCGGCTTCACCTTTCTCCTAGGTTCTACGCACATCCGATGAGAAATAGTGTGGCACTCATCTAGTTAAATTAAGAGATTACTGCGAAAATTCAAAATTACAGCTTAGCGTGTAACAAAGGGTTAAATATTGTATAGTTTTTTTTTTTTTTTTTATAGTTAGCTTGTCATCTCTAAGATTATCTTCTAATGTAGTTTCAAAAGCTAAATCTTTCCTTAGGTTGTTAAAAATTTTGCATTCAAGGACGATTTTTCTTACCATTCTTTCTAATTGTATAACTGGCACAATGGGAATTCCCATCGACTAATTTTTACCCTGCAAAGGACAGTTTCCTCCCCCTTGTCGGTCCCATTTGGCCAGCTATCTTTAATACATTTTGAGTTTTCTTTTAACGGAGTCATGGAAATAAATTGTGAGAGCTAACCATTTTTTAAATTTTATTTGTTGGGTCCTTTTTACTTTACCTACACCAGTTATTTTATATATTATAAGTGATTTATCATCCCGTTATTTAATAACACATGTTTATTTTTATATTTATAAAAAAATATATATACTCGTACATTAAGGAGGTTACCTAGCTATTACCTCGTTAAAGTTGTTTTTGTTAACAATGAATTTAATATAACTGAGTAAGGTTCTAAAATCAAAAGAAATGGAATTTAAGACGTTTCAAAGGTTCGGAATATTGCATAAAACACGGAAACATACGAGAGACGAGGACATTTTATGAAACTTGCTTTTCACTACAGAAGAATATACAAGAACGATGATATATTTGATTGTATTTTTAAATCGATAAAAGTGAATTGGATCCCTAAATGAATAATTCAACGAATTGTATATTAAACTATAATTTTTTTTTTTACGTTTGAGTCTTGCTAAATACATTAGTTTAATCATAAGTTCTTCACTAGTATTAATTTAATAATGAGATAAATCACTCTTTTAGAAATAAATTACTGGTGTGGATAAAGTAAAAAAGACCCTATTTGTTTATAAATATTAATTAATTAATAAATATTAATTAATTATAAATATTAATTACCTTCATAGGATTCGAAGCTTCCTCTTCTTTCATTTCTTCCTTTTCTTTTTCCGCTTGTTCCTCAGCAAGCTTCAAAGCCATGAAATTCCTGGTGGCACCAGCTTCAATTTCATAATCAGTATTCTTGGGATCAGTTTTAAAAGATATTTCTTGCAGACATCGAGTACACTATAAATAATATTTGTTATTTTTCCAGTTAAGAATTCATACTAGTTTCATAGACAATGGACAAAAGTAAACATACTTTAATGTAAAACCGGAATATTCTAATTCCTAAGTAATCTTCTCCTTCAACATCTTCTTTTCTAGCATTAAATTTCTTCCCTTTGTAAATATATTCTCCACATGTTTTACACCTAGAAATTCAATAATTAAATTAAATTATTTTAGACAAAGATAAATTATTAAAAAGCAAGGTAAGTCTATTGCTGTCACTTTGGGTGAGGCCGATTTTGACAAGTCAAGCGACCTTGGTATTCGCTAACAGGCATCGCATCTTGTTAAATGAAAACAGCCTTGATAAACTTTAAAGTAGTTTTCAACTTATTTTAAGCGCTCAAAATGAATAGTTATCAGTTAAGATTGGAGTGACATTAAATGGCTTCAAGCCAAAATCTGAAGTGACAAAGCAGTAGTTGTACCAAAATCAAATATATAAAATTATGAACATTATACATCCATATGCATCATAATTAAAATAACTTTTAGAAGGTATATAAAATCACATAAGCACAATAAAAATATTCCATACATTATTAAGATCATCTAATATTCAAAGCTTATAATACATAATGGTGTTTATTATAGCAAACCGACATACCTCCATTATTAAAACTACAGAGCAGTTATATAAATCCAATAATTTGTAAGATCAATTATTTTTATATTTTATAAAAGAAGAAAAAATGAAAAACTAAGATTACATGTCATACTTTTGGAAAGTTTAACAATGTAATGTGACCATATAGGGTCACCTGTGGTAGTGGTTAGCATAGCAACCTATAAAACTAAAGGTAACGGGTTCACATCACACGGTTACTCTAGGATTTTTTAAAGGGAGTAAAAAATCCTTGGCTATGTGGTCCCGTGGATAAGACGTAAAATGGAGGTCCAGAGCCTGTACAATGTTAGGTACTCGTCATTGTACCTAATTATATCTGGACAGACTAATTTTAGGACTCCCACTGTAGCATCATTCGATTATACTTAGTGGCATAAAGTGATGTTATAAAAAAACAACCAAAATATGACCATCCACGTTAAAAGAATAATTAATAATCATGCATGATCAATATTGTTATGATGCATCCTGAGTATCTGTAGATTAATTGTGCTTACAAATTTTACAACAAAAAAAATCATACAAGCTTGTTAATTACTCTTTGAGTGTGTAGTCATTGGCCAACACCTTATCCAAAACAATCTATAAATTGAAAGAAAATAAATTCAATCATAGAGTTCCTATCAGTAAGTAAAAGTTTGAGTCATAACATTGCCAAATAACTCGAAAGTATATACCATTAGATAAAATTGTTACCTCATATTGAAAGGAGCCATAAGACGAACCGTGAATTGTCTGTTTTTAGAAAATTTCATACGAGGAATTTTTGATGGGTCGAAATCAGGGGGATAGTATTTCTGAAAACATAAAATTGATAGAAAATCGGATTTGTAGGTGTGGTAAATAGAAATATAATGAATAGAAAAACTTACATTCAAAACTTTTCTCTCAGACATCTTTTCTGCTTTCTACAAAACTTCAAAGGGTATGTGTGACAATAGAAATAGTACAGTTAGAAGAACCAGTTAACTCTAGATATTTGTTTACAAGAAGGTAACACTACTCCAATCCAAAGAGCCAATTACTTAGGTACGCAAATAGATACGCGGCAAGGGGACACTAAAAAACAGATTTCAGCTCTGCATGGGAATGGATATTTATTGGAAAATTATAAACTAAATATAATCATAAACTGTAGCATTGGGACAAATAAAACATTTTAATGAGTATAAGGAAGTATGAAAAAAAAAAAAATCAACTAAATACGATCAACATTTCTGAACATAATTTTATTTCAATATATTTATTAACAATTTTACCGAGATTTCTAATCTATTTTCCTTTTCTACTGTTGGGGTCTCCCCCCCCCCATTCTCAAGATATTATCTTCATTCACGTTTATTGAACATTCTGTCTATATTAAAAAAAATAGTTTAACCATTTTCTGTTCTTGTCGGACTATATCACCAATAAGGTCCCGAGAATGGGGGTGGACTCCGAAACGTAGACGAAAAAGAAGGATTAAAGATTATAAATGAAGACAAAATCACTAGCTACTTGTGAACAGGGGCAGGTCCATTTTGCAAGATAAGTACAACTTTATCGTTGGAGGCAAATAAAGACAGAAAATGATAATGCCTTATTTGGTACTTCAGGGCTTCTGTTCATTGTTACATTTTTGTCGATTTTGTCCTACTACCATTTGAATATTTTAGTCTTCAATCCCATTCATTCATAAATTCCCACTTGCTGATTTAAGCCATTTTTAATTTCCCCACACCTCTCTGCAGTCCTAAATTCTGACCAGGTCCTAGAATTGTGATATGTTCATCTCACTAATTAAATTATTCCGCTTCCGACACGCTTCCGTAGACGGAACACTTCGACTATTTATCCATGTATACTAAGCAATTTCAACCTTACAATAACGCTTAAATCTTCAAAAATCTCTTTACTCTTAAAGCAAGTTTCGTTTCAGGAATACTTTCAGAAGGTTCTATTTTCAATATTGTTGTCATCGCAGCTTCTATTTTTTGCTAATAATGTTCTTACAGTTTTGTGTGGTCTAGGCAGTATTTTTTTTTTTTTTTTTTTTTTTTTTTGTTCTCCCCTTCCTCGCCGTTTAGGCTATAGGGGGTTTCCCGGGCCAGGGGAGAGGGTGGGGGATTAGTGCCGAGTATTATTAAATTTCACCTGGCTCCGGGTTTTGAACTTGCTATATTCTGGTTCTCAGTCATCTGTCCGGTTGCCCGTGGCAACGCGTATTTTCTAACGCATTTGCCCACTCGGCCATCCCGCCACCCGGTCTAGGCAGTATATAAACGGATCATTTTCTGCACTGTCTGCCGTTTTTTTTTTTTCAAATTCTAATATTGATCTTGTCGCTGGATAAGGTCATGAGGTGCTCCTCCTGCACCGTCCCATAGCTGCAGAACAGAAAATTTCTGAGGGGGGCCCACTTTTTTTTTCATTACATGAGAAACGAAGAACCTAATTTAAAATATGTATTTTATTTTATATTGAAATAGTAATAGTTTATTAGTGTCCTCTATACCACTTACGTATGAGGGCAATGAGGGGGGGGGGGGGCTCCATTGCCGTCTTACGAGTCAGAGTTCCGTACGATACCGATTAAGACGTGATCTTTTGAACAGATGGAACATTTGCTTCACTGGATGAGTTCCTCAAAAGGAGCCAGTTGGTCATAGTTAATGATATCTCTGCCTCTATGGGGAGAGTTGCATCGGTGGCCTCGCCAAAGTTCGCAGGGTGCGTTGTCGATAAGACTCTCGGATCTGAAACGAGTTCCGACCAGGCTGAGTGGGCAAAGGCGTTGGATAATACGCGTTGCCCATGACAACTTATGATCAGGAATCCAAATATAGTAAGTTCAAAACCTGGAGCCAGGGGAAATTTAATAATTCTCGGCATTAATCCCCCACCCTTTCCCCTAGCCCGGGAAACCCCGTATAGCCTTAAATTGGAAGAAAGGGAGGAACTAAAAAAAAAAGTCCCGGTTTTTAGCCTTCAACAGGTAGTAGGTTCTTCCCACAGCATTAAAAAAGGATAGACAAAGGAAAGGCATTCAAGAGTGGTGCCTTTCGATGTATGTTGAATGGAAAATTGGGTAAAGGTACAGAAGAGCGGCTGATGGGCGTGGCATATTTTGAGAGGTTATGTGACCATGATGTTATAGAACTTCCATCGCCTTTTTTTCAGTTAAAAAGTGCCTTGATTGGCTTTAGTGGATTCTAGCTTTCGACTCCCGCTTGCCCTTCAGAGATAAATAAACCCCCTAAAGGGTCCTTTTCAGTGGAGATCGGGTCTTACTTAGAAGGGCGGCTAAGTGAATGACGCATCAGCCCCACTTCAGTACTTCTACCGAAAACTGTCGATGAAGAATGGAATTTTGGAGGGATTTGGACTGCAGAGTGACCAGTATCCCCTATATTATCTCCGATGCCAAAAATGAAGAACTGACCTGAAGAACAGTATCCACTATATGAAAGATTGGCTACTGATATTCATCTATGATTGCCTAGATAGGGGATACTTGCTTAAAAATTGGAAGATCACCCATTTGAGACTCCTCTACAAGGGAGGGGGCATAAGCTAAGAAATAAGCAGCTTCAAGTCATATCGACCTATATGTCTCCTCCCAGTGATAGACACATTTCTTGGGCATTTAGTTTAACCAGTTTACAAGCGGTTCTCAGAAAGGCAATCAAACACTGTAAAACCTCAGAAGTTCGACACCCCATCAACATATGCGCTTTCATAAAAATCTACCTCCAAGACAGCTGGGTATAGTATAGAATGGAGTAGATTCTTCCATAGACAGGAGATGTTCTCAAGGATTAGCCCAGTCCTATATAAGCTAATATTTGATGAGTTGCAGGGAGTCCTCAAGGAGCGGTTGTTCCACGCAACAGCTCATGTTAAGGATGTTGTGGCTTCCAACATCAGAGCTGTCATGTTCACTTCCTATGTTATTTCACATTTTAATATTAGTGCTTCTTAGAACTACCATTATTATGCAGGATGTCAAGCATAACTGGCTTTTAAATTTCCCTTATACCCCTCGCATATCTATTCCCCCCTCCATCCTCTGGCTTGAAAGAAAAAAAGAATTGGATGAGGAATAAATATAATGAGAGTTAACCCAAAATACATGAGAGGGGAAACTATTTATTCTTACAAAACTATCTCATATTAATTTATCTATTATAATTAAGGCCTGGATTTTTTTTTCCTTCTTCTTCAGACATAAGGGGATTTGGACTTTTTATGAAAATCTTTTAGTCCATTTATGAAACTTTCCGAACTCTTAACCCTTTAGCATCTGAGCAGTGCAAGTGTATTGCAGGATCTGTGGACTGAGATCTTAGACCGGCTGCCGTGCCCGGTGGCCTCAATACTTTTTGCCAGAAAACAGAGTAAAGAATTTGCCCAATTTGACTAAGGAATAAGGTGCAGGTAAAATTAATTTGGAAAAAACCGAAAAGAATACCATGTCAATTAGTTTACAATCCTTGGAAATTTTTGAGGCAACCATAAACCTCTTCACTGGTAAATACCGGACGAGCTGGAAACAGGGTTGGTGAAATGCCAAGTATGTAAAAATAATTTTCATATGTCCCGCACTCGTCCTAAATATGAATAAGAAAATGATGACTATTTTGTTCCTCTAATATTCATGAAATTAAAAAAAATATGTCTAGGAACGTACCTAAGTAGACATACTTACACATAATTTTAAGAAATGTTTTATTTATCTGTTTATTTTATAAGATTTTAAAAAATTATATACTATATTCTTTTTATGAGTTATTACCTACGATTTATGAATTTTGGATTTCTAAATAATGATATGATAAATCCAAAAGTGAAGAGTAAAAATTCAATTTTTGTTTAAAAAGAAGCCACAAAAACATCTCTTAAGGTGCTGACTACTGGGGGTTTTATCTTAGTGCAATAGTAAGCAAAATGGAAAGAGTTAAGAAATCGATTAAAATAAGGTCCGCAGTTTCAGTCTTCTAACGCTGAAGCGGGCAGAACTGATATATCAGTCTACAGTCATTAATGGGTTAATATGGATATGAATATTGATGGATAAAGTCATTAATACAGCTTAATTTATTTAATGCGGTTAGATGATTATTTTGAGCTTGACCAATACAAGAATATTATCAAGGTCGCGGAAAAACATAATTGCTTGAGTAATTTCGATTATTTGTATTTTCATAATTAAACCCTGAGACGAACAAAGAAATTGGTTGAGTAAAACTTATATTTTGGTTAAAACTTTTTGTCTGATTCCACTGACAAAAATTCATGTATAATACCCACATGGTAGATAACTTGTTACAGAAAAAATTAGATTAAAACTGAATAAAAAACATTTGATTTTTTTATTTTACAGGGAATATAAAAATAAAAAAGCTGTTTAAAATACAAATAATCTTTATACAAATATTATATTATACAACTTCATTTATTTATTTACATACACACATATATATATATATATGTACAATTTGTTAAAAATAAATAATTAGAATTTCACCTCATTGAATATAAAAGTATGAAACGAATTCTTCCCTAATAAGTGAAGCTTGCAGTGGAGTTCTGCTAGGGACCGGTCTCAAATTTTGAATTGCATTAAATTCATTTTCCAATGTTCGCCATGAACCTGGAGAAATCAGATCACCATTACTATCATATTCATCAAACGTTCCTGGAGGAGCGTATCTTTCAACAGAAGTTTCACTTTTCATAAGGTAGTTATGTAAAATTAAACAGGTCTTCATGATATCCGACAAACAAAGTGGTTCCACATCAACGGGTCTTCGGAAAATTCTAAATACTGAACTTACAATGCCAAAAGTATTTTCCACCACAGTCCTGGATCTAAAAAAACACTGATTATATTTCCATTTGGGTGAACCAACCTCATGTTCTCCAGCATAAGGTTTCATTACATGTGAACTTAGTGCGAACGGACTATCGGCTAAAAACACGTACGGTACATCATCATTCAATCCCGGGAGAGGGCAAGGTGTAGGAAAATTAATTTCTTTATTACTGATTCTTTGCCATAATAATGAATTGTTAAAAAATTCATCATCATTCACTCCAACGTTACTTCCTACTTCTGCAAATATAAATTTATGATCGCTATCAATTAACGTCATAAGAACAACATTAGAAGGCTTCTTTCTCTCTTGCTCATCGCCACGTTTGATTCCTATGATTATACGCTTGGCGTCCAAGCAGCCCACGCAATGTGGAAAGTTGCTCCTGTATCCTTTTTCAATACTCATCCATTCTTCTGCTGTTGATGGCATCTGAAATATTAATACAATATTAATATAAATATAGTTGGGAGGCAGTTTTTTTTTATTTAACCCTCCGGCGGGCACGCTGCGGCATTTGGACCGCAATCTGAACATTTTTCAAAATATTAGGAATACTAATTGAATCAATGATCTGAGGGTTCCAGGTATTTGTAGACCGAAATGTTCTGACAGCATTAGACGGTCGTGCCAGCTGTCTTCCAGTTTCCTCAATAGTTAAATTGCCTTATTTGCAGTAGGTCTGTAAGTGCGGTCCAAACACCCGCCCCCCCGCGTCGGCCTTTCGTGTTATAGATTCAGACAATCTCTGTTGAATTATTTTATTGTTTTCTGCGCTTTCTTTACAAATTAAAATACAAGTATTTTGGTTTTTACGTTGTCTAATATTGTTTGAAATATTTTTACACTTGAAATTATTTTTAGTCTTGTTTTACTGAATTAGTATTTCTGAAACATTAACTCTTACATCTATGCCAATGTTTATCATTACAATTCGAGCACTTATGAACGAACGATGAAGGAAACATTGGCAAAAACAAAATATGTGATTCTTACATGTAAATGATATTTATTTTGACCGCACTCCCGACCATTTCCTCTTCATTATAACAACGGTCAACCATCCTCCACCATTATTCCTCTGTTCATATGAGCAACATTGATTATAATAAGCAATTTATTATTATATTATCTATATACATTATACTACCAATTGTAAGTTTTTTTTGTGTTTTTTTATCGCCAATATAATTTTAATTTATTTTATTTTTTGCCATCCTTTTCTTTATACATCTTATAATCCTCATTCATTAAAAATAGTATAAACCTAAAGCAACTAGTAAAAAACAAAAGAAAAGTAAGTTATTGCTTATTTTCTAATAACATATATAGAAAACAAAGATGCGGTCCAAACACCGCAGCGCGCCCGCTGATGTAACTCAAATAGGAGCGCCCGCCGGAGGGTAAAAGACATAGGTGGTTAAAGAGAGCTTTTCCAGACAGTTTCTCTTTAAAAGGTACTATGCCATTATCGATCACTTTTCATAAATGGATAGGCCAATTTTATAAACTTCACAAATGAGATACAATCCGAAAATGGCTGAGTGCGTTAGAATTCTAAATTGGGCATAATCATGAATTCTATGCATATCTATCAATGATAAGAGACACTTATGCATATGAGACAATATTTTGTTATTCAAAAATACATTTTTTAGAGATTGATTACATTTTTCACTAATCTAAAAAAAATAATTGTAATATTTAAGGCCTAATACAAAACAAGTCTTCTCAGAAAATAAATCCAATGTGAATGTTATAATAAAAGATAGTTGATCCAATTACAAAGATATCAAAAAAAACTAATCACTTTTGCTCTTCTATTCTTATATCAATGTTTCTTTTTAACCCTTAACTACTCACGTCGGGTCATATTGACCCATACCAAGTTTCATTTCATTCTATTTATACCTCTTTGGCATTGAATGATCACCAAACTTTGACATATCCTTTGTTTTGGCTCCAGTTACTTCTTGCCAGTGTCTGGAAAATAAGGGAGATGTTTATTTTATCAAAATCGATATTTTGACCCGAGGTGAGTGGTTGTGCAAGCCATTTTTTTGTATCCAATGCGGCAATTGCATTTGTAAAAACCACTCATTTCTTATTTCTTTTAACTTCAAAGGTTGTTTGTAGACACAGTTTGGAATTTTAAATCAAAAGACACTATGTTAATGATAATAATAATGTTAAGGAGTTCCTTTATTTTAGTACTTCATTTCAGACCAATAATTCAACATGTTATTCATATTTTAAAACTTTCTTTTATTGTATACACAAATAAATATACATTTTCAAGCCTTCTCCTGTTGTTTAAAACTCTTACACCCTAAGGTTATTTAAATATATTTTTTTGTGTTCTGGGTCATATTGACCCGAGGTGAGTAGATAAGTAACATTGATTCGGGAGAGTAATTAAGGGTTAATATATATATATATATATATATATATAGAGAGAGAGAGAGAGAGAGAGAGAGAGAGAGAGAGAGCAGACCCTGCCATGCATTGCTCAGTAACTATAATGGGTTGAATTAATTATGTCCAATTCTTTTTAATACATTAAAATTAAAATCCACTGATAAAAAACAGTTTCAGCTAATCTAAAAGCCAACAGGATTTAAAATAAAACTTAACGTCAAATTTAAAACTATTTGGTAAAGAATTTAGAAGGGTTAAAGTTTTTATTTTTTACATCTCATATTTTACTTAGCAATATTTAATTATATTTTTAGCAATTACTAGATTATTTCAATAGAGACGAGATTAAATTTAAATAACACAAATGTAAAAGGAACTAAAAGAATATGATCGGAACAGGGTTTAGTACAATCACAATAGACAGCAAAAATGTACCATATTATTCTTTTGCCTAATATATATTAATTTAATTCCGAATACAACACAGGATGATATGAGATATAGTATCAATAAGTTCTACCTGAAATAGGTTATGAAAAGCCGGCATGAGGGACCTCAAACCATGCTGCAAGTTGTTACATTACCACTTATCAAAACATAAAAATTTAATTTTATAACTGAGATAGATAACGTTAATTTATAACTATTTATAATATTAATTTACATTTTTTATTATTACAATTAACAATTTCAATGTATTGTAGTGCTAATAGGAGCACAAATATTTGGTTAAACTGTCTTTTGCTAAAATATATAGATTAGATGTTTTTTTCCCACAAGTGAAAAGACTACACATAATTGCCCATGAGAAAAACAAGGATTTCTCTAGTCCAAGCCGGAAAAAATAGATTGGGCTAATGGATGCTTACCTAACCTAAATATCGAATGAAAATGAATTGTTGTGTCAATAAATTAACTCACACCTCCATCTGTTGGAAATTTATAGAACTTACAATCACATTCAATTGTAGTATAATAAGCATTTAATTTGCAATAAAAGAAATATTGGGGTCAATAATCAAGATAAAAACTATTATATCTTTTTTTTGGGGGACTTCAAGGCTTCCACTAAAGCCCTATACTGCTTTAAGAAAAGCACCACCCAGGGCAGGACTCGAACCCGCAGCTCCGGCATGGGAGTACGGCGCTGCTACTCTATTCTAACTACTCTTTCTTTTAAGTAGGACAAAACTACACACAATAAGCCAAATTTCCAAATTTCATCAAAATCGGTTGAGGTAGTTTCTGATTTTATCTCTGAAAAACATTGGGACACAAATTTTTTGTACAAATAAAGATAGATAATTGTTTTGTTTTACCTTGATTTCATCCTTTAAAACTTCATTAATAGCTCTGCAGACTTCGCGTACCATTTTCGATACAGATTGGGTGGATATCTTAAACATATGATGTAGACTTGTGAAGCTATCACCAGATGCTAGATATCTTAATGTAATGGCAAGACGATATTTTGCTTGGATGGCTGGTCGGAAGTTTGTATCTCGCTTCTTAATTATTGGTGAAATCAGTTTCAAAATTGATTCAAAATCAGAATAAGACAAACAGCAGAAGCTATCAATGTCTCCAGAGGGCTCGTTGAGGAGCTCGTAGAATTTCTGTTCTAATTCTTCACTGTAACAGAAATTACATTACTAAATTGTGTGTGGAAAAAAAAAAAAAACTATTTCTGAATTGAAAATATTAAGGCTAATTTTTGGACCAGTGAACGTTAACGTTGAATGGAGAAGGAAACACAATAAAGAGTTTTACCATTGTTATTAAATTATAAACATAACGATGGTACAGGCAATAGGTATCACTAGGCTACCATAGGTGAGTCACGTTCTGAGGATGGAAGATAGCAGAATGCTGAAAATATCATGAACTACCAAATTATCGGTTGGAAGTTCGGATCCATGAAGCTTTGAACAGGGACGGGTGGAGTCAGTTCATTGTAGAGGTCTAATAAATAATATAAAACACATATCACCCCCTCCAATGAAAGCCATACATACAGTACAAGCCTCCCTTCCCTGGGAAAGGGGGACCGGTCAACCTACTGGAGGTGACTCACACCAACTGGGCATAAGAGTGATAAACCTCCCTCATGTATATTATTGAGAATCGCGGTGTGGTTTTCCAGGTTGTCAGTAGCCGCCCGGAGGTTCGGTCTATGGATGGATTGCTTTAAGGAAAGAAACATAGGTCCTCGCGGCCTGCTGACTCTGAGCAGCCATATCCATGTAGCTAGACCAGTTTTTCACCGTCCTTGAACATGAGAGAGCTGACACCATCGGTGGGATTGGTTATGGAGCTAAAAAGAATTTCAACAATTGAATATTGGAATCATTTGCGTTGTGGAGTGATTTTCATAATTTTTTACACACTTTTGAAACATTAACATTATTACAGTGCAAACTTATTTACTTATTTAGACAGACTAACTGGAAACAAAGAGAATATGGGTAATTGAAAATATTAGTGATAAGAATAAAGCGAATCCTCAATAATAATAATAATAATAATAGGATTAATGAACCAATGAAAGGTTTTGTAGCGGCAGTAAGAGAGAAGGAGGTTTCTAATAGAGCCACTTGGCGCGCCACCTGCACTAAGCAGAGTGGGGGGCGGCCAGCCAGTATAAATACCGCGGCCGTCTACTCTCTAGCCAGAGAAGGTACCTCACCTTCTCTCACACCTTTTTTCCTCTCCTTGACCTATCGCCTTCTCTCTTACTCATCACTCTCCTTCTCCGCCTTGTATACTACATAGCATTTGTTTAATAAAATATTTTTTAAAAGTTGTTTTTTCTTATTTTTCAAACTTCCTTTCCTTTCCTTTCCTTGTTACCCGTGACGAGCCTACTGGCGTCCGAGACA
Organism: Aelia acuminata; assembly: GCA_911387785.2. Taxonomy (NCBI): domain Eukaryota; kingdom Metazoa; phylum Arthropoda; class Insecta; order Hemiptera; family Pentatomidae; genus Aelia; species Aelia acuminata. The sequence continues at coordinate 150,772,317 of OU426981.1, read as the reverse complement.
CTTGTCAATGACCACACCAGTAATCTCCGAGGTAACTCTCCTTTACCGCCTATGACGGGCCTAGCAGCGAACGAATCTTGAGACCGTGACTTCACTGTTACCCCCGAGGCACTCTCCTCCTACACTCCTCTATCACCCGTGACGAGTCTAGCTGCGGTTGAGGCCAGTGCCCGTGACACCACAGGTACCTCCGAGGTGGAATTCCCATCCTGTCCGTGACAGGTCTAGCTACGGCCGAGGCTCTCGCCCACGACTCCCTAGCTACCCTCGAGACACTATCCTTCTTCCTTTCTTCCCGGTATGCATGTTGTCGTCGCCTTCTGATCGGACGTCAAGCCGGTAACCTGCGACGAGCCATAGGCAACAGCACCGGCGACACACCTGGTAACCCACCGTCAACTCAGACGACGACAGTTTGATGCAGGCAACCATTTGCTCCCTAAACACCTCCTTCTAACCATCGCTGTCAAAACCCAACTTCGACCGATCTGCCTAAACGAAATCCTACCCCTCAGTTGTTAATCAGTGAGCACCCCACCACTTAATCTTTTGGGGATTCTTTCAGTACAGAGTTTGGCAATTTTACAAAAGATTACTCGACTGGATCCGTCCAATAGAGTCAACAGCTCTAAGCCCGGCTGGTGTAAGTAGCTTCAAATAGGCTGAAGCATCTCACATAAGGAGGGGGCGGGACTCAGGGGCATAGAATTGGTGAGTAACCACTCAAAGTCACCTGTAGTTACTTCATTAGCAGTATAATGCTAGTACTAAATCATCATGCTTTAATGTGTTCATTCATGTTTTAATGTTGATGATTCATAATTAATTAAACATTTTTTTTTTCTTTTTTCGGTTGGCGCATTAGGCCTAATAAGCCCTTTGGCCGCGCAGTGTGGTCTTCTTACAGACATTTGTGTTGCTTGCGGGAGCACAGACAGCCTGGAGGGGGTAGCCCAAACCTCACGTTGCTGCAAGCCATGGTCACCATGGTGCAGCAGCAGACTGCCCATAGCTCCATAACCAATCCCATTGGGGCCAATTTGGCAGTGTCCTTCCCACCGATGGCGTCAGCTCTCTCGGGTTCAAGGACAGTGACAAACTGGTGTAGGTCCAAGGATTGTGGTAGCTCAGAGTCAGCAGGCCCCGAGGACCTATATTTCTTTCCCCGAAGCATACTGTCCTTGAACCAAACCTCCGGGCGGTTACTGACATCCTGGAAAACCACACCACAATTCTCGATGAGATACACGGGGAAGGTTCATCACTCCTACGCCCCGTCGGTGTGAGTCGCCCCCAGTAGTCTGACGGGCCTCACAAACCCGGGGGTGGGGGTACACTTGGACCGCATGGCGTTCATTGGTGGGCGGTCACCCGAATAGAGCGGTCACCCATCCAAGTACTAACCACAATGGACGTTGCTTAACTTTGATTACCTATTGCAAGCGCCCTTGTCCACTCGGCCATCCCGGCCCCTTAATTAAACATTATTAATTAACAAATTAAAAATTATTACAATTTGGTTACAAATAAGATATGGCACAACAGCTATGGCTCTGCTAAGATACAAAAATAATTGTAAAATTATTTAAACATAGATATCCTCAAAACCTTTCAATAAAGCATGAATTAATTCTTTAAAACTTGATCAGATAATTGTTGCTATCAGGGGTCGAAAGAGTCATTAACTTTTTTAAATAAGTTTTATTTTAAAAGTATTTGAAAAACTTCAAAAAGTTCAAGGTTCACCTAAACATATGGATCAATTAAAATTAAAGTGTGAGTTAAACAATAACTTTTTCGCCCTGGATTTTGATCATAAAAGTTTTTATCATAGAAAAATAGTTTGTTTACTAATACTGTAGTTTAATTTGATGAATAATCCTGTGATAGGAATGGTTCAAGGTATATTTATTCCTATCCTATTATTTTATTTTTCTTGAAGAAAAACCAGTCCAATGTCCAGTCATAAGTCATCTCTCCAAACCGTTTCATTTTAGATTTGGTTATTCCTTGTGAGTAAATCCTTCAGTGCTAATTGCAATGATAATCAAAAAATACCAAGTGATTCTGAGTTTTTTCAAATACGTCTCAAAAACTGTTGTGAAAGAATAATTAAAGGTAATTTTTTAACGAATTTAAAAACCATTTATTTAGATTCCATAAGTGTTTTTTTCGAATTCTATGGCTTTAATAGTGACTTGAAGTGTAGCAAGACTCATATCAAATAAAATAAGCAAAGAAATGTTATTAGATAGCAGTTTAATATAGGGGATACTTTGAAATTTATTCTTGATGATTATAGGTGTAAATTAAAATGCTTTTAAATTGTTTTACTTGTTAAATTAAATGATAATTGTTGAATAATAATCTAAATATTTTTATATTGAGTAACTATATTATAGTACATTATATCTATGGTAATTAACTGTAGGGGAGAGCAGGGTTGGTTGGCATTGTGGGGGTAGGTTGGCCATTGGCTTATAGTTTCCGTCACATCTGTTGTGAAGGCCCCACCATTGAGACCCGCTCGACCTCGGGAGTCTTGTCCTGAGTTTTCAATCCGAAGCTAACAGTGTAGATAAGAGTGTACTTCATTGATTAATTTTACAACATGTAAGTACATTTTTATATTTTCAGTAAAGTTAGTTAAAAGGCATGGAAAAACATTCGACTCCGATTCTGTTCACATAGCCCCAAACTCCTTTGAAAAACCTAACCTTTCGACTAACCAGTTTCTTGTTTGATTGTTCTCCCCTGTCCTGGCAACCATTTTTCATATGATCTCCCATAAACATAATCAAAGGTGAAACTACCAATTGTCTTTAGTTCAAGCGAGGAAGATGAGAGCAATTTTTCTTATGCAAAAAGTGATGACACTCTAAACTTCTATCTTCTTCTAATGTCATTCTATTTTCCCTTAAAAGTTGTTAAAAACCGATTCATAATTATTATACCATTATAGTGCAGCTTTTAATAACAATAATATGTGTCAGGCAGTACTTGTATGAGATAGCTAAACAACTCCACCTTCTAGGCCAACCTGCCCTACATAGGGGGTTAATGTAATGCCAAAGCATACTCTGGCTTGACGAATTCTTCAATTTTCTATGATCTTAGTATTAAATAGTATGTGGTAAAAAAAATTCTTGAAGTACTCTAATACTTGGAGTTTACAGTGGTATATACCCTATTGGGATCATATTAACAGGGACGACTCGACAATAAAAAAAGTGAAAACTGTTGCCAACCAACCCCGCTCTCCCCTATATACCTATATTTTTGTACAAACACTAAACCCAAAAAACAATATAATGGTTACCTTGTACGACTTTTGTGAATATTCGTCATCCATATTCTTTGCCGTCTACGTTTCTTTCCATTTGGTCCAATTTCGTTCTGTTCAACATCAGCTAAGCTCGAAGAAGGTTGGTTTGGACTAATAATATTAATAATGGGTTCCATATATGATGTTTGATCAGGTAGTTCTGGAATTGTAATACTTATAATGTGCTCAGAAGATGAAGATTGATCCGTAGAAGGCGAATTTCTGATATGAAAATTAGAAGGAGACCGATTTGGAAAGTTGTAAGATTTTTCAAAAACTTTACCAGACTTCTTGTAAAGTCTTTGAATAAACAACCCATCTATTTTATTCATAAATATCATCCTTTCATTTCTAGGAAGATTTCGCAGTTTCATGGCTAAGAGTTTGCTGTAGATTTCGCACTCATCTATAGACCGAGAAGAATGTACCGAATAACGGGGAGGAACTGCCAACTTTTTACATACAGTGGAAAAGTTCTGTTCATTTTTTTCAAGGACAGGTTTTCGTTTAGATGATATGGGCACTAAAGGTGGAGGTGATGTCCGGTTGTAATTATGATCTTCCAAAACAGGCGAACATCCTATCTTTTGTGTTTCTTCTGAGATTTCATTAATAGGTTGTTGTGAAGTCATTGATGATCACTAAAAAAAAAAAATTGTATTTTTTTTTCTTTATTACTAAAATAATATCCACTAATACTAATACACTATAATATGAAGGGGTTGGGGCAAAATAATGCCAAGCAACATTTTTAACAAAAATAAACTGTTGCTGCAGTCTGCTGTATATTACATAGGACTATATGTCTATGATTGAAATGCCACCTAAATATGACTATACAGAGCCTCTATAGTCATATTGAGGTGGCATTTCCATCATAGACATATAGTCCTATGTAATATACAGCAGACTGCAGCTAGTTTATTTTTGTTAAAAATGTTGCTTGGCACTATTTTGCCCCAACTCCTTCATATCTACTATACACTAATATTAAAACTCAAAGATTTGTAATTAAAAGATTCTTGAAGACAATATAAATAACAGCCGACAGAAAAGGAGAATCATAAACAAAAACCCATCTTCTATGAATCATAACAACAATGAGTCCGATACCAGGTTTTACTAGTCTATTAATACTTGTTACTTGCCATACAGTTTCCTACAAAATGATATACTTCAAATAGATAGAGAGCTTCATCAGCCAGATTTAATATACAATTTCTGTTTAGTTCAAATAAAGACAAAATAAGGGTTTTATTTAGTTGGAGAGGTAAAAGGGAGATTTTTTACATTTCACTTTTTTTAAATTTAAGAAAGCTGAAACATGCTCTAAAGCTTAAATCTCGCATAGATACACAAGCATTGAGCATGAACTAGACAATGGGTAGTCAAAACGGTACTACTTTGGAATGGTCTATCGTGGTCTATAGGTCGACCGTGATATTACCATCAAGTCTTTTTGAGTTAAAACAGGACTTTATTAGCTTTATATTGTCCTAGCTGTTGACCAATGCTCTTACTTAAGAGATAACTAAACCCCAAATGGTCCTTTTCAGTAGAGGTTGGACCATACTAACGGAATTTACTCCCCGATTTTTTTTTTTTAAATCTACACTAATATATACTATTTCAAAAAGGATATGCGACCATAATATAAGAAAACTCCCATCGCATTTTCAATTGAAAATGGCGTTGATTAGCTTTTTTAGATACCAGTGATAAATAAACCTATAAAGAGCCCTTTTCAGTTGATATTGGGGCCGTATTAAACAGCTCCATATTGCCCATGCCTAAAAGTAATATACGAGAAATAGTACCGTTTCTTGGTTTGCAGCATTATTCTTGATATTAAAAAGAAAATTAGTTATAGTACTTTTTATTTTTTAAAGAAAAGAAAAGAGAGTGAGTCAAGCAATAACAACTTATTATTCACTTTCATATTGCACTATGGTTTACACTGCAGCCTGCTATCATTCTTGCACTCTTAAGCAAACACTGCACACAGAGTCATTAACTCACCTGTAGCCATGGCTTGACAATGGTATACTAGTACCTCATCCAGTTGTAGAGATTTGATTCAAGAATAAAACTAGAATTTCACTATATCTATAAAACTGGTAAGAATGTTGGAAATTTGAGTTCCATCTATATCATCACACAAAATGGGAATAATTATTACATAGATGTAACAATAGGGAATAACTATTATATAGATGTCCCAATAATTGCCAATGTCAAAATTAGATACAATAGAAAGAAAACATTTACTTTTATAAAACAGAGACAATGTAGATTCTTAAGCATATAGTCTGAGAAAAATTCAATCTGCAAGAAAGATTATTTAAATAAAGACACTTACAAATCCGACAAGTAAAATTTGATTTCTTTCTATCTTTTAATGAAACTACAGTTCTTATTTTATTGGTATGCTAAGTTAGGTCTAGCATTTTTTAAAGGTAATTTGCGAGCGAGAAAAGTAATATCAATGTTATTCAAATATAAGTTAGAAGAATACAGCATAGAATTATATGAAAATTACCTAAAATAAATAAAAACGCACAAAGTTAAAGCATCAATTTACACTATCCTCCATAAACATTGTAAACACTACCAAAATGTTTATGTTTTGAACTAAAATAGGCGTTCACGGACGAACGGTCAAGAGGTGACAGTGGCAGTGAACAATATCCAATGAACGACTCATAGTCAATGGGTATAGAAGTAACTAAAGATTTTATGAACCCATTAATATGAAAACGGCCCATAGTGGTCCAAAAAAGCTGAAGGTGGTAAAAAAACCTAATATCTATTAAAATTACTTTGTTAGCGGCATGGAACCACCCGTTTATTGATTTTTTGAGGTGCCGAATCTAATGAAATCAAAATCAATGCAATGCGACCACCAGATCAAGTCCAAATTTAAGGTAAAAAAGACAAAAATATCGAAAATTCGTGTTTGGTATAGTCGTATATGTTTTTTTGAGTTGCATAATCTAATGAAATCAAGATCAACGAAATCAAAGAATCAGATCAAGTTGAGATTTGACCTGGAAAATAAAAAAGTTGTATAGATAATTTTTTTATTTAACATTTCTATGTACAGTAATACAAATAGGATATAATTATTTAATCTTGTTTAAGTATATAGTATGCTTCCTCAGTTAGCTCTTTTTTCTTTTTATACTTGTATAATGGTCTTAAATCCGTAATGTATGGGTCGCTTGTTACAAATAATTGGTGGAAAACATCTTTATTTGTTGCGACTCGAGTTATCATCCTGGAATGATGTTCCCTGTACTGTTTATAATTTTAGCTCCTACTCTCTATAAGCCTCTTCTGACAGGGAACCGATACAAAGATCTGCAGGCTCAATCATGTCTGCTCCATGGAAAAGAGTTTTGTGGACGGTTTAATGTGTATTTAAAATACTTTAATTTTAAATAACACCCAGGTCTCAGTATAACTAAGGTCATCCGCCTTCGCCACTCGCACCGTAGCGAAAGGTTTAAATCCTTATAAATAACAAAATTGGCCGAAGTTGGCGATGAAAATTTTACCACAGTTCCTCTACTACCTACACTTACATATTAAACCATTACGACAAAACCGCTCCGTAACGCAAACTTTTTATAAACCAACAAAGTCAAAAAATCATACTTATTTCGGCAATGATTTCAAAATTTAATTTCTTCTCTAGCTATTGATATTATTTAAACATGTTTAGTCCATAACAGTGCACATATAGATGACACACTCCTGAAGTATTGGAGAAAATTTTACTGTTAATCTTATACAGAGTAAAAAAAATTCTTTATGTTAGTTGAAAAGCACGAGTTTTTCAATCATTAAAAAGTTCAATTTTACTGGTACACACACATTTTAATTTTGAACTAGTTAAAAAAATGTATAGTTACCATTGTTCTAAAAGTATCTAAATATTCGTAAACTAAGAAAAAATTAGGTTGGGGCCACTTTCATGTATGGGGTTTTTCCCTGGTTGGACCACTGTGCGGCCTCAGTTTATAAGTTGTTGTTTGTTTCAACGTCACTTTATGCCACTAAGGCTAATCGGACAATGCTAGAGTTGGAGTACTAAATTTTATCTATTCAAGTATAATTAGTATAGGAATCCTTAACGAGTAACTGACATCGTACAAACTCGGGAGCTCCATTTTACGTCCTATCCGAGGGACGGTATAGACAAGGATTTTTTACTCCCATTAAAATGACCTTTATTGTAGTAAGTTTCTATGCTAACCACTACACCACATGTGGCCCCCTAAGTTTATAAGTTATTTCACACCCCATTGCTTTAAACTAAATTAAATCAATTTAATTCTTAAGATATTGTCAAGAACGAACTCTCAGATAGTGGTTGCAATTTCAACATTAGGGTAAACCGTACAGTTATTGACACCCTTAAGACTACATTTCTGTGGTTAAATTAAAACAAAAAAACTTTTTATAAATGGATCAAATAGAAACTTCCTGTAGCTCTTCTTTATCTACCCTCATAAAGACTCAAGAGGTTTTTTTGGGTCAAAAGTTCGATAGTTTTACAATACGGCAATATTTATTGTTAAAAGTGCCAAATCTAGTTATTGGCACCCTGTGGATTTAATTGTGAAATCTTCCCTATGGTTAGTTTGTTTAAGTCTTACTTCATAGATGACTTAGAGGACTCTTCAAACATTAGACTCATTGTATATCTTGTAATAAAATTAGGACTTGTTTACCTATTTCTTTAAGTTAAAGTTGGGGTGTCAATAACTGTATGGTTTACCCTATATGGTATTCATTTAGTTTAAGTAACGTATTGTGAAATCACTAATAAACTCATTTTTTTTTTACTTATTTTAACTAAAACCATATTCATATTAATGGGTTCATAGACCATAGGGAAGGACCGGCTAAAGATTGCTCAGTTCTCCCTCAACACTAGGTTACTTACTTCGCCCGTGCCAGCCTCACTCTTCAAGTAGTTTTTCTCAAGCCTGTCTAATCTTCAAGTTAACAACGCAAATGAGTGATTGGATTAAAATTTTAGAAAATCTGAAATAAACAAGTAAAAACTAGTCAAAAATTATACCGTTTACCACGTTTGTTTTTGATTTGGTCGGGGGAAGAAGACTATTTGTTTTCATTTCTTTCTTTTTTTTATTATTCAAAAACTATTACTCACAAAGAAAAGTACTGCATCGAATGACTTAAAATAAAATTGAAATCGATTATCAAAAATTGGAAATTTTTACCATTTTGGAAGAAAAATTAATTAAGCTATTGTTCAAAAGCATGCAACTCGAAAACGTCAGCTCAAGATAAAAAATGTCACAAATAAAAAGTAGTATTCTTAGCGCTTACTTCCAGACTTTCTTAAATAAATTACTTTAAAAAAAAAAATTATTCGTTTTTTACATTCAACATAAATTTTTCTAGGATAGGGCTTGCGTAATTATTTAGTTTTAAGTAATATTTTTTAATATTCCATGTTGGTCCGGGAGAAATACGCGTGAAAAACGAGACCTGAAAAAAAGTTGGATAAAATTTTTTTTGTATAGCTTGTAGTATGAAAAAAACAAAACAAGTTTTCCAACAACATTGCTTTGGGAAAAGTTTCCATGGCCTAATAACGGTACTAATTTCGCTATTCCCCTTCTGGCTTTGACAGCTGATAAGAGCACTGCTATCTGTTGGTCACCATGCGAACTACTAGGACCGGCTTCATTCCCCTATTTCCGCTCCTGTTTGAAAAATAACCGCCTTACCTGAGCATTACATCATTTTACGTCACAGAGTATCTCACCCCAAATTGACACATTGATTTAGTAATGAACCGAATTTCTTTTAGTAGTCCTAGTAGTTCGCATGGTGACCAACAGATAGCAGTGCTCTTATCAGCTGGCAAAGCCACAAGGGGAATAGGGAAATTAGTACCCTAATAGGCGAGCGCAAGCGATGGTGCTGCTTCTTTCAGGAACTAGAGAAACGGGGATAGAAGCCGGGCCATTACCTGGGATTCATAGGGTTTTTAATTTATTTTTCCAGAATTAAAACCCGATTGAGCAAAAAATTATTTGAAAAATGTCTAATAGGTATTGCTCGGTCCCTCAGTGTTCCATTAGAGAATCAAAAGACGTGTAATTCCATTTATTTCCAAAAAATAAAAAGCTCCTTAAAGGGTGGATTGTAAAATTAGGAATAGATAAGCCTGTTTCGAAACATATGACGATATGTAGTCTTCATTTTAAAGAAATTGACTATATTTATTCAGGTAAATATTAGTATTTGACAATTTTTTTATTCCAAAATGCTAGTTTTATGCAAATTACATTGGTACCATAGTGTCATAGATTTGTTTTTCTTTTTTAATTTTCCCCATTTTTGTATTACATCATTTGTGCTTAATTGTTCCAAGTTTTCAATGCGATGCCTGAAAGTTTTGACATGTAAATAAATAATATGACAAAGAAACTAGGCTGTCATGAAAATGACAGCTGCCATAACAATGATTGTATGAATAGGTAATTAATGTTATTACTAACCGAAAAACGGAAAGTAAAGTTACAATGATGTGTTTGCATTTACCAGAACTATCAGCTTTACACGAAAGTTGCTTATTATTATTAATAAATTTGATTTCCAGTTTTATTTGATGGGGCAGTCCTTTAAGATCGCTTGTTTGAAGGCACAAGGCTTGTAAAATAACTGTTTTTTTACTTCTAGATATTATTCCACATGTAATTATGTGGTTTGCATCAAGGATAGCCTGCCCTTCAATTAATGGTCTCTTAAAATCACCAATTATCTCTATCACATCAACTACATCTATCCCCGTTGCTTCCGACATTTTGTAAAACTACTAGCGCACCCTATAGTCGATTGCGCCCGCCTATAACCTCTAAATTTTTAGAATTTTATTCATTAAATGATTATTTCCGATCTATTGCCATTTAGGCAACTGGCTCTCCCCTTTCTCTCACAACAAGGCTCAAAACTATTTCCTGTTTTCCATTGTAAAAAGAAATAAAAAATATTGTAATTCTTAAAGTGTTGATATAGTTTTAAGCCTCTTACAACTAATTACCGTTAAATAATCTGCAAATAGACATTATTATTTTATTTTTTCTATTCCTATATTTCGTATCAGTGATTAGTATAAGTAATTTTATTAATTTAATCTGGAAATGAATGAATGAAATTCCCTCATAATTCCTGACAGCGAAAATTCCCTGTAATTTACTATGTAAGATACCATAAAGATATAGTTATGGAGTACATTAGATAAATTAAAAAAAAAAATGCATTATTCCAATAGAAGCAATCACCCATATTAAATGCATCCGATCTTGTTTTAGTTATTTAATTGTTTTGGTTTAATTTAATTATTAAGTTTGTTATTTTAGTTGTTATGGTTTAAAGGAAAAAAGTCTCAGTAGAATGCTAAACCTAATAAAACTAAATTTTTTCAAGGTAATGATATGAATGATGAGGATTTGAATGTTCTTAAGAGAAGAATAAGTTGGTGTTAGTGTTCTGCACCTCTTTAAACCATGATATACAAATTTATATCTTTTTTAAACTTATATATATATAAATATATAGTAAGGGAAAGTATTGCGATCGTAAAAGTTTCGACTTCCGGTTTTCAACGGAAATACACGTTTTGGGGTCCCCTAAGTCCAAATAACCAAGTCCCGCGAAATGGTCTATGTGTGTGCGTGAACAGACTAGCTTAAAAACTGAAATTGGGTATTTGGTGTATGAATATGTCCGCGATGTGACAGCAAAAATTTCATCAAAATTGGTCAATTGGATGGGGTACTTTATTTAAAGAATTTTTCCTTATTTTTTTCGATTTTCTCAAAAACAGCTATAACGATTTTGATTAAACGTGATATTTGGATATGTATGTGCCCATGATATGGCAGTCAAAATTGATCAATGGAGGGGGTACTTTACTTAATAAATTTTGTCTCACTTTCTCGTGGTTTTTTTATTTACTCGAAAACGGCTTTAACGATTTTGATCAAACTGGGTATTTGATGTATGTGTATGCCTGCGATGTGACAGCCGAAATTTCATCAAAATTGGTGAACTGGAGGGAATACTTTATTTAATAAACTTTGTATTATGTTCATGTGTTTTTTTTATTTAATCAAAAACGACTGTAATGATTTTGATCAGACTGGATATTTGGTGTATGTATATCCCATTGGCGAATCAAGGGGGGGGGGCTGTGGGGGCTGCAGCCCCTCCCTTTGGAAAATGTTTCGTCATTTAAAGATAGAATTTGACTTTCCTTAATGTAAAGAAGCAAGTAAAAGAACAAATAATGTGCAGAACATGTAGAATTTTAGTTGTGGGAAAGGAACATAAAGGTAAAAAAGCTGATTAGTAGATCCAAATGAAGGGCTGTGGGGCTGCAGCCCCCCTTTACGATCGGCTGGATCCGCCCATGGTATATGCCCACAATGTGACAGCCAAAATTTCATCAAAATTGTTCAAACGCAGGGGGCACTTTATTCCATAACTTTTTTTCCCCAATTTTTACCTTTTTTTTAATTATCTCAAAAACGGCTTTAATGATTTTGATTTAATTCTTCATGTTTAATAAAAATCAAGTCTAGTTTAATATCAGGTAAACTTTATCAGTATTAAAATGTTCTGAGGGGGCTTAAATGGGGAAGGGGAGAAAGGGCTAACTAAATATGAAATATGAAAAAAATCAAGTATCTATTTACAAATATTAAATTTCATTTCATTATTGAAATGATTATCTTAAAGCGAGTTCTTTTTTCATTGCTTAGTTCTAATGTACTCTGGTCCTTACTGTTTACTTACTCAATTAATTTTTATAGCTGGTCCAACTTTGTGTTCTTGCATCTCACAGTAGTATTGGCTATTGATAGTTTGCTGATCTTCAAGGAAATCGCAATAGACTGGACCCTGTGAGTCCCAAAAGATGGTCAGCATCACTTTACCGGCGGAAGGTTGAACCTTGATTTTTTGCGAACTGGAGAGCTAGTGTGATTCCTCTCCATACTCTGTCTTTTGGTCTCAGGGCGTAGTTTTACACTTTATGCGACTAAAAATCTAATGACTGAGCGCTACTCTTCTAAGGTGCAATCTTCTAGTGGACTTGCCATGGTGAAATGAAAATTTTGATGTTATGTTGACATAAAATGATAAAACAGCAGATCACAGCATATCCCAAGGTTGCCAACTAACACCCCTGAAAAGATTGTACACATTCATTGAATAGTTTTAAAATTATAGAATGTCTCTTTACTTACTGAATGACCCTCGTACAAAATAGTTAGAACATCTGTTTTGAGAATTAAATTAGTGAACTCCCTATTGATGCGGATATTGTCTTCAGGAAGAAAAGTGGGGAAAATAATTCAGTCAAAGATCCACAATGTCTATAATACATATAAATGAACCATATAAATGAGAAATTAGTTTATTTTGAACAATAATTAATGACACTTTACAATTGATTTTCTACATTTAAATTTAATGATTTTTTTTTTTTCAAAATACAAATTCTGGGTTACTTACAAACTATTTTTCTATAAAAAAAAAAAAATAAAATAAAATAAGAAAGAAAAAAAAAAAGAGAAGGAACTAATAATAAAAGATAAGAATAAATGAAATCGAGAGAAACAATAACAGATTACAAGACTAAGGGCCTTAAACTGGCTCTTATAATTACGATAGTTAGAATCAGGATACGCTTGTTTCATAAAGTGTGCAATGAAATTTCCTTAGCATATATTTATATATAGAATCGATAAAATTTTAAGTCTAGTCTAATTTAAGAAAAAGAGTACTTACAATGGTGGTCATATATAAAAAGTCAAAATTGTATATTGTAGTATATATATATTTAAATAATAATGGAACAAAGATTTCTACCCAATCTGGGTTGCACAAACCCGGATTTCCTGAAAAAAATTATTTTTAATCATTCCCAAAGATATACACTGACATTATACATTTCAATTTAAAAAAAACAGTTTTATATTATTTACAAGTTATTTTACAGTTTCTTAAAAAATAATGAGATAACAATAACGATAGTAGATATACACTATAATGCCAGTTTACAATAATATATAAAGTGTGATACTTTGGGAAGTTAATAAATAGTAAAGAGAAAACAACTTTAATAAATCGGTTATTAATTAAGATTATTAATAAAAAAAAACAAAAAAAACTTTTAAATATTTGTAATATATATAATTATAAGCAATAAATATTTAACAAGTATTTCTATTTCACGGATTAAAATGTTTTCATAATATACACATAATATAAAAACTATATCACAATATTTTTTTTGTTTTTCTTTCTTTACTTTTTTTTTTCTTTCTTTTCATTCAATACTAACAAGTTGTTATTTACACAATAAAATTTTTTTTAACAGATCACAGTTTAATGAAAACCTCAGGGTCGCTAACCGTTATTGAGTAGAATTCAAAGCTGAAAAGGCAGTACAATTAGCATGGCCATATTAAAGTTCAATCATCGAAGAATCAAAAAATTATAATTTAAAAGAAAAATAAAAAAAAATTATAATGCAATGGTATCAGGACACTCTAATCGAGATTTGTTCAAGAAAATTTTATAAGAGTGTGAACGAGATGTTTTACAAGACATTATAAATAGCTTTAGAAATTAAAAAAAAAAAAAAAAAATGATAAAATAAAAAAAAACAAAGAAATAGAAAACAATAAATCAGTAATGAACATTTATACTTAAAAAAATATGCGCAGTAGATTATTACACACTATATTACAGTTTGTGTTGGAAAACTGTCAAAAGACACTATATATACAGAGAAGTTTGAGGGCAAGCAAGTGCATGTGCTAGTTCACACGGGCTGCTTGTCCCCGAACCTCATGAATTACTTGAGTTGTCACCGTTGTCGTGAAAACTGTTGCCGTTCACAACAAAGGAGGCACCCAATCCGTACAAGTGACCGCAGTATTTGCCATCGTCTATATTGTCTTCGAAAAACATCTGAAACAAAAAATTATTTATTAACAATAGATTTATTAATAATAGACTATTATGAACAAGGAGGCCTTCTTAAAATCAATTTTGAAAAAACAAAATATATGTGCACGGAGAAAGAAGTGAGTGCCGATTCAACTTTATGCAAATTGAGCAAAGTTGAAAAATTTAGTTATTTGGGATCCATAATTGAAAGTAATGGTAGAGTAGAAGCAGAAACCCAAAAAAGGATTAGAAATGGTAAAAAAGCAGTGGGGATACTCAACCCTATACTATGGAGCCCTAATATTCTATTAAAAACTAAAAAACTTATATACAAAGTTCTAGTAGAAAGCTTAATGCTATACGGTTCGGAAACATGGCCACTCAGTATAACCGAAGGAAAAAAATTCCTTTCAGTTGAAATGGATTTCTTGAGGAGAGCAGCAAGGATATCCAGAGCTGAAAGGATAAGAAATGATACCATAAGATAAAGGTTAGGAGTAGGAAAGAATATCCTTGAGGTGATGGAAGAGAGGAGACTCAGATGGTATGGACATGTTAGACGAATGGGTGACGAGAGGATACCAAAGATAATTATGGATTGGGAGGCAGAGGGTAGAAGGAGAAGAGGAAGACCTGTAGTCAGATGGAAGGATAGAGTATGGCTGGTAGGGGACTGTCGGAGGAGGATACGGTGAACCGGCAGAGATGGAGAAACCTATTAATACAAGTTTGGTTGAGGAAAACTTCATATTGAAGAAACTCCTAAATAAAAAAAAGAAAAAAAAGATGAGGAACACCTGAAAACCAATAGGACAGTAAATTTAAAAAAACCCATCTTATGCAGATACAGAGTGGAGCAGAGGAAACGCATGTTTTTCACTATCAAATGACTGGGACCCGGTTTGATAAAAATAATAAAAAAAAGCATTGAGCGATAGATTTTTTAATGCATTTTTGAACCTTGGACCCTATTATTTTGAAGAGGAAGGAACCGCAGCTACTGTGACATCAGAGTACATCAGAGCTACATTGAAATGCTAAACAACTTTCTACGTCCAGAACTTGAAAGGCATCGAGAGAACATGAGAGACATAGGTTTCAGCAGGATGGTGCCAGCTCACACGGCGAGAGCATCTATGGATGTTGCAAAGACTAGCCTGCCTTATGACAACAGTCGCAATGAAAACCACACCCACTGCCAGCATGGAACTGATGCTAAACTTAGCACCACTGCACAAGGAAGTGGAAGCGCAAGCCCTTAAGGCCTGCTACAGAATCGTGAAGTTAAATCTATCCTCAAAAGTTCAAACAAACTGGGGACACTGGAAGATATTCCAAGAGCTTGAAAAGGATAGACTTCTATCCATGCACTCTGACATCCAGATCAGGGGCTCATTGGAAACAAACTTTAAAATCATTATTAATGACAACACCGGCATCTGCTGCTACACGGATGGCTCTCACCTAAAGAGGGTCGGGTGGGGGCATCTGGAGGAAAGATAAACCTGATGAAGGCACATATGCCTCATTGGGTAAATTCACCAGTCTTTCAATCAGAGGTGCTGGTAATCAGCCACTGCGCCTTTGAGTTGCTGAAGGGACAACTGTCTGGGAAGACAATCACAATCTACGCAGACAGCCAAGCTGCACTCAGTGTGCTCAAAAACATAGATATAAATTCTAAAGTTGTATGGGAGTGTAAAACAAGACTCATCAGCCTAGCAAACAATAACAGAATGAACGTAGAATGGGTGCCAGGCCATACTGGCATACCAGGAAACGAGAACGCTGATACTCTAGCTAGAAAAGGATCCAATATCAAACCCATTACCCCTGAACCGGAGTGTGGCATCAGTAAAAGCTCTGCCAAAAGAAGGATAGAGGAGATTTACGGAGCAAAAAGAAAACAACTTTGGATGATGCAAAACCTACGACATTCCAAACTGTTCCTAGAAACTTCTTCTGTCAAGAGGAGCAGAGATGTACTAAATCTTGACAGGAATGCACTCAAAAGACTTTCAGCTGTATACACCGGACACTGTAAGCTCAGAAGTCACATGTGCAGGCTCAAACTCGCAGAATCGCCAATATGCAGATACTGCGAGAAAGAGAGCGAAACGGCCTTTCACATAGTCTGCCTCTGTGACAGACTCGCTGCACTAAGGTTCAGGATGTTTGGCCTGGACCACATTACTGATCCCATGAGCTAATCAATCCAAGTAGCCTTCTTAAGTTCACTGAGGTTCTGAAAATCAGCTTTTAGGGCAGTGAAGAACCCAGGCAGGATATTTGGCGCACAATAGGCCCAAAGGGGCCGCGGTGCATTCGCCACCAAAAAAAAATATCTATGGATGTCGTTCGACAAATGTTCCCAGGACACGTGATTTCGAAATATGGAGATGTTCACTGGCCTCCTCTCTCACCCGATTTGTCGATATGCGACTTCTTTTTGTGGGGATATTTAAAATCAAGAGTCTACACATTAACAAGCCTCGCACAATCGACGACCTGAAGAATTCTATTCATCAGGAAATTGAAGCCGTGCCGTGCCGAATGAAATGATCCATATTTGTATCCAGCAAGAAGAACGTCATCTCCAAGCATTATTTTTCGAACCAAATTGATGTATATTTCAAAACTGCATTAAAAAATCTATCGCTCAATGTTTTTTTTTATTTTATTATTTTTATAAAACTGGGTCCCAGTCATTCAATAGTGAAAAACATGAGTTTCCACTGCTCCGTCCTGTATAATAAATCAAGTTTAAACATCAAATTTTAAATAAAAACAGTAGTTAATAATTAACAATTACTAGTTGGAACTCCACATGAGGGCACTACCACGTCAATCTTTAAATGTGGAAAATTTATAACTGACACTGTTGTTAATATAATTAAGCTTGACGAACATGAAGGTGGAACATCAATTATAGTTTTTATTTTCAAGAGAATTAAAAATAATATTCGATTCTATTTTAGTTGAGCAAGAATAAAATTACTTTTTGCCATAATTAACCCTTTAACTGCGGAGCTAGCGGTGAGGTGAGATGGTTGCGGGTTAGTAGGCACATCTTGCTGTCCCGCTGTGCGGATTACTTTTACGGTATTCACGGTCTCGCATCTTATATGTTTTGCGAGCTTAATTAATCCTACATAAAGTCCTCATCCCAACTTTTTGATTTGGACTGTGGACCGGCACACAGTGGTCAATAATTGCTTTTTGGCGGACATAAATCTGCCATTTCCACAATTTTACAGATAAATTGATGGGGTCTTTTCTATTAACTTCTTCATAAAATTCAAAAACCAAGGAAACAATTCCCGTTAAGATTGCTTCGGTATAAGTGTCCTTTTTGCTTACCCAAAACCAGGTTTCTTGAGTGTTAATAGATAGTTATCGTTAGTATGCAAAAAAACATGGAAGAACTCAATATTTTTCAGAATTTTCTTTTTTATTTTTTTAGTGTGAGGGTGGGCTTTTATACCACCAAGTATGTTGTGCTATAGATTGTCTAGAGAAAACATAACTTTATCCTAAGTAAGGCAGACAAAGCCGATTAGCAACTCAAGAGCAGAGTCATACTGATTCTTTCCTAATTCCTTTACCCTCCACTACAAAAATGCCTGAATAACTATAGGTTGAAAATTATTATTTCTAGTAATAATTGTTTGCAGGAAAAGTCATAAAATCTTACCCTTACGAGAGTAAATTTATATGAAAAATTAAGTGAGAATAAATCGGTTGGTTTTTCTTTTACAAAGAAAGTCTATGTTTATTCGTTTTAAGTTTAATGAAGAGCAAATATGTATGTGATTTCAGCTATTCAGTAGGTTTTACATCTCAATTAATCAACTGAAAAAGAGAAACAAAATTCTGTTTACTTGTGAAACCACTTATTCGATAACAGGTACCTACTCAAGGTTTTCAATAAGGCTATTCAAAATTTTATGCCGCTGAATACATTTATAAGGGAAAACCTTATGTATAGATGTAATCGTTTAATGTTGTAGATTAGAAGGAGCTTGTAAATGTACCTGTACTATTTAGAGCAGATTATAGGGCCAAACATTGCCAATTTTTCTGTAAACATATACAAAACATACTTTTCTAAAAAAGGCGCAAGTGAATTTAACTGATCTTTTTATGTGGTCGTAGTACAAGCAAGACTAGAAATTACCCCAGTGATAACTCCGGGGAGCACCCCTTTGAAACCGAAAAAAAAAGGTTTTTATTGAAAAAAATTAGTATATAAATTGCTTTTATACCATAAAAAGCGAACCAAATTCATGTTGCTCATACGTAATATACTAGCCGTTGAATGTAAACTTTCAGGGAAATCGGTATATTGATATCTTATTTCTAAAAGGAGAAAAACGAGTTTAATGTTGAATTTTTAGTTGTTTTTAAAATACCCATAACTTCTATGCAATTTGAATTTTCTTTTGGATACTTGGTGGTATCAAAGCCCACCCTCAGACTAAAAAAATAAAAAAGAAAATTCTGAAAAATGTTGAGTTCTTCTATGTTTTTTTGCATACTAACGATAACTATCTATTAACACATAAGAAACCTGGATTTGGGTAAGCAAAAAGGACACTTATACCGAAGCAATCTTAACGGGAATTGTTTCCTTGGTTTTTGAATTTTATTAAGAAGTTAATAGAAAAGACCCCATCAATTTATCTGTAAAATTGTGGAAATGGCAGATTTATGTCCGCCAAAAAGCAATTATTGACCACTGTGCGGCACTGGTGGAGTTAAAAACTTTTTAAAAATTAAAAAGCTTCCGCATTACGAGCACCCACTAAGAGCTCCAAAAGCTCTTCCTCATTAAAAATTTTTTTCCCCACCACAACTATTTTACAACACAAGTTCATGCCACAGTAGTAGCAAATAAACTAAAATTAGACAAAGGATAAATATAATAAGGATAAAAGGTTTGGTATCGGGCAAAAGGTTATGTTATTAACAGAAAGCTGAAGAGCAACTGCTTATCAAGGCAAAATAGTATGGAAAATAACAATCAAATGCCCTCTAGCGGTACGGGAAAATATTATAGATTTCGAAAAACGTCAAAAGAAAGCGCTAGTTACCCTGCTTGTATATAAGTCTACAGCTGTGAAGTGGAAAAGCAGGGTGGCTCATCACCACATGGGGACCAGGTCAGCTGGCTCATATACGAACCATATCAATAAGAAATTTTTTGAGAGTTAAAATGCCTATTTGATACTTTTAGCATTAACCCTTTAACCGGTAGGAGGTATATATATGTCCTGAAATATATGTTGTTTTTATTTTTATTTATATATGTATATATAATTATTTATATATTGGGTTGTCCGGAAAGTTCGTAGAGAAAGTGTTAGCGGTAACCCTTTCCCAACGGCTTGGAAGGTCCATTATTCCTTTTTTCCTAAAATCACTGTCCTTACTCCTGAAGAACAATACAAGGTCCGTTTTAACGTCATCTTCTAAAGAGTAGGATTTCCCATATAGAAAATTTTGAGGGAACGGAAAAGATGGAAATCCGAAGGAGCAATGTCAGGAGAGTACGGCAAGTGAGGTAAAACATCCCATCTGAAGCTTAACTTTTGCCGAGTCCTTTAAGACACATGGGGTCTAGCGTTGTCTAGGTGGAATCGCACTCGTTTCCGATTTGCCAACTCTGGACATCGATTTGCAAGCTCTTAACTCCGCAGCTATCTCACGGACAGTAATTCGTGGATTATTAGCGATGACCGTCATAATATCCTCGATATCAAGAGTTGAACTACAGCCAGCCAGGGGTTGGTCTTCCAAATTGAAATCTCTTACACGGCACGAATCTTTCTTGCAGTTTGGGCTGCCTTTTTCCCTTTTTTAAAAAAGAACAGCATAATATGCCGAAAATGAACTGAATCGTCAATCATGTTGGTTTGCAATAAACTACACTACTGAGCCTTAATAAAGACGAATTCAGTGTGTAAACATAGTTAATTCCATGAGGATTAAAGGCATATAAATAAACATTAGCTTTGTGATTCATTTTTAGTAGAAAAAATAAAAGGTAAATTTTATTTTAAAAATATCTACGAATTTTTTGGACAACCTGATATATATAAATAAATTCATGTAGATACATGTATCTATGACTAATACCTCTGTTGTACGAAAATATAAGTCCCACCAGTCCAGGGTACAACATATATTTCAAGGACGCATTTATACGTCCTGCCCGGTTAAAGGGTTAAGGATGCAGAAAGCTGTGTGTACCACATTACTTCCCAATGTGTTTCTGCATATTCGACTAAAAAATCTTGGAGTCCCAAATGTTTTTTTTTTCTGATGTTCATTAGGTCTTAAAAGATAAAAACTGTACCAGTGATAAATGAAAACCTCTAAACATCATACCTCTCTCATTTTGAAAAAGGCCATCCCTGTCAATAATGAATCTGAGCCAGCTTGATGTTGTGGTCCTACCCTCGTAAGTTCCAGCTGGTCGGCAACCTCCTGCAGACCTCCTTTCAGATTTTTACAACTCTTCATGAGATACTGAAACAAAAATTATAATCATTACTTATCTTCAAAAATTATCAATCGAATGAGATACAGAGCAAAAATAATGTTGATATTGATGATGCTTTTTTAAAACTAGTAGTTTTCCAATAAATATATAGAAGGAGAAGGTTGACAGCTCTTGGAGACTTGCCGTGGCAGGTAATTTTTCATATTCTACAGTCATAGATAGACAATATGGTCCAGAGACCCTCCTGAGGGCACACCCAACCTCGATAAAGAGGTTATTATAAATTAAATAAATAATCATGAGGGAAAGCCTGGCACTAATTGGTGATTCCTAAACAAGTACTTAATTCAAGATACTACTTATTAGCTAAAGTATCTTCTTTTAGTGGAAACTGTTCAATATTATAATAAACATCCTCAGATATCTCATGAATCAAACTCAAGCCTCCCTGGTGTTTAAGCAATAAGATATACCATTACACAGAGAGATGGGTGGCTGCCAAATAATATAACTAATTTATTTAAAACAATGGAAAAAGATCCCTAACATTAAAAATAATGTAAACAAAAAATTGTTTTCATAGAAGTAGAGGCTGAATTAATGATATCAAAAGGGTAAAATGCAAAGTCTCGACCATGTTATCGTCTGGGCGATTCCAATGTCATCAATCTTTTAATTCAATATATCACTGCTGGAGTGTAATAATGCAACTGCAAATATTGAAATTTGAGCAAAAATGAGCAAAAAAAAAAATAATTCCAATGTTCCTGTAACATAGACTCAGTGACATATTTTTCAAGTACTGTAATGCCAATTTACTTATATCAAGATAAGCATTTTTCAATACAAAAGTGAAATTTCACTTCCACATCTATTTCCCCCCACTTTCAATATATACCATACATAATTTTTATTTTCTGGACTTGCAGTACATAGACTCCTATTAACTATATACCGTTATTCACCCTAAATAAGTGTACCTATTTAGAATAATAAACAGTCTTATAATACGTTAGAATATATTAGAAAATACTTATTCAGCCTTGAAGTTATTTAGCCTGTATAAAGAAATTCAACAATTATTTTTCTTTTTTTAAATTATTTAAGTATCAGAACTCCCTTAAAATAGTTTTGTAATTTATTAAATTCATTCTTTAGAAATAATAGGAAACATTGATAAAAAAAAAAAAAAAACTTTTAGCACGATTGTGCTGAAACTTTGGGCATAAATATATCTGTTAATAATAAACAACAAAAATTCCAACATTAATATTTATTTCAAATTATGGTTATAAAAATTTTTTAGGTATCATAAAAACATTAAGATATATTATGTTTCCTTAGTGAATTATTAACTAAATCTTAAAAAATAACATTCCAGATGTTTGTACTCAAACAGAAGAAAATTTATATTTTGCTTTTTAATTTTCACATCCAGTAATTGTTCGGTAACCTTTTCTGATTTTCATAAAAACATGTCAGGAGAAGATCATTCATAGCCTGGAGTGAGGTGGTGTCGGACGTTTATTGAAATCCATATCATTCATGGCACTCGAAGTTTCAAGACTGGATGACTGATTTAGTATTTCATTACCTAATTATCCGATGATAAAAAGGAGTATGGTAACTCAAAGAACAAGACAATAGGCTGCATGTCCTGGGTTCGAGTCCTGCATGAGCAAATTATTATTTACATTATGTTACTAATGTACCTACGGGAGGTCCTTTATTGTTATGCACACATTATTTTCGGACTATATGACCATTCAGTGATTACTTGAAGTAATATCCTATGTGAATGATTTGCCTTGCATAACAATCTATTCCAAATGATCATTAAAGATGATTAAAAATTAATCTTAATTAACCTTCTTCCAGGCGCACCTCCTAATATACCGTAAGCAAGTGCATGACGGTAATTTACAGTATCACCAGTTTTAGGCCTTTTTGCCTCAACTCTTTGCCAAAAAGATTCAAATTTATGCATATACATTTTTTAAAAACACATTGATCTATAAAGTAATGTAATTTAAAGAAGAAATGGCTTAAATAAAATTCAAACGCCGTTTTTTACTTGTTTTGAAAATATCAATGAAACATGCAAACTGAAAATATTATTTGCAACAAAACTACACAGTTTTTTTGTTTATGACATTATTTATGACATTGAAGAACAAAAGTAAGAAAAAAAAAAATTTTTAAAGTTAGAAATTACTGTATAAAATAAAAAATTTAACTTGCTATATAACTTTAAAAAACTTTAAATTTTAACTAAAAATTAACTTAAAAGTTAAATTAGAAATATTTTAGGAAGAGAAAATTTAGCATCACAAAAACTTCATTTTTACTAGGTTCAAAAAATCACAAACTTCAAAAGGAAATAAAATAGAAGAATTTTTTAATGAAGGAGCTCTTCCGTGTTTGAAGTTTATTATTTTTTTCCCAACGTTTCGAGCTATTGGCTCATCCTCTGGGGTTATCTACACATATCCTCTGTGAAATAAAAAGACTATAAGAGGTAAAATAGGCCATAAAATGTAATAAGTAATAAGGAGACAAAAGTATTCATATACTGTTTTTAAAAAAATATAGAAGATGACAAATGGCTAATGTGAAAAAAGAAGTAACTTAGGATAAGTGTAGATAACCCCAGAGGATGAGCCAATAGCTCGAAACGTTGGGAAAAAAATAATAAACTTCATACACGGAAGAGGTCCTTCATTAAAAAATCCTATAAATTACAGCTAAGTGAAGAAAAAGAACCTAGCAAAATAGGAGAAAAATAATTCAATAAGTAAATTATCAGTTTTCTTTTGAATCTTATACATATTATGTAGGAACAAACAATTTAGGAACACAAAAGTAATAATTTTTCCTATGATCATGGTAAGAATGTGGTCAATAAAATTATAAAAAAGCATTTCTTATATCAAATGAAGATATTTAGATTCAAACCATTTATTTTTAATACTTAATTTCGCTCCGATGGTTAGAGATAAAAAAGATCCCATAAAGGGGCGCGGACGGTAATCTACCGACACCCGGCACTTTAAGAGTTAAAACACTAAAAGAGAAAGGAGACTTCTCAGAAGATGTTGATTCTTGTCTCTGCGGTCAGTGATATGATTCAATTAGAGAATACATGCCCCTCCCGGCTACCTCTGACTTGCCTGATAAAACCTACATAAGAATTTATATATGTGACGGTAAACGACCGCGCGCGCCCGGATGAAGGTTAAAATGATACTTTCTTCAAAAAATATTTAAAAATTGAGACCTCAATATTATATTATATAATAATATACCAATATTATATAAAATAAACTGGCTAAATATCTTTAGAATGTAACATAAACAAATCAAAATAAAGGTGAAAGATAATTTCTGTGTTAGTAGACCCCCCATTAGGTTAAAAAGTAAAAACACTACAATAAGATAGATTTACGGTAATGAAGTATACAATTATTTCATACCTTCAAATCATTTTCACAAACAGATTCACACCCGACTTAGTTAGATAACATCATTTGATAGGAAGTTCATTTTCTAAGAAGCCTTCACCTTGAAAAAATCGGTTAGGAATTTCGGTCAACATCATAATATCCGTATGAAATGATGATACACATACTGTTATATAAATGAATAGTTAAACCTTAAAATTCATGAGAATAATGGTGGCGTTTTAATAAGAAAAAAAATAGGATATACCGTAGAACCTCCATTACCCAGGGTAATGATGGGTATGAGGGTCCACGGATAATCGAATTAAAACATTTTATTGACTTAATGTGATAGAAAAAAAGGTTAAAAAATCACTTGTAAGGTATAATCACTTTTATCAACAAACGAACGTTTTATATACATTAAATTATAATATACAAAAATAACAAAAAAAGTAAATGTATGTTTTTGTATATTTTTATGTATAAGTCGAAAATGACTTTTTTTCTCTTCAAAATATCCCGTTCAGTTTGTTCGCCGATTTCTAGTTCAGCGGACATTTTTTTAAAACTTTCACCCTTTTCTAATCTGTTTATAATAGTTAACCTTCACCTTGAAAAAATCGGTTAGGAATTTCGGTCAACATCATAATATCCGTATGAAATGATGATACACATACTGTTATATAAATGAATAGTTAAACCTTAAAATTCATGAGAATAATGGTGGCGTTTTAATAAGAAAAAAAATAGGATATACCGTAGAACCTCCATTACCCAGGGTAATGATGGGTATGAGGGTCCACGGATAATCGAATTAAAACATTTTATTGACTTAATGTGATAGAAAAAAAGGTTAAAAAATCACTTGTAAGGTATAATCACTTTTATCAACAAACGAACGTTTTATATACATTAAATTATAATATACAAAAATAACAAAAAAAGTAAATGTATGTTTTTGTATATTTTTATGTATAAGTCGAAAATGACTTTTTTTCTCTTCAAAATATCCCGTTCAGTTTGTTCGCCGATTTCTAGTTCAGCGGACATTTTTTTAAAACTTTCACCCTTTTCTAATCTGTTTATAATAGTTAATTTCTCTTCAAGTGTTAAAACGACACGTTTTCTTTTTTTCGACATTTTGCTATTTCGTATGTATTCAAATCGAGACTAAATCACAACTGAGAATATTTTTTTTTGTAGCCAAAAAGGCCAGAGTAGGAGTTTCCTGGAAAGACTTGAAAACAATACCGTTCCTAGATTATGAATTGGAGTATTAGATACCTGAAACATCTCATAATACAATACTCGCTTTCTGTCTTTTTCCATATATTGTTTTATTTCATAATAGATAGTTAACCATTGTGTAATCGTTAAATATTTATGTATAAATTTTTTTTTAAATATTATACATACAAAAAACAAAAGCTTATTCAAAAAAATTGGCTCCTAGGCACCCCAGTTAATTGGATCCCCTCCCCGGTTAATAGAGGTCCTACTGTTAATATTCATTCTTTCTGTTAACTAAAAAAGTGAAATTAATAATATATCCATGACCTAACGATTAAATATGATCAGAGATTTTCCTTTAAATTATCACATAATTTTTTTTATAATGTAGCTACCCCACAAGATTAAACTAAAACTATATTTTTACAGAAAAGTTGAATATTAGTGTTCTGTCTCCATCAGACAGTAGCTAACATCAGTAAGTAAATTTGATTAAACTTAAGTAATCTGAATAATAACGTCCATTTACTACAAAGTTTTAGAGGGGTTAAATAGAATTGCCTATTTATGAATTTATGACATATTGCCAAATCATCACTCACATAGGTGTACTTCAGTGGAGGAAAACGTTGAAAAATAAAAATGAGTTCTTGAGCTTTAAAAATTTTTTTTTATGTTTCTATAAAGCACTGCATTCAAAATAAAGAAAAATACTGGTATAAAATATATTTCTCTCAGGTCAACACAAAAGAAAGTGAAAATATTTTATATGAGACTTCATTTAAATTAATTAATATTCCATCGGTTCAATAATCCAGACTGTATTTGATTACAGTCGAAAGGAATTTTTAATTGTTATTGTAGGAATATTTTAAAGTTAAATGGTCAAACTAAAACTGTATTTTAATAATTCTCAATTAGTAAACAACTTGAAGAAAAATAACACGAAATACAAAGGGTACTATAAAAGTTTTCCAATACAGCTTTATTTATTTAATTTTCTTAAAGTAATTTCCACTACATTTAATACACTTCTCCATAAGTCGAAACCAGTCATTAAACCAGCTTTGCCAAGTTTCATCTGGGATTGAGGCGTTTTCGTTGTCCCAAGCCCTCAGAAGGTCCTCGTCGTTTGAAAAACGTTTTCCTTTCAGCTTCATTTTCAAATGTGGGAACAGCGCAAAGTCGCAGGGGGCAAGGTCTGGACTGGAGGGTGCTCAAGAAGTTTCAGCCCAGTAGTGGCCAAATACACGGTGCAGGCTCTGGCACGGTGAGCTGGTGCGTTGTCATGGTGGAGGTACCAGGTATCCATTCTTGACTTTGGTATCAGGTTTTTCTTAGACTCTATGACTTTAAGCAGGCACTGCTCAGTGGTACACTTCTTCTGTCTCCAAATCAACACGCTCTACAATTCCGCTTGATCTGAAAAATACAGTGATCTTTTT
The DNA here is from genome assembly GCA_911387785.2 of Aelia acuminata. NCBI lineage: Eukaryota > Metazoa > Arthropoda > Insecta > Hemiptera > Pentatomidae > Aelia > Aelia acuminata. The sequence continues at coordinate 150,745,365 of OU426981.1, read as the reverse complement.
TTTTTTTTTACAGATCGAGATTTTCCGACAGTTACAGGTGTATTCTCATCGTAAAATACCCAAACTTTGTTTTGAGCCTTGGTCGGCACATCATAATAGTATAGCCAAGTATCATCACCAGTCGCGATGCTGTTCACATACGTAGAATGTCCCTTATCAAATAGTTTCAGCATCTTTCGGCACCAAGTCACACGATGAGTCATATGCTCTTCCCTTAGACTATGGGGCACCCAAAGACAACAAAGTTTTTTTACCTTTAAATGGTCTCTCAGAATTGAAACGAATTTCTGGTAAATGAAGGCACAATGTCTCCTCTATCTGTTGATATATCACTCGACGGTCCTCATCAAGCATTTTCCTCACAGCAGAAATATTTTCCTCTTTCACAGACATACGCGGCCTTCCTTCTCTCTCAGCCTCCTCCAGAGTGAAATTGCCCCCTTCCAATTCTTTGTACCATCTAAATATAGTCTTACGATGTGGGAAATCATTATTCAATGCAATCTTCATTTCTTCTAAGCATTCATCTATGATGCATAAACCACTCACAAAATTATATTGCAAAACTGGCCTTACTTCACTACATGACCACGATGACATAATACGCACTTTAGTCTGTCACTGCTAATGAACAACTGAATCCAGAGATGTGATACTGGCGGCTAGTATGCAGGCATGGATAGGTCTG